>CM046657.1:137329738-138529738 GCA_025594165.1 Tamias sibiricus
AATGAGGTAGCACATCATGACAGAAGTGCAGTGGCTGAGCAAAACAGCTCAACTTGTGGCCAGGGAGCAAAAGAAAGAAAAGGGAAGAGACCTGGGTCCACTATCCCTTCAAGGGGAAACCCCCCAAACCTGAAGACCTTCCATGAGTCCCCCATCACTTAAAGATTCTAACATTTGCAGACTGTGCCATGCTGGGGCCCAAGCCTTTCACACATGGGCCTCTGGGGACATTCCAGATCCAAACCAAAGCAGTATTAAGAGAAGACTGAGGAAAATTGCAATTCTTTTTGATCACTCAGTATATCTACTGCCTATGATTTCAGGAGAAAGTTATCTTATAGCAAAGATCTCCCATTATAGATGCTGAAACCAGATGACAAATTTCCTAGCTTCTTTTACAATCATGATTGAGCATTTGCTAGGATCTATTTTAAATATATCATTCCAGATCTGCAATCAGGATCAAACCAGGTAAAGAGGCAAGAAACACAATGGACATTTCAAGTCACTAGGGTAGTTAGCAAGGATGATGTAGGAGTACTAGTCTTTTTATCTAGTTCAGTGCTGAAGGTGTCAACAGTGAAAAAGCAATAGCAAATAGCACATGAGTGTTTTTAGTTTAGTTTTTGCATATGGCGTGTTTTTAGTTTAGTTTTTGTTTCCTTTTTTCTTTTTATGGCTTTGCAGCCTTTTAGTTGGTTCTTGATTAGAACCCTGGTGATTCTGAGAACAACTCAGTCATTTAAAATTTTTTCTGCCAAAATCAGCCAGAGTTTCTTTTCTTGGTTATTAAGAACAACTGGCATGTATTTTGTAAGTTTGACAAGGGTAGCAAATCCACTCATGACCTGGAGTGCTATGTTGTATATAGTCTTTGCTTTGTTTGATCAAATAATTTATTCAAATGCCTTCTATTAAGATCTAAAGAAAATGCAGATGAATCTATTTCTAGCTTTGCATTACCACCAAAAGCAAATAAATAAAACACAAACACGAACCACAAAGGCACACATATGCCAACTTTTGTCTTTGCTGTTACCTGCCAAAGGGAATAAGTTGGAAATAATTCTTTTCTTAACCAGCGTATTTGTCAGAGTGTGTATTGTAAACAGCAGGGGCCTGAAGTGATTTTGTCAACCAGTTTTCCAACAGTGAAAACATAACTTTCATTCACAACAACCTCTGGGCATTGCAAACAGAAGAGAGGTAGAAAATGACTTTTGAACAAGCAAGACTTCTCACCGCCTCATCTAGGGTAGAGAAGCTATTTTGTCATCCCACACTTTATTATTTCTCCTGTAACACAGCACTCAAGGCATTAGAGACCGAAAGAGAATAGGAATAAATCAATACAAAAGTGAATAATTTAGCTTCCAAAAATTAAAAGCCCCCAAAGATATTGAAAAGGAGAAGAGGGGTCTCTATACACTGTGAATGAGGATGCTCAAAAAGAAAAAAAAATGTGATAAATGTTTAACAATTTGATCTCCAAAAATATAAAAAGTAAAAAGTTATAATTTGCTCTCTTTTTGATTTAAATACTATCACTGTGGAGAATTTCAGTGCACACATGGGATTTCACTGAACACAGAGTTGTGAAGAGATGTTCAGTAGCACATCAGGTAACATGTCCCCATCCAATTGTAAACGTAATTCATGTATATAGATGTAAAGACCCCATGAGTATAAATGATAGTAAAATTGTAGTTAAATAATTGATAAATTATGTTTTGAGCACATATTATTTGTTGCACTATAATTTATTTCATTGCACAAGCCTATATGATTAAATGTATAATATAATTTAGATTTTAATAACTATCTGTAAAAATTCATGAAAACTTTAACAATTACTTTTGCAAGTGAGCTGGTATGAGCTGACTTTGGCATGATACTATAATAAGCTGCAAATAATTAAGTGATGCTAGGGTTCTATTTCTTGCTCATTAGAATTGAGTTTCATCCATTTATAGCAAAGGTTTCAAGATTGACTTTGCTGCATAATCTTCAGGAGAAATCAGCTTGGATGTGTTATGAATAACTCGATAGTTATTTTTCTTTGACCATTGAATAAAGCTTCTAGGAAGAATTGTAATATGTAATAGTAATGGTAGTACTAATATATACTAATATAATCACCATTACTTCTATATGATATAGTACCTATTATGATGAAGACTTCAAAGATGGATTTGTGGATATCACATTATTTCCTAGGGTGTTTTCATTGCACTGAAGAGAAAAAAAAAAGTCTACTATGAGCTTTTAGTTACTTTATTCAAAATTTTAAACATCAGTCAACTGCATTCAAAATCATTGTATTTTTATGATAGTAATACGCTAAAGCACCCATTGATTTCACCTTGATTCAAATGTTCATAAGCACTCAAATTAGTGCAATATTCAGCCTAAGAATAACACAAGGGGCGCAGAGGGAGACATAGGCACATCTGTAGCCTTTAATATTCAACCCTACCTAAACAAGTATCATCTGTTATGTATACATATTTGAGTGCATTGGTGTAACTATACATAGGTGTGTATGTGTATATTCTGTTGGCATTTTGATTTTATTTTTCAAGCAAAAAATAGAGGTTATGACATTACTCAATACTACTTGCTTAATTATTTTCAAAGTCGGTCATCCATTTTTTAAGAAATAATTTTCAAGATACATTTTTTTGTTGCCTCATCTACACTGACAATTTGGCTTAGCCTGATTGTTTACTCACTGATGAAAATTTTAATTTCCTAAAATGAACAATGATTAAAATAGCAAAGTCCAGGCAGTAACATCTTGCAAAGGCCAAGAAAAATCAAGAAATATTGGAAGAATCTTCATCTGTGGTATATGGAGCAAACGTGCCAGAGAGGAAAGCCTAATGTGTATTAACAGAGTCAAAGTGAGAATGTTTGGCCTCTTAAGCTAACCAGTGCTGGGAACATTTACAGAGCTATTTCTGTTCTCCAAGTTGCCAGAGACTTGCTTATTGTACTTGAACTTCTCCCTTCCTCCACTTCTTTACATGTTTAATTTCATGCATTAATTGCTTTGAAAGTTCTCAGAAGTAATAACATTAGCTTCATGTTTTTCTTGTCATTTCCAGATTGCAAAGCCAGAGGTTCTTAAAAACAATTCCTCCTCTGATGAGGCCACACATGTGCCTCGCCTCTGACGTCTCACTGATGCAAGGACACTGTGATAAATCAACTTCTCATGTAATTACAGAACTTAAATGTATAACATCCATCAAGCAACTGTTTCTGTTTTCTCTCTGTGTGCTCTTTTTGGCCCCTCCCTCTCAGGAATTGAAATTGAAACAGGCACCAGCCGGATTTATTCATTCTTCCGAGCACTTCCAGGTTTTCTTCAGATGTTCAACTTCATTCCACACCTGCTCTGGACTCTCCCCTGTTTCCCCCTTCTCCCTCCGAGAGTCTCACACTGTATGTGACAAGATGCTCCAGCCTTTAGAGGGAACAGTTTAATTGTAATCAAACCCTCCCATTATTTTATCACTAAGATAAAATTTAAAGGAAATACAAGAAAGAAATTTTTTTTTTTTTAACTTTTGGAATATTAAAAAATAAATTACAAACTTAATTGACTCCAATTAATTCACTGCCTTATGCAAACAGGCAAGCTTCCTGTCACTCTGAAATTCCTTCTCTGTGGACTCCTCACCCTTCTGCTCTGATTCTCTGAGCACAAAAAGAATGACATAATCTAGGTTGAACTAAAGGTCATTTGGAGAGCTTCCAAGATGTCCAGTTAACTGGACTAAAAGAATAAAGGATTGGGGCTCCCCCTCAAGTTTTATTTTCTGTGTTGTCACTAATGTACAGTTATGGATGTGTGAATTTCTTGATGAGCTTCCCGATCCTCCTCCCTGGAAGAGTGAGCCCCCAGACGTCTCATCTGTGCTTTGTTCTCACCCAGCATGCTCTTTGTTTGGAGTTGGTAGTGATGGATGCATGTGGCACAAAAAAACCCTGTGAAATCACTCAAACAGAAGGAACAGGAGAAGATTAGAGGAAACCAGCTGGCTACAATGAAATTGGCAAGGTTCAGCCAGTGAAAGTCAACTTGCCAAGATTTAGTCTTCTGTTAGGTCATCTGTTTCCTCCTAACTAAACAACTCTTGGATATTTATAGACATAAATGAATTTTTATTCTCTGCAATAGCCAATAACTTGTCATTTCTGGTATTTGAATGTCAGTCATGGAGAAAAAACAAGGACTTGTATAGAGAATACTCAAATGTAGTCACCTACAAGTGGAAAACAAGGAACGGATATATTATTTTGCTATACTGAGTGCCAAACCAACACAGAATTCATGGAGACTGTATAGTTGGCAGTCATTCTACATATTGCTGGACAGCTGAACATTATTTATAAGACTTTCCAAAGTTTAAGAACTTTGGAGTATTGTATATTTCCCATCCTCTAACTTCAGGCTGGTGTTTCCTCACCTAATTTCAACCAAGTCTGAATCTCAAAACTAAAGCTCAAAGTTTAATTTGTGCCCCATTTGCTGAGGTGGAAAGTTTGACCTTGTTTATTTGGGATTTAGTACATATCTCAAAAATCCATTTTTGTATGATTTTCATAGCAAGTTACCATGTAATTGCATTGTTTCCTCGTCTTTCTTTCAAGTTCAAAAACGTCAAACTGGGGATTTTGGGAAAACAGTCAGAAACTTATAATTTATATATGTGTGTATGTAGGATGCAACTCCTGTGTTTAAATTTAAAAAACAGAGAAAAGTTCATGTGTGTTATAACAAATCTTTCATTTATGTAAACTTACCCATCATATTTTTGTCTACTTTTCAGTGACTCAAAAGGTCAGTGATCTATAGTAATTTTAATTTTCCTATACTTAAGTCCCATGAGTCACAAGTGGAATGAGTGGGAACAACCAGATCAATGTTTACAGCTTATTGCTCCATCTTACAGGTCAGCAGGACTATGGGTTATTCATGTGGTCATGGGGTGCATGGTCACGTTTTTTCAAAATCTATTTTAAATTTTCTGTAAGGTAACTGTTTTGTGAAACATGAAGAGGTCTATAAAAGTTGAAGTCATCACTAACTTATGAGGTGAATATACACATAGAAAATGTGATTTGGGAGAAAAATCACAATACAGACATAGCTAATAACTCATAAAAACATTTTCTGACAAGGTATTTTGGCTATTGGAACTACACAAAATACTTGATTATTTTCTTTTTCAAATTTAAAATTGAAGGGTTGCACTTTCTTAAATTTCTAGGACCAGGAGAGTTAGAAACATCCATGAGCAAAGGGAACTAGGTGCAAGAAACATTCTGAGGGATGAGAAGCTGTGGGAATGTAGTGTAAACTATGCTTAAAACAGCAACAGGTATTTGTATCCAAACATCATACTGAATAGAGGCTAGTGTTGACTGATTATCAATTCTTTAGGAAAAGCCATAAATCCGGATTTTGTGGCTTTAGAAAAAGCCACAAAATTTCCCAATTTGAAACTATCAGTTCAAATGATTAAAAAAATTCAGTGTGGTCAAAAATAACAACAACAACGACAACAACATCATAGTAGCTAGCTAGTTTGCAACTTAAACCCAGTTCCAACAGAAACACATGCATATACACTTAGAGAAAAATGATGAGGGTATTCACAAATCTTCTAATACCTGGAGAGAGCTTCAAGAGAGAGGAAGCTACTTGGTGCTTTTATCTCTCTCACTCATAAAATGGTGTTCCCTTGAAGACTGTGTCAGACTACCCATTGCCAGATCTGCATCTCCACCATCTCCTTCAAAGATTTCTTCTGCTTACAGAGGAGAAGCAGGAGCTTTATTCTCTGGAGACCATTATTCTCTGGAAGCAGTTCTATCCAGACAGGTGGGAAAATGTGATTCATGGGGGCTTTTTGGTAAGCTCTTGACAACCACCCTTTTCCTGCAATACACTGAAATAGTTGGTGGGGATTTTCCAGTGATTCTTGAGAATTGCTGATGCTTCTGAAGACACCCATGAGAACCACATGATTCAGAGATTCAGGCTGAGGGTATCGGTAGTGGCTTCACACAAATTTCCACTCTAAACTTTTTCAAAGGTCAGCTAAGCCTCCCATCTCTTATATCCCAACCATTTGTAACAAGAATACATAAAGTGACTTTCATATTTCTAGCTATATCATAACTGACACATGTAGCATTTGAAAGAACAGAGATGTGAAAATGGATGCGATGAGTTAGAATCATTGCTGTAGAAGAAAAAAATGCATTGTTAAATTTGATTATGTTTTTAAATAGGATCAGAAAATCTTTTACTTCATAGGTATTTAACCTATTGTTTTTTGCTCAGGTACAGTCTGTTTTGTTAGTAATATATTTTTTTATTTTCCTGAACATGTGGTAGATGAGGCCAGTGGGTATAGAATCAAGGGAAAGTGTGTGGAGAAAAAAGATTCTTTCCCAATTTTTATTTTATATTTTGAGACAGGGTGTCAGTAAGCTGTTGAGGCTGGCCTCAAATTTGTGAGCCTCCTGCCTCACCCTCCCAAAGTACTAGAATTACAGATGTGTACCACCATGTGCTGCAACTGTAGACCTTTAGAAGTAGAACTACATTCTTTATAGACTACTTCCTCTTATCTTTCTTTTGTTTTCTTTCTTTCTTTTTTTTTTTTTTTTTTTTGCTGTGGTTGACAACAGTCAAAATAAAGGACCTAAAATATATTATACTAATTCTAATTCATTGCTAAAATGGAAGTCTGTATTTTGATTATACTTCACTGAAAATCCCCCTGCTAAAAAATTTCCGGTGTGCTTTCACTTTATAAACGCATACATAGATGCACACACACTCACATGTACACTCACTCTCTCGCTATTTAATGCTTTTAATTGTCACATAATTCTTGCGGTAACTCACTTTAGTATTTTTTTTAACATTCACTCATTTATACAACAAATATGTATGTTCACCTGGTAGATACCACATACCCTTTCTAAGCATTTCGTATAAAGAACTAGAACAATGTCCACACCTTCCTTGAATTTTAATTCTAGCATGGGGAAAGCAGATGAATAGCAGAGATATAAATAAATATGCAATAAGCCATATAAGGAGTTCAAAAAGGAATGGGGTAGAAGACCAATCTGTGGAAGGCTATATATTTGAGTGCCTAAATAAAGAGATCTATTAGCATAAAGAACTGTGAAGAAGGAGACAAATATGGCTATATGGCTGTTTGAGGGACCACAGATCCAAAAGGGAACAGATATCCATAGAAAGGGTCTTAGATTCCATTTCAAAGGGAGGGAAAGTGAGAGGTGTGTGCAGAAAAGTGATACAACCTGATTTTCAGTTTTAATATGATCATGCTGGGCAACTATGTGGAGATGTGAATGGGAGGTAAAGAGTGAAACAGTAAAACTAAACTAAACTAAACTAAAACTAAAACTAAAATTTTCTGCCTGTCCAGTGTCAGGCTATAATGCTCTCAGGACCTCAGTTTCTTCATCTGTAAAATATGAAGTTTACTAGTACCATCTAGAAGATGCTGCAAGAATTAGATCAGCTGACACATGAAGAGCACTCAGAGACTCACCTGGCTCACTCTGGCCAGCAACAGTAGTTGCTGCAGCAGAAACAGTACTAGCAGCAAAGCCACCCTGTCCCCTGCCAGACAGGCCCAAGAATAATTTAGAATTTCTCAGTTTTCCCTGTCCACATACAAACTACCATTATTTTGTTATCTAATAATATTCTTGGATATTCTATTACATTGGCACAAATGGGTTAGTACTGCATACCATAGTCTAGAGACACTATAATTTTTCAACAACTTCTATAGTTTTTCTCTATTCACTTTTTTTTTTTTTTCTGGCCATGACTTGTCCTGCTGTGACCACTGTGTGTCATCATACATCATTCATACACAAAAAGTGAAGTAGATTTTCAGAGGTGGGACTGAGGGTCTGGTGGTTATGTACATTTTAAATATGGATTGTCACCACCTAATAGTACTTTTAAAGGATAGTTTTGATTTCTATTTCTTTCAATAGCATGTTTCAGAGCTTTTCAAATGCTATCTTAACTGCCATAGACATGTTATTTTTTAACTTTTGATCAAATATTTATATATCATTACTGTTTTAGTTAGCATGACCCTAAATGATAAAAATACTATGGCTATTTTCCTATTTTTATTAGGTTTTTAGACTAAACAAGTTATTTTATAATTTCCATATTTTCTTCATGTATGTCATTATTTACCTTAATTGTAATGACTACCTAATAAATTTCTAAAATTTCTGTGCATAATCAAACTTACCAGTCTTTTCTCTTATAACTGTGGCATTTTGATGATGCTTCAGAAAACTTCCCTACTCAGAAAGCAATGGTTTTCTAATACTTTACAATTATAAAATTTTTATATGTGAATCATTAATGAATCTGATCATCTATTTTAGACTTGATGGGGTAGGGACAAAATTATTTCAATGAAAAAGTAACCAAATACTAAGAATTCTTTTCTAAAGCATAAATATATTCTATATCCAGATCCAGCTATAAAACCCAGTGTGGGTAGTCCACACTCTCTCTTCTCTTTATCCACTTGGGAAGCCATGATTTTAGTGTATTAATGTCAAATTAGAAGGAGCTTGGATCTGAGCCACTGGTAAAATGGATGTACCTAAAGAGTGCTCCAGATGCACAATGGGTTATGTTAAAAACAAGGAAGTCTTTGGTTAGGTCCTGTGGTATGAGGGTCTATTTGTTACTACTATATAAAAGAGTCTATCCTTACTAATGCAGGCATCAGACATCAGGAATCTCTCTCACTACGGTATGGGGTAAATCTGCTATCTGATTTCTGAAGAATGGAAAACCATTGGCAGTAATGATCTAAATGAATTATTTTGTGAAAGAGTTTAGGGATTTCAAAGGTATAAAGAAAATGCATAAAATCATGGGGTCCGTATGAAAGTTATACATAACAAAGTAAGAAAATAACAGAAGTCTTATTAGGGAAGAAAATGAAAGTTAGGATAGATAAGTAGAATAGACAAGACTATTAACTAATATGCAAAAGCTAAGTTAAAACCACTGCAGTTAAATCAACAAACTATTTCGTATGCTATTTTCTGGAAGGTACTTGTTTTCCTGTCTTGAGGAGGCTTCTCTTTTTTCTGATGATTTATTCTGGGCATTGAATCTGTACAGGATGCTTCTGCATCAATGGAGAGAGAGAGAGAGAGAGATTGCAGTGGCCCAGGCTGCTCCCCCCACCACCTTGATTGCTGTCCTTCTGGCCTCAGGGGAACCACTTGTCACCTCACAGTGACTATGATATCTACAACTGCAGAGGAGAAAAAAATTTTAGCTGTTGCAAAACATTTTCTAGTGATTTAAGGATCTAGCAGTCTACCAACTCACTGTTATAATGAGCTGTGGGGCTTTTCCCTTGGATTTTGCAGGACGTGCCCTTGAATTATTTATAACAGAGCAGCCACCTGCTTGCGACGATTTTCCATTTTGCCTTGTGTTCAACAGGCCTTGTCAACGGCATTTCAGGTACAGTGGCACTCCACACTACCCGCTTCAACTCCCTGTTAGAACAGTGCTGACCACGAGCTTCCAGACACCTTCAGGGTTGCTTTCCACCATGGCGTGGCCTTTGTCTAATAGACAGTTCTACCAGATTCATTGTGAGGAGCCATGTTCGTTCAATTGTTCAACCAAGTACTGTCAACTCTACCAAGGAAGGTCTTTCTCTTTTCTTTTTCCCCAGAACACTGAAATTTATGAGTATATATGCTGTGTTGACAAAAGGCAATTTGAGTGGTGGGAAGGGGAAACCAACTGACCTGCATTCAAAGTACAGCTCTGTGCTGGTGAACAAGCAACACTTCCATTCTTTCCTTCCTCCACTTTAACAAAAAAGAAACATCACATGTTTGAGTAGACAACAAGAGGTACCATTAGGATTCAGAAAATTGAAAACCTAGACTGCAATAAAAAAAAAAAAAAAAAAAAAAAAAAAAAAAGACAGTCTCAGGGGAATTCATAATGGCTTCCCTACGTTTTAGTGGAATACTTCCGTTTTTTATTCACCTCGCAAACAGTGTTCACAAACAACGGCAGAGTACAAAAGCTGTGATTTATATTTATGGACAGGTATACATGCACCCCTGACCTCCTGCTGCCTCCTTCACCCTCCGTACCAGAAGCAATTTATGGAGGCTGGTCTAAATAAACATTAAGGAGGCAAGGCCACAAACTGACAGCCAGGAAAATCAATGGTCTCCAGAAACCAGCAAGTAGGATCAATAAAAGAGATTAGGCATCACAAGCTGGTGTAAGGCTGTTACAGGTAAATGTGGCTTGCTCTACATCTGACAGGGTTCTTGGCAACAGGATAAAAATTCATATGAACAGAAGCACACAGCGAGTAGCCAATGGAAGCTGATCCTGAGTTGTAGAGACTGACAGATGACCCTGGGATGAAAGGGATTTAGATGGTGACCTTTGGGAATTTTCAATTGCTTTTCCAGCATCATCTCACACAGCTGGACAGCTGCCCACAGGAAGCAGTGCAGATGTATCTTTTGAAAAATCTCTCTGTTTTTGTTTCTCATTAGGTAGCTTTCTCTGGATTTATTTATTACTCCTTCCTGGACACAAGCCAGTGCAACTCAGCCCTCCCTGCCTCCTTGTAGACTCTAACTCTCTCTCTCTCTCTCTCTCTCTCTCTCTCTCTCTCTCACACACACACACACACACACACACACACACACACACACCTTCCACATTACTTTATTAACAGGGCTATTTATACACAAATGCACAGTGAGTATGTATAGGAGCAGCTGGGATGCAAATTTAGCCTATTTTTATATGTCTCAAAAGAAAATCCATGCACTCTTAACTTAAATGTTGGACCACTAACTTGCAAACTCAAACTGACAGCAGATGAGTGAAGGATAATTACATTGTTGAGTTTGCAGGTTAATGCCCCCTCTTTTGTCAACAGAAGAATAAAGGATAATTATGTTCTTGAAAAGCAGAGACACTAGAAGAGGAAGGAGCAAGACCAAAAGGCCTTTGCCTGTGTGTGGATCTGGCCAGTTAGAACTTGAAAATTTAAATCTTAGCTTTGTAGGAACCACTACTAAAAAAATGAAATTATGCTTTACTTTGTCTCTGGATTTCCATTTAGAAATGGGGATAAGGCCTCTGTCTGACAAGAATATAATAGAGCAGCAGATGAGGATAGAGATAGGAAAAGAGAAAGTTCAATTTCCTTGAACACTGAAAGACGATTGGAATTTTAATTGAATTTTAATCTAGAGACAGGACAGAAGTGAGGCTAATACACTGAATTGCAGTAAACTGGGGAAAATAACATAATTTTGTAGCACCTCTTCACCCTTGAATCTGGGATGAATGGGTGCTTTGTTTGACCAATGTGATATGGAGATTATCATGTGAATTCTGAGCCAAGGTTTCAAGAATCCCCCAAGCTCATTCTTCTGCTGCTGCTGCTGCTGATACAGTGGAAGCACACGAAGAGCTAAGGGTATGGTGTCCCCTTCTGCCCAGGAAACCACCAGTTTATGTGAATAGGACCATTCTAGACCATCTAGCTGCCCACTGGCCCAGCAGCTGGTCACTTATGCTAGAGTAAACCCAGCCAAGAGCAGGCAAACCAGCTCAGACCAGAAGAACTGCTTAGTCAATTCACAGGATCATTATCTGAAAACACTGCTGCTGTTTTGAGACACTATATTTGAGTGCTAGTTTATTGTGCAACAAAAGCTGCCTTACTGACATTCAGTAGCTGATGGCAGTGGTCCTAGGAATGGTGGAGGTGCTGATTTAAATTTTGTCTGCGTTTTTCTGCTTGATCAGAAATTACTATGGAATATATTCCATGGTCCCATTTTTCCCTCTTCCTCTCATTTAGGCTGGGCAGGATGGGGGTAAAACCCCACACACTTGTTCTTCTCCTGTCTTTCTGTCAGTACTTCCCAATGGTCAAGCACAGAAGGAAGGTAGAAGACAAAGGAAACCTTTTGATCTGTTCTGAAGAGTTGATTTGCTGGGGTAGAATAGAGGCACAAAAAGGGATTCTAGGGTAATGGTGGAAGGAAGTGTAGGCAAAGGAGAAGGTTTAGCACACTTAATGGATGATGCCTTTCCTCATTGGGCCCAATCATCTTTCTAGATGATGCTCCTATCTTACAGTCATAAAATACTTTAAATTTTCCTTCCTAAAATACACAAGAATATTCATGTCTTTGTGCATGTTGTTCTTAGTTCCTGAAAAGTTCTTGTCTTCTAGTCTTCCTGGCAAATTTTTATTAATTTTTCAAGGTCAAGTTGAAATTTGTCAAGACCTAGGTATTGTGAAATTTTCCTCATTGCTCTTAGCAAAACAAATCACCTAAACTTTTTCTTCTTATGACACTAATGCTTTCAATTCACCACGTGGCTTCTTGTAATTATTAGATTGTAAGTCTTCCTTCTCCACACTAGTGAGAACCATGCTCTGTTTTCCTATGTGTATTTCTGTTTCACACTGAGTAAGGGTTCAATAAATATTTAATAAACATTTATAATATAGTTTGAAGGTACATTGGCAATAAAGAATATTGCTTCTGTTTGTAGATTAGGAGTAATTAGAAGAGCAAATTTATATAAATGTTATACACACACACACACACACACACACACACACACACACATATATATATATATATATATATATATATATATATATATATATATATATACACAGAGAGAGGGGAAGGGATTGAAATGAATAATCTTTTTACTTTATGAGGCTAAGGTAGCTTTTATTTTCAACTATTTGTACTTGATTCTTAAGAGGATTTTATGTTCTGTTTGTTGCCGTGTAATTCGTAGAGCCTTCCGCGGGAGACCTCTCACTCCACCTCGCTGACATCAGACCTGGAGCCCAGGGATTCCAGCCAGTGTTATTGAGCAGAAGTTGCAGGTGGCCAGTGGAGAGCAGAAGTGTTAAGGGCATCAGGTTTTCTGTCTGATATCTTGCTCTTTTTTCTTTGATATGAGAATAGTATAAACAGGTAAAGGCTCTCCCTTCAGCTTGGATCCATCCCAGAATGAATCAAGCATATCACAAAGAAACCATCAGAAGCGTAACTAAACCTTTGTTGCAATAAGCCACAGAGGCTTGGGGATTATTTGTTACCACAGCCTTCCCAGTACAAACTGACTAACAGACAAACTTATATTTCATTTCCCAATTGAAAGACAGTTATAAAGATAACATATTTAATAAATATATGACAATGTATAATGCACTTTGTAGGGTCCCTCCTTTCTAAGCTAACTTATATTTTATCCTAGGGGGAACAGTTAAATTTATAGGATGAAGCTAATTTATAGGCTATATTAATTTATAGACTAAAAACTAAGCCTTTAGTGCATTATAATTTTACATGATAGTGGGGTTCATTTTGGCATAATCATACGTGCATGGAATATAATTTGCTCCATTTCAGTCCCTCACACTTCCTCTTTCCTTCACCTCTTCTCTCTTCCTGTTCCTCTTCCTGGTATTCCTTCTATTTATGTGTGTTTTTTTTTTTTAAATCAGTGCTTTATACATATACAAAAAGGTGAAATTCACTATGGTTTATTGACATATGTACATAACACAATTTGGTCAGTTTCATTCCTCACTTCCTCCCTTTGCCAAACCTCTTCTCTTCCTTTCTTTCCCCTTCCTCTACTCCACTGATCTCCCTTTAGTTTTCATGGGATCCTTACCTTTCCCACTTTATTTTTTCCTAATCATGCTCTAGCTTCCACATACAAGAGAAAACATTCGACCTTTGACTTTCTGAGTCTGGCTTATTTAACGTAACATGTTTTCCAGTTCTAGTCACTTTCCAGAAAATGCCATAATTTCATTCTTATCTATGGTTGAATAAAACTCCATTGTGTATATACACAACATTTTCTTTATCCATTCATCTGTTGACATGAAACTGGACCGGTTTCATAACTTAGCTATCGTGAATTGCATTGCTATAAACATTAATGTGACTGTACCACTAAAGTATGCTGATTTTAGTCAATGGAATAGCTTTGTCATATGGTGGTTCCATTCCTAATCTTTTATTTGTTTGTTCAATGTTTTACCATTTTTTTTGTAGAGGTCTTTCACCTCCCAACTCTATTTTTTTTCCAAGTTTTTTTTTTTTTTTTTAGTTTATTGTGAATGGGATACTTTTCCTGATTTCATTCTCATCAGATTCATCATTAAAATATAGGAAACCCATTGTTTTTTATGTTAATCTTGTATCATGCTTCTTTGCTAAATTTGTTTATTACCTCTTGAAGTCTTTCAGTGGAGTTTTCTGCTCTACATAAAGGATCACATCATCAGCAAATAGATAACCTGGCCTTTACCATTCCAATTTGTATCCCTTCAATTTCCTTCTGCTTGATTGCTCTTCCTTGAGTTTCAAGAACTATATTGAATAGGATTGGTGAGAGTGGAGATCCTTGTCTTATTCTTGATTTTAGAGGAAATACTTTCAGTTTTTCCCATTCAATATGATATTTGTCTTGGGTTTGTCATACACAGCATTTACAATATTGAATTAAGTTCCTTCTATCCCTAATTTCTCCACTGTTTTTAACATGAATGATTGCTAGATTTTGCCAGACATTTTTCTGCATGTACTGAGATGATCACGCAATTCTTGTCCTTATTTCTGTTTATGTAGTGAATTACATTTATTGATTTGCATAAATTGAACCAACCTTGAATCCCTGGGATGAAACCCACTCCATCTGGTATACTATATTCTTAATGTGGTTTTGGATGTAGTTTGATAATTTAAAAAAAAATTGCATCTATGTTCATAAACATAAATGCAAACATAGTTAATAAAATATTAAGGGATACTAATATCAGAAATTTTTAGACTGTAGCGTTCTTTTCTTGATGATTTTTGTATCAGGTATACACTGGCTTCAAAGAATAAATTTGGGAGTGTTCCCTTCCTTTCGATTTCATGGAATAATTTGAGAATTTGAATTAGTTTTTTAAAGACCTAGTAGAACTTGGCTAAGAATACATTTGGTTCTGGGATTTGCTTTCTTGGAAGACTTTTAATTCCTACTTTAATCCCATTGCTTGATAATGCTGTATTTATGTTTTCTATATCCATGTTCAATTTGGTTAGGTCATATGTAACTAGAAATTTGTCAAAATCTTTTAGATTTTCCACTTTGTAGAGTGTAACTTTCAAATTTAAAAATAAATTTCTGATTATGTTCTAGATTTCAGAAGTGTCTGTGATGATATTTCCTTTCTCTCCTCCAATTTCATTGAATTGGGTTTTCTCTCTCTTGGTTAGATTGACTAAGTACTTATCAATCTTGTTTATATTTTCAAAGAACTAACTCTTTGTTGCATTGATCCTTTGCATATTTTTGGTCTCAATTTCATTAATTTTGGCTTTGATATCTATTATTTCCTATCTCCTACTGACTTTGGAGTTAATTTGTTCTTTTTCTACGGGTTTCAGGTATGACATTAGATTATTTATTTGGGATTTTGTTGTTGTTGTTATTGTTCTCTTTCTTTTTTAAAAAAACTTTATTTTTTATTAATTTAATTTGTTATACATGCTTTTAGAGTGCAATTCCTTTCATATTACATATAAAGAGCACAGTTTTTCAAGTCATTGGTTTTACACAAAGTATTTTCACACCATTTGAGTTTTTTTTTTTTTTTTTTTTAGTGGGAATATTTAGCTTTTATTTATTTTTTTTTTTAATTTTTTTATTATTTATTTACTTATTCATCATGCACAAGTATAGTATCTTTTTACATACAACTGCTTGTATACAAAGTATATAAGTACCATTCAGATCTTCAATCATGCATTTAGGTTAATGATATCCATCTCATTCAATCACCAATTTTTTTTCCAACCCCCCCCCTTACTCCCTCCCTCCCCTCCCTTTCCGTTGACCATTCTAGTGTTCCTCTGATCCTATGTACCCCCCTTCCAACAACTCTGTGAACCAGCCTCCTTATATCAGAGAAAACATTCGGTACTTGGATTTTTGAGATTGACTAATTTCACTTAGCATTATATTCTCCAACTTCATCCATTTACCTGCAAATGCCATTAAGAACACAAACAACAATAAATGTTGGAGAGGATGTGGGGAAAAAGGCACACTCATACATTGCTGGTGGGACTGCAAAATGGTGCAACCGCTATGGAAAGCAGTATGGAGATTTCTTGGGAAAATGGGAATGGAACCACCCTATGACCCAGCCATCCCACTCCTGGGTCTATTCCCAAAAGACTTAAAAACAGCATATTACAGTGACACAGCCACTTCAATGTTTATAGCAGCACAATTCACAATAGCTAGGTTATGGAACCAACCTAGATGCCCCTCAGTAGATGAGTGGATAAAGAAAATATGGTATATATACAAAATGGAATTTTACCATTTGAGTTTTTATACATGCACTTAGTATATTGATGTCAGACTCCTTCTGCCATTGTTTTTATCCCCTTTCCTCTTTCCCTCCCCTACCCCCCTTTTTCTATTTAACATTCCTTCATTCCTCTCATCCCCCCTCCCTTGCCATTATAATTCAGTATTATCCTAGCAAAGGAATTAATCAAACTTTGGTTTTCTCAGATTGGCTGACTTCACTTAGCATTATTTTCTCCAACTCCATCTATTTACCTGCAAATGCCATGATTTTATTCTCTTTTAGTGCTGAGTAGTGTTCCATTGTGTATATATACACCCAAGTTTCCCTATCCATTCATCTGTTGATGGGCATTGGGGTTGTTTCCACAATCTAGCTGTTGTGAATTGTGCTGCTATGAACATTGATGTGGCTGTGTCCCTGTAGCCCTGTAGTATGCTTTTTTTTTTAAGTCCTTTGGGTATAGACCAAGGAGTGGGATAGCTGGGTCAACTGGTGGTTCCATTCCAAGTTTTCCTAGGAATCTCCATACTGCTTTACAAATTGGCTGCACCAATTTGCAGCCCCACCAGCAATGTAAGAGTGTGCCCTTTTCCCCACATCTTCGCCAGCATTTATTGTTGTTTGTTTTCTTGATAGCTACCATTCTGACTGGCGTGAGATGAAATCTTAGAGTAGTTTTGATTTGCACTTCTCTAATTGCTAGAGATGTTGAACATTTTTTCATGTATTTGTTGATTGATTGCATATCTTCTTCTGAGAAGTGACTGTTCAGTTCCTTAGCCCATTTATTGATAGGTTTTTTTTTTTTTTTTTTTTTTTTTTTTTTTTTTTTTTTGGTGTAAAGGTTTTTGAGACATTTATATATCCTTGAAGTTAATGTTCTGTCTGATGTGCATGTGGTAAAGATTTGCTCCCATTCTGCAGGTTATCTGTTCACCTCACTGATTGTTTCTTTTGCTGAGAAGCAGATTTTCAGTTTGAATCCATCCCATTTATTAATGTTTGGTTTTAGTTCTTGTGCTATAGAGGTCTTATTGAGGAAGTTGGGGCCTAATCCAACATGTTGGAGGTTTGGGCCTACTTTTTCCTCTATTAGGTGCAAGATCTGTGGTTTAATTCCTAGGTCCTTGATCCATTTTGAGTTGAGTTTTGTGCATGGAGAGAGATAGAGGTTTAATTTCATTTTATTACATAAGGATTTCCAGTTTTCCCAAGACTATTTGTTGAAGAGGCTGTCTTTTCTCCAATGTGTGTTTTTGGCAACTTTGTCTAATATAAGATAACTGTAGGTGTGTGGGTTAGTCTCTGTGTCTCCTATTCTGTACCATTGGTCTTTTCTAGGGATTTCAAGTGTAACATTAGATTGTTTACTTGGGATTTTTTTTTTTTTTTTGAATGTAGACACTCAGTGCTATATTATTTCTTCTTAGAACTGCATTCATACTCTCCCAGAATTTCAATATATTGTATCTCTATTCTCATTGATTTCTAAGAATTTTCTATTTGTCCCCCAATTTCTTCTATGATCCATTCCTCATTCAAAAGCATATTATTTAATCTCAAGGTATTAAAAGGTTTTCTAATTTTTTTATATTGATTTCAAATTTCTTTCCATTATGATCAGATAGGATGCAAGGGATTATCTTTCTTTGTCTTGTGTAATTGCTAAGACTTGCTTTGTGCCCTAAAAAATGCTGTGTTTTAGATGATGTTCTAAGTGTAGTTTAGAAGAAAATGAATTAGGTTGTTGAAGGATGAAATATTCTATAGATGTATATTAGGCCTATTTGATTAATAGCATTTTTTAGTTCTGAACAGTCTTTACTTAAATTATGTCCAGATGGTCTATCTATTGGTGAGAGAGGCATGTTGAAATCACGCAATATTATTGTGTTGGCGTCACCTTGATTCTTTATGTTGAGTAGCATTTTTAAAATATTTATAGTTATTATAAATATCTTGTTAGATGATTCCCTTAAGCAGTATGAATGGACATTATTTTCAGTTCTGATTAATTTTTATTTGAAGTTGACTTTTTTCAGATAGAAGAGTACCTACCCTGCTTGCTTTTAGTTTTAATTTGCATGGTATATGATTTTCCATTCTTTCACCTTTAGCTTGTGGATATCTTTACCCTTTAGGCGAGTCTCTTATAAACAATATGCTGTTGAGTCTTGTTTTTTATTCCATTCTTCCAATCTATACCTTTTGATTGGAGAGTTTAGACCATGAATATTCTGTATTATTATGGAGAGATGATTTTTATTTCCAGACAGTTTGATTTATTTCTTTTTTTTTCAAATTTATTTTATATTCTAAGTTGTTAGAAATGACAGTAGAATGTATTACATTTCATATTATACTTGTAGAGCACATTTTTACATATCTCTGGTTGTATACAAAGTATATTCACACCATTTGTGACTTCATACATGCACTTAGGGTAATGATATCCATCTCATTCTACCATCTTTTTTTTTCTTGACCCTTTTGCCCCCTCTCTTCCCCTCCCTCCCCATTGGCCATTCTAGTGTTTCTCTAATCCTCCTATGCTCCCCATCCCAAAGTGGCTGTGAATCAGCCTCCTTATATCAGAGAAAACATTTGGCATTTGGCTTTTTGGAATTGGCTAACTTCACTTAGCATTATATTCTCTAACTCCATCCATTTACCTGCAAATGCCATGATTTCATTCTCTCTTATTGCTGAGTAATACTCCATTGTGTGTATATACCACAATTTCTTTATCCATTCATCTACTGAAGGCATCTGGGTTGGTTCCACAGTTTAGCTATTGTGAATTGTTCTGCTATAAACATTGATGTGGCTGTGTCCCTGTAGTATGCTGTTTTTAAGAGCTTTGGGTAAAGACCAAGGAGTGGGATAGCTGGGTCATAAGGTGGATCCAATCCAAGTTTTCCAAGGTATCTCCATACTGCTTTCCATATTGGCTGCACCATTTAGCAGTCCCCCCAACAATGTATGAGTGTGCCTTTTCCTCCACATCCTCCTAACATTTATTGTTATTTGTGTTCTTAATAGCTGCCATTCTGACTGGTGTGAGATGAAATCTTAGAGTGGTTTTGATTTGCATTTCTCTAATTGGCAGAGACATTGAAAATTTTTTCATGTATTTGTTGATTGATTGTATATCTTCTTCTGAGAAGTGTCTGTTCAGTTCCTTGGCCCATTTATTGATTGGGTTATTTGTTTTATTGGTGCTAAGATTTTTGAGTTCTTTATATATTCTAGAGATTAGTGCTCTATCTGACATACATGTGGTAAAAATTCGTTCCCGATTAGTAGGATCTCTATTCATCTCAATGATTGTTTCTTTTGCTGAGAAGAAGCTTTGTCATTTAAATCTATACCATTTATTGATTCTTGATATTAATTCTGGTGCTACAGGATTCTTATTAAGGAACTTGGGCCCTAATCCAACATGTTGGAGATTAGAGCTTACTTTTCCTTCTATTAGGTGTAGTGTCTCTCGTCTAATCCCTAGATCCTTGATCCACTTTGAGTTGAACTTTGTGCATGGTGAGAGATACAGGTTTAATTTCATTTTCTTGCATATGGATTTCCAGTTTTCCCAGCACCATTTGTTGAAGAGGCTATCTTTTCTCCAATGTACATTTTTTGCACCTTTGTCTAATATAAGATAACTGAAATTATATGTGTTAGTCTCTGTGTCCTCTATTATGTACCATTGGTCTATCGGCCTATTTTGGTGCCAATACTATGCTGTTTTTGTTACTATTGCTCTGTAGTATAATTTAAGGTCTGGTATAGTGATGCCACCTGCTTCACTCCTCTTGCTAAGGATTGCTTTAGCTACTCTGGGTCTCTTATTTTTCCAGATGAATTTCATGACTGCTTTTTCTATTTCTATGAGGAATGTCATTGGGATTTTGATTGGCATTACATTAAATCTGTATAGTGCTTTTGGTAGTATGGTCTTTTTGACAATATTAGTTCTGCCTGTCCAAGAACAGGGTAGATCTTTCCATCTTCTAAGGTCTTCCATAATTTCTTTCTTTAGTGTTCTGTAGTTTTCATTATAGAGGTCTTTTACGTCTTTGGTTAAGTTGATTCCCAAATATTTTATTTTTTTTTTTTTGATGATATTGTAAGAGGGGTAGTTTTCTTCATTTCCCTTTCAGAGGATTTGTCACTGATATATAGAAATGCCTTAGATTTATGGGTGTTGATTTTTGTATCCTGCTACTTTGCTGAATTCATTTATGAGTTTTCGAAGTTTTCTGGTGGAATTTTTTGGGTCTTTAGGTATAAAATCATATCGTCAGCAAATAATGATAATTTGAGTTCTACTTTACCTATCTGTATCCCTTTAATTTCTTTCATCTGTCTTATTGCTCTGGCCAGCATTTCAATTACTATATTGAATAGAAGTGGTGAAAGAGGGCATCCCTGTCTTGTTCCAGTTTTTAGAGGGAATGCTTTCAATTTTCCTCCATTTAGAATAATGTTGGCCTGGGGATTAGCATATATAGCTTTTATGATGTTGAGATATGTTCCTGTTATCTCTAGTTTTTCTACTGTTTTGAACATGAAGGGGTGCTGTATTTTGTCAAATGCTTTTTTTGCATCTATTGAGATAATCATATGGTTCTTATCTTTGAGTCTATTGATGTGATGAATTACATTTATTGATTTACATATGTTGAACCATCCTTGCATCCCTGGAATGAATCCTACTTGATCATGGTGTATCATATTTTTGATATGTTTTTGTATCCGTTTTGCCAGAATTTTATTGAGAATTTTTGCATCTATGTTCATTAAAGATATGGGCCTGAAGTTTTCTTTTTTTTTTTATGTGTTTTTGCCTGGTTTGGTGATCACGGTGATATTTGCCTCATAGAATGAGTTTGGAAGTGTACCCTCTTTTTCTATTTCCTGAAATAAATTGAAGAGTATTGGTATCAGTTTTTCTTTGAAGGTCTTGTAGAACTTGGCTGTGTATCCATCTGGTCCTGGGCTTTTCTTGGTTGGTAGGCTTCTGATGGCATCTTCTATTTTGTCGCTTGAAATTGGGCTGTTTAAATTATGTATATCATCCTGCTTAAGTCTGGGAAGATTATAAGACTTTAGAAATTTTTCGATGCCTTCATTGTTTTCTATTTTGTTGGAGTACAAGTTTTCAAAATAATTTTGAATTATTTCCTGTATTTCCGAAGTGTTTGTTGTGATATTTCCTTTTTCATCACATATGTTAGTAATTTGAGTTTTCTCTCTCCTTCTCTTTGTTAGCCTGGCTAAAGGTCTGTCAATTTTATTCATTTTTTCAAAGAACCAACTTTTTGTTTTGTTAATTTTGTCAGTTGTTTCTTTTGTTTCAATTTCATTAATTTCAGCTCTGATTTTAATTATTTCCTGTCTTCTACCACTTTTGGTGTTGGATTGTTCTTCTTTTTCTAGAGCTTTGGGATGTAGTTTTAAGTCATTTATTTGTTGACTTTTTCTTCTTTTGAGGAATGAACTCAATGGAATGAACTTTCCTCTTAGAACTGCCTTCATAGTGTCCCAGAGATTTGTGTATGTGTTCTCACTCATCTCTAAGAATAATTTTTATCTCTTCTTTGATGTCATCTGAAACCCATTGTTCATTCAGTAGTATATTATTTAGTCTCCATGTGTTGGAGTAGCTTTTATTTCTTATTTTATCATTGATTTCTAATTTCATTCCATTATGGTCTGATAGAATGCAGGGTAGTATCCCTACTTTTTTATATTTGCTCAGAATTGTTTTGTGGCCTAGTATATGGTCTATTTTAGAGAAAGTTCCATGTGCTGCTGAGAAGAAAGTGTATTCACTTGTTGAAGGATGAAATATTCTATATAAATCAGTTAAGTCTAAGTTGTTTATTGTATTTTTGAGTTCTATAGTTTCTTTGTTCAGCTTTTGTTTGGAAGATCTATCCATTGGTGAAAGGGGTGTGTTAAAGTCACCCAGAATTATTGTGTTGTGGTCAATTTGACTCTTAAACTTGAGGAGAGTTTGTTTGATGAACATGGATGCTCCAGTGTTTGGGGCATATATATTTATAATTGTTAAGTCTTGTTGGTGTATGGTTCCCTTGAGCAGTATATAATGTCCTTCTTTATCCCTTTTGATTGACTTTAGCTTGAAGTCTACTTTATTTGATATGAGGATGGAAACCCCTGCTCTTTTCTCAGTCCATGTGAGTGGTAGGATTTCTCCCAACCTTTCACCCTCAGCCTATGGATGTCTTTTCCTATGAGATGAGTCTCTTGGAGGCAGCATATTGTTGGGTCTGTTTTTTTGATCCAATCTGCTAGTCTATGTATTTTGATTGGTGAGTTTAGGCCATTAACATTCAGAGTTATTATTGAGATGTGTTTTTATATTCCTAGCCATTTTTGTTTATTTTTGGTATTTACCTTGACATGGTTTCTCTTCTGATTGTTTTTTCCTTTAGTGTAATACCTCTCTCTGTTGATTTTCATCATTGTTTTTCTTTTCCTCTTCATGGAATATTTTGCCATGGATGTTCTGTAGTGCTGGCTTTCTACTTGTAAATTCTTTTAACTTTTGTTTATCATGGAAGGTTTTTATTTTGTCCTCAAATCTAAAGCTTAATTTTGCTGGGTATAAGATTCTTGGTTGGCATCCCTTTTCCTTCAGAGCTTGGCATATGTTGTTCCATGATCTCCTAGCTTTGAGTGTCTGAATTGAAAAATCTGCTGCTGTAATACGAATTGGTCTTCCCCTATATATGATCTGATTCCTCTCTTTTGCGGCCTTTAAAATTCTATCCTTGTTCTATATGCTAGGCATTTTCATTATAATGTGTCTTGGTGTAGATCTGTTGTAATTTTGTACATTTGGTGTCCTGTAAGCCTCTTGTATTTGGTTTTCCAATTCATTCTTCATGCTTGGGAAATTTTCTGATATTATCTCATTGAAGAGGTTGTGCAGTCCTTTGGTTTGAAGCTCTGTGTCTTCCTCTATCCCAATTACACTTAGATTTGGTCTTTTGATGCTGTCCCATACTTCTTGGATGTTCTGTTCATGGTTTCTTACTATCTTCATTGTGCGGTCAACTTTATTTTCAAGATTATATACTTTTGTCTTCATTGTCTGAAGTTCTTTCTTCCAGTTGATCTAGTCTGTTGGTGATGCCTTCAATTGTGTTTTTTATTTGGTTAATTGTTTCCTTCATTTCAAGGATTTTTTTTTTTCAGAGTTTCTATCTCTTTGTTGAAGTAATCTTTTGCTACCTGTATTTGCTCTCTTATATCTTTGTTGTAATGGTCAATTTTTGCCTGTATTTGCTCATTTAGGTCATTCTTTGATTCACAGATCATTTTAATTATGAACCTTTTGAACTCCTTCTCTGACACTTCATCAACTTCGCTGAGCATGGGTTCTGTTATTGTAGAATCCTGATTTATTTGGGGTATTTTCCTCCCTTGTTTTTTCATGCTGTCTGTTTACCTTACTTTCTTGCAGTGTAGATCTGAGTTATTACAGTTTCTTCCCTGTATTCTTATAATACCCTTGCAGGTTGTCTGTGCCTCCCCTTAGTGCTGGACTATCAGAACCTCTTGCTGATCCTCAAAGTATGCTACCTGGGGCTGGGTTCACCCTGCTTGGTGTGGGTCGGACTGGTTAAGTCTGAGTTCCTTTGGTGGTCTGTGGCTAACCACGCTGGGGGGAAGGTCAGCGGAACTGCCCTGGCCCCGCCTGAACTCAAAGCAGAGTTGGTGGGTCTGTACTTGCTGCCCCCTGCTCTGGAGCAGAGGTCAGTGGGGATGGCTAGAGCCTGGTCACACACCAGCACGGGGCCAACGGGACTGACCTGGGCCTGCCTGGGCCCAGGCAGAGTTGGCTGGTCTGTCCTTGCTGTCTCCTGCTCTGTGGCAGAGGTCAGTGGAACTGGCTAGAGCCTGGGCCTGGCTGCTCTCTAATGTAGGTCCCCCAGGACTGCCTTGATTTATTTCTAATGCTTAATTCAGACTTGATTCTACTTTAATTGACTATTTTTCTAATGAGATTCATCTATGCACTGTCTCTGATACTTATTTTTCATTTCTTCTTTGTGAAATATTTCATTGAGTATGTTTTGTAGCGCTAGCTTAGTGGGTATGAATTTTTTAGTTTCTGCTTATCATGGAAGGTTTTCATTTCATCTTAGATTCTAATGGGTGTTTTTGTGGAATATAGCAATCTTGCTTGGCATCCATCATTTTTAGGGCTTGGTATTTATTATTTCAAGTCCTTATGGCTACTCTGGCCTGAGAAATCAGTAGAAAAAGTCTAATTGGTTTACCTGTATATGTGAACTGTCATTTTTCTCTTGTGGCTTTTAAAATTCTATTCTTGTTCTATGTTTTAGTATTAGGCCTTTTATTTTACTGTGTCTTTAAGAGGATCTTTTTCAATCTTGCCTACTAGTAGTTCTCAAATTCCTTGTATTTTTTGGATTTCCATATCATGCATACTGCTGTTGTGTATGTACTGAGGTGCTTTGCTGGTGGCCTGGGGTTATCCTCAGGAATACCTTCTGTAGATCCATGCATCTGAATGAGAATTGAATTAACTGACATCTTTGAGCCTTGCAGCTGGATTCTTCTAGAGCTGGGGCACAGAGGCTATTTCCTTAGCTGTGATGAGTTTTCACTATCCAGTTCTTGTTACCCAAGAGGTCCAGGTCTTCATGCTTGGAGGGTGCTATGTCTACTTGCTGTTTCTATTGAGTGTAGAGATGCAGGATGCAGGACTCAGGGATATTGTTAACTGCTATGGAATGCTGAACACCTGTGCCCCTCCCCAGGGGCTTCTTCATAGTGGTATAGAGGTTGGTGGCTGTGTGCAATTATGGGGGCTGTGAATACAGGCTCTCTGTCAGGGGTCTATGGTACATATGCCTACATCCTGGCTGATGTAGATCCTGTGACTGGAGTAGTGTCAGTTGGCCCACCTTAATCTAGGCTCTTAGAGCTAGTGGTTGTAAATTGCTGAATACCTACTCACCTGCACTGTTTTTTTTTTTGTTTGTTTGTTTGTTTGTTTGTTTTTTTGTTTTTTTGTAGCAGTCCTATCTAAGCATTTGATGGCTGTCTGCTACCAAGGGGCCCATTAATGTAGGCTCTCTGTGGCACAGAAGTCTCCACCCTGACTGATGCAGCTCACTGGCTGATGCAGTCACATCACTGTGACTGCAGTGGGGAGTCAGTTGGCCTGTCTTTGCCTATGCTCCTGCAGAAGCTATGGTAAGTACTGCATTGGGGTTAGCACTCACCAGGAGTAATTTGGAATCAGGTCAGCTTGGCCCCACTCCCCTTGTATGTGGGGAGGAGGAGGGGGTTTCCGTACACTTCAGCTAGCAGGAATCCCTCCAAGTTCCTTCTAAATGGATCACAGAGACCACCCATTTCAGAGGGATCTGCTGTGGTTTTGTTAACTGTCTTAGGCGGGGAGAAGCTGTATTGATTTAATTTCTTCTAGAGAGGCTGGCTAGCTGTAGACTCTACAAAATCTGGGCCCTGCTGGAACAGTATTCTGACCAGAATTTGGGCTAAAGTGTGTGATGTCCTTCACTCCTGCTCCTGTCCTGTTTTAACTTGGACAGCTTTTTTCTTTTCTTTTCTTTTCTCCCCCCCCCCCAACTGTACTAAGGAAGCAAGCTTATGGACTTTTCTTCTCCCTCTCTCTTTGTTATCATTCCTCCCATCCCCACCTTGGTCAGGGTTCAGGGTGAAGGAAATTTGTTCTTATTTTCTGTTCTAGTAACCAAATTCCAAGTCCCTCAAAGTCTCAAGCTATCTAATATTGAGTTTTTAAAGCATTTCCTCTATAGCCTTCCTCACTGGTCAGCAATTCTTCCACTGCTTCTTTTCTTGGTGGGGGATACCAGGGATTGAACTCAAGGCACTCACCCACTGAGCCACATCCCCAGCCCAATTTTGTATTTTAGAGACAGAGTCTCACTGAGTTGCTTAGCACCTCACTTTTGGTGAGGATGGTTGTGAACTCAAGATCTTCCGGTATCAGCCTCCAGAGCTGTTGGGATTACAGGTGTGCACCACTGGGACCAGACCTTCCACTGCTTCTTTTTTTGGACTGTGGAGGAGTCAGAGGACTGCTGTCTAGATCCACTCCCCATCTTCTTTCCCCATAAAGTAAGTATTATACCTAGGCTGTCTTTTGACAGCCAAAAAATGAGGGAAAGCCTCCTAAAAATGCCTAGGGTTGTGAAAAAGTTCCCCTGTGAACACCAGGAAACCATAATAAAACATTCTAAATTCTCATTACTGGCAGCACTTTTTAAATGTGACTATTTCACAAGCAAGAAAAAAAGTGAAAATTTCAGGTTGCTCTAAAAATGGGAAGCACTTTTACCTGACAAAGTTTTTAAGTTTTCAAAATAATTAAATATAAACTAAGTGGTGATAAGAATCATTAAAAGTCTGTGCTGACAACAGCCACAGAGCACTATTTGGGGAGGGGTACGTACTCTTCTAATTTACCTTCAATCAGCAAAACATCTGTACTTCAAACACAAGATGATACCAGGGTGGCCTAAGTTGTTCCATATGTATGTATCAGCAGGCATACCCTCTAGTCAGCCTTAGTCTTTCACTTCCAAAATACAGAAGAATTTTGCTCTAATGAAAAGCAAGCAGGGAGGATTTGCTTTAGAAAGAGATAGTGGTCTCGGTGTACTTCAATATGCCTGACATTTGCAATGGAAGGAATGCTTTTCCATTGTTAAAAGGAGTAACCTGACAACATGCTTGCATGTCTCATAGAAACTTGTCAAAAAATAAGATCATGGGACACTGGGTGCATCCAATCTGTCATATTAATGGAAATTCCCCAAAGCCTCCACATTCATCTTTTTTTTTTTTTTCCTGTGTGCTTCCAACAAGAAAATCATTTGAAAGAGAAAGGAGGGGGACATATATGCTCTCATGGTGTCCTACTGATTCATTAAAATGGTTTGTGCTCATTTTCCTCCGAACCTTCATCCTAAAGGAAGAAAGAGATTTAGTTTTCTATTTGATTTCCTCACTATATTGTTTCTGTTTTCATCCCACTGCCATTATCTACAGCTTATAATTTGTCTGCAGCCCTCACATTATTCACCTCACTGTGACTACGGCTGTGGTCTTTTGCCTACTCTACTAGAGGCTTCTGTCTTCCAACTTATGCTATATAACCAGCAGCTTCCCTGAGGGAACATTTATCTTCTATTGCATTCCCAAGCATAAGATGTCAGCATACTTCCCTCATTTGGGGTATAGTCATCAGGGGAGGCTGTGCCAGGAATATGTTACTGACTCTGGAAATTTTGAACTATCTGCTCTCCTCTTGCATACCCAAAATTTTGAACTATCTGCTCTCCATCTTGCATACCCAAAATGAAATGTGCACATGTACCAGAATGTGAAGTTATGTGGTACTTCCTGGTATGGAAAGATTCAAAGAACATGCTTCTTGATACTTTCTGTGCTTGGTTGGGTGTGAATGGGAGTTCTATTGAACCTTTTCAGCTTTTCCCAGGACAAATCATTTCCTATCACACAGAATCTGGGCAGTCTCACCCAACCTGGATGTCATGCTCACATGGAAAATTCAGATGCAGATTACTGTATTTTCTGATCCACCTCACTCTCACAATTTGGTTTCCTTTGTGAGCAATATATACATATCCTGGACAGTTGTGAACACTATCATATAGTCATGCTCTCAGAGCTTAAAGTAATTCATACTAGTTCTGAAGAAAATCAGCCACCAGCCTAGAAGATACTTTGTACAAAACTTGGTTTTTATGGCAAGCCAGCTTTTATGGAAGATCACAGCCCATTTTGACCTCAGATAAAATCATTATTGAGGAAATTATTAGGTATATCTTTCTGAAACTATACTGGCTATTATTTCCATTTCAGCTTATTCTAATGTTCTTATTTACAGACCTAATGGGAATTAAATTTTCAAGATCATAATTGGCTTAAAGATGGTTGTGTTCTTAACACAATGAGGAAAACACAATATACTCAGAGTCAAAAAGTCATTTCTAACATCTGCCATTTAATTGTTATGTGAGCTTAGATAAGTCATTTATCTAGCATCTTTCTTTCTTAGAGAATGAAGATGCTTATGGCCATCTTACCTGCCTTTCAAGATGTTGTGAAACTAAAAATAAAGAGATGACATAAAATAAGCTTGATATCAAATATAAATGACTATACAGTATAAAAACAAGTAATGCAATTTTTATGAATCCAATCATTTGACAAACAGCAGATAATTGCTATGCCAGAAATAGAGATAACCACATAGGATTCTTATAAATGTGGCCTCACATTCTCACTTCAGAAACAATAGAATAGATAATATGCTATTTGGAAAAAATAGAAGAGAGAAGATAACCCACCTCCACCACTAGATCCACTAGCTAATACCTATTGAGCCTGTTGTCAGGCCTTACAACACAGCTCTTTACATCCATTACCCCATTAAACACTTATAACCCTCTGTAAAGATATAATTAGTCATGGTCACCATTTTCCAGACAAGGATACTGAAGTTTTAAAAATTGAGGTAATTTATATGACACTAAAACTTCTCACATTATTATTATTAGAATAGGTGGAGGTTGAAGAGAGGATCACTGAAAGTTTAGTTTTAAACATTTTAGGTTCTTGTAGGTATCCAGTTAATGAATACAACAGGCCATCTAGAGACCAATTTGGAGCAACAAGAAGAGAAAATCTGAGGCCCAGATTTGGACATCATCAGGTCTCCAAACCTTCAGGTTTCTGTCTCCACAGAGGAGTTTGAGCAGATTCCCATTCATGTCTGGGAAATCTATTATTTCAGGAAGAACCCAGGTTCCAAGAATCTGGTCTCTGAGACTATTATAAGTGAGTGATGAACTTCTGCCTATGTAAGTAAGGCCACCAGTTAGAGAAAAGTCCCTAGATGTTATTTTTGAAGGGCCTGCAATCAGCCCATCCTTAGACAATAAAGTAGAATCTACGCTGCAAGCATCAACTATTCTGAAGCACAGAATTCCTGAACACTATCACATCTGAGCAGTCTTTAATGACTCAAGATTAATTTATACAACTGATGAGTGACTGTTTATTTGAATACATTACATATTTTATATTATCTTAATTTTATTATATATCTTTATTTTTAACCATTTTTACTTTTTTATATTTTTCAGAAGTATTCAATCCATATTGCTTTTTTGCTAGGAAAAACACTGCTAATAGCAATAACAATTTTGGCACTTGAATGCAAGACTCCATTGCTGATACCTATGAAACTTTGAAAACCCATGGATCAGTTTTCACATGCTAGAAAAATCAAGATTTGGACACTGATGATGTCCAAATCTGTGCCTCAGAGTCTCTCTTCTTGTTGTTCCAAATCAGTTTCTAAATGGCCTATTGTATTCACCAGCTGGATGCCTACAAGAGCCTAAAATGTTTAAACTTTTGGTTGTCCTCTATTCAACCTGTTACATTTTCAGGGTGGGTATTCCCAGGAAAATAACTTTGCAACTTCATATATATTTTAAGGATAGCAAAAATCACTATTAAAACAAGATGGAGAGCAATATAAGGTTGGTAGACTTACCTAGCAAGAATTGGTTGAAGATAGTAGGACCAGCAAAGCATAGTCAAAACTGGTATATAAGCTAACTTTAATAGCTCATGATCTCAAAAAAAAAAAAAAAAAAAGTATTTATGAATCTGAGTTGATCAACTAAGAAAATATTCATGCAGGATAATTCTCCCTGGCTTTGGACTGACTCCAATGCTCCTCACTTTGTTGCTTGTAATCCTCAAGAACAATTATAGAACATGCTGAAAAACAACATCTTGAGATAAGAGAGAACTGGCTGGAACCACTTCCTCTAGAAACAAGATGTCCTTCAGTGCTCTAAATCAATGTGCCATGTGACCTCTAGGGTATAATATGCAGTATAGACTGCTTGAATGGAGCATGCATCAAGACTGCACCTTCCCCAGGAAGCTTTGGACATTGAGAAATGAGCTCACAGTGGATCTGAGGCCTCTGTGGTCTATCTTAAGAAATATACTTGATTAAGGTAATTTGTGGAGGGTGGGGGATGTTCTGTCTCACCAGACAAGTAACTAGTGCCCAGTGAATGTGTTTCACAATTTACTTCTGGTAATAAAATAAATGTCTGCATTTCTTGAAGAGCTAGCAGCCAGTATTACTGGTATTACATTTAAAAATTCTAGTAACTGAAATAGAGTTTTCTTTTAAAGTTTACATTGAGGTCTTATTTGTAAGTAGATATTGGCATTGTAGGCTTCATTATTACCTGTTTTATTGATTATATGTTATTAGTAATATTGATCATATAGTCATTCTAAAATCATCATGAAACATTAAAATGATATTTTTACCTCTTTATTCTGTATTTTAGATTTACATATCAGAAAATGGAATGTGTTGTTACATATGGTTTTCATCAATATATGGTATCAGTCTGATCAAATGGAGAACAATACAGATTGGCTTATTTAGGAACAGGCATTACATAAATGGATCACACAGACTTCTGGGCTTAATTGTAAATAAACTTTTGTTGACCTTTGGACACTCAGTTCTTTAAGAAATAGTTATCACCGGACAGAAATTAGTTCATTCACAAGTAGTGACTTGCAAGCAAAGATATTTAAAAGCATAAATTTTCTTAAGGCATAGATTACCCATTTGCCACATTTAAAAAATCATTTTAGCATAGAAAATAGTGAGGCAAATGACAGTTTTCCATCTGTGGTATCTGAGGTGCAAAGAAAATGTGTTGTGCTTTTTTTCAATTCATGTAAAGGGATTTGAGGTTGCTTTCCAAAAGAAGAAAATATTTTTACATAGCTGCAATGCAAAAAAGATATTTCTCAAATGGACAAAGCAACAGTCTTCTCTCTTAACAAGTTTTAAATTTGGAATATAATATGACCAATAATGCATTTGTGGAGGAACTTACAATTGTCAAGTGTTGCTAAATTCATTATTTCTTTAAATTTTTTTCACTTAAATTTATTTTTATCTACTACATAAAAACATAAAAAATGTACATATTTATGGAGTTCCAGGCGAAGTTTTGATATGCATATACATTGCATATACATTGTTTAAATCAGGTAACACCTATATATCTCCTCAAGAAATTTTAACATTTCTTTATAGTGAAAATATTCAAAATCTTTTCTTTCACTTTTGTATACACAGTATATTATTGTTATATATAGTTGCCCCACTAAATTCATCATCTCAACAAAGCTTTAAAAATGACCCTGAGAAGTAGAAAGGTAAAAATTAGTTATAATTTCTAAAATGAAAATTAGCTTTATTTTTGCTGATTAGGGAATATATGCTTATTCTATGGGTATGAACATTAACAGAGGTTGTTTAGTGAAAGTAGAAAAATTTTCACATCCCACTACATAAGTATATCTAAGAATTCACAAGGAATTTTTAGTAATATTCAAAATGTACACAGATTAGATTATATATAATTCTTAAATTACTTTTTTCATATGAAATAGTTTATGTCAGTTAGTTAGATATCTGCATCCTGATTTTAAATGGCTATTTATTTTATCTTAAAATATAATCAGTGTTTAAATATACTGTTTCAGTAAGACTCAGGTTGCTAGAAAACCACACAGTGAGTTTAGGCTGGTAGTCCTTTGCTACTGCAGTTAAAAACAGTTGATATGTGATAACATTTTTTAAAAATATTGCTCAGATATATTGGGTTATTCTGCATTAAAAAAAAAAAAAAACAGCTCCTCACAACAAAACAAAAAAAAAATGCACACTAAAAAACTCAATGAATTTTTGAAGCATTAATAATAATAACAGGGCTGGGGTTGTGGCTCAGCGGTAGAGCACTCGCCTGGCACGTGCGCGGCCCGGGTTCGATCCTCAGCACCACATACAAATAAACCCATTGTGTACAGCTAAAGCAAATAAATAAATATTTAAAAAAATAATAATAACAATAATAATATTCAACAAAAATATTGGCAGAGAAATAAATTACAATTTCACCATATTACCTAACAAAATTTCCTTCACAGTTCTTCATTATGAATAGAAATTCATTTGATGTGCCAGAATCAGTCTCATAACTGATAAAGATAATTGGATTATTAAAATTCTGTTGTGGAACCAAGATTGATTATGTTCTACAACTTCTGGATTTCTCAAGAATAAATCAGATGTCCACAGACAACTTTAAAAAAAAACTTAAATGGAAGTCTAATCCTGATTTTAAATATCTAAAATATTTCTTAGTTATCATTCTCATTTTATCTAAGGGCTTCTGAATGCTCGATAGACAGTATCTCATTATTTCTTATATGATCCCTGGGCACCAATTGCAGTACTGATTTTCCTATTACCATCACTGTTCCCATGAAATGAAGACAATAGGAGGTTCCATGAGTTGCCCAAGGTTAAAGAGTGAAGTTAAGGACTAGTTAAACCCAGAATCCACGCCTTGGGGATCTCTCTCCATATGGCATTTTCTCTCTGCAATAAATAACATTGCCATTCTGGAAGCTGACTCTTAGATCATGTTTTATGCGGCAGAATTCAAATTAATATGAGTCACTCAATGCTATGATATTTATTTTAGATGAAGGCTGTGTATACTTATGAAACACGTGAAATTCAGCACTCTCAATCCATTTATTTTGCCCTCTTAATGATCTCTAGGGATTGTCCTGTGATTGGTATGACTACAGAGATTGGTATTTATCATTAAGGAGACTGAAATGGCAAAATCGGCTCACTCACAATTCCATCACCCACTGTCTATAGACATGGAAAGAGTTTAAATAAATTGAATAAAAGGTCCCTCAAAGTTTGGCAAAGTTTGACTCAGAAAAATCACAGAACGAATGGTATAAATTCTTATAAATGAAGTTAAAGACTATTTTGAAACACAATATTTGGAGAAAATAAACTAAGTTTTTTTTCCTTGAAATTATTTTCTTCCCACTTATTTTAAAATAAGCTAGAAAGTTAACACTTTTTAAAAATAATGGACTTTCCACAGTTTTTTTCCTGGAATGAAGTCATAATCCCCTGGTTGTGCTATCATAATCATTTCCATGGCAACTTGTGGTGATATCACAGCTCAGACTGGAGCTTCAAGAGGGAAAGAAACTGTAGGGTCAGATGATTTCCTAAAGATTGCATTCCCAAGCAGATGTTCTTAACAGAAAAGAAGAAGAAGAAGAAGGAGGAGGGGGAGGAGGAGGGGGGGGGGGCACAGCATGGCACATAAAACAATATGAGGAAATTCCATATGGAGATGAGTGGGCGAGAGAGATTAGGCAACCATGGGCAAAACCCTTTATTGTGGTTTTCAAGGAAAGGAATATATGAAGGAAAACATGATATTCAGGTTTAAGATTGGACTGCTTGAATAACTTAGGTGGGTTCTGGAATGTCTGAGCTGTCATTGTTTTTCTATAACTGGCTCTGACTTATATAGGGCAGAGATAAGTGTCCCAGAGCATAAAAGTCCAAGGAAAGGACTCTGGATTGTTTGCTTTTCATATCAAAGATGTACTTGTAGTTAAGTCATTTACTATCTCTAGGAATTAGTTAACCCCAGAGGGGGCTGTCCCTCTTAAGTCAGCAAGGCCTCAGATATCAGAGCATCAATGATACATAAAATAAAAACACATGATTAATAGACCCCTGTAATCCAGTTCTGCTACTGAAGCATGAAAACAGTTATAGACAAGATATAAACTAAGAATTATGGCTATGGTACAATAAAATATAAAATATTGCTGACTCCTATGTAAAGTCTGTCAACAGCCACTTGCATAAGTATAAAAGCAGGTCCTTCCCCAATTAAGCCTTCAAATGAGACTATAGTTCCAACCACAACCTAATTGCATCATCATGAGAGCCTCTGAACCAGAACCAACCAGATAAGCTATACCCAGATTCCTACTCCAAAGAAACTAAGAGATAATATTTGTGGTTTGAAGATACTATATTTGAAGATACTATATTTATGTGGAAGTGGATAACAAATATATATTAGCTAGGCAGAAATATTACAGAGAATAAATATAGAGATAATAATATGGTAGAATAAGAGGCCCCCAGATTATAAGTCCCCAGAGCAGCAATAACTGCAGCCACCTACTAAAGGGCCTTTGTGGGAGCTTTGGGATTTAGGTAAGAGGTTGTGAAAACCTAGTAGAACCAAAGACTTAAGACAGCCATTTTGAAAAGATAGATCCACACCTAGGTAGCAAGCTCATTGACTGTGGTCCAGTCTCCAGACTTGGAAATGAGTCCCCTGTGGACTCATCTATAGGTTCAACTGACCTAGGTCCTGCTATCAGAACCATTCACCAAGTACATTAGGAAAAATCATACCCACTGTCAACCTTGATTCCAGCTGTGGACTCTGAAGTAGTATAATAATAAGTGAGCTCCAGCTTCTCCCAGCCTGGTCAGCTTGCACAGGGACCCAGAGGGAGAGACATACCTCTCTGAGTCCCTGGGGCTTAACAAAGTTTGTTCCATAGATCATGATATTGCCTCAGTTCCAGCCCTTGTCAGTTATAATCTGGTGAGACCAGTCCTGCTCACCCAGAAACTCGGAGGGAGTGTGTATTCCATAGTTCCAATAGTTCCAGGCACATAACTCTCATCATCTTTTTATTTTCTAAATGATTGGAGCAAGAAAGGTGTCTTTAAAAAAAAAAATATTTAGCCTTTTGTCATAGATTCCTGTAACAGATTTAGTTTAACAAGTAGCAAAAGATGGCCCTTTCAAGCACACCTGAACTTATGTTAATGAGATGATTATTTTTGTACCTAGATAACCACAGATTGGGGACTAGTTGCCAGAATAGTCAACCATGTGTTTGGAGGGTTGGAACATTCAGCACTATTCACCAATCTCCTGGAATGGGAGGAGGGCTGAGGGTTAAATTGATTGCTATACCAAATGATTTAATGAACTAAACATATGTCGTGGAATCTCTATAAAAACCTGAAACAGACCTGGCTGGGAGACCTTCCAGATAGCTGAACACATGGGGTTTCTGGAAGGTGGCAAACTAGAGAGAGTATGGAAACACTACTCCTCTTCCCACATAACTTTACCTATGCACATCTTTATCTATCCTTTATAATATTCTTTTTAATAAGCCAGTAAATGTCAATATAGTGTTTTATGAGTCCTGTTAAATGTTATAGCAAATTAATATAAACCAAGGCATGGTGGGAACCCTGATGTTTGGCAGTTGGTTAGATGCACAGGTAAAATAACCTTGGACTTGAGATTGGTATCTAAATTGGGGACTGTCTGGTATCTGATGCCATCTCCAGATAGTGTCAAATTTGAAATGAATTATTGCCTGCTGCAGCATTGATTGACTGGTTGCTGGTGGAATGAGATCCCCATGTACTTTGGTGGTCAGAGGTCAAGAAGTATTTCATATTCTGGGAATACATTGGAAGAAATTTGATTCCTATATTCTCAGATGCAGATTATCAAAGAAATGCAAAATGATTATCTTAAAGAATTCAATGAGATGCAAGAAAACACATACAACTAAACAATTAGGAAACTACTACAAAAACAAAATTAGAAATTTAATAAATAAATAGAAATCAGAAAAACAAAACTTCTAGAGCTGAAGAACATCATGAAAGAACTGAAAATTTTTATAGAGAACGTTGATAATAGGTTCCATCATGCTAAAGAAAGAATTAGTAAACTTGAAGACAGATTATTTAAAATTAACCAATTAGAGGAACAAACAAAAAACAAAAATGAAAAAGAGTGAAGGAGGCTTAAAGGATCTATGGGGTGCCACCAAGCATACAAGTAAACAAATTATGTGAGGCCAAAAATTGATTAAAAGAAATACTGTCTGAAAACTTCCCAAATATTGGGGAAGTTATGGGCACCCAGATTTATTTCCAAAGAAAATGAGATCAATCAGTATTTCAGAAAGACATTTGTACTTCCACATTAATTGCAGCTTATTTACAACAGCCAAGTTATAAAAACAATCTATGTGTCCAATGGATAAAGAAAAAGGAACACACACCCACACACACTCCACACGCACACACCTTACTCAGCCTTAAGGAAAAGAAAATTCTGCCATGTTCAATAGATAGGTGATCCTAGAGGACATTATACTAAGTGAAATAAGTCAGACACAGTAAGATAAATGCTACATGATCTAACTTAAAAACAAAATTTAAAAAAACAACTCCTAGACGCAAGAAGAACAGTGTTGCCAGGGTCTAGGTGAAGGGGAAAATGGGGAACTGGTGGTCAAGTGTTATAAATTTTCACTTACAAGATGAATACATCCTGGGAATCTAACATACAGCATGGTGACTATAGTTGATACTCTATTGTATACTTGCAATTTGATAAAAGAGTAGGTTCACCACACATGCTTACACTAGTGAAAATGCACACCCACACCCACACCCACACACATATAAATGATAACTCTTGGGATTGTACAGTTCTAATTAATTTGTGGGCATACAAATTAATTTGTGGATGTGCAAATTAATTTGACTTTGGTAATCATTGGATAATGTATATCAAATCATATGCATCTTAAATGTATATAATTATTATGTCACAAGAATATATGCAATTATAATTTGCTAGTTAAATATTTTAAAGTTAAATGAACTATCACAAAGTCATGGGAAGGATCTTGAGTATTTAAACATCACTTTTTTTTTTTTTTTTTTTTTAACTTTGTGTTTCACACTGGTACCTTTTCCACAAAATCCTTGAGAAGTTGTACTTCAGACTCTGCTACATTTCCTTGGAGACCCCTTCCTCTTGGGAAGCCCATTTTAATTTTGTATAATATTAATTGTTTAGAAAGGCATTTCCTGAGTCTGGAACAGGGAAGCAAAACTTTTGATCTTAAAATCATGTCTCAGTCTCCCACCTCCAGTTCTACGGCATGGTTCTGTAGTCCAGTGATTTCCAAACTTAGTTTGTATTTTAGTGTACCTATCATACTGAAACTCTAGAGCAGACTATTTTTTTTCACAACCCCCCTCCTTTATTTGATCAAGTTATTTTCAGTAATAATAATAATGTGCTAATCAGTAACTATTATTTGTGAACTGTTATTTTATTTAAGTGATTTTAAATAAAATAATAAATTTTATTTTTGGAGATATTATTCAAATCAGTATTGTATCCAATGAACTTAAATTCCCACTCACCAAACAAAAATAGTATATGTAGTTTGCAATTTACATCACTGTTTTACATTTTAAATAGAAGTGAATCTCCCAGTAATAACATAGAATGACAAAACTGTTGTAACTCAAGTTCTGTTCCTTCATCTTTACACTGTACTAACATTATTTTAAATCTGTTTACCCATAGGAAAGTGCAATACCACTGTGCTTAGAGATAGAGACTACATGCAAAGCAAGCTTTAACAGTTCAGAACCATTAAAAATTTTCTACAGAAACTAATTCCTGTAACTGAGTCTACATGTATTGGAAGTTGGTAGTTTTCCAAATTAACTTCACGCAGAATACGATGTTTATTGAAACATAGGTAATAAAAAGTGCTGATCTGAAACTTACATATACATCCTTAAAACCTAAGAGGAACTGCAACAATTACTTTGAACTCAGATTAACAAAAGCCTTTTGTTGGAGGAGTATTTTTTCCATCAACATTGTTTAGAATTGTTGGCACATGGTGATAATAAAGAGCAGACCAATTATTACTTATTTGATTTTTATTTCCAAATCATCTTCAGATAGTGCCATACCCAGGGCAGACTTCCCTCACTGCTCACTCTTGTTACACCCTACAAAAGTGAAAACCCTGTTTAAAGCTGGGAAAAAACAGAATTTCTCTGGCTAATATGTGGGCAGAAGACTCTATACCACATGTTCTATCCAAAGGGATGGGAAGTGGGGGCAATCGAGATCTACCTAAAGCCTTTCTGCAGATATGTGAGGGCTCCAGCGAAGAAATTTATAAATCAAAGTCAAATCTATATTAAAGCATCTCATTTGCATATGTGATAGTGTCAGGAAAAGGAGACTGGAAATGTACAGCACCAAAAGCTGCCCTGTGGGAAAAATTTTCTAAACCATCAATAATTAAAAGCACATATTAACTATGCTAGGAGAAAGAGAAGCATATTTATATTGCCTATATCTTTGTGTTCTCTTTTATATATTAGCACAGAAATTTATTTTATTGCAACATAATTGTAATGTGAAAAATGTTCAGAGACTATGATCCAAAATGTAGGTTAAAAAGTATCATAGATGTATGACAATGGCAGTTAATTGATTTAAAAAAATAACTATGATTTGTTTTATTGGACTTTAGCATATTTTTAGTATTTGCTAATGAAACAAAGAGGCAACCTGAATAACTCTCTCACTTCACTTGCTTTTAGTTATTTTCTTTTATCACTAATTTAAGAGGTCATCTAGCTAAGCAGTATTCTCCCATTAGGTTTATTTATAGAAAGCATCTACGAGGCATGGTCACATTGGTAACAATTGCTTAAGTTGATTTTCAGAAAGTTGGAGTCTGCTTTTGTCTATCTTAAATTGGTTAAGACTACCGACCTTTCACTTGGACCTGTTCAGATGTCTGATGGGTGGCTTTTTGACATCAGAGGGTTCAAAACTCCATGCTTAGATCATGCTAACACTGCATTTTCTGAACACACATTCCAAAGAGCTGTGAAGTTTGACACCTCAGGGGGGTGTATTTCAGATTTGGGGATTCTGCTTCCTCACAGTTGGAACCTCTTGAACAAACTGTCTCTTGCAAGTTTCAGTGATTGGCAAACTGTATGGTGGGCAAAACAGGCCTCACTAGGTAAAGATGACTTTTAAAAAAATTGTTATTTCTAAATAAATATTAATTTTCATATCTGATTTATTTCTTAAAAAGGATCCCCACATTATATAAGCTTTAGGCCTCACAAAATATGGACCACCTCTGCCAAAATGCATCAGTTTAGTAAGGGTATCACTATCCTCTCCTTCCCCCTTCTTTTTTTTTAATAAATAAGAAAATGGAGATGCAGGAGGTTTAATCTATGCTCTTTCTACATAAATATCTGTAAAATATATGATGGTCACTTTCACATCTCCTTGACAGCTTTTCTTTCCTTTGACTTTTCTTAGAAAAGCTTTTGCTATATCTTCAGCAGAGCCAGCAAAATAATAAGGATTTGTATTTTCTTTCTGAAAAAAAATGAGTTCTTACTTTCTCCAATTATTTCTCATACAATTTGTTTACCAGATATGTAATGTGTAAACCATTCCATTTTACCTTTTCTAAGCATATTTGTTTGCTGATATCCCCTTAAACTGCAGTACCCAACACTATGCAGGATGCTTGAGTTGTTCTATATTTACTTATTCAAATACCTGACATATTTCTTCTTTCCTTGGACTGACTCCAATAACCACCTCACATCATTCTTTTAGCATACAACTGAAAAGTGGTCAGAGACTTAATTAGGTGCAAAAACAAAGATTTCACAAAACAATATTGTAGCAGACACATTATAATATTTTCTATTTTATTCTACTTGTTTCCCATTGTGAGTCAATTCTTACTAGCTTTATATTCACTACAGGTCATATTCAATTTGGAAAAACATTGCCACTAAAAAAAAAAAAAAAAAAAAAAAAAAACTCAATATCACCCTCTGTCTTAGACCACAGTCATGGGTGCACACTATTAGAAATTCTGTTGCAACTATGTGTGGAACACAACACAGGAGATTTGAAGATTTGAGGGAACAGAGAGTATATTTTCCTCCCACCCTAGTAGAGCAGACTGCTCTTAATTCAGTTTTTTCTCCTGTACTTAGTAACAATGTGATAATACCATATGTACTATTTCATAGTCCTTAGGCCTGCTTTCTAAAATATGCATAACAAGGAAATGAATAGCACTAATGTCATCTTGTTAAATATGTCTATTATGGAGATGCTATGGTTCAGTGCTAATGGAGTTTTTTTTGGTCCTTTTGAGTTCCTGATGTTGCATGCTACAGTGATTTATGGAAGGCCCGAGTGTTTTGCTGCAGCAAAGGCCTGTCATGTTAAACACCCACCTTGCTCCCTGCCTATTTGTTTCACAACCTGCATTAATTTCCCTGTGACTTAACTCTACATTCAATCTATCATGAATCCTACCTACGAAATATAATCCACATACATATATGGCATCACCTCCTTAGCCCCTATCCTTTTCAAGTCACCATCATCTCGTGCCTAAAATACTACATTGGCTTTCTAAATGGATTCTCTCCATTTATTCTTGCCCTCCTACAGTTCAATGTTCATCCCAAGGTCAAGTTGTTCATTTGAAATATAAATTAGACAAAGTCATGGCCCTGTTTTAGAAAGAAAAAAAGACATGTAAAATAAATGTGGCATGTGTGTTTGTATAGGTGTGTGCATATATTTCTGTGTGCAGAGGCATATCTCTCTCTCTCAATTAGCATGTCTTCTTTAAGGGAGGGATTCCCCTGAGATGCACAGCTTCCCCAGCTGTTAAGATCTTTAACTGTAGTAGTTCTGCATGGATACACAAATATGGGTGGTTAAAAAAATGAAAAACAATATTTCTGTTGTTCCTCTGAACTCTGTCTCCCTCCTCCTTCCCCTCTCAAACACACACACACACACACACACACACACACACACACACACACACACGAGTGGCTTACCTCACCATGGCTTCTGGTCCTTCCTCCTTCAGTACTCAGCCCTCAGGTACTACTCTCATTATGTTTCTGTCATGCTCGGCATCTTTTCATCCTCCAAACCTATTGAGCTTTTTCTATCACATAATGTCCCCTGAATGACTAGCACCTTTTTATTCTTCAAATGGCCCCTTATAGAAGACTTCCCTACAGTAAAACTTCTATGTCCAAAGTTGCACATTTCCTTCACCACAATCTCAAGCAAACTTGTTTGTTTGTTCCTTTATCTTCTTATTGTTTGTCTTTCCCCACTAGAATATAAATCTTACAAGGTATGTTCTCCATTGAATTCCACTACTTAAAACAGTACTTCTTATATACATAGTAGGCTTTTAGTAAATATATGAAAATTTAGACTTGTTTTAAATGTTAATGTTATGTTTAAATAAAGGAATAGTGTTCCAGCAATTTTTCTTTATTAATAAAATAACAAAATCTCATTGTTCTCTGTATTTTTTATAACTGAATGCTTTTTCAGAAAATGAAAAAATGTAATTTATTAATTGGTTTGTTATTCACAAGCATTGATTTCTCAAATGACTGTACCAATAGACATGAATGGATTAGAGATAATGTGCATTATATTTTCCCTTTTTAGCAAAAAATAGTGCTGTTTTAAAAATCTTACTCTAACCACACTAATAGTCATAGAGAATTACTTTGTCAGGACAAATAATACCAGATAAAAACACTTTATTAGACCAGTTAGTATTTTTATAGCTTTTCTTGGTGAGCAATCTCCATATCAGTTAAATACAAAAGTTTCTCAAACCAGAGTCTAGTTGAATCTTTGTCACCCTTTTTGTGTGGCAAGAATATTTGCTGAGGAATAGTACTCTTAGGCTAACAGATGCTGCTATACACCCAGGATCTTAACTTCTTAAGCTCATTTCAGAATCCTGGACCTCCTAAAACTTTTGTCCATGTTTAAAACTAGCATGTTGCCTGGATGTTTATACCTATTCAAAAACATTCTTTTCAGTTTCCTTGGGAATATCCATACTCTTTTCCCTAATGGCTACCCAATCTATATTCCCACAGTATACTAGGATTTTCTTTTCTATACACCCTTTCTAATATTTGTCATCTCTTATCTTTTTGATAAAAGCCATGCTCATGCATGTGAGATGATATCTCATGTGGTTTTAAATTGTTCTTCCTATTGACTAATGATATTAAGAACATTTTTTATATAGCTGTTGGCCATGTTTATGCCTTCTTTGTGGAAATTTCTATTCAGGTTCTATGCCAATTTTTGAACTAGCTTATTTGTTTTTATACTGTTAAGTTGAAAGTGTTCTTTATAAATTTTGAAAATTAACCCCTCATCAGACATTTGGCTTAACAATATTTTTTCTCAGTCTATAATTTGCTTTCATTTAATCAATTGTTTCCTTTGCTGTGCAGAAGCTTTTTAGTTTGATGTAGGCCCATCTTTTATTTTTGCTCTTGTGGTCTGAACATTTGGTGTGATGTTCAAAAAATGATAATCATTTACACGTCAATGACCCAAATTTTTCCCATATTCTCTTCTAGGAGTTTTGTATTTTTCAGGTTTTACAGTTAAGTGTTTTATTCGTTTAGAGAAGATTTTTCTGTACTGTGTGTATAGGGGTCTAATTTCGTTCTTTGACATGTTTCCCATGATCTAGTTTCCCAGCAATATTTATTGAAAAGACTATCCTTTCCCCATGCATCTTTTTGGTGTACTTGTTGAAAACTGGTTGACTGCATATGTTTGGATTTGCCTCTTGAATTCTCTATTCTGCTCCATTGGTCTATGTTTCCGTTTTTATACTAGTATAATACTGTTTTGATTACTGGAGCTCTGTAATATAATTTAAAATCACAAAAGGTGATGCTTTCAGCTTTGTTTTTCTTTCTCAGTATTATTTTGGTTCTTCTTGTTTCCATATGAATTTTAGAACTGTTTCTTCTATTTCTGTGAATAATTCCATTGGTATTCTCATAGGAATTGCATTGAATCTATATATTTCTTTGGGTAATACAGACATTTTAAGTGTTTCACCCAGCAGTTCTTCTTCTGGGCAAATGCCCAAAGGGAATAAGTCTCGTTCTCTTAAAGATATCTGCACTCCCATGTTTATTCAGCATTATTCACAATAACCAAAACAGAAACATTTAAAAATATTCATGAACAGAGAGTGGATAAAGAAACTGTAATTGATATATGTGTGTGAATGTGTATATGTAAATGAACATACACAATGGAATATTACTTAACCTTTAAAAAGAAGGAAATTCTGTGATTTTCTACAACATGGGTAAAGCTGAAAGGCATGATGCTAAGTGAAATAAGCAGAAACTAAAAGAAATATATTGCATCTTTAGCAATTGTGGAAATGTAAATCAAAACTACATTGAGATTTTTATCTCACTATAGTTAAAATGGCAATCATCAAGAACACAAATAACAATAAATGCTAGCAAGGAACTGGGGGAAAGGGACACTTAAACCCTGTTGGTGGGATTGTAAATTAGTTCAACCACTATGGAAATCATTATGGAGGTTCCTCAAAAGACTAAACATAGAACTTCCATATGACCCAACTCTACCATTCCTCGGTATATCCCAAAAGGAATAAAGCCACCATACTATAATGATGCATGCATAACCATGTTTTTAGTAGCACAATTCACAATAGCTGAGTTATGGAACCAGCCTAGATGTCTGTCAACAGATGAACATGTAAAGAATATGTGGTATTTATAACAATGTTGTTTTATTTAGCCAGAAAGAAGGATTAAATTAGGCTGGGCATGGTGAAGCACGCTTGTAATCCCAGTGGCTCTGGAGGCAGAGGCAGGAGGATAGCAAGTTTAAAGGCAGCCTCAGCAATTTAGCGAGGTGGTAAGCAACTCAGTGAGATGCTGTCTCTGAATAAAATACAGAATAGGGCTGGGGATGTGGCTCAGTGTTCAAGTGTCTCTGAGTTCAATCCCTGGTACCTTCCCCCCCCCCAAAAAAAAAAAAAAAAAAAAACAAGAAGGATTAAATTATGTCATTTGCAGGAAAATGGATGGACCTCGAGAACATCAAGCCAGACTCAGAAAGCCAAGGATTGTATGTTCTCTCACATGTGGAGGTAGAAAGGAAAAACATTAAAGGGGGCCTCATGAAAAATAGAAGAGAGAGCAGGAGACTACAGGAAGGGGATAAGGAAAAGGGAGGATGTGAAGTTAAGGAGAAATACTGGAAATGATATTTATCAAATTATGTTATGTTATGTATGAATATGTCACAGTGAATCCCACCATTACATATACTCCATCATACACCAATAAAAAAGAAACATATTGCATAATTTCATTTATACATAGAATATTTTTTAAAGTGTCACATATACAAAGATAGAAAATAAAAGATGGTTATTGAGGCTGGGGTTTGGGGAGAATATGGACAATGTGGGTCAAATATACAAAATAGTAGATTATATAAGATAAACAAGTCTAGAGATCTAAGTAAAACATGAGGACAGTAGTTAATAATATTGTACTGTTAAATTTTTGTTAAATAACTATGTTTTAGCAGCTCTTGTCATAAAAGTTATGTGAGATGATAGATATGCTAATCAGCTTCACTGTACAGCAATCACTTTACTATCTATATGCACCCCAAAAACATCATGTTGTAAGCCTCAAGTGCACCCAATATAATTTATTTTAAAAAGACAACAAACAGACTGAAATGTTCTCAAAATGCACCGAAATAAACAGCCAAAACATTCTTTCAACTCAAGAAGTCTTCTCAGAAGCCAGTCCTCACTTGGTGTGTAATGGAAAGCAGCACACCCCAAGGTGATCTGCATTGAAAGTTCTTTTCTATGGACTTCATTATTTCCTTATAAGCACATTCCTGAATATATTGAAACACTTGGGTTTTTCAAGCCAATTAGCCAAAACACTTGCATCTCTTGGTAAACACATTCATTTAGGCTTTCTCCTCACCATCTTTGTGGATTAGGAGAGGAAGAATGTTAGCTTTAGAATGTCTTTACTTTCCAACATTAACTTACCAGCACCTAACTTCTAAAGAGCACTAACTAATGCTAGTCCTTGTGCTCATCAGTTATTGTTATTTTAATTATCCCTCAAAACATTAGGAACAGATAAAATTTTTATCCCATGCTGTAGTTGATAAAAACTTAACTAGGTTTCCAGGGTCATATGGCTGGGATTCAGGCCCAGCTATGTGAATCATGGCCAGTGCTCTCAGCCAATCCATTCCCATATGTGCACTGCCTGGTATCAATGGCAGATGAGTTCTTGTCTCCTAGGAGCAGTGTCTTCTCAACCCTGGTCCTCCCACTTCATGGCTGTTGTGCTCCAAGTGTTTCTCACAAACGAAGAATCACTTTCTGACTAACTGTGACACACTCAGAAGGAGGAAAGATGACATTCATTTCTCCAATGTCTCTGCTTGTTGGGTAGTTTCTCCCAGATTCCCATGAGCAGAAGAGGCAGGAGGAAATCCGTGTTCTACTTCTGCGTCTCTCTTCTTCCTTTCTTATTCTTCTTCAGGAAGTGGGAAAAGAAAAGAATGACAACCACTTTTACAATCCCTGATAAAGAAAAAACACTCATGTAGGAAAAAAACATGCCACCCTGCCACTTACACTACTTCCTTCCCATCACCCCTGTAAGACTGTTATCTCCAAGGAAATAGGCAGGTGGAATAATGTTTAAATGAGAGGCCTTCACACCTTTTCTCATTCTCATAGCTCAAGACAACTCCAAGGTCAATTTTCTTCCAGGCTTAACTTAATAACAACTTGGAATAAGGAGAGAAGAGGGAAACAATCTATTTTCTTCCACACAGATAAGCAAGTGTGCAGGTTCATGACTGATTTAACATTTTGTATTTGGGTGCTGCTCTCAGCATAAAGGTGATAGAAATGACTACGAATTTATGTGAGGACATAAATAGAGATGGCATTTTTAGGTGTGATGAGTAAAAAACCTTCAGCTTTTGACCAAAGTCATTTTTTAATGAAATATTGACTAATAATTCTTTACTAAAATAAGTAAAAATGCATTTCAAGAGACAAGAAGCCAGGCTTTGTCTGGCTTAAGCCATCCGGCTCTGCAAGTATATTCTTCCCACAAAGAAGTGTTTATCAGAGGCCTGCAGTTACACAGTTTGGCAACTTATTAAGAACTCTATTTGTTTTTCCCCTTTTTCTAATATTCTATTTCTTTTACAAACTTTTTAAAATCATACACCTTTTGACTCCAATTTGTGAATTGTTTCTCACAAATAAATGTAGAGCCATTCTCACATAAACTTGATTTTTTATAGTTCCAAAGTCTTCAAAATGTAAAAACAAATTAACAGCATATAGGAAAATTACTATATCGAAGATTGCCTTAGAAATGTTTTAGGTTAACCAGGTTACTTACTACAAATTTAGGCAGGCAATTAATTTTCCTTGTGTGCATGCACAAACACAAACATGCATGCGTGCGCGTGTATATGTGTGTACATATATACATATATATAAATCACATATTTATGTATTTATAAATGCATAAAATATACATATTCTTAATACCCTGCCATTTCCTGCACTCCGTTGCAAGATAGCAATACATTCAAGTTGAATTAAGAAGTTTTCCATGTCAACCCCTAAGGACAGCTGATTATAGATCTGACCTTTTGAGAGTCTGTGTATTTCCCACTTAATCAGTGCTGGAATGAGCTTCTGCTAAGTGGGATATAGAGGATTCCTATGGGAAAAGTGAAGCCATTTAAAAAATAATGAGTCTCCCTTCTGCCCTCTCTTCCTTTCCATTTTGAGCTATATTAGGCTGTGATAGCAGTCTTCATCCACGCTACACAAAAGCATGGCATAAGCATGTACTTTTTGCATTACACAGAGAAAGAGTGGGATAAGATAGATTTGGGGGGCCTCCAAATGTAAGCGACACTTTACAATGGTATTGAAACTGCTTTATTTGCCCTTTTACAGATGGGGGGGGAAATGTTTGGTGGCAGAGAGATCCTGTGGGGCTTTTAAGCTCCAACACCTCAGATTTTGACAGTGTAATTGGAACCCTGTTGCCTGGGCAATCATACAAAATTGGAACCATCTCCATTTTCTCTTGTTACAATAACACACTTGATAGTTTGGATATAATTTCACAAATACTCTAGTTTGGTCACCAATGCATCTCAGAACCCACAATGTGTGTGTGTGTGTGTGTGTCCCCCAGTCCCATCCCCTAATACCTCTTATTTTCTTCCCCAACCTTCTGTGAAACTGAACAGCATAATAGATGTAATTAGACCTTCAGTAACAGGACCGAATGGAGCAAGCAATGAGACTCCTTCTAGGGAAGCAATCAGTGCATTAGGTCCCCAGGACTGAAACCACTTTTAACAAGGTTTGGGGCTTAGGGAATGTCAGTCTAGGCTTCTGTTGCTTCCCCTAGAGGAAGCTTTACCCAGAATGCAAATCTTCATTTGCCATTTCTACAAAAGGGAGGAAAAGAACATTAACTACGTTATTAAACACATAATGAAGCAAACTGAGCTGTTAATTTTTTCAGCAGTAACTCAACTGTTCACAAATGCTCTGAAGTATAAATTTGTATTTCGTTAGTACCTAAGAATCATGTTTTATCGCCAACTTTTGGAAGAAGATAACACAAAATTGTGTCCAAACAAAGGCAGACTTTATGCATTCAAGAGCATGCTGAACTGTTCCATAAGGGAGTAAGATTTAGTTAAATAGCATTCTTGAAACATACATTTAAATAATCAGTTTCAATAACCATAGATACACTTCGCAGGCAAATGCAACCTATTCAACTCTATTCTATTTCATGTTGTACTGAAGTAAACTCTTATGAAAGAAAGTGTACGTCATATTCAAAAGCACAATGTACTTTTGAAAAGCCCCAAGTGGCAGACTAAAGAATAAATACTTAATAACCAATGATAAACCTTAAGCTTGCTCATATAATACATATTTGGCATACTGGTCAATAGAATAAATGTTGGTTATGATATTATCATTATTTTAACTAACAGATTAGCTTAGACTATGTCTTTCACACATTCTATTGTTGAAAAAATTTCCAAGGTATAGAGTTAAAAGTAAAAACATGGACAAACTTTTCAAATATTACAAGAACTGAAAAGCTCAGCATAAACACCACATATTATATAATTCCATTTAATGTCTCAAATAGGTCATCTATGGAAACAAATGGGTATTGATTGCCATGGAAGGATTGGCAGATGATGGTTAAAGGATACATAATTAATTTTTGTGGTAATAAAAATGTTTCATATAACTGATTGAAATGGTAGCTATACAACTCTGAATATAGTAGTCCCTCCTTATCCATTGTTTCACTTTACATGATTTTAATCACCTGTGACTAACCATGGTCTGAAAATACTAAATGAAAAATTTCAAAATAAATAATTCATAAGTTCTAACTTATAGGCCATTCTGAGTATGATATTGAAATCTCATACCTTCCTATTCCATCTATCCCAAGATGTAAATCATCTCTTCACCCCGAATATCCATGCTGTATATGCTACCTACCCATTGGTAATTTAGTAGCCTTCTCAGTTATTAGGTCAATTTTTATAGTATTACAATGCTTGTGTTCAAGTAACCCTTATTTTACTTAATAATGGCACAAAGCACAAAGGTAGTGATACAAAAGTAGCACCACATAAGATATGGAAAAATAGATTAACCATAGTACTGTGCAGCAACACTGCAGATCATACAGGAAAAATAATGATATATATGGAGTTTGGTACTATTCACGGTTTTAGGAACTTACTAGAGTTTGGAATGCTTCCTCTGCAGATGTGGGAAAACTATTATATACTAAAAGCTACTGCAATGTACACTTAGATGTGTGAATTATAGTACATGGATCATATTTCAACTGTTAGCAAACAATAATGAGTTATTTGAAATAATCTGGCAGATCATAAGAATTTAACACACCAATGCTTAATCCAGTTCTTTTGATCCATATTTCTTTTCTTCCATTTTACCCATACAAATTTAAAAAGTATGGATTTTCTCTTTGTTAATAACATGAATTTAACTGTGAAACATTTTTAGGGTTGACACTAAGTGTTTATTTTTGGCAAGTATGTAATGGAGAATTTTTATATTATAGATTCTGGGAAGATTTCAATCTGTAATGTAGATGGGACTCTGCCTTCTCAAGGGTTATGATCAAATGCAAATATTGAGAAAAAAACAGAAACTTGCATATCATGTTATGGAAAACTCAAAGTAACCTAGAAAGGATAATTTGCTCAATTTTGTAGGAAGTAGAAAGATTCCTGAATGGTGCAATATTTAAGCTAAATTCCAAAAGATAAAGAAAAAATTTCAAGGGAAATACTCAAGTAGTAAGAATAGCAAACATTAAGGTAAAGGATAATGCAGAGCTTGGCTTTAGTGAAACTATGTGAAGTTGAATTTAACTCAAGCTTGGAATACATGAAATAATATAGTTAAAGCAAAGAACTAAAAAATACGTGACAGATAATATATTTCATTATAAAGCAGGAAAACAATGTGAAAGTAGAAAACTAATAATAGATTTTAAGCAGGGCAGTTTTATTAAACAAAAACAACTGCCAACAGTTTGAATAGTTGATTAGAAGATGGAAAACTAGGAGAAAATAGCTTGGAAGTTACTACAAAATCAAGACAGAAGAGATATTCTGAACTCTGGTAGAAAATGGCAATATAATTAAAACTAAAAGCAGAGTAATTGGAAAGCCATTTAGAATGTTGAATCCTTGAACTAGACTTGATTGAGTGGAAAGTGATTACAAAGAGTAAGAGGAGTATTATTACAAATCTCCATATTTCTCACTTATATCCTCACATTTTAAATCAATAGACTGCAGTTTTTATAACACTTTTAGATTTGAAGAAAAAATGTAGCACATAGTAGAGTTGCCATATGCCCTGCCCCCAGTTTCCTCTATTATTAATATACTACATTACCATAATGCTTTTGTTATAAATAATGAAATAGTACCAATACATTGTGCTAACTGAAGTGCATAATTTACAATAACATTTTCTTCTTTTTACAGTTATATGGGTGTTAAAAATGAATAATATCACATATCTGCCCTCACAATTTCATACAGAAGAAGCCAAAGAGATCTTTCCATGTCTTAAAGCTTCCTTTGGCCTCTATCCTGTTCCACTAATATATTTGACTAGATCAATATACTTTACAATGTATTGATTATTGTGGTACAATAAGCTCTATAATTGGCATTTGTCCGATTTTGATCTTTGTTAGTATTGTCCTGGTTATTCTGAATCTTTTTGCCTTTTCAGAAATATTTTAGAATGAGTTCGTTCATATTTACAAAACCACTTGCTGATATTTTGATTGTGATTGTGTTGAATTTATAGATCAAGTTGAGAGAAATTAACATCTTAACTATATTGGATCTTCTTATTTAGAATCATGGAATATCTCTCTATTAATATAGATTTTTTAAAATTTCTTTCATCACAGATTTGTGGTTTCCTTTGTATGTATGCTATATATACTTTATTGTTTTATATCAAATAATTTCATTATTTGTGAACCTAACATAAATCAAAATGTGATTTTAATTTGGAATTCTAATAGGTAATTACTGCCAGTTGACTTTTGTACACTAAACCTGAATACTTCAACCTTTATATGAATGCTTATTAGGTCCACAAAGGTTTTGTTGTTATTTTTGTTGCTGAGTTTTTGAGATTTCTGTATATAAAATCATGTCATTTGTGAATAAAAATATTTGAACTTGTTCCTTTCCAATCTGTATAATCTGATTTTATTTTCTTCACTTATTGCATTAGCTACAATTTCTAATATCACATTGAACAGGAATTTGGGGAAGGATTTTCTTGCCTCATTTTATATCTTAGAAGGAAGCATATATTTTTCAACAATAAGTATTTTTTAGTTGTAGTATTTTGGATCTTTGTCAAAGTAAGGAAGTACTTTCTCCTCTATTCCATAGTTTGTTGAGTTTAATATGAACAGATCTTGAATTTTGTCAAACACTTTCTCTGCATCTATTTATATGATCATATGATGTTTCTTCTTTAGCTTGTGGAAATTTAATTTACTCAATTACTCAGTTTTCAAATGTTGGAACAGTGTGGCATACCTAAAATAAATCCAATTGGTGTGACATATAATTATCTTTATACATTGTTGAATTCACATCATTAATACATTGTTGATAATTCCTGCATTTACATTCAGAAGAGCTCTTGGTACACAGTTTACCTCTCTGTAATATAAATGTAGAATATAAATAAAAATATATGGAGAAAGGAAGTGTGCATGAATGTGTTTACATGTGACTGCTTTTTTATTTTCTCTATGCTGTTGCTTCTTATTATGAGTTAGCTGCCACTAGATTCTCTACTAATTTTCTACCATATTTTCCTGATATTGAAAGGACAAAACCACTGATACTTAGACTCCTGAATCCTGACACTCCCCCAGAGATAAGGACTTTTTGAGGATTTCATTTTTCTAAAACAAATGTGAAGAAAATGAAATTATCTTTCCTACTCTAATTCTTTCTGTAGATAAAATTATCACTCATACACACATTATATTCTACATTTATATTACAGAGAGGTAAACTGTGTACCAAGAGCTCTTCTGAATGTAAATGCAGGAATTATCACTCACACACACACACACACACACACACACACACACACACCTTATACATACACATGTATGGCTGTCTCTTTAACAAAATTCATCTATTCCTGTTCATAAAGTCTTTCATGATTATTGTCTCCTAATATTTGTCTTGACAGTAAGACTTGATGTTGTAGACCTCATGAATCTTCCATTATCTTCAAGTGGCTCATTTATCTCTGGCTGGAAGGATAACTTTACAAGGATTAAAACTATAGGAAGATGATATTGGGTTATTAGAAAAAATAATATGCTTTGGTTGTATCTTTTATCTCTTCACCTTACCTACATAAATAAATTCAGAAAGCTGAAGTAGTTTTGCCCTCACATGGCCTCAGACCAGTCAACTAAATAGAATATTGGTGCCAAGAAACAGAAAACTAAAAACTATGAGGTATGCAATAAAGAATAAAAATCTTTTTTACTTCTAAGAATGAAATATTTTGGTACCAAATTTCATGTGATAGCCAAATATAAGTGAATACTGTTAGACTTCCAGTTGATCGAGGTGATCAAAGATTGGAATGGGAGCTGACAATGCAGAGTGCACATTTTATATCCTGAACCCCATTTTTAAATCAGACTTAAAAAGCTATAGAGTACCACAGAAATAAATCAAATTCAACACACACAAATAAATCACAACTCATAAAGCATGCACAGCAATGAGAAGAAAACAACATTCACTGGGGGGAAGAGAAAGCAAACAAAAAAGATCCAAATAAACTCCTTTATAAAAGCAGATGATTAGTATTAACATCTCAATTCAAATCACATGAAAACTTAACAATGATGTTTCTTTTATGCCCATTATGTGCACTGTCATTGCATTTGGTTATTGTTCCTGTAGCTTGGAAAGATTTCAATCATGGCCAATTGTTACAGCCTCTAAAATGTGAAGAGGTGACTGGAGTAAGAAGAAACTTAAATAATCTCAGTGGTTTTCTCTGGGAGTTTTAAGAGTAGAAGTGTCCATCAAGAGGGTTAGGAAGCCTAGACAAATAAAGTGGGACAATAATAGTTCTGTGTATTATCTATTACATTTTCTTTTAAAGGACTTTTTCACTTACCACTTTTTCTTATTTTTAACAATCTTTAAGGATTTCAAGAGAAATAGCTAAAATCTATTTTTTTTTTTTTGTTCCTTTCACACACCCTGGTTCATAGTCTATTGTTAAAGCACTGATTTATAATCTTAGACTGTTATAACTGAGGGCATTTTTGCATAGAGAAAACTATCACTTCTGGTTTTTAAAAACATCTGAAGATTTCTTTTTAAATAAATTTAATAAAAACAATAGTGTCTCTTAATTAACCACACTACCTATTTTTTCTAGAGGAAACATATTTCATGTGCACCCAGATGTAGTGCTATCTATTAACTGAGGAGAATATGTATACTCCAATTCCAGACTCCAGGGGCTAAGCTGGTGACCGGTTCACCTGGGCCAAATGTCAGAACTGGCTTGTGCTAGGGGAATGCTATTGTCCATTACAAGCATGGGTTCAAGGACCCTCCATTGTCATTGGGGTTGCATACATGTAAGTTTGGTATTTAAGGAATCAGTGTAGAGAGACATAGTTCTGGCTCACAAAGAAGTTGCTACAGGCTGAAGAGATTCCTAAGTCTATCTACTCTAACTTGAAAATACCAGCCTTCTAACTAAGTCCATCCTGCCGAAGAATTTAAATGATAGCATTGATTCTTTGGTCAACCAATTATTTTGCCCTGGTTTTACCTACCAAGACAGAGAGATGATGCATCTATATCCTTAGAAAGTAATTAAATATCAATCCTTTACCAGAATTGCTGATAAGCACAGATCTACTTAGAGTACCATTTCACTAAATTTGGAAACACAAAAAAGAAAGGCACTGAGAAAACTGTCTTGTAGAGGTAAATGGTACCTGAAATCCTGGTACAAATTCTTTATTCAGAGCATATTATTTAGAGGATCTTAATACTATCCTGATTTTTTTAGGAAGTTTGTGTGGTGGCACATGACTCTACTCCCAGCAACTTGGGAGGCTGAGGCAAGAGGATCACAAGTTCAAAGTCAGCAGGGGCAAGTCAGTGACACCCTTTCTCAAAATAAAAAAATAAAAAGAACTGGGATTGTAGCTCAATGGTAAAACAACCGTATGTACAATCTCCAGTACCAAAATTAACAATAACAACAAAATGTAAACTTTCATTAGAGATTTAGAAAACATTCCATTTTTTTAAAAAAATGTTTGACCTCTAGTTCCTCTTAAATGTGGACAGAGGAAACATGGGAGAGCAGAGGAAGGGGGCCCTTTCCAGTTGTTCTGTGGCTCTGGACTCAGCTGTGGGAGTACTGCTGCCCAGTGAGATGGGTGACGGGGAATTCAGCAAAGCTAAAATGTATAAAGAGAATTACTCCCACTCCTACAATTAAAAAATGTTTAATAATCTGCAATATTAGAACTCCTGCAGAATCCACTGGAAACCTGGAGTTGTAAGGTACCTTTAAACTGATTTTCAATTCAAGGGAAGATAGGTTTATACAGGGAAAGATGGGAAACAAGACTTTGTTTAGCTGGTGTAGACATCTGACACTGGACTGCATGTTCTCTGGTAAGTACAATCTAGCTAAATAGATAATGAATTGCTAAGGCATAACCTGGACTAGCATAAAAGCACAAAACAGCACAAGGAGAACTTGTACCAGCTCATAGGCTCTGCTGTATGAACCTCATCAGTGGCTCAAAAGAAAGATCAGGAACAAGATGAATGTCCCAAGAAAATGTTTTCCTGGTGTAGACCAAGAGAGGGAGCATCAGCAACTGTGGGAAAGGCATAGAGAGCCCTAATAGAATCCACTGTCTGTATCTTTCCTGTAGAACAAAAAGCAAACCCTGTTCATCAGGAATGGGTGAAAAGCTTTTACAGGTGAGGAAAGGGAACAAGAGTAAAAACCTCCTAAGTTGTGGAAAAAGCACAAAAATATACTGGGCCTGCACAGTAAAGCTCTGATTGTTGTAGAAGACTTAGGGTCACTGAAAAGACCCCATTAGGGAGACCCAGTGGCATAGGACCTGCCTAAGGCTGAACCAAGCTACAAATAACCTGTTCCTCTACCCCTGTCTCCAGTTTTTAGCTAACAATCATTCACTAATAAATAATATCATGGAACTGTTGTGAGCATATACAGAGCATAGAGAAAGATCCCCTCTGTGGTACAGGTCCAAAAGGAATACTAAACTAAAGGAGGAATATTGTAAAAGAGAAAAAAAAGATCCCAGAAAATCTCTGACTAACCAAGTCATTCTCTACACACAAGATTACGTTTCCAGCCGGGCGCGGTGGCGCACGCCTGTAATCCCAGCACTTTGGGATGCTGAGTCAGGAGGATCGCGAGTTCAAAGCCAGCCTCAGCAATGGCGAGGCACTTAGCAACTCAGTGAGACCCTGTCTCTAATAAAATACAAAAAAAAAAAGGGCTGGGGATGTGGCCCAGAGGTCGAGTGCCCCTGAGTTCAATCCCCGGTACCAAAAAAAAGATAACGTTTCCAACAAATGTCCAACTCTTTTTCAAATATTGTAAGAAATGTAAAGAGCAGACAAAAGGGGATCACGAGAGGGAGGAGGGGAAGGAAAGAGGAAGTAGTAGGGATTGAAATAGAGAAAACTATTATCTGCATCTATGCATATGTCAAAATGAACCCTACTATTATGTATGACTATAAAGCACTATTTTTTAATTGTGTGAAAAAAGAAATGTAAAGAATGAAAAAGTAATACAATGACAAGAAACAAAGAAATACACACAACTAGACTCAAACATGACCTTGGTGTTTGAATTATCAGGGAATTTAAAATACCCACAATTGCTATGTTAAAGGATCTTGCTCAAAAGTAGGGCAACATGCATGAATAGATGAGAAAAATTCAAAAGAGAGATGAAAACTGTAAGACAGAAATGACTGGAAATCATTGAAATGAATCACACAGTAACAGAGAGAAAAAGTGTCATCAATAGATTCATCAGTAGATTTTACAAAACCAAAGAAATAATTAGTGAATTTGGAAACATGTTGATAGGAATTACCACAGTGAACACACAAAGAATAAAAAGGTGGAAATCAAATCCAAGTACCAAATGTTTTCTCTGATATAAGGAGGCTAGTTCACAGTATTGTTGGATGGGCGTACATAGGAGGATTAGAGGAACACTAGAATGGTCAAAAGGAAGGGAGGGGAAGGGAGGAAGCAAGGGGGGGGGAGAAAAGAAAAAAAAAAAGGTGGTTGAATGAGATGGATATCATTATCCTAAATGCATGATTGAAGAGCTGAATTGTATGAATATACTTTTTATACAAACAGTTGTATGTAAAAAGATGCTATATATGGGCACTATGAATTGTAATTATTATAAATTAAAAAAATAAATTAAAAAAAAGGTGGAAATCAAAAAATAAAAACAGAAATAGTATATCTAAGGCTGTGGGATAATATTAAAATAGATCTACTATACTTGTGACTAGCATTGCAAAAGAAAATGTGTAAAATAGAGTAGAAAATATTTCAAAAGATAGAGAAATTTCCGAAGTTAACAAGAGCACTATGCACAGTCCCAAGACCTCAGAAAAAGCAAATATTACAAGACACACACATTTGTATACGTGTGTATGCACACATACACACACCAATATTAATATCACAAAAAGTGTACTTAAGAACAAGAAGTATTATTATGAATAAAGAGAAACATTAAATAATCATAAAAGATTTAACTAAGAAAGCATAGCAATTCTAGATGTGTACATACCTATATCAAAATTTTAAAATACATAAAGCAAAAATTGCTAGAACTTGGGGAAAAAATAAAGGATACGTTCAATAATTATTGTTGAAGATTTCAACACTTATCTCAGTAACAGCAACACACAGAAAACCAACAAGGATATAGAGTATCTGAGCAGTATCTCAACCAAATTGGCCTAATTTCACTCACAGAAAACTTTACCCCACAAGTTAGAATACATGTTCTTTACAGTGTACATTCACCAAGATAGGACTTATTCTGGGCCATAAAGCAAATTTAGGAGAAATGAAATCCTGTAAGTAAAAAGTACTCATGATTGAATGTATCTATTGCTATCCACTAAAGCTTTTCTGGCATATTAATGATAACTCACCTAAGTCATGAGCTTTAGCAAAATTGTCAGGCTATATAAGATATTTAATTAATAATGGCAATTTTTAATTTATTTTGCAAGTAAAAATGATAGCTTTAGTACCCACACCTGCTACCAGGCAGATTACCAGGTGAGGCTTAAATAAATTAGTCTCTACTAAAAGCAGTATACATTATGAAATACAGACTTTACTTCCATGGCTGGATCCAGATGGATATGTCAATATTAACTCTTGAAGTTACTGGAGGGGAGACACCATCACCTTACCTACCTGGACCTGTTCATCCCTACCTATCCCCAATATGTAAGATATTGCTGCAGCATATTCATCACACCACAAAAATGCCATAATACCATGCACATACTCACTATTGCTAGAATAAATTACAATGCTTACAAGTTTTATTTATACTACCAACTAGCACTAAGGCTAGACGCAGAGTCATTCATTATTTAGCTACATGTCTCAAGTAATTGACGATGGAATATCTGGAAACTGTTTTCTTCAGCCTTGTGAGGCACGAGAGGATTATTCAAGTGCTTATTATGCATGCCTTACTTATAGGCTTAGTAGTAAATGGCACTGCTCTAGGCACATATAAACCTAGTCAGCAAATATGTGATATTCATATTGATCAGAAAATAATATGGAATAAACATTTTAATCTCCCCTTCCCAAATGCATGTTGAAACCTACATCCAATTGATGCCGTTTGGAGGTGGGGCTGTTAGAAATGTCACTGGGGTAGAGCCCTTATGAATGAGCTCACTGTCCTTACACAACAGGCCTGAGAGAGTGTCTTTCTCATGGTGCTATGCGAAGGCACAGCAGATATCTATGAATCAGGAAGCTGTCTCTTGCCAGAGAGCAAATCTGCCACCACCTTGATCTTGGACTTCCCAGGCTCCAGAACTGTGAAAAAACATTTGTTATTGTTTGTAAGCCATCCAGTCTATGGTAATGGTAGCATTCTGAACAAACAATGAAAGGTAATACCCTGAAACTCCTCTAAACGTACACAACAAGTTGCTGATGCCTTCAGTGAGGAGGAATGCTTTCCAGTGAGCCTGGCTGCTGCTGATTGCTTTGTATTAGACTATTTATTGGCTAACCTGGGGGTCATTTGCTCATCTAAAGTTATAGCTGTTGCTACATGTAGGTAGATATCATAGGCAATCACTCAGAAGTCAACAAATGAAGCACTCAAGTTTTTAAGCAAATACTGCAGACATCCTCTGACACTTTGTCCTGGATCTCAACAATTGCCTGTGATGATTAGATACACATGTTTGTCTAAGGTCTCCTCATTTTGATTTTTAATTTTCTACATAAGCACATGACTAAAGTCTTGCCTTAATACGTTCAAATCCAATTGAATAAGGCATGGCACATTTCCATCACCAATCAAACATCTGAATGAAATGTAATAGGGAGTTTTATTGTATTTTTTGACCTTCAACTACTGACAGTTTTCAAACTCCAAATCTCCCCTTTCCTCTTTTGTCCCATATTGGAGTAGGCTGATATTTTTCTAACCTAACAGTACCCTTCCTTTGTTCCAATGAGAAGTTCAAACAACAAAAACTCTAGCCCACAGATAGAAACCCTCCCCCAGATACACCGCTTAGTCAGAACCTGAACCAAAACCAGAACATGACCAGTTCCTCTTGTCTTTTGCTATTTCAGATAGATTACAATTGTGGTTTTCCAAGAGGTCATTTTATCTTTGATAAAAATTTTTCCAAGTTTTCTCGATGTGTGTGTGTGTGTGTGTGTGTGTGTGTGTGTGTGTCTCATTATCAACTTCAAAGCTGATGGAGGAGACCCTATCTTGTCTATAAGGGAGCCTAAATTCAAACTATATTCTTGGATCTTAATGGAATTAAACCAGAAATCAATTATAGAGAATATATAATGCTATATTTCTCAAGAATCCATGTTTTAGAAGTCGTGAGAAATATTTTGAAATTAATAAAAAGGAAAAGGCAACATCAAAAATTTGAGGATGTAACTAATGTGGTGATTAGAGGAGGACTTATAAAATCACAAGTTTATATTAAAAAAGAGATCTCATACATTATCTAACTATACTCCTCAAGAAACTAAAAATAAAAGTAAATAAAAATCAAATGGTAAAAAGAATAAAAATAAATCAATTAAATTTAGAACAGATTAAAAAAAAGAATATAAATCAAACTAAAGGCTGATTCTTTGGAAAGTACTACATAGTTGATAAGTTTCTAGTTAGAATGACCATGATAAAAAAGAAAAAAATACAAATTAAAAATAAACAAGAATTAGTAAAGAGAAATCACTACAGACTCTACAGACATTTAAGGAATAAGAGAATACTATGCACAACTCTAAGCCCATTTCAATGTAGGTGAAATGGACATTAATTTTAAAATATATAAATATCAAAATTGACTCAAGGTGAAATTCACATGATACTAAATAATTTACATTATTACAGAGAGTTAAGTAAAAAGAGTTTTTGATAACATAAGAGAGAAATATTCATGTTTTTATATTCCTTTGATATTATTTTTGATAAGCTAACTACATATTGGTTTCATATGAGTAAATACACATTATACGCTAAATACAAATCTTAAGTCAGAATGGCATTTTAGAAAACCCACATTGCCTTCTATTTCATAAAATGTAACATATCCCTTTTCATTTCTTTTTTTATTTTTTTTTTTTCCATTTTCATTCTATTTTTTTTGGCAGTACTATGGATTGAACATTGGGATTCAATGTTCAATGTTCAATGTTTAATGAAACTACCATTGAACTACATTTCCAGTTCTCTCTCTCCCTTTTTTTCTTTCTTTCATTCTTTCTTTCTTTCTTTATTTTTTGTTTTCCAATTTTGAGATAGGGTTTCACTAAGTCACTCAGGTTGGCCCCAAACTTGCAGATTCTCCTGCCTCAGGCTCCTTAGTCATTGGCATTACAGGCATGTGCCACTGTGCCTGAATAGATCTTCTTTTAAAGTAAGAAATATCCTATTAAAGTAAGAAATGTTGAAATGATTATTGTTATAAGCTACATATAATTTTTTCTCTCAGACATTCAGGTTTCAAATCTTATTTTTTAATAGTAATTGAATACTTAAAAAAATAACTAGAAGCCCTTTGGATCATTTTATTGTCATAAAAGTTCAAAAAAATTCTACCAGAATATGTCTAGATATGGATTTATTTTGTACTTTGCTTGCCTAAAAGATGAAAAACAAAAAAAAAAAACCTTAATTTTCTCAATGAAGTTCTTCATTAGATGGGGGAAATTTTATTTTATTTGATATGGCAGGAGTTTTTGTACAGTTTTAATTTTTCCCATAAAAATTCTCATTAGTCATTGGAGGTATTTTTGTTTGGTCTTTCAGGTTAATATTCTTCATTTATTCCCAGTCAGAAAATAAGAAAGTAATAAAGAATTAGAAATTTTCTTAAGCATATATTCTGCTGTCCATTAATTTCTTTCATTTTAAAATCCTTATATTATACATCTGGAGAAAATTATAGAATGTTTTTAAATAAAGATTGTCCCTTCAATGGAAATCATTTAAAATCCTGGAATGAATACTAGGTAGGTAAAACATTTGTGTAATAAGCTCACTGGATCACAGGAAATAGCATCATGGTTGTTGTTGAATAGATCTTGTGTTACTTTGGTCGTTTTTTTTTTTTTAATTGTCTTTAAGTTTGTAAAATTTCTTCAGGAGCTGTTAGAATCACATATTGTTTAAGTGACAGGCTATTATATGGTTGCCTTATAAATTAATTTTAGGTTTTGTTATTTTACATTGAAAGTTATATTAGTATTAGACCTAAGACATATCCCAAAACAGGTCATGAAGTCTAATTAACCTTTTATAACATTCAACTACTTTAAGTTACATGAACTTGACTCTGTCCTCTAAATATAACAATACAGTTTTGGCATCTCATTAATAAACATGACAGCATTTATTAACACTGCCATGTAACTAAAGTAAAACTTCATCAATTCAAATCTCAAGGAACCAGAAGTAATCAAGCCAGAACTAAACAGGAACAAATTATCTGACATCATATTGTAGTGGCAGGAGAGCTGAGAAGCTAAACAACTTGCTGTTTCTGTCAAAGGATCTTGATTGCTTGTCAGTGTGAAAGAAGTTGTAGAGTATGGAATGAAAAGTTAATTTACTTGCACTCACACAACCTCTCCTTCTCTTCTTATTGACAAATAACCAAGGTCATTAATTGAAGTTTTGCAAATCAATTTCGAAGAATTCATGACTTGTGATCATGTACTTTAAATAACAAATAAAATTATGTTTGAGGTTTTCCATGCCAAAACATGCTACACTAGACTACTTATTATTGTTTTTATTTGACAACACCTTCATTAGAGATTTATGGATTAAGAAATCATATATGTCTGTTAATTTTGTATCAAAATTCTAAGATCAAATAGTTACTCATTTTCCCTTTGTTTATTCATTCATAAAATGTTCTTTTTATGAATGAAGGCATATATTACCGTGTGTGTGTGTGTGTGTGTGTGTGTGTGTGTGTGTGTGTGTTTGTCCGTGTGTGGTATATTAGGGATTGAACCCAGGGCCTGGTACATGCTAGGCAAGAACTTCACGCTGAATCTATCACCAGCCCCATTCTTTTCTTTTTTTGAGTAAAATATATCTTCACTTGAAAACTTAGCACATGATTTCATCATCTGTATTGATAAATAACAATTAACACTGAGAAGTTAAGCAATAGCAATTTAAAGAAAAGTTGCTGTTATTCATTTGATCCACTGTGTACACATCACCACATTTAAATCTCACAGCAATCCTCTAAAGAAGGTCCTTTTATTACCATGTTATAGATACAAAACTCTCACAGAAAAATTATACAGGTAGTGTTAAATGCCAGAATTTTTGTCCAGTTCCTTTAGAATACAAAGTCAAAGTTCTTAATACCACACAATACTGCTCTAAACAGGGGCAATTTAAGAACGAATACTCTTTCCCCAATTTTGATATTAATTTATTATCGTTCTTATCCTATATACTGATTATGTTATGGAATAAAATTTTTTCTTCCTCCTCCTCCTCCCCTCCCTCCTCCTTCTCCCCCCTCCTCCTCCCCCTCCAAATCCTCCTCCTCTCCACTCCTCCTCCACCCCCCTCCTCCTCCCCCTCCACCTCCTCCTCCTCCCCCCCTCCTCCTCCCCCTCCTCTCCCCTCCTCTTCCACCCCCTCCTCCTCCCCCTCCACCTCCTCCTCCCCCCATTCCTTCCCCCCTCCTCCACCCCTCTTCCTCTCCCTCCACCTCCTCCTCCTCCCCTCCTCCTTCTCCTCCTCCTCCTCCTCCTCTTCTTCTTCTTCTTCTTCTTGTGATAGAATGAACCCAGGGATGCTTTCCCACTAAGCCACATCCCCCACCAATTTTAATTTTTTATTTTGAGAAAAGATTCTTGCTTATTAGCTTAGGTACTCACTGAATTGTGCTGAATTGCACTTTGAACTTGTGATTCTTCTGCCTCAACCTCCCAGTGTCTGAGTGTCTGGGATCACAGGAGTTCACAACTGTCCCCGGTAAAGTTTCTTTTTTCCTTTTTCTTCCTTCTTTCCTTCTTCATTTTCTATTAACCATGTCTTTTATTTTATATAGTCTGATGTGTTGAGATCTGGGACCTTGCTGACTCTGATAATCACTCCAAGATTATCCAATTCCTAGGGACAGTAAACAACTTACCCATGAGTATGACTTTCCTATGCAAAACAGTCAATCCAGACCCTATACCTCAAAACATACTTTATTGAGCTTTTAAACTCTGGGATACTATTCACTTTCTGTCATCCCAGGGATAGGTACCAGACAACCAGGGATAGCTCCTATGACATGGAGTCTTCTGAAATCATTCAAATTAGCCTAAATTCTAAACCTGCTTACCAAGCCTTCCCTGTTCCTTCCTGGGGTAATCACAATAAAGGTTTTGTCTGCAGAGTTTCCTTCCCCCTCTGCCTCCTGACTGCCTACATCCTGCCTACTGCCACAGGCTTTCTATGTGCCCCCCTGTGGTGTGTTATGACCTCTCCTCTCAGGACCCCTGTCCTTTCTATGGCATTATCTCTTGATCTTACCTTTATTCTTACCGTACCTAAATAATAAGGAAAGCTATTGAAATTTACTTCCTACCTTTCTTTCTTTGTCTCTTTCTCTCTCCCTATTTTCTTTTTTTAAACTTTCTTTCTTCTTGCATGTAGAAAGAAGTGGCTATTTAAAAAACTGTTATCAAATTAGCAAAGTGCTGTGCTTTCTTGACTATATAAAATGGATTTTAGCAAAATGAGTACTATGAATTTTCGATGGACATATGTTCTTTCATATTTAATGATCTTGAGTGTGAAAAAACACTTCTAAAATATGCCTTGAGCTATCTAAACTTTAGATGAGTGGGTCAGTCTTTAAATATCAGTTATATTTTTAGAAATAAGGGAAAATTATTCACTAGAGCCCTTAAACAATAGCATATGTTCTTTCCTTCTTATTAACTATAGACAAATACCAAGTCTAAATGTAAACTTTATTTGGCTGCTAAGACAAAATATGGGTACAAATTTTTGAAATTATGCCAGCATCATGCTACCCTTAATTTAGAAAATATAATGAACAAAATTTGCTGAAATTAAAGAACCAAAGGGTGAGGTAACATAGTTAACATTAAAATATTTTTCTTGCCATCTTAATAAGAGCCATTTCTATATTATATATTTCTTACCAATACTTGTGAATTCTATTTTATTTGGATTGCATGCCTTATGAAATCTGTATTTAGCTTTTTATTTTTATTTTTCCTCTTGTTTCATTTTTTACTTTAAGCCTCTATATTGTCCTTAAACTATCATTTAATTTTTACATTTCCCAGTTTCCAATTTTTTGTTTGTGATGTATTATTCACCCTTTTCTTTTAATATGGAAGAAATATTCTCAAACCCACACCTTCTTCCTTAAATTCACATATAAAAAATTTTCTGGAAACTTACTGTCTGCCAGTAATAATGGGAAGCCCCAAGGAAATAAAGATGACAAAAATAATTTCTGTTCTGTAGGAGATGAAAGGAAGAATGAAAAGTCAATAATTAACTAAGGCAAAATGTGAAATTGTTGTAATAAAATTAAATAGTAACTGCTATATGAAAACAGTGGACAGTTCACCAAATACAGAGGTACCACTGTATTTTTAGAGGTGTGATTGTTAGAGTCAAGCATTGTGGGGAAAATGGATGTTTTCCAAGGGAGAAAAGTGTGTGAAGAACATGCTTAACAGAGTCACTGGAATCCTCCATTCCAATAATACCAAATGCTGAGAGGTTCAAAGCTATGATAATGGTTTAATAGAAGGTACATTCAGAAAGCCTGCCATGCCTGTTAATACTCGGTTTACCTTCTTCTTATATCTACTAGTGCACTTTCCCTGACTGAGGCCAGCTCATTCTTTGGACTGCTTCTCTATACTTCCTTACCATCTTGACTTCAAGTAAGGGTTGTCAGAGGTAAGAGATATGCAGGTGGATGGAGAGAATATCAGATACATTGCTCTTCTTCACTCTCTTCCTAATTCCATGCAGATTATCTGGTAGTAGCCATTTTCCTCCATGAATGGCTTCTCCCTGGACAAACACACCTCCATGTTTCCTATTCCCACTGGGCTCCAGTAACTTCTCTTTTGCCTTGTCTCTTTCCACACCCTAGGAGTGGCAATGTCTTCCACTATTTCTAATTCTGGGGACCTACCAACCATTTATTTCCTTAAATCCCAGTTGTATCTTTTTAGCTACACTTTCATAACATGGCATTTATTTTAGCTGAGTTAAATTTGGTTTCTTGTAAGTACCCGTACTGACATAGTAGAAAAGAGTTTATTCATGAAGATCTTTCAAACATCAATCATTTGAAAAATCAAACCAGTTTCAATACAATGTCAACTTTTATCATACATGGTTTAAATAAAGAAATAAGTGAAAAAACAGGAAAAGAATGGTAGAAGTTATGCACATACACACACACACACACAAAGAAAATCTTAAAAATCTCTGAATGCAAAACAGGTTTTCTATTAATCCTGATCATTTTTAAAAAGGCAAAAGAAAGGTTGATGTTTTCCCCAGAAATAAATACAAAATCTAGTACAAACAATTACAAAGGCACAAGATGGTTGGGTCTCTAGGTGGAGCATACTGTCAACCTAGAAACAAAGGGAACAAAAACCCTTATGCAGAGACTTTCTAGGAGAAATAATACTTGTTGTGCCTTTTTCTCTATTTGACCTTGGAATAATAATTGCCTATCCTGTTCACATATAAAAGAAATAAATAGAAAAGCCATTCAGAATTAGCTGAAAACAAAAGGTCAACAGCAGGAGATGCCTCATGATTAGCTGAGATGAAAAAAGATAACAAAAGCAGCAGGTGGTGTTCCAGATACCCCTCAAATCTCATTTCATAAATTCGTTTCTTAAAAAAAAAAAAATCTCTAGGTTAGGTAGGAATGGGGGGTAAGACAAACTGGATAAAATAGGCAGCCAAGATTGCAACAATATCAGCCTTACTTTCTGAGATGCATCTCAAAATTCGTTCCTTAAACTTACTTGCAAGATATGGGAGGATCCTGACCTCAATACATAGCACCAGCCAAGGCAAGCAAACTTGATAATAATTGATAATGCATGAAACATAAAATGGAAATAACTGATAATAACTAGCAAAATGAAAGTAACTGATAATAAAATATCCCTAGGCCATATAAGCCTCTGTAAATACATAATATATTTATATGATGAAACATCTGTGATATTCAAGCATTATGAAAGAAAATAACAAACTGAATACCAAAGGAAGCAGAATTAATGAATCAAACTAATAATGTAACTTAAACATAGTAATTACCTTTACCAAGATAAGAGAGGATATTGGAAACATAAAACAAAAAGCAGGAAAAACAAAGAACCAAGTGGAACCTCTGAATATGAATATGTATATGTGTGTGTACACGTGTGTATAATTTTATATACATACGTACATACACACACACACATATATGTATAATTGTTGAAATAAAGCAATCAGTGAAAGGATTAAATAAAAGAATATTTCTAGCTAAGAAATGTACTATTGAATGATAGATCATTACAAAAAATTTCTTCCATAAACTTCAGGAATAAAGAGATAAAGTAATGAGTGAAAAAGAAAATATTAAATGGAAATAGATATTTTATGCCTATTTAAAAGACTTACTAGAATTAGTAGAAGAAATAAACCTTTAAAAGGAAAAATTATTTGAAAAATAATATAGGAAGAAATTTTGAGAATTAAAGATAGTCATAAAACTTCACATTAAAAGAATTCCTGAAGAGCCAACAGGATACATTAATACACACACAAATATATATATATTTATGGTTTTATCATATTTATGGTTTAGTAAAATTAAAGAAGCACATATAAGTAGAAAACTCTGCATTCAGGGAGCAAAAGCATTTTACATATAAAAAATATAATAGATGGAAAAAGATATGGCACAATATTTACAAACAGCTGGCAAACAAAAATAACTTTGAATCTACAGTTATATTGCCAGTTACACTATCATAGAAAAGTAAAACATATTTTCAGGGCAAAAAGGTGTGATACCTTTCTTGGCCTCTCAGAAAGATCATGGCTGTCATGCCCTATAACAAAATACAGGTTAACATTTGATCAAAGTTGTATATGACATGGGAGCCTTTAGAATGAAGACACAAAGATCCAGAAAAAAATAGCCACATTTAGGCTTAGGTTCAATGAAAAATATTTGATCTTACAGAAATATGATTTACAAAAAGGTATGCGCCAATGTACTTGTCTATTTGGATTCTCAGTCTTTCTGTGTAGCATTTTTCCTCCTGGTTTTGGGCAGCACCACTTCTGGAATGTGGATTTTGTGATCTACTATCAGACAAAGTAGGTCAGAAAATTGCTTCATAACCAATTCTGACACAGAAAGGAAGAGGTAAATCACAGTGATATTTTCAGATTTTATGGCGGGCTTTGAGGAAAACGGTTCTAATTTTTATGACCTGTTTCGGTAAGAGGAATTCTAGTTTTCATGACTTGCTTTAGGGGAAAACAAGGATCAGGGGACAGATGGGAGGACAAAAGGCCTTGGTTCTGAGGCTGCTTCTGAGGTCTTTCAGAGTCCTTTAAATCAAAGCACTCAGCATGCAAAGTGCCACACTTAGGCACTTTTCTGATTGTTTTCCTGAGTCCCAACATTATCATCAATATGTAAGTATGAATAATGGAATAGCTGAAATAAAAGACAGCTCTTCAAAGCAATTTTGGAAAAATTATACCCTAAAAAGCTGATATGGATCTTTGACTTTCCTTTTTTATTTTTGGTGGCACTGGCCTACACTCCCTGCCATTTTTTAAAATTTATTTTATTTTGAGACAAGGGTTTGCCAAATTGCTGAGTCTGGCCTTGAACTTGGGATCCTCCTGCCTCAACTCTGGAGTCTCTGGAATTATTGGCATGTGCCTATAAATAAGCAATGACTAAAAGTAATATAAAATGGCATTATCCACCAAAGTCCAGAAATAAAACAATAAGAAGGAAAGAAAGACCAAAGTGAAATTAAAACAGACCAAGATATTTTCTGGTTTGAAAGAAAGACATATATTTTAATAATTTTTAGAAACTAAGAGGAAAATGTAAATATAAGATTAATCATTATAAAAGGAATAATTGCTAATAGAATATAAATGGAACGTGGTTGTCAGGCCAGCAAAATAGCATTCAGTGCAAGCAAATAGAAAATAAGAAAGAAGAAACAAAAGTGAATAAAAGTGATATTAAATAAAATACACGTTATAAGATTACAGAAATAAGTTTCAATAAAAACTAATCACAAATCTATATTAATTTATTAAAAAAAGGTTCTTGTATTAGAAAACAAAATTCAAGAATAAATTGCCTACAAGAGAGAGAATTTAATGAGAGATAAAAAAAAAGATTACAAATAAAATTAAAAAAAAAATCTGCACAATGAATTATAAAGAAGAATAACACACCTGTAATCCAAGCACTTGGGAGGCTGAGATAGGAGGATTGCGAGTTCAAAGCCAGCCTCAGCAATGACAAGGCACTTAGCAACTCAGTGAGACCCTGCCTCTAAATAAAATATGAAAAAAGGGCTGGGAACATGGCCCAGTGGTAGAGTGCCCCTGAATTTAATCCCTGGTATCATAAAAAAAAAGCATTTTACATTGATAAGGTAAAGATGATAGAAGAAAAATGTTTTTAAACTTTATAAGACATAAGTAGGAAAATTTTAAATGCCTATAGTACTATTAGCAATTATATCTACATATGCAATCTCTGTAATGTCTTTGCTTAGCATTTGGGAGGCCATCTTAAGTGACAGCCACCATTTTCCCGCCCAAGGGCCTTTCCAGGAAAGGCTCTCCACTCCTTCTTACCAACCCAACCCTTAAATCACCTGCATTAGGACCAGCCCGGCTCTGATCCCTGAGCCTGGCCCATAAAATCCCCAAAATCCAAGGCCATCTTGCCTCTCACTCGTATAGAGATGTGCCTTTATTCGTCAGCTCTGGCAAATAAACTCTTGTGTATCTCTGCCTGGTCTCCATCTTTCATTTCCCATTTGCCCATCTCCTGCTTTCTCACTTTCCTTTCAATCTCAAAAAGAGAAATTACCTTATATTTCAAAGAAAATGAACCTTACTTTCTAGCACACATGATATCTTTACAAAAGCGATGCAGTAATTGAGAAAAAATCATCAAAACAAATTTTAAATATTTGACATTATGCAGCCTATAATACATTTATATAATTCTGTGAAATTATAAATCGATAACAAAAATATAACAAAACCCATATATATAGAAACTAAAATGTATGTGAAATAGTTCCTGCCTTAAAAGAAAAATTATCTATATGGTGGGAAGGAGTTAAAGCATTTTTTGAAAGGATATTTATATCACTGAATACATTCATGGAAATTATATAAATTATACATTACCCATAAATAAACCTAGGTTAAAATTCAGAAAACATTGTGGACAACATTTTAAAACTCTAGCAAAAATTCTAGCAAAGAATTGAAGGTCCTTACTCATGGATGGAAAAACTTCACAATGAGAAAATGTAAATTCTTTCAATTTATAAATTCAATGAAATTCCAACAAAATATTAGAATAATTGAGGAAATGGAAGGGATTTGTCATACAGGTCTACAAAGGGACCTGGACTGAATAACTTGAACTGAGGTCCAGGTTGAACTTTGGTTGTTCATTTCTAGGGAAGATGTCTAAGAATACTATACAAAGATGAAAGGTTAGGGCTTTATATGTGGCAAAGAAGGGTTGAATAAGGAAAATAAAAATTCAATAAGATATAAGGCAAAATCTGATCAATTAATAAAAACAAAAAAACTTCACATTTTTTCAGGGCCACAAGTATATATAACTCTAATAAATGTAATTAAGAGTTATGTACAAGTGGAAGAGGGAATAATAATAATTTCATTTTTAAAAAAGGTATATGTAGACTAATGATGGTAGTTTGGGGTAAACTGAAGAATAAAATTAATTACCCTGTGCTCCTGAGTTAAAATAACAATAAATAGGACAAATGTTTTAACCTGCTGACAATAAATTGAAATTTCACATGATTCAAAAATCCCTAGCTTTCCTGCAAAGTCACTTGCTGATAATTCTCAAAGGAAGATATTCACTTCACGGATGTTTTACAGCCTAATCTCAATGCCTTACTTTTTCAGAAGGTCCCCTGCAGAGAGCTTGGAATTCCAAAGTTGTTCATTATTGTTCAAGGGCAAGCCCAGTCTTCTTCATATTAATCTAAAAATCTCTAAATCACTAAAAATCTCCCTGTCCCAATTCTGGTCCAGGTTTGGTCATTGGGATTAAAAGTTTGTCTTTTGTTTGTTTTACTAAGATGTTTTGTGATTCTTATATTGTTTTTTTTTTTTTTCTTTTGATTATTTGCATTTGAATCCAAACTTCAGATTGAGAGTCATGGCTTAGAGAAACCCAAATTTTACTCCAAAAGAATTTGTTAAGTTAAAATAAAAATGAAAGTTTTACCAGAATGTCCTATTGGGAAACCTAAAATTTTTCTAACAAGTGTACTTTTAAAATAAAATTTTCAATAAGGTTATTGTTTTAATTTCTAATATAAAGAAAAAAGAAAAAAAGTGTATCTATTCTCTCACATTTAAAAAAAATCTATTCATGTAAATAATTTTAGGGTAGTTCATGTAGTTAAAAGGAATTACAGATTTCATTGAGTACAAGAGAAAAGAATGAATGAAGACTTACTTTGTTTTAGTATTCACGTTCTGAGTTATGGGAAAATACTATATACGAGGATGGTCCTTATTGCTAGTATTGTGCAATAATAAAATTTGTCATTAAGATTAAATCCATTAAGAACTTTTCAAGCTAAAATAAAATGCTGGTACTATGATTTCCAAACTTGATGTTTTGGTTTAGATGGGAGGTATCCCACAGAAGCTCATGTGTGAGACAAGGCAAGAAGTTTTGGAGGAGAAATTATTGGGTTATATCCTTAACCTAATCAGTGAATTAATCCCTGATGGGATTAACTGAGTGGTAACAGGAGGCAAGTGGGGTATAGCTAAAGGAAGTGGTTCATTGGAAGCATGGCTGTGAGGTATATGTTTTGTATCTGGAGAATGGAATCTTTTTTTCCTCTGTTTTCTGATCACCTGTAAGCTGCTTCCTTCCGCCACACTCTTCCTCAGTGATGTTCTACCTCACCTTGAGCCCCAAGGAATGGAGTCAGCCTTCAATGGACTAAAACCTATGAAACTGTGAGCCCTCAAATAAACTTTTCCTCCTCTATAATTGTTCTGGTTGGGTCCTTAAGTCACAGCAGTGAAAAAGCTGACTAAAACACTTGACTTTCTTTTTTAAATTTATTTATTTTTTATTCTAAGTTGTTAGAAATGACAGCAGAATGCATTACACTTCGTATTATACTTATAGAGCACATTTTTATATGTCTCTGGTTAAACACTTTACTTTATATATGAATCAACAAGGGGTTTCTAGTCCCTTGCCTGATCAAGCTACTGGGATCACAAGTGTAAAATATTTTTCAAGGTATCTCATTTGCATTTTATGTGAAAATGGTCAAAGAAAAAATTTGAAAAAAAAAATACAGTGAACACACACATACCTGATTCTAAAATTAACACTTTTTGTATACTTGCTCTATCATGCATTTATTTCCCTGGTCATCCACCTTATTTTTTAGTGCATTTCAAAGTAAGTTTCAGACATTGGTGAATCTCCTCCATGATATTTCAGCATGTATTTAATTAACTAGCATTCTATATTTATTTATCTTTTAAATCATCTATTCAGTTAAAATTAAGATGCAATGCAATGTGCAAGTCTTAAGATGTACCAGTCAATGAATTTTGACAAAGGTAATCAAAGGTAATGAAGATATATATTATCATCATGCCAGTGGTATAGGTAGTTTACAACTGAGTATTTCATTGAAATGATAGTCATGCAGGAACATTTTAGGAATAGAAACAAAATCATCTATGTGTTAATGAACGGTGTAGAATGACTCTACCAAAATGTATATTTACTACCATGTGGAAATGGATGTTGAAATTCAGCTCTCTTTTAAGGCAGATCACGAATATAGTAGCTGCATCTTAACAGCCTGTCCCCAGGAACTTTCCTTTCTATGCAATTGCAAATAGACATACACAGAGATAATTCCATAGATGCATTGTACTTTTCATTGAATTATCTTGCTCTGCAACCTAAGTTGGATTTTTGTTTACTTATCTTAATCCATCACTCCCTGAGTGCAGGGAGATTGTGTCACAAAGCACAGAGCATCGTCTATATCAGGGCCTTTAATATGTAAGGGTTGAGTTGTTTGAAATTTAAAGTGAAGAAAGGGGATCTATTTCTAAGTTCAGATGATCTTTCAATGTCCTTAGTAGATATTTGATTCTACCAGATATTTATTACTACCTTTTCCTCAAGAACATAAATGGTCCCCAATTTATAGTGGCTTCATTTAAGATTTTTTTTTTTTTTTTAACTTTAGATGGTGCAAAAGCAAAATGCATTCAGCAAAACCTGTATTTTGAATTTTGAATTTTGATCTTTTCTCCAAGCTAGAATCTGTAGCCTCTATCTCCATGCTAGGCAGTGGCAGCAAGCACAGGTCCTAGTCAACCACACAATTATCAGAGTAAATGACTAACACTTCGTGGTATAACATGTTGCTAAACTAGGATGTTTAGTAGGTCAGGTGTAGTAAACGTATTTTCCACTTACAATATTTTCTCCATTGTAAGTTGATTAGCAGCTATAATTCTATTAGAATCATTGTTTACAACATATAAAATATATCTTATTTGAATATTATGAAATAAATAGCAATTGCACTTAGGGCATGAGATTAGTTATTAATTTTAACATTTTTTCTGAAAAAAATTTTACTATTCTCAGTAAAATGAGACTATCAGTAAAATTGACTATCAGTAAAATGCTTCTTATGTAGTGCTTGAAATTCAGCCTTAGATGATTACTACCAAAAGAGTGGTGTGAGAAATTAAGCTGCCATGTAAAAGGTGCAAACCAGCCTCAGGCTCCTGTTTTCAATGTCATGCCCTTTGCTTCTGACCTGGGACACTAACAGAACTGCTGCATACAATATTGTAATGAGTTGGTTTGTTCGTTACAGCTATGTAACTCCAAGTAACTATAATTGGATTTTCCCACATTATATGTGTGGAGAAGCAAATATACCTTCTTGAGTACAGAAATTTGATAATTATGCATTGCTGTACCCCAGAGTATAGCTCATCTATGGATAGATAGAGGCTTTCATTCAACAGAGCTGTCAATCTGGCAGCTTTCAAAAATACTATGTTCATGTTAAGAAGAAAAGTATGCTAAAAAGAAATGGAGTAAATTATATCTGTTTAAAATTTAAAAGTAGGCAAATAGGTTTGACTATGATTATGAATTATTTGGGGATATTTTCAAACAGATGACACTAAAAAATAAGGTAAAGTTTTATAGTATAAATAAACAATAAAAGTGTTTATTTGTTAAAAAATGTACAGATGAGAAATCTATATATATATATATATATATATATATATATATACTCTATTTTTGAATCTGACTCAATGTTCCCATCAAATTATGTAACATTTCATATTCTGACATTTTTTAATATTCATCTCTGGCAAAGAAGAAGAGGAAAGCATGGTAAACATTCCTTTTTAGAAGGTTGCACTGAGCAAAATGTTCCAAAATAAACTATAAATGAATTAGCTCAAGGGTGGAAAATTCAATTTAAATAATAAATTAGAAACATATCAGAAATTCGATTCTTCTGTTTTAGGGTAGCTTTAAAAACTTATTTCTGCCCAAGCCTGTTAATGCTGGCAATGTTTTTATTCAATCATATTTAAGTTAAACTGAAAATTACTTACTGAGCATATTTTTATTTACATGCAGTCCACATTTGTCAATTCTCTGATAAAATTAATTGCTAAAATGTTTTATTGATAACTATTCTGGTAGATGAATCAGCCTAACCACTTTAATAGCTTAACATCTGATTAAAACTCCTATAATCAATCCTTGACATAGAAATATCCTTAATTACATATTTCAAATAATGATAGGACCAGGTAATTGACAAAGTTTTAGTTACATGATATTAGTAATTTTGCAACATAACAAAAGTGTGTGTGTGTTTTTTTTTAATAAAACAAAAAAGGTTTAAATAAGCTAGGGAGATAGACTGTGTTGTGTTTTGCTAAAATTCTTTGAAATGTTTTGAAGAATTTTTATAACATAGCTAACTACATGTTTGTAACTGTGATTTCTCACTTTTAAGTGGGGATAACAAAATGTCACAAATATAATGCCTCTACATCTGCCTAAAAAAAAAAACTGTAGACTAACAGTCCAAATCTCTCCAAAGCTGGTAGTTTTTATACCATGTGTATTTTAAAAAACATATCATCCTTTAGTAATTTTAGCATGAATTTTCCTCATAAGGATTTAAGTTTTATTTGTATTTATGTTTTAGTGGCTTTCAGAATGATGTTCTCGAGAAATTCATGAATGGAAGCATTAGCAGAGAGATAACTCTCCATTTCTGAAAAATGTACCAAATCAGATACATTCTAGAAAATGGCCTCTAGGAAATTTGCAAGAGGAAGATAGTTCTTTCGTTGTTCTTTACTGTAAAAGAAAAGATTTGTTCCATTGGCAGGCAAACAAGTTTGAAATGAGCATAGCCAGGTAACAATAGATTGTAAAACTATGAATATAAAACAAAGAGCCCAAAAGAAACTGGGGAAATATAACTAGATGCCTATACCAGTCAATTACAACAGAGCCTGGCTCCAAGTGCCCAGAAACAGTTCAAGATGGCCCGTCCTGTATGGGAGGGTTAAAGGAAACCCTACTGAAGACATTTTTCAAAGGTTGATTCTGTCTGTGTGTGAGCACCAGAGGCCTATTAAGACCCATGCTGGTCATTAGGAAAGCTTCTAAATATATATGACATGAGGTCTCATCCTTTTTGAGCTGGCTCATGTGGTGGTGTGAAAAGCAGAAGAGGAAGCCATGTGCCCAGAAGAAACCATATCCAAATAAACTTTGAAAGTATGCAGAACAACTGTCTTTAATAAATCCTTGATATTTTAGTGATTCATTAAAAGGGATCAGGCTTTACCCCTTCCCCACAAAAAAAGTTGGGGAGAATCAGTGTGATTTGTGATTCATGCATCATCCTCTGGCTTTTTAGAATTCTTAATAATTTTTTTATATCTACATAATATTTGTGAAAGCTACTGTGTTCACTCACAGTTTTTTTTTTTTTTTTTTTTTTTTTTTTTTTTTTGTACCGGGGATTGAACTCAGGGGCACTCGACGACTGGGTCACATCCCCAGCCCTGTTTTGTATTTTATTTATAGACAGGGTCTCACTGAGTTGCTAAGTACCTCGCCATTGCTGAGGCTGGCTTTGAACTCACAATCCTGCCTCAGCCTCCCAAAGTGCTGGGATTACAGGCGTGCACTACCGAGCCCGGTTTCACTCACAGTTTTTACTACAGTGCCTGAATCTTAGAAAATTCTAGCTCATGAGATATATATTTATAATCTCAGATGACTGAATGTATTATTGTAACATTGCTTTCACACTTCTGAATTTGAACCCCATGAACTATAGTAGATACATTTTTTGTTTTCCATCTTCTCTCTGAGTTCCACATCTGCTATAGTTTGGGTAGATGTATATCAAGGTTATCTACAAACTTCAGAAAAGCCAAGGACCTTCTGAATTGAGCTGAAATTCTTTGAAACTGCTTATGAGTCAGGACATATGTTTGTGAGCAGCTGGGTTTTGTGGACAAATTTGAAGCACTTACTTCAAACTGGTGTATTCTACCATATGGAGAAATGGTCTCCAGCCAAAACATTTAATTAGCAGTGAATGGAGATGACCCTGTCTTTACTTGTGCCACATGTAAGTGCTGAACACAGTGACAAAGCGAAGACAAGTAGACTTGCATACTAGACCAGGTCCCTGCCCCCGGCCATCTGGTCATGATAGCACCCAATCTTATTTTTACATCCTCCCTCAATCCATTTATTGCACTCCATGTGGAGACAAGCAATAGATACAGGGAAACTGTATATACTTGGGAGAAAATAACACAATTTGGTTATCGATGCTTGACTAACATGAATAAACTTACCAGAAAGCAGAAAAGAGGGAAAAACAAAAACCATTATCTTGCTTTCAAAAGTGCAGGTGTTTCATGATAATTTTTATTAATTCATTTTTAAAGTTTGCATCCACTAGCACTGAAAATTTCATTAAGATACAAAGCAATATAAGAATAGAAGGGGAAATTTTTCCAAACCCTGTGATGTGATTGCCTAGTTCTTGACATTATTCTAGTTTCTGAGACAACCAGAAACATGATAAATAAAAAATGGAGAGGTTATAGAGCATCAAAAGGAACAAAACATCCATTAAGATAAGAAGGTCATTTCATGGAAGAAATCCTAAAGTAATATCAGAAAAGAAAGACTATCACCACAGGTTACATTTAATAATATACTCACCAAATGATAGAGGAGATCAGTTATAACACCTAACACAGAACATGCTTCAGTAATGAATTCCATTACATTTCCATGAACAAAAAGAACCAGAAAGAAAAATGTAGCTAACAAACATTAAAAAAAAAAAATTCAATACAAGAATGTCTCCTTAAATGATCAGTTCATTTCTTTTAGAATGCAAGAGCAACAGAATTACCAATCACATCTACACCATCTGATATACTTCACATTTTGGTAACTCCAAGTTTCGAAAAAAAAAGATTCCGGACACTGTTGTGGTCAGAGTAAATTTATTGTACCTTAAATAATTACTCCAGTTCTTTACACTTGATTGTAAAATTTACCTCAATTTGTCACCATACATGACAAGTATACAACCCTTAAAACAAAGTGTCACAAGGTCTTATATCAATTCCATCTGTTTAATATTTAAAAGCAGTAGAAACCTGATGACCATGATGTCATCATGATCTCTTAAAAGGTAGTGAAAGTGGTCATTTTTTTTTTTTTTTTATCATAGAATGTCAAATAATCTGTTTGCTTAAGCTTTTCTGTTTTCACTAAAAATGAGCTGTGCGTTAGTTTTGGCTGGGCATGCTCTGAGAAAATGATGGCAATTTTTTTTTAAGTTTCTTTTTTATTTTACTTGCAAGCAAACAATCTTTAAGGATGGATCTCATTTTAAAAAGTCATTGTGGTTAAACAAATATTAATTACACAAAAATACATTCATGGATTTTTGTAAAAGGCACATTTTAAAGGCAGTATTCAGAAATGTCTGTCTGCTTCAATCACCCCATTCAGTGAGAGGGACCATTCCTCACAGTGGGAGCTGCCATCTTAATGACACTTCCCAGCAGGAACTCAGTTGGATGATGCAAACTAGGATGGAAAAGAATGTCTTTATGTTCAGAATGCATCTCAAGTCAGAAAGATTCCAAGCTGTGGTGAAAGAGTCCCATGATTTATCTTCAAAGGCAAGCACTTTGTTAACTGAACAAGTTCTAACCAGATGTTAATTGAGCATAAAATTACAAAACTTGGCTAGCATCATGGCAGATTGTAAATCCACTAGTTAGAGGATAAGTTGACCTCTGTGTCCTACATTGCACCGAGCATGATTTGGGTGGTCTATAAATACAGAGTAAATGCAACTGGGAAATATTTGGGGTATAAAAATACTTCTGAAAAAATAATAAGCCATGTCTATTCATGTTTTTTTAATTAATATTTTACTAGTAGTAATTGTTAAAGCACTCTATTACTTCACAAAATACTTTTAAGATATAGTAATACATCCAATACTTGCTTCAATAACACAAGTTGGGTACTATTTTTCTTATTTTGTAGGCAAATAATAAGAGACTCATTGAGCTTTCCCAGTTATGAAAAAAAAAAAAAAAAAGTGATATGAGGTAGCCCAGTGATTAAGTGAACCACAATCTTTTCTCAAAAATCTCACAGGAAATATCTCCCTGAGTTGTTTCACACATTTCAACCTAATATGATCAATAAATTCATATACACTCAGTTTGAATTTGGCTAACATTCAAGTCAATTAATCCACTAATACATATCCTATTTACTAGATACATAGAATAGTGGTAGATGCTTTAAAAATATAGAAAGCCTAGAACATAGTACAATAACAATGAAAAAGGTCCTTTTAATACCTTAAAAACTGTGCTCATACTCTTTGCTCAACTCTTTCCACACATATCATGTGGGTGGCATTCACCTTCTACCTCCATTCTGTTATCATTTCCTCTCCAACACCTTCTTCTTCTATAGTTAATGCCATCATCATTCTATTGAAATGGCTTCCTCACTAATCATCAGTGACCTTCAAATCAAGAAGTTCAAACATTTTTGCCTTAGTCATCATCTCTCTTGTTGACTATATCACAATAGAAAACTCCACCCATTTGTATGGTCAGTACTAATTACAGCCACCTATATCTTTCAACATTCTTGTTATTCTTTCTCTTTTGTTAATATTTTCTTTGGTAGATCCTCTCTAAAATGTCTTTGTTCCCTATGATTCTTCTGCTTCATTCTCTTGCATTTTGTGTACCCACAATTATAAGCTCCCCACTGATGGTGATGAGAATGCTTCTGAACCATATAGAGTAGAACCAAATAGAGTAGAACCAAATTTGCCCTCTATACTGAACACTGGCTTGCTAATGTATGAAAATGTGTTTATCATTATATCAACCATGTGCAATTGAAGACTTTCTCTTTTTACTATTTGGTTTTCAAGATCCAAAAGTTCTTTCTTCATAATCAGTGTCTTATAACATATTACAGGCATACCTCTTTCAGATTACCATGATAAAAGTACAAATTAATGGTATACTATAAGTGTTCAATGTGTCCTCTCCACCTCTCAGTTCTATTATCTAACATTTGGAGTCCAATCTGCTGAATTTAATTAAATTTCTCACTATTTCCATTCATTTAAGACAGCATGTTGTAAATAAGTCTTATTATTTCAGATTCTGTATCTCTTGCATTTGGTCATGAATTCAGTTTCCTCAGTAGGGAATGCCTTACTCCCACTAGACTAACTTAAAAGTTTATTGGAAAGAACCAGAAGATATGCTAATTTTCCATGTTGTCTTACCTGATTTTGCAAATCAGAAATACTTCTCTTCAAATAAATTCCTTTAACACTCAGTTATTTGCTTCCTTTATATACTGTGTATTTATGTAACTATGCATTTGTGTACCTGCCTATTGGATTCTCTCTGTCTAGGTCTATCTATCTACCTATCTACCATCTATTCATCCATCAATCTGCCATTCTAGCCATATCTTGTTTCATCAAAATACTGACTCTAAAATATATATTTTTTTAAATGTGGAGGATTTCCATTTATCTTTATTTTGACACACACTGCACCTTGCATATAATAAATTCCTGAATTTTAGATACTGGTAAGTGCAGTAGGGGAGGCCAACTGAAATTAAAAAAAAAGTTGAGTAGGATAAACTATTGATTGATTAGAGAAGGCCTCTTTGAGAATGTGATATTTGAATTGAAATAAAATATGAAAGCCATGTTGGTCAGTTTTTCACCACTGGGAACCAAATACCTGACAAATAAAATTGAGAAGAGGATAAGTTTATTTGGGGTCATGGTTTAAGAATTTCAGTCCATGGTTGGCTGAGTTCACTGCTTTGAGACAGAACATCATGGCAAAAGGGTGTTGCAGAGGAAGGCTGCTGAGCTCATGGCAACTGAGAAGCAGAGAGAGAGAGAGAGAGAGAGAGAGAGAGAGATAGGTAAAGAGAGAGAGAGAATATAATCCCCCAAGGCATATCCTCAGTGACCTACCATTTCCAGCCATACCCCGTTTGCTTATTGTTGCCACTCAGTAGTCTATTCAATTATTAATATCCACTAATATGATTATAGCTCTCATAATCCAATCTTTTCACCTCTGAACATTGCTGCATTGGGGATTATATTTACAATATACAGGCTTTTGAGGGAACATTTCATATCCAATCCATAATAAAAACTAATTGATAAAGAAGGAAGTTTATTTTGGTTAGAGGAAAAAGCATATACAAAAGTAGGGAAATAAGTTTAATTAAAGAATCTATGTAAGCAGGGAAATAAGTTTAATTAAAGAATCTATATAAGCAACAGATCTACACAATCATGATACAGAGGTACAGTGGTTAGAGACAAGGTTGGACAGATAGGGAAACCCAAGTATCTGTACTAATGAGATTGACAATGACAAATAATTAAAAATGCAATAAAATCTACATATTATTTATAATTATATACCAAAATTATGTGAAGCTGACCTTTTTTGAAAATCAACCTGAGAGTGTTGTAGGAGTTCAGACAGTCCTTAATTGAACCCATTATGTGACCTATAAACTCTGACTATACAATAGTAGATGGAAGTATTGTATTTTTGATTTGGATAATGGCTTTCACTCTTCAAAATAAAACTTAGGTTCTCCTCATTTATTCCAAAACTTTAAAACTCATCTAATTTAGTAGCCTTGCTAAATCATTTATTTTATTCCAAATTTCTCTCAGAGAATGACATTCATTTGGCATCTTTGCTTCTGAAACATGCAAAATTCAGGGTCACAGAGATGTCATTTTTAACAACATGCTGTACGTCAGGTGGAAATTCTGAATGTCTATTGGGTTAACTGCTTCCAAAAGACAGACAGATCCAGGCATGGGGATGCATGCCTGTAATCCAGCAACTCAGGAGACCCAGGTAGGAGGATCACAGGTTTGGAGCCAACCTCAGCAACTTACGGATGCCCTGGGCAATTTAGAGAGAACTTATCTCAAAATAAAAAAATAAAAATAATAAGAACTGGGGATGTAGCACTCCTGGGCTCAAACCCCAGTACTAAAATTTAAAAGAAAATAGACAAATGAGATATCCAGATAATAATGAGTAGCTATATATTCCTTTTTGGTGGGTATATTCAGCACCTCCTTTTTGAGTTGTTTTCTAAGGAAGACAATAAATATGTTCCATCTTTCAGACCACAGGAATATCAGTGAGGCTCAGAGGCCAAATGCACAGACTGGAATTCCACCAACCTGCAAATTCTCCATTATCCTTTCTGGGGAACAACTAGAATCTGCCTGGAAAGAACTCTTGAGCACTCTATATCTTAATATTCTTCAATGGCTTTCTGAGCAATTGGCAAGCCTGATATTCTGGACTAAATTTTCTTCTCTGGAGGGATTATTTTTCATCATGAATTGAGAGCAAGAGTCAAATACAATAATTGTTCAGAAAAATTATACTCAAAATTCCAGAAAGTCATTTATGTCACATCCTTTAGAAAGAGCAGAAATTCACAAGTTTCACTGAAGATCATAAATTAAATGAGGTCCTCAAGTCAAAGTATTATGTAGCAAACAACTATTAAGTTTCTCATTTAAAAACTTCTCAGTGTCAAAATTCTCCAAGAAAGAAATTGTTTACAGTGCATTGTTTGGAGAAATGGCATCTGTTTTGGATTATGGCCTTGTATTCTTTCAATTTTTATGATAGGATTTAATATGGTTTATTCACCATATGTTTAATTTTTTTTTTTTTTTTTTTTTTTTTTGCTTTTCACATAGAGTGCGCTCGCACGTGCGCACGTGCACACACACGCACATTTCAATCCTAAACTTATATACAGGAAGGTTGTTTGGATATAGCCATCAAAGACAATGATATAATCACAGGAAGTATAATTAATTAAATATTTTAAAATTGTTTAGATGATAAAATATTTGGTTTTCTCATAAGTAGGATGGAAAGAAACTATGATGAAGAAAAAGCATGGTGCCAGTTCCTATGTCAAGCCCAGGGTTCTGTTTTTTGTTCCTTAAAGAGAGATAATCTTCATTTCTCCTGAGACTGTTTAGGTTATGAGTACCAGGTTACATTTCTTTGATATGGTCACAGACCAGTAATGCCCACAGCTGCTGCTTTTTCTGTGGGTACTTGGTTCATGTCCCTCGGCCTTCCCCAAATGTCTTCAGTCAACAGGGACCCAAGACTCCTTGCAGAAATACTCAGATTGTTACCTGGATGTCCTTCCCTGGGATCATTATCTTTCTCGTGGAGCTTGCTTCCTTGCTATTTTGGGGGTATTTCTGAGGTACATTTCATTTTTGCAGAGTCCTCAAGTAACATGCACTGCAGTTGTCCACTCAGCACACTTGTTACATTAAACCACCCATCAGTGGAACAATTTGCCTCCCTTGCCTGCCCTACTCTTACTCTTTCTCATTATGATTTCTGAGATCAGCTCCCAAATAAACTTCCTGAATCCATCTTCCTTACATAGATCCTTTACAGGAATCCAAAATAAAACATTACCTCAAGGCAACTGTTTAAGGGTGTCAGAAGGAAGCCCCTGGCACATAGATAGGGTGCAGGAGCCCTGTTTGGGGATTGACTTGAATTGCGGTTGACAATGAGCCGTGGAGATTTGGGCATTGTCTCCTCCAGTAGTCTCACGGGACTTGTTGTGGGATCTCGAGTGACTTGGCCGAAATTGCTGATCGGGTCAGCGCCATTTTTTTAGTGGTGTGTTTGGCGTGAGTTAGTCGTTGTTAGAACCAGAGAGAAAAGTTATCAGAATAAAAAGCTGTTTGTCTCCAGTTTGCTTCTGAAGTTTTTCCCGCGGCTCCGTTGCTCCAAGCGCTTCAGGCGGCAACAGGTGGTGGCCCGTACGGGGAACTTCGGAGCGGACAGGTAAGAACTGAAAGGTCTCTAAAGATGGGTTCGAATATAACTGAATCCCAATTGATAGAGGCTATGCAAAGACTCCTTGATATACCTGACTCTGTTCTCAGTGAGGAGTATATAGACAAAAGTGAAAGTGATCAAAAAAGTGTAGATTCCACTGGGCCAACTAAGACCAGTAAAGAGAGTATTGGAAGAGACCCAAAAATGACAAAAATCCAAGCTATTAAAGCTATTCGGGAGTTATTGGTAAAAGCTGAAGGATACTTGCTCTCACTGGAACCTGGGCCTCAGGATATTGCTGTCAGTGAAATTAGTAATGGTGAGGAATCTAGTAAAAGTGATCCTGAGAAAATGAGGAAAAAGAAACTAAAAAAGACCAAGAAAAAGGACGGTCAAACAGAGGAACCACTTGCGTCCTCTACTCCCCCATGGGTGGAATCCATTACAGAAAATATGAAGGGTATTACTAGGCATTTGCATACCCTAGAAACAGAAATAAAAAGTCTTTCTGATCGCTTATGCGCTCTCGAGGACAACTCACAGATGCATTGGGAACCGCCAGCATTTGAAAAGAAAAATGGACAGAGTGTCCATCAGTCAGTAGATTTCAAAACAATAAAAAATCTCAAAGAGGCAGTAATGACTTATGGGCCCCAAGCTCCTTTCACGTTGAGTATGCTGGAGTCCCTTAACACCTTTAGCTTAACCCCCTCAAACTGGAAAAGTCTATGTAAAGCAACATTAAGCGGGGGCAATTCTTGGTTTGGCGATCGCAATTCCAAGAACTTTGTATGTAAACGGCTAAAAGAAACGCGGCTGCAGGGTTTGAAAACTATAATATAGACATGCTCACAGGAGAAGGGCAATTCGCAGACTTACAGGCTCAAACATATTATGACCCAGATGTATATACTCAGATAAACACAGCTGCCTTAGAAGCATGGAAAACTGTACAAGGACCTGGGGATCTACAAGGTAGCTTGTCAAAAGTGATTCGAGGACCTAATGAGCCATATGCCGACTTTGCTGATCGACTTTTGAGAACTGCAGGTAGTGTGTTTGCAGATGTTGACCAAGCTATGCCATTAGTTGTTCAATTAGCTTATGAAAATGCAAATAAATGGTGCCAAGCAGCCATCAGGCCATGGAGAACTAAAAAGGATCTTTCCGTATATATACAACTATGTAAAGATATAAATGACGCCTTTGTCACAGGAAATGTGATTACAGCCTCAATGAGAGGTGCTTCCTCTCGAAATTTCACAAAGGCTAAACGTAGACATTATAATCAATCAGGATATTCCAGGCAAAATTATCATAATCAATCAGGCAATTCTAGGCAAAATCCCAAAAGAGAAATAAGACCAAGCTCATATCGTGCCCCAGGCCGCTACCCCAGGTGTAAAAAGGGAAATCATTGGGCCAATAAATGCCATTCAAAATTTGACATCCATGGAAATCCTTTGTTCAGGAATTCAAAAAACGGGGCACGGGGCCCAGTACCCCGGGGCCCACAAATGTACGGGGCATTGCAGAAGGAGTATCCTCAAGCATCCACTCAGATGCTTCCCTGACACAATCCCTACTACCCATCCACTCCCTCGCCAGAGGAACAAGAGGAAATGCAGGATTAGACCTCTGTTCCACCGCCCGAATAGTGTTAACACCTGAAATGGGGGTTCAACTGATTCCCACAGGAGTCAGGGGACCTCTTCCCTCAGGGACTGTAGGACTTATTATCGGGCGTAGTCCTAAAAGCTTATTAGGTTTGCAAGTGACCCCAGGTGTAATAAACTCAGACTACAAAGGGGAAATAAAAATAATGCTTAGCTCACCCCAAAGTATAAGTTCTGTTAATCAAGGAGATAGAATTGCTCAGTTGCTTCTCCTTCCCAATTTGCATAATTCATTTAAAATGGGTATGCCTCAAGAAGGGAACAATAGAGGATTTTGTTCAACTGACTCAAGACCCATGGCTTGCTGGGTTCGAGACTGTTCAAGGAGGCCTATGTGTAAAATAAAAATCCAAGGAATAGAAATGGAGGGATTAATAGATACTGGAGCTGACTCTTCCATTATTAATTTACACCAATGGCCCAAGCACTGGCCTCTGCAAAAAGCTTCAACCAGTTTAAGAGGCTTGGGATATAATAACCTCCCAGATAAAAGTGCAGTAATTTTAAAATGGGAAGATGATGAAGGCCATAAAGGAACATTTCAGCCTTATGTTTTACCTAATCTACCAGTTACTTTATGGGGAAGAGATATTTTGCAACAAATGGGAGTACACCTTGCAACCAAGCCTGCAGATGTTAAATGTGAAAACCTACAGGGTAATCTTAACCCTAAAAGAACACATTATCAAAAAGTACAGAGTAATCTTAACCCTAAAAGTAATCATTATCATAAAGGAAAAAGATATTTTTTTTCGGGGCCACTGAGAAAATAATTTTGAAAATACCATGGCTTTCTGATAAGCCAGTGTGGGTCCCTCAGTGGCCCCTATCTAAAGAGAAATTACAAGCGGCCCACCTACTAGTTCAGGAACAATTAGAAGCAGGTCATATAGAACCTTCCACCTCTCCCTGGAATTCCCCCATATTTGTGATCAAGAAAAAGTCAGGAAAATGGCGATTGTTACATGATCTTAGACAAATCAATAAAACCATGCAAGTTATGGGCCCTACTCAACCTGGACTTCCTAGTCCCGTAGCTATTCCAAAAAATTTCCATCTTATTACTCTTGATATAAAGGATTGCTTCTTTTCTATTCCCCTACATCCTCTGGATGCCCCCAGGTTTGCTTTTTCCGTTCCTTCTATGAACAATAATGGCCCTGATCAGAGATATCAATGGAAGGTTTTACCACAGGGAATGGCTAATAGCCCCACCATATGCCAAATATATGTGGACAAGGCTATCCAACCCATTAAAAATAAATATCCAAACCTCATGTGTCTACATTACATGGATGATATTTTATTGGCCCACCCTAATCAAAAAATCTTATTTAATATATTCAGTGATGTGGTAGAAAATTTAAAAAAATATGGATTATATATAGCAGAAGAAAAAGTTCAAACCAGATCTCCCATATTATATTTAGGATTTAAAATCATGGATACTTTTGTTAGACCCCAAAAAATTTTAATAAATAAAGAACATTTGACCACCCTCAATGATTTCCAAAAACTACTGGGAGACATTAATTGGCTTCGCCCTACACTAAATCTCACTACTGGCCAACTAAAACCTTTATTTGACATCCTTCGTGGAGATCCTGATCCATCTTCACCACGAACATTGACTCCTGATGCTAGGAAAGCTTTAAAGTTAGTAGAAAAAGCCATCGAAGGAGCTCATTGTGATAGATTTGATTTAACTCAACCACTGATGTTGATTATTATTTCTTCACAATATACACCCACAGGAGTATTTTGGCAACAAGGGCCTTTATTATGGATACATTTGCCCGTTTCTCCTAAAAGTACAATTGAATCTTATACCTCCATGGTGGCTAAACTTATTCTTCAAGGACTTAAGACTTCTACTAAAATATTTGGCATTCACCCTGCTACTATTATTACTCCCTATTCATCATCACAGATTGAATACTTATGCTTCAATGATAATGATTGGGCTATAGCTAAATGCTCTACTTCTGCAAATTTTGATAATCATCTTCCTAAGTCCCCTATATTACCTTTTTGTATTAATCATCCTATTATATTTCCACAGGTAATAAAAAATCAACCTATTCCTAAGGCATTTAATGTATTTACAGATGGGTCCTCAAATGGTACTGCTACAGTAGTCACTAAAAAAGAAAATATGACTTACATAACTGCACACAAATCAGCTCAACTAGTGGAATTGGAAGCTGTGGTAAGAGCTCTGGAAAATTTTTAGGGACCAGCCCGTAAACATTTTTTCAGATAGCCACTATATTGTACAAGCCGTCCCAAAATTAGAGTTAGCAGGACCAATAGCACCTCATACTCCAGCCTTTAAATTGTTTTATCAAATACAAAAACTTTTGTGGGCAAGAAAACAACCTCTATTCGTAGGCCATATTAGGGCACATACTAATTTGCCTGGTCCCCTCCATGTAGGTAATCAAAAGGCTGATGAACTTACAAAAACAATATTTATACTTTCAGTGCTACAACAAGCTACTTTATTTCACTCCCAGTTTCATGTCAACAGCACCACCTTGCAACGTAGGTTTAAAATCACAAAGGAGCAAGCCAGAACAATTGTAAAAGATTGTAAATCTTGTATGACACATTTGCCCAATCCTCATTTCGGCGTTAACCCTAGAGGACTAATGCCCAATCATTTGTGGCAGATGGATGTTACTCATGAGCCAAGTTTTGGAAAATTGCGATTTATTCATGTGACCATAGATACATGTTCAGGCATGATTTTTGCTTCCTTACATTCTGGAGAAAAAGTTAAAGATGTTACATGTCATTGTTTGCAAGCTTTTGCTGCATTGGGCATCCCCAAAATGCTTAAAACAGATAATGGCCCCGCATATACGTCCTCATCTTTCAAACAGTTTTGCGCAAAATTCAATATATCCCATAAAATAGGCATCCCATACAATCCTCAGGGTCAGGGCATTATTGAAAGAGCAAACCGAACACTGAAAATTATGTTATTAAAACAAAAAGAAGGAAATTGGAAAAGTCCTAAGGACAGATTGGCAGTTGCCCTGTTTACCTTAAATTTTTTAACTTTAGACTCTAATGGTTATTCTGCTGGAGACAGACATTGGAATCCACACCAACAACATAAACCTTTGGTTTACTGGAAGGATGTTCTTTCAGGTACATGGAAGGGTCCAGATCCAGTATTAATTTGGGGAAGAGGATCTGTTTGTGTTTTTCCAAAAGACGAATCCTCTCCAATATGGATACCATCTAGATTAATAAAACAGGTACCACATCAAAATGATCAAGATGAAGTTATTGAAGAATCAAGATTAATAAAAAAGGTACAAAATCAAGAGGACCAAGATGAAGGTACAGAATGATTCCCTCAAAAGAGTCCTTCAAAATATTTCACAACTTAAGTGTCATTCCTCCCGGCCGGGACAAGGAGATCTCTCTTTAGTGTGCACACAATTGTATTTTTTTTTCTTTTTATACATGTCTTTATGTCTGTACATTTGTCTACATTTCATGTTAATGTGACGTCACAAATATATGTTTGTATGTTTGTTCGTCTGTCCAGTGTGACGACACAAAGAACAAAGCGCTTATGAAAAAGAAAAAAAAATATATATATATGGATCCAAATAACTTTAATTCATTTTAGGTTAAGAGTATTCAATTTAGGTAAATAATTTTATAAATGAAGGTACTTTCAATTTTGATTTATAGGTGTCCCTGGGACTTCTCTTTAGCAAACAATATGACTAGTGCTATATAACCTGATATTTTGGTGTTTTGACTTAAGATTGTTTATTTGTTATTAACTTCATTTGTTTAATAGCTCATTAATTTCAATTATCTCAACAGGTAAAAGATTGCTCTGTATACAGAGACTCAAGGGTTCCAGCTAACAAATTATTTCTCTAAAGTGCCTTTACCTTTTCTTTAATCTATCTTTAATGCAGTAATTACCCTCAGTCTTTCTTTGTTTTGTTCTAAATATGATATTTTTCCAACTTATGTTTGTAGAAGCTCAACCAGCGATGTGTGTGAACAAAAAATCAACTTTAATTTTCTAATCTAATTATTCTATTTTGTAGTTTGACAACTCGCCTCTTGACTCAGTGCTGCAATAGCACTGCCTTTCCTTTAATAATTGATGCTTGAGTTTCTAGGTAGCGGGCCCTGAAGATTTGCCGGTGGCATTGTCTAAACATAAAAAAGACATCTGCTGCTACAGCTGCAGGGATCGCGGCCGCCGCAAGCATCCCTGCTGCTCAAACATCAAACAACCTCACCAACAGTGTGGCCTCTGCTCTACATGCATGGGGCCTCCTACATCAACATGTTACAACAAATGGACATTTTGGTCTTTCATTGTTTGGGACTTTACGGGACAATGCCTTGCGGGTATTTGTCTAGAGAATTCAGTGTGTTACTTGATGGAACTTAGGGCAGCTGATTTGTTTAAACAATTTGATATGCTATGCAATTTGGCTCATCACCAAAAGGCTTGTCGCCTTAAAGCCGCAACATCTCCTCACAATTGGACGGCTGTTAGTCATCATACATAGTCGATCCTAAAGGGCTCCATTGGATGGCTGGTTAGCCAATGACGGGTAAGATCCCCAGAGGGGGACAACCTAAGACAGGCACAGTCGCACGGGACAGTCTCATGTGGCCGACATATCAACCTAAGACAGGAGTCAAGGGCACAGCCTTGATTATCCGATGACGGGTAAGAATGTTGGTTGCACATAGACGTCCTAGAGCATTACCTCTTTTAAAACAAAAGGGGGGAAATGCAGGAGCCCTGTTTGGGGATTGACTTGAATTGCGGTTGACTATGAGCCGTGGAGATTTGGGCATTGTCTCCTCCAGTAGTCTCACGGGACTTGTTGCGGGATCTCGAGTGACTTGGCCGAAATTGCTGATCGGGTCAGCGCCATTTTTTTAGTGGTGTGTTTGGCGTGAGTTAGTCGTTGTTAGAACCAGAGAGAAAAATTATCAGAATAAAAAGCTGTTTGTCTCCAGTTTGCTTCTGAAGTTTTTCCCGCGGCTCCGTTGCTCCAAGCGCTTCAGGCGGCAACAATAGGGTATGATGGCAATGACAATGGTGGGCAATGGGCATTGATGGGAGATGTACTGGTGTAGGGAAAAAAAATTAATGAAGAATTCAATAGTATATATGAAAATATTTTCAGTTAGTTCCAGGAATACTAGGGAGGGAAATAAAAAATAAAATATAAAAAAAATCTATCCATTCTATGCTGTCAAAGCACCTCTCAGTGAAAATAATTTATTATTGTCAGAATAAAAAGACCATGAGAGCAAGGAGTTTTGTTTAGTGTTATATATTCAAGCAGTAAAGCAGTGTCTGGCACAGAGAAATTTTCCAATGAAGGTATATTCAATTAGTGAGTAAGCATGACTACCTTAGAAGTCAAAGGTAGCTGAAGAATGGGAAAACTGAAATATTATATACTTATATTTGTGCATTTAAATATATGTGCAAGTTTTATGCATTATCTGCATGCATATGCATAGACACATATATGGACACTGTGGCATTCAGCAACTCAGTCTCCATTTGTAAGTGGTATTTAAATGAAATAGATTTTAGGCCTGTGGCTCTTTCCTTGCTTATGAGACAGATTCAATCCAGAATTTAAGCCTATATATCTAACATAATGGAGTTCTGTTTTAGTCAGCTTTTTCACTGCTGTGACTAAAGGACCTGACCAGAACAACTATATAGGAGGAAGAGTTTATTTGAGGACTCATGGTTTCAGATGTCTTAGTCCATAGAAGGCTGGCTCCATTTCTCAGGGCTCCAGGTGAGGCTGAACATCATGGCGGGAGAGGGTGGAAAAGGGAAGCAGCTCACATCATGATCAGAAGGCAGAGAGAGAGATTCCACTCACCAGATATAAATATATACTGAAAGCCATTGCCAGTTCCCACCTTTTTGAGCCTCATCCTACCACTTTAGTTACCACTCAGTTAATCTGTATCAGGGGATTAAATCACTCTCACAACCCAATAATTTCTCCTCTGAACATTCTTGCACTGAGGGGACACCTCACATCCAAACCATAACAAATTCCTAATAGGTGTCAGGCACATTATATGCATCTCTGTTCTTTAATTTGCAAGACTTTTGTTAATGGTTTTTAGACTTATGTCATCTGTAATGTGACAAAGGTCCACCATGCTAGACTTCCACATTTCTCTTCACCCAAGAAATATCTGGCCAGTTCCAACAGTGCTTTGAGAGTAATTTATCTGACAGTCTTGATTTTAAAAATTACTTTTTTCCTAATTTTAATAAATCCCCACTTGTGTTTGATTCTCAGCCTGGTTTCTCTTATTCTGTACACTGACTTTTACAATTAGCTTTTAAAATAATTTGTATTGCATTTTAGATTCCATAATTTATCAAAGCACGATCACGTTGCTTCAGTTTTTCCAGATTAATTTTTAAGGTTTCATGAGAATGAAGACAAATTATTCTATATTAGGGCTGACTGAGAAGGGAGGCAGAACAATGGTTATTGGCATTTGCCCTAAAACATAATAGCAGTTCACAAATCCCTTTGTCATTTATCTCACACAGGAAATAATTTCACCCCACCTATAAAGTCCCTGAGAATTTTATGTCATCCTATTGAACTGTATCATCTGGTTTAATCTCTTTCTGTATATCCTGCAACTCTGATTTTCAGTTCCTTGCTATCAAAGGATCTGCAGTCATGGGACCCTTCCATCCTCTGCTTAAAATCTTCATTGTGTATTACTGTGAAACACAAAAATAATCATTTTAGGATATCAGGTTCCTTTTTTCTCACAAATTACTGACATAAAACAAATATAGAAAAGCTGTATTTCTCTACTTTTTTTGGCAAATCCCCAATATTTATTTGTGATAATAATTTGCATAATAGCATTTGTATAGTAATTGTGTTGAAATAATAAATGTAAAATATTCCTGTATTTAAGCATGTTTTGTTTAAATACACACACACACACACACACGCACACACACACACACACACATTTAAACTCTGCTGTTGAAGACAAGGAATAATATCACAAGTGAGAGATGTATTCATCCATGGCCTGTAAAGTCTATAAGTTTACCTATACTACATATGCTTCATCACTAAGAATACACACACATGTAATGTTAATATATGTATGCCCACTCACATAATTTGGCTTGCTATTTTTCCCCCCAACTCTTCTTATTGAGCAAGTACTAAGGCTCTGAATGACTTTGAAATATATTCTTATTGATACCATAACTCCAAAATTTGATCACAAGTCACTTCACTGCTACTTTTCCTTCAACCATCCTTCCTCCCTCATCTCCTTGACACATCCTACACAAGGTCTTCCTATTCCCACTCCTCAAAATCCCAGCTCTCAAACAAGACATGAATGCTTCTGTAGGTTTGAAAAGCATGTGCTGTAAAATTGTAAAGATGTAAATAAGACTGTAGATGTGTCTGAGATTTCAGATTTCCAATGAATTGTGGGGCTGTCTCTTCTTTTTTTCCCCCCTTGCCTGGTGTACTGTTAGCAGCTGCCTCTTGTTATGTAGAGTGAATAGAAGTTTCTAATTCCAGCTGCTCCTGACAGCTGCTTTATGTGCCATTGTGTCAAAGGCATATGGATGAACAAACAAAGAAATGTATAACTCTGTCTGATCATGAGAAGCCCAGTTCAGAAAAATAACTGGTAGCTTCAATTTAGAAAATAGTGAGAGCATTAGGATTTGCAGACCTTATAACCTCTACTATCCCTATTGCCATCAGTTCCGTTTTGTTAGTCATACGCTATCTTCCAAAGAGAGTCATATTTCCTCTGAGTTAGAAAGATCATTTCATTGTCACGCTTGTTCAGTCCTCCCTAGAGCAAGGAGTGGTATAATATGTGTACCCAAGCTTTAATATACTATTTTAGTTTTTCCCTCTTATGATTTCAATCTTGACCTCTGACTTCAGAGATCACTGTTTTAACCAGTAGTGTTCCCCTAGATATTGAAACAGAAACTACACATCCAATACTTACATACAATGACCTTGATATGCCGCCATATTAGCAATTATTTTTGTTTGACATGGTATAACTGCAACCAGCATCAAGTCAGAACCCATAAACCAATAAATTGTTTTGCTACTTGGCTGTTAGCAGACCGCTAAGAATGCTAAGAAATATCTCCAGAAAAACCAACCCAAAGCTAAAGTTGCATTTAAAGCAAGTTCTTTCAGGAAAAAAAAAAAAAAAGACACCAGATATATTAATGCCCTTCTTGGAAGATGAGTTCATCCTATCTAATATGCATTGGAAATAATCTACTCATTTGATGAAAGGTTTGCGAGGCATGAATAAAGGGCCAGGCTGCTTGTCTACAGCAGCAATTAACAGAATCACACAAAGCCCATTTCAGTGGCCTATTTTCTCAGGCCAGCCATCAGTGTAATTATCCACATTAGAGGAATTTTCTGAGCTTCAGGAGAGGTTCACAAGTCAAAGGGAGCTGAAGTTCACTCTGAGGAATTTAACTAACTGTTTGGTTTTAATAATTCCTCATCAAATAATCTCTAAGGTATCAAAAGAAATCACTTCCTCTGCTCTTGATAAAGAATCATCATTTTTTCTGCACTGGTGTCAACACAAAGGTGACACCACAAAGTCACTTCTGCAATTTGAGGCAGTCTTTCAAAGGAGGAACATACAAATCACATTGTTTCATTTTTCCTCCATGAAATGATGTCTGTATTGTCAAGTGAGTGAAAAATTAAAAATAAGAAAATAGTGAACCATTTTCTTAAGAAATGAAACAATACAGATCCCATTCATAACAATAAAAGATACACTAATTGGCTATGATTTCTTATATTCACCTTTAGAAGAACATTGATGTGGAATTATTCATTTGGATTAATAGGGAAAAAAGAAACAAAAAAGCAAGCAAAAATTAATATTTTTAGATTAAAAAATATGCAGGAAACTGGACACAGTGGTGCATACCTGTAATCCCAGCAGCTTGGGAGGCTGAGGCAGGAGGATCACAAGTGAGTTCAAAGACAGCCTCAGCAAAAGCAAGGTGCTAAGCAACTCAGTAAAACGCTGTCTCTAAATACAATACAATATAGGGCTGGGAATGTCGTTCAATAGTCGAGTGCCCCTGAGTTCAATCTCAGGTACAAAAAAAAAAAAAAAAAATGCAGGAAAAAGAAGAAAATTTTTAGTTTTTACTTGAGATCTGAAGTGAAATAGAGATTAGTCAAGATAGATGGGCCAGGTACACAATTCTACATGGTAGATGACAGAGTTTTAAAAGGGCAGTTACAGACAGTAGTGATGGGCAGTGGGTAGACTCCTTCTTCTGAGAAGCAAGGTTAAACCAAATTTTGCCTAACATAATTCTAGAGGACATGCAATTACATATTTGATAAAGGACTTTATCCAAGTATCAGCATAGATATATGCCAGCCAGCGAAGCTCTTTGCACACATTTTTCATAAGGAAGTTATATATCAAGAAGGTAAACATACTGATTGATAAGCATGCATGGGCAATGTTTCAGAAGCAACCCTTCCTTCTTCTCAGACTTATGGCCACTCTCTCACTTGAAACTCACTCAGTGATGCCCAATAATATATCATATGTAGTTAAACTCATTATTTCATTCACAAAAATAATGAATATGTAAACATACACATACATATATTACATGGCCAAACAGATGGTATTTACATAAAGATATACCAACCACATTTCTCTATCTCTACATATGATTTCACATGGAGTCCTTTTTATAAAAACAATGAAGAATACTTAAAGATAGTAGCTGAGGTTTGTGTGTGTGTGTGTGTGTGTGTGTGTGTGTGTAAGTGTATGTATATGTGAAACTTTCTTATTGATATCACATCCCTCCTTTAACATAATTATAGTGGCTCAGCATCACTGAACACTGAAACTGCCCTTATTAAGCTAGTAAAAGAGGCCAATCTTTTCTTAGATTAGATGGTTAGATTTAGATGGGCTTTTTTCCAGGTATTTTAGATCAGCAATAGAAAAGCCTAACAGGGAGAAAGATTTTTCATTGTTCCTATTATAAGTATAATGGAATGAAATATACTTGTGGCCAATTTCAACAGAGCTCAATTGGTATTTATGTTAGAGACCCTGGCATGAAACTTGTCTGCTAACAATGCACTAAGTAAGGTCTCAGCCCAACAGTTTAAAGTCCTTGAAGCCCTGTGAAAATCTGATTCCCACAGTAACTGCACTTCTATTTGTTACAGAGAAAGCACACCCCCATCTTCACCACACCCTCACCCAGCGCAGCTGTATTTCAAGCATCAGTGACTTTCACAGTATGAGCATTAGCTAAAAGATTGAGAAAGAGTTGCTCAAATCTTTTCTTCCCCTCTTCCTATTAGCCCAAAGGTGCCCTTTCAATATGAAGCAAGGATGACTAAAAGGTGATGAGGGCAGGGAAGATAATAATGAATATCTACCTATTACTGAAATTATGCTGGTTAACATTTCTAAGCAATATGGAGCATAATGTAAGCTCCAGCATACCATGAGTGTGGGAATTTAAGGTTAAAGATAATAAAATTCAGTCAGACAAGAAAGTAACAATTATGTAGTTCCAGGGATCTAATGTATTTTTCAAAACACCATTCCTAACACCATCATCTGTATCTAACAACACACTAATATTACTGTTACATTCACAAGGAATATAATTGCTGGAGAAACATGGGATTCACTTCTGCAAACCAGGTGAATGGACGGAATCTGATAGAAATATTCCTGGCTTCCAAAATTCACCTGTGGGGCTGAACTTTTGAGTAATTCTTCTTCTTCTGATTTTTTTTTTTTTTTTTGTTGTTGTTGTTGTTTATAGTTCTCACAATCACATTTGCCCAATATTGTATGAAACCTAATACAATCTTTTTTTTTTATCATCATTCTGTGCTTAGTTATCCACTAACAATTTTCTACTATAGACTACAACCCACCTTCATAAACATCTGTGCATACAAAAGTGGCTGGCATTCCCTTTGCTCACTTCAGTTATACTAATGCTTAATGCAAAGGACTGAGGGGCTGATTTAATGATGTTTATCAATACTAGAATGACAGGTACAATGAACACATCAGGCTTGCTGTTTCAAGAATCATGTTTCAATCTTGCAAATTTTTTTCAAATCTATCAAAATTAAGGTTGCTTTGGGGACAATGTCCTAAGAATACTCATGTATGTTAGAAGACTGTAACTATTTTATTCAATTTATTTTTGAGTAATTTTGAGCAGGCCATGTGATTTAGGAAAATCAAAGAATCAGCAATAATACAGCAACATTCACTGTACAGCTGTATCATATGAGGTCCCTTAGGAGAGGTAATATATGTACCCAAAGGAACCAATAATATATCTATGGTGAGACAGACTAACAGAGAATGATTGGTTTGAAGAGTAATAAAAGTAAGAAAGCAAGAGAACACCTGATCCAAACCTTTTATGTTATGATGCAAAAAGCATGGCCAGCAGTGATCTGAGAGACAGATTGGTGCACAACTCAAAATATTAGGCACTAACTCTAAATGGGGCTCTGACAGAGCCCTTATGCAGTGTGAAGTAACAGGAAAGACTTCACAGAAAATGAGAAACTTACACCAGTTGGGCATTCAAAAGAGCAAGATTTAGGTTGTTCAAATGAATGATAAAGGGATCTTGTGTGGGAGAAGAGCATATGAGCAAAGATAAAGTACTAGGAATGACCACAACTGTACCAGAAATAAGAGGAGTATGGTATGGCTGGAACTAGGCCAGGATGCTAAGTTTGAGTAAACTAGCACAGGAACTTACTCTTAGGCATCTTAAATATTTGAATATTTGAAACAATAAGCTGTCTGAGTATGCAAGCATGACCAACTACTCTCATAAGAAAAATTTACTTTGATTTCCCAGTATATTTATTTGTCTTTGCTTAGTTAAAGCAATGCAAAGATGGCAAATAGAAATATGAGCAAGGGAGGGATAGAGATTACTTCAAAGGTGTGGTAATCCTGTTTGTAATCCCTGCAGCTCTGGAGGCTGAGGCAGGAGGGTTGCAAGTTCAAAGCCAGCTTCAGCAACTTAGCGAGGCTGTAAGCAACCTAGTGAGACCCTGTCTCAAAGTAAAAAATTAAAAGGGCTGGAGAGGTGGCTCAGTAGTTGAGTGCCCTTGGGTTCAATCCACCAAAAAAGAAAAAAAAAAAAAATATTTCAGAAGAACAGAGAAACACTAATAGTGGATGTGCTTACTGTGGGTGGTTGAAAGAACACTAATTTAAGCTGTCAAGTTGGATGGTTGGTCATGCTCAATTTATTGATTTTTTTTTTTTTTTTTGGAAAGCCCTGTAGTTTTGAATTGCATAGATCTAAGACCCCAATCTTTGTTCCTGAGTATCTCGACTATATTACTGATATCTGAGCAATGAAAATGCTAGCATGCATGCAATAATGAAACTTGATGAGTAGCAATGACCCAAAGCTCCCATCTAATCATATTAAACTCTCTTTATCTAAAAATGTGAAAGCAAAAGGTGATGCATTAATCTTTACAAGAGACATTAAGATGAAAGAATTATCCTTGTATTTAAACTCTATTTTCCAAATTAATAGGTGTTTTTTTTTTATGTTTTTGTTTTTGCTTTTGTATTTTAAGTAGAAGGTATAGCTTTGATCACAGGTCTTGAGTGATCATTTATAAAACAAATCTGATCTTAGTGGTCACCAGTAAATGTGCTTCAACAACCTTACATTTCTCTTCAGGAAGTTAACACTGTCACAGGCTGCCACCTCCGATCAAAACATAAAATGTTTCTAACTGAACACAAAAATTTAAATAAAACTCTTGATAATTGTTCTTTTTTATGATCTTATAAACTATTTGATATACAACCGATACAGTAATACACTAAAATTCTGACTTGTTTGGAATTCAGATAAAGCTTTCTTTTTTGACTTCCTAAATAAATAAAGATGTTTGACCTCTTACCATTACAAGATTCAGATTACATATGCCAAAATGGGAAAGTATATAACTGGGTTGTAGACAGGCAGTAACCTTTCCTTACCTGTATTTCCTATTTTTTATAGTGACTGTGCATTTGCCATAAAAGGGAAAAAAACGCAAATTGTATTACTGTTTTCAAAACAAAAGTATTAAATATGTCATATGTCTCAGAAGGAGTCCATAACTTCAATAACACATTTATAGATATTAATGAAATTTCCATCAAACTTTATAACTATACGCGTGTAAGTAATTTCTACAAAATTAAAAATACTATGCATAAACCAATCCCCAACAATCTCAGAGGCTCTACTGAATATACAAAATAGAAAGAACAAAGATCATTCTGTTTAGAAGATTTAAACAAAGGATGGCAAACCCTGACATTTGTACATTGATAGACCACACTTTCTAAAGAACCCTAAACACATATCTTGAGACAATATTAGTGTTTAGGATTTTTTGTGGGAGATGAAAGATATTTTCAATCCACTGTGCCACAGGGAATATCATATGAAAATACTGACTTCTCATTACACTCTCTTAAAAAACAGAGTCAGAATATTTCAGAGTATTTGTCAAGGGTTATCAAAATGTGAGCAAACCAAGAGGTTCCTTTCAAATTTTAAATCTGTTATTTGTAGATTGTGTGTTAGATTTTTATGTTTAGGAACTTGCAAGAATAATTAGCAAGACTATAACACCTGACTATATACCTTCCACTTTGGGATGGATATTTGCTTTCATAACAATTTACATGGTTTGCTTTATGAAATAAAGCAATCCTACTAAAATCTTTAAAAAGTGGAATCAGTACATCATAACAAAAATTTTCTGGAAAACAAATTGATAACTTATATCAGGAGCCCCACACATTCATGCCTTTGCTTTAGTAATCCCACTTGGGGGATTTTTAATTCATGCCTCTCCAAATATTTGTCATGTATCAACCATGTTAAGGCACTGTGGAAGTTGCCAGTTTAACTAAATGAAAGAAACATGTCAGACAGGCTTTCCACCCACAAGTAATTTGTTTCGCAGCAAAAACAATCAATCAAAAATTTACACTAATAAATATGATAATTACATCTGAGTCCTATGAAGCAGATATACCACTGTTATGAGAAAATAAAATAAGAGGTTTGGCTTACTTCAAGATACCAGTGATGACACCCCTAAAGAAATAATAGTTGAATGACTATTTAAAGGATAGAAGTAAACTAAACAAAATGATAAAAAATTAGCAAGTTCAAAGCCTAGAAGTAGGAGAGGTAAGTCAAGTAAGACCCTGAAAAAAAGCAGAGTAACTGAATTAGAGAGGATGGAGGAATGGCAGATAATACAGGACCACAGAAACAGAGCCAAAAGATCAGCAGGCATTATCAAGAGCTTTAGGTTTATCCCAACAGAAAAGTCACTAAAGGTTTCTTAGCAGGGTAGCAAATGGTCATATTTGTGCTTTGTACAGATCAGTCCAAGGTTAGTATAGGAAAGCCAACAATGAATGCATAACACTGTGAATGTTATATGACAGGAACTAAAACCAGCATATGATGGTGATAGGTAGAAATTGATAAATTTAGAAGATATTTAGGGAATGGTATAAATAATACAGATTCTAGGTGGTGATGAAATGCTTATAAAGGCTCCCAGAAGGTGTGTGCATGTGTGTGTTTGTGTGTGTGTATGTGTGTAGGGATTACACATAAGTTCATTTTGCACTGGTTGATAGTGATTTCCCTTTGAATCATGAACAACCTAATGTCAAGAAGACATTTATGTATCCATAGAAGACCTTTGACCTAGAGAGAAATGTGAGTCATTGGGACACAGTAATTAAAGACCTATGTTTGAGTGAGATTTCATGAAAAGAGATCATGAAATGACAACAAAAGAAAGCTGAGCACTAAGCACTAAGAAACCTCAACACTTCACAGCTGGTTAAAAGAGGGTGACTTTGCATGTGGACAGAAATATTATAGAGGTAGGAGGAAAACCAGGAGTGTATTTTCTGCATGACAAGGGAGGAAAGGGGTTCAAAATAATAGACTAATCAGCAAATAACTTAAAGATTAAAGACAACATCACAGCGGATTTAGCAAAATACATTGGGTAAACTTCTCAACAATTATTTTCCACTTTACTATTAAAAGAATGGATTAAATTTACATTGATATAAGCATTATGATGGGAAATTGAAGAAAAATAATAGTTCAACAGAAAATCTGTGTGGCTGGGATATAGATTTTCCAAATTCAAAAATTTCTTAATTTGTAAATAATAATGTGACAATAAACATTTAACATTCAGAGGCCCTTTTTCTATTTTACGTTAAATAGAATCCATAATCCCTGTTTTACTTATTTTGTATTTCTTTCCAGCACGACTGTAATGCTGAAATAGCACATGTGAAAATAAGTGAAGAAAAGGAATCATGGATCAAATCACTATGTATTCCTCGAATCTTTCTTGTTCTCTTCCTCTCCCTCTTGTTCTCATTCTCTCCCTCCATCTCTCTCTCCCTTCCTCAGAGACACATACACACATATACAAGCACAATATTTCTAATGAGGTATAATATTTCAATATTAACTCACTCTGTATAGTTATATTAATTTCAGTTACTGGTTTTTCTATATCAGAGTTTCTAAAATTCTTCCATATCTCCTACAAGAGGTTCCATGTATGTGGGGAGAGGGGACTTTTGTCTAAAAGGTGATGAAATCAAACCAAATCTTATTTTTCTCTTACAACTTTATGAAACATATCAGCATATTAAAGACTTTGAGAAGTCCTATTGCAAATAAAATGATTTAATGTTATCTATCTCATAGTTACCAAAGTTACTTAACTTTGTAACACCTATTTTTAAAATATGCTATCAGGTAAAATATGAGACATCAAAGTATTAGGATTTTACAAATAAGTGCAGGAAATACTACATTATTTCTATCACTGTCTTATTCTTTATCTCTCTCTATATATGAATGTTTATAATGACATACACACAATTTATATAAGTCACATATATATATATATATATATCTGTATGTATCCATATAATCACAGTTTGCTATTTTTAATTTTTGTAAAATGGCACTGACCAATAAATTTTCAAAAATGTGGAGGTTCTGATTTGAGGTATACTATAAGTACAAAGTACACACCAGATTTTGAAAAATAGAAAAAAAATGAAAGTATCTCATTAATAATTTTACAGTGATTAGATGTTGAATTAATATTCTTGATTTACTGAATTGTGTAAAGTGTATGATTAAAATTAATTTACCTTTCTCTTTTAGAAAAATTTCAATAACATGTCGATACTTGTGGCTCATTATCTTTTTATTTTATTGGTTAAAACTTCTATAGACTGTTAGAAAGAAAATATCAACAAAATATAAATAAGAAAATTATCACATGATACCATAACATGTACTTAAAGACCGGTTTTGCTAAAAAGCTTTGACTCTTCACTTGAGCATACAGATGACTGGTGGGTAATTAAAAGGATAAAAATTTGGCATCTTTACTTTCATTGTATATATATCCCCCTTTTTCCTTTAACTTTGGGTCGGATTTCTGCTCAACTTTGCACGTAGACATGTTCATTATTAAAAACTGGTAATACGGATGGCGGATTAGAGGAAGCCGCACTTCAGGACAGCTCCGTGGAAAGAATCCAACAAAGCAGATAAATTGCCTTTCATTATATATATATGGACTGAAAATACCGATATCCTGGATGGTTTGATTACCACTACCAGAGAGAGAAAGAGACAAACAGTCTGCAGCGGCTGGAGCCGCGAGGCTCCTGCAAAACCGCCTGGGCGGTGCACAGGCCGTGCGAAACAAGGTCAGTGTGAGGAGACCGCGCTACTGCTGCAACCCCAGCCAAACTCACTGCACACCAGCGTGAAACCGGCGATAAAAACCAGCGATAACAGACGGCGGGATTGGTGCTGGGGAGCCACGGGAGACCGCGGGTCCACACACCAGTTCGAATCCACACTCCGCCTGACGCGACCCTCGGTACTGGGGCCCCGGACAGAGCGGCGCAGAGATCTGCGATCAGCAAACAGGGGCGGAGTGGAGCGGGCTACAGTCTGAAGCAGCGCTGTCTGCACTACAGTCACAGGTGTGGCTTCCCGGTGCGATCGGCAAGGATACGGGAGTCTGGGAGTCTGCGGAGCAGCTGTTGACTGGAAGGAGAGCACCGCCATCTTTGAAAGCTGCAGGGGCTGGTCCTGACAAAGGGGAGGAGACGGAGAGCGACTGCTGCATCTACCCAGGGACTCTCCAGCTCTCTGAAGACAACGCACAATTGGGTGAGACTTGGTTGGTCAGCAGGGGAAGGCGTTTCTGAGGCTGGCACAGCGGCCATAGGGGGCTGCAACTGTGGGGGGGCTTGGGGAGGGGGTTCCTTCTGGAAGATCCCCCTTCCCGGCGCCATTCATCTGCTGACACACACAGTCCCCCTGGGCCACTCCTTCACTGAACCGTGCAGCCGCTGGCCTAGGATGCAGCCTTGATTTCACTGACAGGATCGCAGACTGTGATGCAATAGCAATTGGTTTGAACTGGAAAGGAAAAAAAGAGGGGGGCTTCCCAGGGCCCGTTTTGTCTGAGACTTGGGGTTTGACTTTTTTTTTTTTTTTTTTTTTCCCTTTCTTTTTATTGGTCTGCTTGATTTTTTGGATTGCAGGGAGGGGTTTTTTTTTGTTTGTTTTTTGTTTGTTTGTATGTTTGTTTGTTTATTTTTATTTTTCTTTTTTTGGCTTTGTTTTGTTCTGCTTTTTTTTTTTTTTTTTTTCCTTCCGCATTGATTGTTAGTGTGTTTATCTGCTTCCGCTCCCTTTTTTCTTTCATTCTTTTACTCCTTCTCACCCTTGTATCTTTTCTTCCTCCTTCATCTTTCATGTTTACATCCTGCCAGTGCATACTAAACAGAGCCAAAAACAAGTTATACGCAAAACTTGGGATTTCTAGAACCGGCGCAATTGAACTGGGTAGCAAAGTGGTGTTATATATAGTTTACTCTCTATTTCCTTGATTCTCTCTCTCCTCTCTCTTACACCAATTCCTACTCTTTATCATTTTTTTTTCTTTTCCAACTTACTATATATATAAATTGATCTTTTTACCTAATTGTCAACCCCATTCTCTTTCTTCCATCGTCTACTGATACTAAACCACTTCCACTAAACCATTTCAATAGATATCTCTTTTCATACTTTCCAAGAAAGAACAATTCAAGACACTTCCTTCTTCCTAAACATAACACCTCTGTATCCAATACTTGAAGCTATAAAACCCTATCAGAAATGTACAGAGTAAATTGGAAATAATATCTGGGTTAACAAAATCTGTACATTGTGATCAAACTTGGATTTTCTGAATAGAAAGTGTTAGGTTTTAAAAGTATAAAGGAATTATAAGGTGATCTGATAGCATTGTACTACAGGAACAACATAAGGCTTTAAGATAAAATCGAAACAGTCAAGGTCCCACAGTGCAGGAAGAATAGACACACAAGCAACATGAAAAAACAAGGAAAGAAAATGACACAAACAAATCAAGATACCTCATCGGCAGATGTCATGGCAAGCACAGTTGGTCAAATGCCAGAGATGGAATTTAGAAATTACATATGCCAAATGTTTATGGAACTTAAGAATGAACTCAAAAATGAGATGAGGGAGCAGGTACAGGAGGCAAAAGATCATTTTGACAAAGAACTCCAAAAACAAATACAGGAAGTAAAAGATTACTTCAATAGGGAAATAGAGGCTCTAAAGAGAATCCAAACAGAAATTCCAGAAATGAAAGAAGCAATAAACCAAAATAAAAGCTCAATTGAAAACATCTCCAACAGAATAGACCACCTGGAAGATAGAACCTCAGACAATGAAGACAAAATATATGTCTTAGAGAAGAATTTAAACCATACAGCAAAACTTGTTAGTAATCATGAACATAACATCCAGGAATTATGGGACAGCATAAAAAGACCAAACTTAAGAGTGATTGGCGTAGAGGAAGGGGCAGAGTTTCAAGCCAAAGGAATCAGTAATCTATTTAATGAAATAATTACAGAAAATTTTCCAAGCTTGAGGAATGAAATGGAAAACCAAGTTCAAGAGGCATACCGAACACCAAACAAACAAAATCTCAACAGATCCACACCTAGACACATTATAATGAAAATGCCTAATACACTGAGCAAGGAGAGAATACTAAAAGCCACAAGAGAAAGGAAGCAAATTACATATAGGGGGAAACCAATCAGATTATGTTCAGATTTTTCAACCCAGACCTTAAAAGCAAGAAGATCCTGGAATAGCATATTTCAAGCTCTGAAAGAAAAGGGATGTCAACCAAGAATCTTATATCCAGCAAAATTGAGCTTTAGATTCGAAGATGAAATAAAAACCTTCCACGACAAGCAAAAGTTAAAAGATTTCACAACTCGAAAGCCAGCACTTCTGAGCATCCTGGGCAACATTTTTCATGAAGAAGAAGAGAAAGATGATAACGAAAATCAACAAAGGGAGATATTAAACTAAAGGAAATACCAACCAGAAGAGAAACCAAATCAAGCTAAAGACCATAAGTCAAATAATAATGGATGGGAATAAAAATCACATCTCAATAATAACCCTGAATGTTAATGGCCTAAACTCGCCAATCAAAAGACACAGATTATCAGAATGGATTAAAAGAAATGACCCAACAATTTGCTGTCTCCAAGAAACACACCTCACAGAAAAAGACATCAACAGACTGAAAGTAAAAGGCTGGGAAAAGTCTTATCACTCACATGGCCGGCGGAAGCAAGCAGGGGTTTCCATTCTCATATCAAATAAGGTAGACTTCAAACCAAAATTAATCAAGAGGGACAAAGATGGATATTTCTTATTACTTAAGGGAACCATCCATCAACAGGATATAACAATCATAAATCTGTATGCCCCAAATAATGGAGCACCTACATTCATCAAACAAACGCTTCTTAAGTTCAAGAGTAAAATAGACCACAACACAGTTATTCTAGGGGACTTCAACACACCTCTCTCACCAATGGATAGATCATCCAAACAAAAGCTAAACAAAGAAACTTTAAGCCTCCTCAAAACAATTAACAATTTAGACCTAACGGACATATATAGAATATTTCATCCCTCAGTAAACGAATACACATTTTTCTCAGCAGCACATGGCTCCTTCTCCAAAATAGACCATATATTATGTCACAAGGCAACTCTCAGCAAATATAAAAAAATAGAGATACTACCCTGCATGCTATCGGACCATAAAGGGATGAAATTGGAAATCAACGACAAAACAAGGAATAAGAAAAACTACTCCATCAACTGGAAGCTAAACAACATGCTACTGAATGAACAAGGGGTTGAAGAAGACATCAAAGAGGAGATCAAAAAATTCCTAGAGGTAAATGAGAACACAGATACATCATATAGAAATCTCTGGGACACTATGAAGGCAGTAGTAAGAGGAAAATTCATTGCACTGAGTTCATTCCTTAAGAGGAAAAAAAACCAACAAATAAATGACTTAACATCACACCTCAAAGCATTAGAAAAAGAAGAAGAGACCAACTCCAAGAGCAGTAGAAGACAGGAAATAATTAAAATCAGAGCAGAAATTAATGAAATTGAGACTAAGGAAACCATTCAAAGAATTGACAAAACTAAAAGTTGGTTCTTTGAAAAAATAAACAAAATTGACAGACCCTTAGCAATGCTAACGAAAAGAAGAAGAGAAAAAACTCAAATTACTAACATTTGTGATGAAAAAGGGAATATCACAACAAACACCTCAGATATACAGAATATTATTAGAAATTACTTTGAAAACTTGTACTCTAATAAAATAGAAAATACTGAATGCATTGACAGATTTCTAGAGTCATATGATTTGCCTAAACTGGATGTGGAGGCTATACATAATTTAAATAGATCAATTACAAGCGAAGAAATAGAAGATGTCATCAAAAAGCTACCAACAAGGAAAAGTCCAGGACCTGATGGGTTTACAGCCGAGTTCTATAAGACTTTCAAAGAAGAACTAATACCAATGCTCTTCAAACTATTTCAAGAAATAGAAAAAGAGGGAGCTCTTCCAGACTCTTTCTATGAGGCCAATATTACATTAATTCCAAAGCCAGGCAAAGACACATCCAAAAAAGAAAACTTCAGGCCCATATCTTTAATGAACATAGATGCAAAAATCCTCAACAAAATCCTGGCAAATCGGATACAAAAACATATCAAAAAGATAGTGCACCACGATCAAGTGGGGTTTATCCCAGGGATGCAAGGCTGGTTCAATATTCGGAAATCAATAAACATAATCCATCACATCAATAGACTTAAAGACAAAAATCATATGATCACCTCAATTGACGCAGAAAAAGCATTTGACAAAATACAACACCCCTTTATGTTCAAAACACTAGAAAAACTAGGAATATCAGGAACATATCTTAACATAATAAAAGCTATTTATGCAAGGCCCCGAGCTAACATTATCTTAAATGGAGAAAAATTGAAAGCATTCCCTCTAAAAACTGGAACAAGACAGGGATGTCCCCTTTCACCACTGCTATTTAACATAGTACTGGAAACTCTGGCCAGAGCAATTAGACAGACGAAAGAAATTAAAGGGATCAAGATCGGAAAAGAAGAGCTCAAATTAGCACTATTTGCTGATGACATGATAATCTACCTAGAAGACCCAAAAAACTCTACCAGAAAACTTTTACAACTAGTAAACGAATTTGGCAAAGTTGCAGGATACAAAATCAATACACATAAGTCAAAGGCATTTGTGTACATCAGCGACAAAGACTCTGAAAGGGAAATGATGAAAAATACCCCATTTGCAATAGCATCAAAAAAAATAAAATACCTGGGAATCAACCTAACGAAAGAGGTGAAAGACCTGTATAACGAAAATTATAGAACACTAAAGAAAGAAATTATAGATGAACTCAGAAGATGGAAAGACCTACCTTGCTCTTGGATAGGTAGAATTAATATTGTCAAAATGTCCATACTACCAAAAGCATTATACAGATTTAATGCAATTCCTATCAAAATCCCCATGTCATTCTTCAAAGAAATAGAAATAGCAGTCATGAAATTCATCTGGAAAAATAAGAGACCCAGAATAGCCAAAGCAATCCTGAGCAAGAAAAGTGAAGCAGGGGGCATCACCATACCAGACTTTAAATTATACTATAGAGCAATAGTAACAAAAACAGCATGGTATTGGCACCAAAACAGACTGGTGGACCAATGGTACAGAATTGAGGATACAGAGACTAATACATTTAATTACATCTATCTTATATTAGACAAAGGTGCCAAAAATGTACAGTGGAGAAAGGATAGCCTCTTCAACAAATGGTGCTGGGAAAACTGGAAATCCATATGCAACAAAATGAAATTAAACCTTTATCTCTCACCATGCACAAAACTCAATTCAAAGTGGATCAAAGACCTAGGAATTAGACCAGAGACAATACACCTAATAGAAGAAAAAGTAAGCTCCAATTTCCAACATGTTGGATTAGGCCCCAAGTTCCTTAATAAGAACCCTGTAGCGCAAGAATTACTACCAAGAATTAATGAATGGGATAGATTTAAACTAAAAAGCTTCTTTTCAGCAAAAGAAACAATCAGTGAGGTGAATAGAGAGCCAACTAATTGGGAACAAATATTTAATACATGCACATCAGATAGAGCACTAATCTCTAGAATATATAAAGAACTCAAAAAACTTTACACTAAAAAAACAAATAACCCAATCAATAAATGGGCTAAGGAATTGAGAAGACACCTCTCAGAAGAAGATACATGATTAATCAACAAATACATGAAAAAATGTTCATCATCGCTGGCAATTAGAGAAATGCAAATCAAAACTACTCTAAGATTTCGCTTCACTCCAGTCAGAATGGCAGCCATCAAGAACACAAGCAACAATAAATGTTGGAGAGGATGTGGAGAAAAAGGCACACTCATACATTGCTGGTGGGACTGCAAAATGGTGCAACCGTTATGGAAAGCAGTATGGAGATTTCTTGGAAAACTGGGAATGGAACCATCCTATGACCCAGCCATCCCACTCTTGGGTCTATTCCCAAAGGACTTAAAAACAGCATATTACAGTGACACAGCTATCTCAATGTTTGTAGCTACACAATTCACAATAGCTAGGTTGTGGAATCAACCTAGATGTCCCTCAGTAAATGAGTGGATTAAGAAAATGTGGTATATACGCACAATGGAATTTTACTCAGCAATAAAAGAAAATAAATTAATGGCATTTGCAGGTAAATGGATGAAGTTGGAAGACATAATGCTAAGTGAAGTTAGTCAGTCTCAAAAATCCAAGTACCAAATGTTCTCTCTTATATAAGGAGGCTATTTCAAAGTATTGTTGGATGGGGTACATAGGAGGATTAGAGGAACACTAGAATGGTCAAGGGAAGGGAGGGTAAGGGAGGGAGCAAGAGGGGAGGGAGGGGGGGAAAAAAAAAGGTGGTTGAATGAGACAGATATCATTTTCCTTAATGCGTGATTGAAGACCTAAATTGTACGAATATACTTTGTATACAAACAGTTGTATGTAAAAAGATACTAAATATATGCACTATGAGTTGTACATATTAAAAATTATAAAAATAAAAAAAAAAATGAATTGCAAAAAAAAAAAAAAAAAAAAAAAAAAAAAACTGGTAATACAAGATACATTTGCTCTAAATTTGCCTAGCCTCACTCTTGTCTCCCTTCATGATTGAAGACACCAAAATTAGAGTATATAATATATATTCAATTCCAAGAATAAAAGACTTTTGGCCAGATCATGTCATAAAGGGACTAATTTCCTAAGTGGGAGCAATTATACCAAGACAGAAACTGAGGCTGTCCCCTAAGTAGGAACAATCATTTCATGCTGGGAACTGAATTGCTCCCTCAAGTTTTGATGACTTCCCCTGGGAGCCAGCGGACTTCATATAACCAGACTTGAGATATTGATCAACCAGACCACAGTTTCACCAAGACTTCTAACTGCATATTCTTTCCTCCCACTTTTGTTACCTACTTAAACCTGAAAACAAGGGTCAGGACTCTCCCTTCATTCCCACCTCCTTGTCTTCCCAGTATGGCTATACTGAATAAATCCCTTTTCTGCTTTAAGCCATTATTTTTTCTGTTTGATTTTTGGGGCAAGCAGTCAGACCTACTCTTTTGGAATTCCTTGAATTCAGATCTCCCCATCTCCTGTAGGACTCCAGCAACAATACCATCTCCTAAAGTCCTTACTTTGAACTTTGCAATGCATTTTCTGATGACTTTCATTTTTAAATTTTATTTTTTTTAAGAGTTGCCCAGCCTGGGCTTGAACCCACTATTCTCTTCCCTCAGCCTCCTGAGTAACTGGTATTACAGGAATGCAGGGCCACACTGGGCTTTGATGGTTATTTTTCTATGCATATCTTCTCAGAACTATGATTATAACAAAGATAGATTAAGATGTGGATAAAAACTCAGCAACAGAATCTTTCTCTACTTTATTTGGCAGCTTCATATATGTATTGGGCTACATATTTTGACCTCTTTTCTCTTCTCCAGTAAGCATAAAGCTTTGAATAAAATTAAGTGATTTGGGGACACAAAATCACCTAGAAAATTTGGACAGTAAAATGAGCATTTGAGTCCAGGAATTTCATCAGGACGTTTCTATAGTGAGTCTGGTGTCAGAGGCTTCTGGTGACCTTGGGGACAGGTGGAAAGGAAGGCAATCTGGGCTTTAACATAAACAGGACAGCTCAGGAAGAATTCTTCTTAATCAGATGCTGCCTTTAGTCTAAAAAAGGAAACCACATATAAACCAGACCCCAGTTTGCTGCTGCCATTTATTTAACAAAGTTTTAGAAAAGCAGAAACTTCACTACAGTCAGTGATTTATTGCCCAGGGGAGTTCAAGGAAACTCCCTCATGTGAGCTATTCATTTTCTTGTTCTGAACATCCCAAATCATCTCAGCAGGAGAGGATGTGTGTCCCTGACCTTGGCTGCTTTCTCTGGTTTGGGTTTTCATTTGCTAAATAGGTCACAGCACATTGTTTATTCTGGCCCACAGCTCCAGCAGCACTGTGGGATTCCCTTTCCTCCATGTTGCCCTATGCTTTCCTCTTCCTTCTGCCTCCACCCTCTGGGACTTGCATAAGCATTTAAACAACTGAAATTGTGCTTGTGTCCATATGAACAACGAGTTCAGCTGTTTCAACTAAATGAGTTGGTCTATGATTCTCTTCAGTCTACTAGGCAGACAAATGAATGGAAAATACTCCTATTTGAAGTCTGCAATTGCAAAGATGGAATAACTAGCTTGATTGAATGGATTTTCACTTTCTAACTATGAATGTGTGAAGTGGCCACAGCATTTGTTCTTTCTGGTTTTCATGGCTTCTGACTTCTCCCAACTTTTTCAATTTTCATGTCTTTGTTGCACATACCCTTCCCTACCCATGAAGCCCAGTATGTGCACCAAAACAATAATGATACTTTGCTTTCCTGAGTTCAAATATCACAAATTACTTTGTGGATATTTGAGTCTTATACCCCATCCCATGAGCCAAGGAGAGAGGGGACTATATTGTACAACTTGAATTGCAAAAAAAAAAAAAAAAAAAAAAAAAAAATTAAAAAGTGAATGCATTCTTTGCTCCAATTCTGCATCTTTTTCTCTACAGCCAATTTGCTTTTTTGTATTAAGACAATTTCATTCTTCTAATCTCTTGAACATGATGGAATTTTTCTGTCTTTTGTGATTTCTTTGAGCATTTTATGTGATCCCATGTTATCTGCAATCTTAGTATTCCAATTATACTTTCCAAAGAATTGTTTGCCCTAGAGTTTGCAATATGTATTTTTAATTGTGGAAATAAAATCTTACAGAAGTGGCATTGGGTTCAAGTTTAAATGTCATCTTCAACATGAACAAAAAGGAAGGGTATTGGGAGACTGGTGGATAGTCCAGAGGTAGCCAGAAAGAACATGATGAACAAGAGCAATGTTTATGGTGCCTTTTCCATTATTAGTAAGATATGCTGATGAGGTAGAATCATCCTATTGTTTCTAGTACAGGGCGGGAAATACACCTGCAAATGTTAATTTTCTCTATTGATATAAATTTCCCCTGCAAAAGGATAAGTTCTCTGTTTTCAGAGTCTCTCAAATATTGCAGTTTCTCAAAATAATTAGTTCAAAATTTTCCTCATAATAAAGAAGCATATTTCATGATGGCGTATTCTGGTCTCCTACATTCTCAATAACACAATATCCTTAAATCTTTACATAACCCTGTACACTGTTGCGACTACTTTGAATATAGATCTTTTTTCTTATCTGGAAGAACTTCTTGTAAGATGATTTGGAGGGCAAGTCAGCTTGATAAGCATTTTCTTAATTTTAGTTTGAAAAAATGTGCACTCCCTCTTAATTTTTGCAGGATAATTTTTCTGGATGTAGATTTCAAGGTTGAAGGGTTTTTTTCCTTTCAATCATTTAAATATTTCCCTCCATTCTATACTTGTTTGCAAAGTTTCTGACAAAAGTCCTCTCTAATTTTTCTCCTTATTCTTATATAAAGTACTCCTTGGGCTTCTTTCAATATTGTCTTCTCTTTGAGTTCTGATAGTTTGAATACCATATGTGTGGGTGTGTGGATTTTGTTTTGTTTTGCTTTATATTTTTGCACTTATAATCCTTGGTGTTTTCTGAGCTTCCTGCATATGATTTATTTGCTTTCATTGATCCTGGAAACATTTTCAGACATTATTAGTTCAAATATTTCTTCTGTTCCTTTCTGTCTTTCTTCTTTTTCTTATAGTCCAATTATGAGTATGTTGCAGTTACAGTATGTTTCAGTTTAGGAAATTTCTGTTGACATCTCTTCAGACTCACTTATTTGTTTCCTTACCTATGTAGATTCTCATCATGGGTCCCTCAGAGGAATTAATTAATTTGTTTTTTGTTTCTAGCATTTCTGTTGATCTGTTTTTACAGTTGCCATCTCTGTTTATCTTATCTACTTGTTCTTGAATATTGTCTACTTTTCCATTACAGTCCTTATCACAATAATTCATAGCTATTTTCAATTCCTTCTCTGATAATTCTATCTGGGAATCATTGCCACAAAGACTCACACTCTCCATTTTTACCTGAAAATGTCCAATGGGTGGATAAAAGTAGGATTAAAGACTTGGCATCTCTGCCTCTATTTTGAGTCCATTTCCTTTACTTTGGGTCACCTTGGATTCCAGGAATAAGGTCTGATCCAAGAAACATCTTGCAATGAGTTGAAGCTACCCTTCAGGCAACAACAACTTTCTTATGTGAGATAAGGTCCCACATGACCAATCCCTAGGAAATGGTGAACAGACCATACCTGAGCAAGATAAACCACTTTGACAGCTGTGAAAAGCCTAAAAGCCTCCAGTGAGGCACTCCCACAAACCTTGCCCTCATTCCCCTTTCTGTAAAACCTCAAAGTCATTGTCAGCCCTTCAAAGACAGGACTAAGATCATGGGTCACCTTGTCTACCCAGTATAGCTACATCAATTAAAGTTCCTTTCATGATTCTCTCCATTACCTTTTCTGTTTGGTTTTTGAGGTGAGTGTCTAGACCTGCTTTGTTGGATCTCCAGTGTCAGGCCTCTGGCCTAGGACTCCTAGGACTCTGGATCTGTTTCTGATCCTCAGTTGTTTTCCCCAGACTGTGTTTTTGTTGTTGTTCTTATTTGGTTTTTCTGTTTTGTTTATTTTCTCTCTTGCCCTTTGGAATGATTTATAGTTATTTTTTTGTTTTGTTTTGTTTTATTTTTGGTTTTTGGTGCTTCTTTAATTGATAACTGTTCATGTTGTATTAGGGTGTGGTTAATATTTTCTGTAGGTATAATATATGCCAAAGACTTCAATTCTGTAGTCCTTGATCTTATATCCCCTATTGTAGACTTTTGGACTTCTCTAAGCACTCTTCCTTGGTGAGACATTGTCTTTCAGTAATTTCAACTATAATCCAATGTTATTGTACTAGCCAGGTTGGTATATTGTTAAGGTGTGTGGGAGAGGGAGACTTCATAGCCTTCTGGTTAAATCTGAGTCCTCAGTGGGCCTGTATCTCTGGGATGTGACCTCTACAAGTGTATTCCCAAAAGTATAATGTTGATGTTACTTACTTCCCTTCACTCCTTTCTTTGGCTACAATGTTTTTAATCTCTTTCCTTAAAGCTTAGATCCATGTTGACTGTGCTCCACCCCCCTTAGTTGAGGCAGGAAGGATAAAAGGGGCCAGCATGAGTGGAAAACCCTTTTCCTAGTTGTGTTAAGGCCTTGGAAAATTCACCTCATGCAGGATGAGCATTTCCTGCGGAAAACTCTCTGGGTCTATTTCACAATGATGAATCTTCTCTTTCTATTACCAGAGCCCTGAGTGGCTTTTCCTTGGATCCTCATTGACTGTGGAACCTGGTAAGATTCCTGGAGATAAAGCCCACAAAAGCATGGGGACCCATAAGTCTGAAGTCACCAGTTTCTCACTTTCATTCCAGTCTATACTCACCCTCCAGCAGTATCTCAAAATTACTATATAAGAATTCCTACCAGCTATGACTGAAACCACTTCTGCTCTAGCTGAGCTTTTCTGATCTTAGCTATCACTCTGAGAATTCACTTGTGTCTTCATGGTAGGGTACAAAAATTTATCCTGCAACCTCTGATAAGCCTAAGAAAATTAACTGATTTTCAACTTATTAGCTTTATCTTGTAATGATAGAGCGTTGACTTCCAAGTTTCTTTACAAGTCCTAAGTGAGACTTTGCATAATTGAACTTTTATTTCTTATTTGTAATAAGTTCATCTTTGGAAGTACACTTCACTGTGTTTGATCAAAAATGAGTTTGGGTATATTGTTATTATCTGGCAATGTCAATCACCTCTCAGGTGTGTCTCCTATACTATGTGTTTTTCCCCCATAGAACAAATATTTATTATGAGCCTATGTAAATAAGATGCCCCAGAGTCCTCTCTCTTCGGCATATTCAAAAAATGCTCTGAAACTACATTTCCAAATCTGGTCACAGAATAGTTTCACCATTAATAATTCTTTTAAGCAATGGTAAGATACTGTCTTAAACTTAATAGTGATCCATTGGTTAATAAGTCAAAGATGACAGTGAATTTTGGTCTTGTGATTTTCCTTTCCAAAGAATGGAATGGGCTATCATGAACTTTGGTGAGAAGCATATCATGTTCAGGTTTTGGAGTGACAAAAGAAAATCCTATTACATTTTGAATCATCACTGGAAACATGAATTAAATTGAATAAAAATAGTGCTTGGCTCTGACTACTGAGGGTATCAATTTCCATGTTAACAAAGGTGAACATTTCTTCTTTAGAATAAAATCAAGTAAAATCCCTCTGTCCAAAATGAAATAATCTAATGCAAAAAGAGATCAAGAAAAATGAATTTATTCTGATATCAGATGAAATATTTGTTATTATTCTTCTGTGGCCTGATGCTTTATTATGTTTAGAGGTCAAGTTCTGTTCAGTCCCAATTGGTAAAGGGAATGCAAAAGTTTTAGAACAATGAATAAATTGCTTTTATAGATTAAAATCACACATTTTCAATAAAAAAAAAAATACCAAGCAATCAATGAAATGTTAGAGATTTGAAGATCCCAGTTTTCATTGTCTCTTTGAGTGATGAACCATATTTGCTCTTTGGAAAAAAAAAATACTCCATTAACTTTTTATGTAAGATAATGGAAATCAAATTCTTAATTCAGAGTAAACTGAAAAGGTTTTGTTATTATGGGTTTTCCTAGCCTGAGAGTGTTAGTCTAAGAAATCAAAATAGAGTTCTTTCCTTATAAGCTCCCTTCATTGATGCCACCCTAAAAAAAAACTGAAGGAAGTATATTTTGAATTAGTTCTATCTCAGTAAACCTCAAAAATGCTTTAGGGTATGAGGAGCACAACTGTCAAATGTTCAAGCAACTCCTGTTGATTTAAGTGTAATTGATCAGGAGCAATACACTAAAGAAAGCTTAGCAAAAAAGACAAGAGGCTGGAGGCTATTTCAAGTATTGTTTGTGGCTTATTGTACAATGCAGAGAAAGTCTCATCTACTCTCCTGGTCACAGCCCCAACTGTTCTCTCCTTTTAGTATAGATAAAAGAAAACCAGTTTCTTTATAGAAACATTCTTTGTGTAAGTAGATACATATATTCCAATTCTCTGAGCAATTTTGACCTCCAATGCTCAACTCCAGTAATTGTTCAATTTATATTTGGCATTAAAATTGAAAGGATTCCATAAACAGTAAAATGGTAAGTGATTTCATGAGGTGTATTGATATGGATAAAATTAATAAATTATAAAAATCACTATCAAGGTCTATTCTTCAAGGGGATCTAATTTGCAAATTCATATGAGCACATATGGTGTATGCATGTGTGTTTTGTCATCTATCACCATGTGTTTGTGTGCTTGTGTGCACATTCTTCTGACAAAGAAAACATACAAAATGGTGTCAGCCTTGCTAATATATAAAGTCATGGGTTCTTCAAGGAATTGCATGCTTTCAGGGTTAATTCAGGAAGGTTATTGCCCAACAATTGCACAGCAGTCATCTCTCATCACCTTCAGCAGGAATAATTTATAGTTTAATCTTACATGCAGGCATATTAAATTAGTATTACTCATCAGAACCCACTTATTAATAAAACAAGCTGAATTAGCCACTGGAGAATCATATTTGGAAATTCAATGACAATTTTACATTTTTAATAAAGGCTCAGAAATTTATTGCAGAGCAGGTGGTACAAAGAACTGTGGTCAAATTTGACATTCATTAATAATTGAAGTGTGGAACGTGACAGAGGTGAAAATTGATATTGATTTCTTTCCTCTAATATTTGGAGGAGTTCTAAAAGGTAAATAAAATGAGATAACAAGACATATCAAGTCTCACTGATTTCTTTGATCAGCCCCTCCCCACATGAGAACACATATCACTCGTTTGCCTACCACGTTTTGAATAATTCAGTGCTCACAGACTTTCCAGTTCAATGCATTATAAAACACACTCAAGCTGAGTTTCAATCATATTAGACTGAAAACTGAATTTTTTATGAAGGATTATTTAAAACAAAATGCGTCTTGGGCCCAACAGCCTTTGAAACCAAACAATCCTGAGAGTTCAGTAAGGAAATGTCAACACTGTAGAGAATTTTTCGATTCAGAAAATTAAAGGAATCCTGTTTGATGTATATTAACCATATCAATATTAACAACCTTCTGCTGGATTTCAGCACTGATTTGAGAGCTGAGGTATTATTGGTCTTGTATTTTAACTAGTTGTGAAAGCACTGAGAGAGCTGTTCTTGGGTTGAACTTGACCTGCCTCTGGGAATGCTTTCTGCTCCATCCATTTTGAAAAGCTTTATTCAAGTGGATTTCTCTTTCTTACTTCTTCTTATCACTTGCACCCCTTGGGAAAATGAAGGACACTGAAATATAGTTGTTAACACTGAGGATGCTTTGTTTGGAAATAGCATCTTTCAGCATCCTATCTTTAAAATTATAATGCTGCCCATTCATTTAAATTAGAAGCAAGGTTTTACCAAAAGACACTTAGATTGGGATGCTAGAAGAAAGAAGACATTTCATACATTATTTTTAATTTTGAGTCATAGCTTTACATTAGAACTTGATTTGTTTAATTGTTAGAACATGGAAGTTCCTTTCTATTGACCTTCAAATATTGAAACAAAATAGTTTTCAATGAGCTATATCAGTCTTTCTCTTGAGTCATACAGAATTTTGTAATTTCACTTAAGAGAAACTCAAGGGGAAAATGTCGCAATAGCCAAGCATAAAGCATTACTGTTATAAAATGACTTAGAACTTCTAAGTGCAAAAGTTCATATTAATTAATTTTTAAGATTCACCTCTTTTCTTTAAAGAATGGCTATGATTTTACAAGTAAATGTAAAGAAAAAGCATGAAAAGATTAAGGAAGGAGGCAAAAGGGAAGCTAGTCTCTGAGATAATCTCCATCTTCAATTTCAACTCAACAGAGGCCTATTTTCTTAGGAATAGGAAACTCATCTCACAGTTAAATTGAGAAGGTTATATTTCTAATCTCTATTTAAAGATGTCTAAATACTGGTCCAACACTGTGGAATGATCTAGCACTCCAACACTGTGGGCACGACTCAGTCTGGTTCTTTTTGAAGCCATGCTAGGAACACATAGTGAAAAACTGAGGTGTCTGACAGCAAAGAAGGAGAGGAGAAAGAGGAAGGGGACCTGATTTTCATCATCCCTCTTTTTCTGTGCTTAACAAGAGTTTCTCAGTCAATTGCTGTAGCCAGCTGTTTGAGAATGGGTGACATATAAAGTAAAAAATTGATTTTGGCTTATAGTTCAGGAGGCGGGAAGGGAGGAGTGGGTGGCAGTATCTGGCAAGGGGTCTATGCTGCATTACAACATGGCAGAGGGTGTCGCACGGTGGCAGAGTGTGCAAGAGATTGTGAGTGTATGTGGAAGACAGGAGGGACAAAGGGATCCAGATGCTGTATAACAATTCATTCTCACAAGAACTAATTCATTCCCATGAGAACTAACCCAGTCCTATGAAAAAGTCATTACTCTTTTTAAAAATCTTTACACTGGGCTGGGGTTGTGGCTCAGTGGTAGAGTGCTCATCTAGCACGTGTGCGGCCCGGGTTCGATCCCCAGTACCACGTAAAAATAAAAAATGCATTGTGTACAATTAAAGCAAATAAATAAATATTTTTTTTAAAAGTTAAAAAAAAAAAAATCTCTGCACCACTACATGGCAATGAAATTTCAACGTGAGTCGTGTCAAACCATAGCACAAGAGAAAGATGTTTGAGTCTGAATTTTTTATCTTTAACCATTAATGCAAGACAAGAGTATGAGGGGGGAAAAAAAAACTAAAAAAAAGGAAATGTGAAGTTCAAGGTAACTTAAACTCTACAATAGCACAACTTAAAAGGACCCTTTCAATCTAAACAAATTAAGGCTAAACATATGTTTTTAAAAAACAGTAGACAAGCACTAACCATAGCCAAGCAAAAGAAATTCTATGGCTTGGCCAAGAGAGAGAAAAGAAAGAATGCTCTAAACTTCCACCCAATGTGACAGAACCCAGCTCTGCTTCTCTTTTTCTTTTTCACCCCAAAAGGGATAAGGTTGTTGAATAGAAACTCCAAAAGAGGATTGAGCAACTGTGCAGAAAGTAGAACAAAGAAAATTCTTTAAAGAGAGAAGCTACCGCCCCATCCATGGACTCCAAGGCAAAATGTGGGTAATAAAATGGTAATAGGTAATTTTGTTCAACCTCTTTTTGTATTTATCTATTTAAATTTTAGTCAACATTTAAAAACTGTTCAATCAAAATGATAGGTATTTTTGTGCATATCAGTTTTTTGATCCTCATGGTCTCATTTGTGGTGAATTTGACGTTCATCCTTGCTTCCTTTCTGCACAACTGTCAAAGAAGGAGATGAAAGAAAGTGAGTAGTATTTGCATATGCAACTAATCAAAGCAGAATTTCTCTTAGCTTTAACAAAAAATACTTTTATCATCTCAACTTAACATCTTTGTTCCTAAATGGAATGTAAATAACATTTATTGGTTATGATTATTTGCAACAGACAAGTCTGTTTAGCATTTGCTACTTAGCAGGTGACTATCTGTCTCACTGAGTATGCTAACAGAGAAAAAAATGCTGATACTGAGCTCTTATTTTACAAGAGTGAATTAAAATTAACTTCAGTAGCCAAAATTAATGAAACTGGGTGAAATGATGCAAAGGTATTCTACAGAGTATTTTGTTTTAATTAGAGATAGAAAATGTGAAGTTTTAAAAAATATTACATTCTATTACTCTCTCATGTTTTAAATCTAGGAATATAAATGAAAACTAAAAAATGTTTGCTAGACATTTTAGTTCAGTTTTTAACGCATATTAGTTCTGAATTTACATTAAGTATGAATAGTTAAGGACTTGAGTAATGGATATAATTTAGAAGCATTCAGGTACCAATAATACAACTTATTAGAAGGTAAGTATTCATTTAAATACAAGCAGCTGTATCATTTATTAAAAAACTACTACGACTCAAACATTATGGCATTGCCACGTGAATGAAAACATATATAAATTTAAACAAAACAATACTCACAAACTGTTCTGAGTCTGAAAAGTTCAATCATGATAAAGTGAAATTATAAAGATTAAAAAATAATTAGTAAAAATTAATGCTGAGAAAATAATACACTAATTTAAAAGAAAATGAAGTTAGTTCTGTACCTCATATGTCTCAAAACAAATAGATAAAGATCTAAGTTATTCTATCTCTCACCGTGCACAAAATTCAACTCAAAGTAGATTAAAGACCTAAGAATTAGACCAGAAACTCTGCAAGTGCCAGAATAAAACAGGGTCAACACTACTTCATATGGCTGCAGGCATTGACATCCTTAACGAGACCCCAAAACCTCAAGAAATAAAACCAGAAATCAAATTGGCATTAAATTGAAAAATCTCTGCAGAGCAAAGGAAACCATAAGAGCATGAAGGGAGAGTCTACAGAATGGGAGAAGATCTTTGCCACCTACTGCTCAGACAGGAGACTGTTATTGAGAACTCAAAAAACACACCAACACCAACAATAACAATAACAATAACACTAATAACCAAGTCATAAATGGGCAAAAGAATTAAGCAGAAATTTCTCAAAAGAAGAAACACAAATGGCCAGCTGGGTTCAGTGGCAGACTCCTATATTCCCAGTAGCTCAGAAGCCTGAGGCAGGAGGATAGTTCAAAGACAGCATTGCCAACTTAGCAAGGCCCTAAGCACCATAGCAAGACCCTGTCTCAAAATAAAAAACAAAAAGGGCTGGGGATGTAACTTGGTGGTTAAGTGCCCCTAGGTTCAATTCCTGATAGCAGCACCCCCCACCCCCCACAAAAAAAACAAAGGAAAAAAAGAAAAGAAAGATAAACAAACAAACGGTCAACAAATATATGAAAACACACAAGTAAAGATTTTTTTTTTTTTTTCAAACTACAGCACAGGGGAATAAAGCCCAACAGAGAATGGCAATTATGCTGGGTGAAGGAAATAGAGATCAAAGTCTCAGGCTGTCAAAACAATGGGCAATGTGCTGGAGAAAAGAGCTGTGGTGATGGAAGCCACAATTCTGCACAAGTATCCCCCTTGAGTTATTGTGACATATGTGATGTGCACATACACAGATAGGCCCTGGGAGACATAGCAAAGAGATTGAAATTGAGCAGAGGTTGATGTGGTTGCACAATGCCATGAAGACATTGAAGTTCAGCTTCGCTCAGAGCAGAGATACTGTGATGAACACTCAAATTCTCAATGATACTCCAGAGAGTCCAGGACCAGCTACCCATGAGTGTACTATATAAATTAGTAGTTGTCTCTAACAATAAGGGCAAAACTGAAATTAAGTAAATGCTAACAGAGCCTAAAAGTATCTTTGACTAGGTGAACCATCAATAATTTATTTGCCTACCAGAACAAAATTTAATATTTTTTATAAGTGAATAAATTAATCTATACTCTCTATGGTATATATCATCTAACATATCTGATCTACAATAAATGACTAAATATTATAAAATAAGGTAATACTGAAGAAAATCAACAGATAAAAGTTTTGGAGATGATTCCAATACTGGAGCTACCACACAAAAATGTCAAAATAATTTAATAAATTATCCTTAAAAAAAAAAAACAGAAAAACAAAACGAGGAAAAAATGGATAAAAAGATTATCTTGCCAGAGAATTAGAATATATTAAAAATAAAATGCATGCATTCTAAAATGCCAAAAATATCTAAGATTAAAAAGTAATTGGATAGATTTAAAAGCCTACTGAATATAGTAGAAGGCAAGATAGTGAACCCAAACAGAGGTACACTGAAAGTATCCATATTGTAGTATAGGGAGGAAAATGAATAGAAGGAAAATGGAAGAAGGTGTAAAATTTTTAGGTATGTGGTCAAACAATATAACATACTTAGAAACCTGACAATAAATAAAGCAGATATGGTGATGGGGAAAAAGTAATTGGAAAAATAGTAAACATTTTCCACATCTGATAAACAGATCCAAAAAGCTCATTTAACATGAAGTAACATAAATTCAAAGTTATTCTAACCTACATGTATTGTATTCAAATTATTGTAAACCAGAGATGAATAAAAAATGGTGAAAACAAACAGTAAAATGCACATTAATTTCAGTAGAATGATAAAAAGGGCATCCAACTTCACAAAAGAAATTAGTCAGTAGAAGACAAGAGAATGTATTTTTAATACTAAAAACAAAATATTAACAACCTAAAATTCTGTTACTGGAAAAATAATTTTGACAAATAATGTGAAACATTCTCTTTTGGTTAAAATGGAATAAAACTCTTATCCAATTAAACTTTTTAAAAGTTAGGAGATGTCTGTTTAGTCCATTTGCTCATTTATTGACTGAGTCATTTGTATTTTTAGCACTTTAGTGCTTCTTTAGTTTTTAATGTATTCTGGATATTAATCCTTTGTCGGAAGAGTAGCTGGCAAAGATTTTCCCCCATTCTATAGCTGTGTCTTCACTCCATTATTTCCTTTGCTGTGCAGAAGATTTTTAATGGAATGTTTTCCTATTTATTTATTCTTGCAATGTTTTGGTCTATTGCCTGGATATTTGATCAATTTTGAGTTGACTTTTGTTCAGATGAAGGATGGGGATCTAGTTTCCTTCCTCTCCACATGAATATCCAATACTTCCTGCACTATTTGTTAGAGAGGCTGCCCTTTCTCCAATGTACCTTATTGGCATTTCTGTTAAAAATCAGATGACTATAGCTGTGTGAGTTTGTCTCTGTCTTCTATTCTATTCTAATTAGTCTACATATCTGCTTTTGTGCCAGTACCATGCTGTTTCTGTCATTATGGCTCTATAATATAACTTGAAAGTGGGTATTGTGATGCCTTCAGCTTTGTTTATAGTTTAGCATTGTTTTAACTATTCTGGGTCCTTTATTCTTCCTCATAAACTTATAATTGTTTTGTTCTGTTTTTATGAAGATTATCATTGGTATTTTAATGGGGACTGTACTGAATTTGTAGACTGCTTTTGATAATATGACCACTATAAGAAGATTGATTATGCTTACCTAAGAGCATGAAAGCTCTTTACATTTTCTAGCATCTTCTTCAACTTCTTTTTTCATCATCTGTAATCTTCCTTGTTTATATTTATTCTTATTTATTTATTTACTTATCTATTACTTATTTATATTTGAAATTATTGTGAATGGAATTGATATCTTTCAAAGAAAATTCATTATTGGCTTACAGAAAAGCTATTGATTTTGGATGTTGATTTTGTGTCTTGCAAATTTACTGAACTTATCAGTTCTAAAAATCATCTGATGGACATTTTGAGTTTTCTAAGATCTGCAAAAATTTAGCTGTGGATCCGTCTAGTCCTGGGATTTTCTTTGTTGGGAGGCTTTATAATGTTGCATCAGTCTCATTGCTTGTTATTGGTCTATTTAGGATTTCTATATCTTCTTGGTTCAGTTTTGTAGTAGGCCAGATGTATCTAGAATTTATCTATTCCTTCAAGATTTTTTGATTAATTCAAATATCATTTTTCAAAATAATTTCCAAAGAACTTCTGAATTTCAGTTGTATCTTTCATATCCCAATTTTGTCTCTAATTTTATTAATTTGTGCTTTCTCTCCTTTCCATGAGCTTAATACAAGATTTTAGCTATTTTGTTTTTTTCAAAAAACAAATTTTTTTTCTTGGTCCATTGTATTTTTTTAAGTTTCTATTTCATTAATTTTAGCACTAATATTTATTGTTATTTTTTTCCTTCTTTAAGTTTTTGGATTAGTTTGTTTTTGGTTTTCTAATACCTTGAAGCATCATTAGGTTGTATATTTGCGATCTCTCTCTCTCTCTTTCTCTCTTTAAATGTGCTTTTAAATGTGGGCCTTCTTAGAACTACCTTCCACTATATTCCACATATACTGGCTAGTTGTGCTTCCGTCTTTCTTTGCTTCTAAGATTTTTAAAATTTCTTCCTGACTCCTCCACTCATTATTCAAAAATATATTGTTCAATCTCCTTATATTTGTATAGTTTCTGTAGCTTTTCTTGCTGTTGATTTCTAATTTCATTCCATTATAATCTGAAAAGATACAAGGGTTTTTTGTTTGTTTGTTTGTTTATCTTTTTAGTTTTATTTTTTGTATTTTCTAAGACTTGCTTTATGGCCCAAGACATAATCAATTTTGGAAAAATTTCCATGAGGAGCTAAAAAGAAAATTCAGCTGTCATTGGATAAAATATACTGTAGATTCCTGTTTAGACCATTTGATCTATGTATAGTTTAGATTTGATACATCTTTGTTGATTTTCTGTCTGAATGACCTGTCAGAGAGAATGGTGTATTAATATCCCCCATTATTATTTTATTGGGGCCTAACTGTCCCTTTATGATGAATAATGTTTGTTTTATGAAATTGTATGCACTAACATTCATGGAATGAGTATTTACAATTATTACATCTTCTTGGATTGTTCCACTTACCATATGTACTTACCTTCTTTGTCTTCTATGACTATTTTTGATTTAATGCATGCTACTCTTGTTTGCTTTTGGATTCCATTTGCATGGAATATCATTTTCCATCCTTTGAGTTTCAGTCTATAAATGTTTTCTCCTCTGAGGTGTATTTCTTAGAAACAAAATGCCGCTGATGATATTTTGATCAATCATGCCATCCTATGTCTTTTAATTGGAGAATTAAAACCATTTACATTCAACATTATTTTATAGAGTTTTGTGTTTAATTCAGTTCCTATTAAGGTTCTGATGACATTCTTCATAGAAATAGAAAAAGCAGTCATGAAATTCATTTGGAAAAATACAAGGACAAGAATAGCCCAGCAAGCTTTAGCAGGAAAAGTGAAGCAGGAAGCATCCCAACATTAGACCTTAAATTGTATTACAGAGCTATAGTAACAAAAGTAGCATGGTACCAGCACCAAAACAGACATGAAGACCAATGGTACAGAATAGGAGGCATAGAGACAAACCCACATAAATACAGTTATCTCATATTAGACAGAGGTGTCATACACATACATTGGAGAAAAGATAGCCTCTCACCAAATGGTGCTGGGAAAACTAGAAATCCATATACAACAAAATGAAATTAAACTCCTATTTCTCTTCCTGTACAAAACTCAACTCAAAGTGGGTTATGAACCTAGGCATTAGAAAAGAGACCCTGCACATACTAGAAGAAAAATGCAGGCCCAACTCTCTACCATATCAGCTTAGGAACTGAATTCCTCAACAAGACTTCTAAAGTACAAGAAGTAAAATCAATAAATAAATGTGATGGTATCAAACTAAAAAGCTTCTTCACAGCAAAAGAAATAATCAAGAACATGAGGAGGAAACCTATGGAATCAGAGAAAAATCTTTGCCACCTGCACCTCAGATAGAGCATTAATCTCTAGGATGCACAAAAACTTAACACCACAAACAAACAAACAAAAACCAAATAACCCAATCAATAAATTGGCATAGGAAGTGAACATGAACTTCAAAGAATATATGAAAATATATGAAAAAATGTTCAACATCTCTAGCAAATAGAGAAATGCAAATTAAAACTACACTGAGATTTAATCTCACTCCAGTGAGAATGGCAACTATCAACAATACAAGTAACAGTAAATATTGGTGAGGATGTGGGGGAAAGGGTACACTCGTACATTGCTGGTGGGACTGCAAATTAGTGCAACCACTCTAGAAAACACTATGGAGATTCCTCAGAAAATTTAGAATAGAACCACCATTTGACCCAGTTATCCCACTCCTCAGTCTATACTCAAAGGACTTCAAATCAGCATACTATATTGACATGGCCACATCAATGTTTATAGAAGCTCAATTCACAATAGTTAAGCTGTGAATCCAACCTAGGTGCCCTTCAACAGATGAATGGACCAAAAAAGAAAAAAAAAAAAAAAAGTGGTATGTATACACAATGGAATATTACTCAGTCATAAAGAAGAATGAAATTATGTCATTTGCTGGTAAGTGGATAAAACTGAAGACTATCATGCTAAGCCAAATCCCAAAAACCCAAAGTCTAAATATTCTGTCTGATATGCAGATGCTAACTCACAATAAGCAGGGGAAAGTCAAGAATAGGAGTTCACTGGATTAGACAAAGGGAAATGAAAGGAAAGGTGAGGGGTGGATAGGAAAGACAGTAGAATGATTCAGACATAACTTTCCTAAGTTCATATATAAAAACATGAACAGTGAAATTCCATATCATGTACAGCCACAAGAATGGGAAGTTATACTCCATGTAATCATAATATGTCAAAATACACTCTACTGTCATGTACATCTAAAAATAACAAATTTAAAATTAAAAAAATATTGAAGTTCTCCACAAATGTAAAAGTGGAAAAGTGGAGTGATATTTTTAAAACAGGCTTAAAAAGTATGGCTTTAAAAAGGTAAAATTAATATAAAATTATATGGAGAATGAAAAGAAAATAGAAAGAAGCAAGAGAAATTAAAACATTAAAAAACACATAAAATGTATTAATGTATGTAATGTAAACAGTGTGTGGGGAGAAAAATATCAAATCAACACAAAAATACAAGACTTTTTTTTTTTTTTTTTTTTTTTTTTTTTTTTTTTTCTCTTTGGTACCAGGGATTGACCTCAGGGGCACTCGACCACTGGGCCACATCTCCAGCCCTTTTTGAATTTTATTAGAGACAGGGTCTCACTGAGTTGCTAAGTGCCTCGCCATTGCTGAGGCTGGCTTTGAACTTATGATCTTCCTGCCTCAGCCTCCCACATGCTGGGATTACAAGCGTGTGCCACTGCGCCTTGCTAAGATATTTTTACTGAAATGATAAACTAACTTAATGAGTATAAAATTATTCCTTTCAGAGGAGCTTACAATGGAGAGACCTCTTACTGGGACTTTCAACTTTGGATTTTTATAGATACTGGCAAGTATAGTAAATGCCCAAGCCTTGATTACATGACCTTTGAGTGCCTTTGGGTGTGGAGGTAGTGACCCCACCAGCCATGTCTGCCCTAGGTCTAGGAGATGTATATTTGGGTTGAGGACCTTGGCCTGCCCTTTTCCAGTGTGGCTTAAGAGATCTGAAAGTTCTGTAATGAATCCTGGCACTTCTTGATATCCAGACACTTGAACACATTTAACTGAACCAGGCTGTAGCAGGTGTCTATGCGCCCACCTAGTTCTCAGTGTGTGGTATGGCACTATGTGCCAGGACATTGTTGGCAGCCTGTCTACTCCACCCGCTGTGTTCCATTCCACTGTCACCAGGAGTGGGACTCAGTGGCTTGTGGCTTTTCGTGATTCCATTACATAAGTTAATCAGATGGCCAGGTTCAAAAGCATTCCCTGTGAAAATATTTGTTATTTCTAGGTGTGATGAAGCTGTAGGAATTTAATACTTCCAGAACTGCAAGCTTAGGCAAGGTCTTTATAAGATGGCTCCCACCACAGATGTCCACCAACAAGTTGAGGAAACTTGGAGCTCCTGACTTGGCTTAATTCAGGCTTTCCATTCTGCTGCTGTTTCTGAGAGAAGTTTATCAGCTTTGTCTCTCTCTTTTTCTCTATTTGTCACCCCTCACCTCAGACTTGTTAAGGCACTACAGGTGCAAGATCAGGACTGTTGAAATCTATTTGTTTTCTGTTCCAGTAATTTGAATTTTCAAGTCTCTTCAGGTCTCTGACAGTCTAATAGTGTGCCTCAGTTCATTTCTTCTGTCACCCAACTCACTGTTTTGAGTCTGAACTGTAAAAAAGTTGGAATAAGCAGCTTGCTTCAGCTCTTGATCTCCTAGGCTCCTAATCTTCTTGAAGAATAAATTTTTTATTCTAACCATGAATGGACCACTGGTTTTACCACTTTGACCAAATTACCTGTCAAGAACAGCTTAGAGAAAGGAAAATTTATTTTGGCTCACTTTTCATAGATTTAGTCCATGGTCAGCTGGGTTCATTACTCTGAGTCTAAGGTGGAGCAGAACCTCATGGTGGAAGGGCCTGGTGGAGCAACACAGCTCCAATCGTGGCATTCGGGAAACACAGAGTGGGGGGAGGGGCCACAGGGGAGAAGCAGCCTTCCAGGCTTCCCAGTGACCTACCTCCTCCGCCATGCTGCACTTGCCTGCAGATTCCACCTACTGGGTTCATTCAAACTAGGATGGACTTAATTAGGTTACAGTTCTCACAATCCAATCATTTTACCTCTCAACATTCCTGCATTAACACAGAAGCTTTGGGGGTACATCTCTTACCCAAACAGTAGCAACTCATGTTTATGAAATGGTCCTTTTTATTCCCAGTAATGATCTTTGCTTTGGAATTTACTTTGTCCAATATAGCCTCCCAATTTTCTTCTGGGGTCATGTTTCTTCCAACCTTTTATTTTCAAATTAGCTATAAACTATAACATGTAGAGAGATCTTTCTCTTTTTCCAATATGAAAATCTTTGTGTTTTAATTAATTTTATTAATACATTATATAATAATAGATATTATTTTGTGTTTTAATTAATATGTTATTAATATATTATATAATAATAGATATTATAATATTACACATTATACATTGCATTTCTATTTTATTTTATATCTCATATTATTCTTGGTAGAACCAAGTAGTATGGTTAGGCCCCAAGGGAAAAATAACATAAGCTTACATCACTGAAATAATGCTACTCAAGGGAAATTTTTAAGGTAAATAAAGAGGAATATATTTTTATTTTCTATCATGCTACAATTTTTTAAGTATCATTATAGTAGCCTTCCCGGGTCCCTTTTTATTTCATTTTTTCAGCTTTTTTCAAGGTTGAGTGGGTTTTATATTTAAGAGATTTTTCTCAAGTGTTTGAGAAAATGTTTTCAATTTTTGTCTGTGTAGAATGGGTTATATATTTTTACATCCTTGGATATGTAAAAATAATTTTTTTTCACATTAATGATTTTACTGCTTATATGTTTACTATTCAAAAATTTTCTCAAAAATTGGAAGTATTGTTTGATTTTCTTATAGCATATGATACTACTGAGAAGTTCAATTTTAATAACATTTTGCTGCTTTGTACACAATCCCTAGTGTGTAGTGTGTGTGTGTGTATTTAACATTTTTTTTTTTTTTTTTGATCTTCTGAATCTCCAGCATAATGAAGCCATGGTAAGAATTTCAGCACAAATATTCACTGAAGTAGGTTTAATAGAATTGGCATCAGATATAGGTCTTCTCTGACCTTATGAGTGTGCTTTTGCCCCCAATGGGTCATTACTGTCAATGAGAGCACTATTTACCTTTTTATAAAAGGGACTCGGAGTGCTCTCTCAACAGTCCTTCCTTCTTTGTGAATATAAATGTATTTGTGTATAATTTCAAGTCTCATGATTAACCTTTTTAAAGTTTATGAAACATTTAAGTTTCTTGGACATACATGATCCTCTTGATAATAAAATTTTCAAGGACACGTTATCCAATTATTTCATTAGAAAGAAAAAGTTTCTTTTGACACTTATGGTGTAGTAACATTTTGTTTGTGTTGTTTTCTTTGGTAAATTTTATAAATTGACTATTTTAAAGAGGAAGAAAATCATCCTATTCCATAAGCAAAGCTCATAAAGTTATGCCTTACAACTTACAACAGACCAAAGGTATTTGCAGATATATTCTCACTTAATAACAGAAATGCATTGTTGTTCTATAGAATAGGCAATGAGGATTGCTCAATGACTTTGGACTTTGAGCAACTCAAATCCTAAATGAAAAAAAAAAGCATAAGGACTCCCTTTTCCCAGGGTTTGGGTTTGATAACTCTATTACATTGTATTTCAACATCCTTTTTAATTTTTTGGATACAGCAAACAAGGAACAAAGTTTTAACACATTTAACTTACTTTTTATCCACTAATTTATTTACCATCTGAGGGCTCCTTAGAGTGTTCAATTATTCATTTTATCAGAGCTATTACTTTCCTATTCATAAAGGGACTCTATCAACATACTTTGTCTGCCCATCTCAAAGATTTATCAAGTGGTTTGGAACATGAGTGTGAAGAGGGTTCCTTTAGTGTGTGCATGTATGTATGTATGTACATGTGTGGGTTTATTTGTTCTCATTGGGTGGGTAGGCTATAGAAGCATGACTCTGGGTTTCCACTGTGGCAAACTTTTTGCTTCTTACCAAGAAGTATCTTTATTGAGTTCATGCCAAATGAGTATTTGTCTATCTTTTTATATCTATATTATTTAACTATTTCCCTGGGACTTAAAGCTAAGTTTGATTGGTATTTATTAATTTTATTTTTCACTCTGTACACACACTTATAGAGTTAATTCCCACTTCACTGATGATCAAAGGAGCACAGGGAGTTGTCCATGGGGAAAGTGCCCTCAGAGGCTGACTGGCAGTAGATGATACTAGATGAACCTAATGCCAAACACATATGGTTCTTATGTCTTCCCACTCCCTTATAATAGGCAATGACAGGCCTTGGATCACGATAGTTGAACCCAGCAGGGATAATTTCCCACTATATGTGGCATGACTATGCCTATGGGTATATATCTTATTGAACATTTATCTTCTCTTTTATGCCACACAAATATAAGGCTGTCACTTTCTGGAACAATAAACTTTCTCTGCCTGTGACAGAGTTGAAGCAGATGCCAACAGTTAGAAATGCTTCTGAATTATGTAACTTGACCAGATTTTAAAAAATTGTTTTACTTCTTTGTTTCATGTTTAGACAAGATGAGTGAGCTTAAGCTACATTACCAACAAGTAGAAGGTTCTTATCATTATTATTTTAAGATAATTTGACATATATTATGGGGATATTATTTTACTAATACTAATAATTACTTGAACTTAAAAAAATATTTTATTAGCCAAGCATTACTTTAGTTTTCAAACAAATTACACCTTAATTCCTTCTAATAACTCTGCAATATTGACACTTTTATTCATTACCCTTATACAGATGAAGAAACTGAGGTAAAGAGAAGTAACTTGTCTATAATTACAAATGGTAGTCCTACAAATGGTTGGACTAAAATTCAAAATGACTGCTCAGCTTCAGGGTACATGCTATTAGCTATGCTAGTCTGCTTCATCAACCATTATCACATTAATTTAACTGGACTAAATTCAGATGATCATTTTCTTGTTAAGTACATGGAAATCATTTAACAAGCCCAGATTGCAATACATGGAATGCAAGCATGAGCTCAAATCTGAGAACCCTAAATGATATGACTATTCAAAACATTGGGGACCTATCTCAAGGTTTAAAATATTATAAATTCATGCTTTAAGTAACAACTTTTATTATGAATAAGTGTAAGAATGGCATCCCAAAGAGGAATTTATCTAACAAGTGTTAAAAACTCCTTTAATGGCAATAAAAATTCAGAAAATTCCTGAAACAATAAAATGAGCTAATTTGCTTTGTTCGTAAAACTAATTGTGAAAGTATTTTGTGAATATGCTGCTATTTCTCTACTCAGAGTCATCTTTGTCACCTCCTTTAGCAAACAAGAATGGCAAAATGCAATCTCAGTTGGTAAAGTATGAATAAATCACCTGAGGTTTTGATTAAATATATTACCTTAGTGAGTGTTTCCAACTGTAGGTTGGAACTGTAGGTTGGAACTGTAGGTCCTTCATTCCAAGTTTTCACTGTCATTCTTCTCTTTTTCTTTTGGAATTAAGAAATACGCATAAAGTCCTACTCTAAGGTTCACCTTTTTAATTCTCTTGCCATGTGACTAGTTGCTTTCTCCACCAGATGCCAAAAACAAGGCTGAGTACCTTGGAGACCATGACAAGTGCTTCTATAGAGACGAACTCCTGTCTAAAATCAACTTATCCTAAAATAAACAAGTGGGGAAAGAAACTAGGGAAATAATTGAAATCACTTGAATAAGTGAGGGGCCAGGAGGCCAGATATGTGTATTGAGTCTTTTAAAATCTATGTTCTCTAGAAGAAAAAAAAAAAAAGGTTCTATTGACCCGAACCTTAATCCAATCAATATGTATAAATACCTTTCAAAGCCATATATGTTTATGTACGTACCTTCTAATGTTATCATTGTGTGCTATTTGTGTTCTCTCTTTTATTGAAGGGAGCATATTGCCTTTAAGGTTTAGCCATTAATGTTTTTGTATGTCTGGTGTTTCATACAGTAAGAAAAGTTCAAGGATCTCTTTCTCCACTAGCTTTGCCTTGAGCTCCTAACACTAAAATTCTTTTTGATGGATTTTCAAATGACACTCCAAGATAGTGATGCCAGTGGAAAATATGTGATTGCCAAATATAGGGAAAGACTCTGGAAACCTTGCAGTGTGTTCTCATGGTCCACATCAGACTCCTACAGAAGGCTGAACTCAGTTAAATTGGCAGTGAAATGAGAATGGGAAGTTAGAATTAGTTTGCTAGTTACAGTGAGTTCAATATTTTTCCTTTTCTACTGTGTATTCAAAATCACATAAAAATCAGAAGAACAAGAATGGTTAAAAAAAATAATCTGTCACGATAAAGACAGTCATTGTTCACTTAGACTCATGCACAGAATGTGACAGCTAGGCAGTGAGAGTTAATCTTGTTCTAATTCCCTCATCTTATAGGTGAGAAACTAGAGTCCTAGAGAGAGAAGTGACTCCAGAAGCAGTGAGCCTGTCATTCAGAAGTACTGGGGCTTCTGTGGAGCCATGGCTCTGTAGTCAGGGTCTGAAGGAAGCATTAAGTACCCCTTCACCTAACAATGCTGAGCTTAAGCAGGAGTTGGGGTCCTTGTCTCCCTTTTTGTTCAGGTTTCTTTTTTGCATGTTCATAGTCAATATGCTTTATTTACTCTCTAGAACTGTATTTCCAAGAAATTTTTTCTTTAACCCTTATTTTTGGGGTTGTAGATTAAATTTTTATGAAGTTCTGGGTTACTATTGAACTGCACAAAGTTAACAGATAATTGGTAAAATGTATCAAAATAATTATAAGTCCATGGTAACAGTGGTTCACTTTATGCTTTGCATAAAGCCCTTATTGCTCTGCCAATTAAACTTATTTTTTTTAAATGTACATGTTTCTTTCTCTTCTTCTTTCCCAGTTCCTCTCTAATCTCTCCCCCTCCCTAATCTCATTGGAATCAGGATTACCTTTCTTCCCCATCCTAGGCAGAGTTATCTGTCCTTGATACACATCCACCACAATAATGAAGTAATCCAGACTTTGGGGATGGTACAGGAAGATCTCGGAAATTACCATCTCCCAAATTAACAAGTGAATCACAACTCCAACAGAGAATATGTGGAATGTAGCCTTTGAATCACCTCTTTAAAAGCTCCCTGTTCCTGCTGATGGGCAGAACCACAGCCTCTGGGACAGGAGTCCCCCATGTTTCTCCTTTGCTGGCAAAGCAGTAAACCTTTTTCCTTTTTCTCAAAACCATGTCCTAGTTACTAGATTGGCATAAGGGACAAGGACTGAGCTTTCAGTAACACCATTTTCCCTGAGTATCCTGTATGAACTTGGGGAGTAAAAATTTACATTTGTTATTTCAAAATGTATAAACATTATTTATAGCTTAAAACCCACTGGCTTGGAGTACTATTCCTGAGTTAGATAGCCTGGATCTTTTTCACAACCCTATCACTTATTAGTGGTTGGCTAGGACTCTGGAGTGTTATTTAACCTCTTTGTATCTCATTTTTTCATTGGAAAAAAAAAAAAAAGACAATAACTCTATCCATCTTATGGAACTGTGGTGTAAAAAGAGTTAATATATGTAAAGCACTTAGCACTGTGTACCATTCTAAGCCTTTTGTGATTGTTTTTATTATTGTTGTCCTTATCATGATTCTGTTAGGTGTCCTTGAAAAAGTTTCCCAGCAGCACTGACTTAGTTGTCTTTTTGTTCAATATGTAGAGAACATTCCACTTAAGATTTTGCCAAATCCTACAAGACTGTTTTGCAGCTATTTTATACTTTTGTACCTCTTTGTCTCTGTAAAGATGAGAGGAGTCTGGCTTACCCTAATACATAAGCCAGGGTTTTGATTTTCTTCCATCCACACGCATTGGCGAAACAGATAGGTGTAAATGACTCTATGGGGATTTCAGTGAAGCCCAAATATCAAAGGCTCTGTGTAACTCTAACCTACCACAACACACACATGTTGGTCCTCTAGAACCCCAAAGAATGTCAACTTCAGGATTATGAGGTTTCCTTTTTGTTAACTAGCTGAACATACCAAAAAAAAAAAAAAAAAAAAAAAAAAAAAATTGCACGGCGAGAGAGAGTGCACGGGAGAGAAGCTTTATATCACAAATTTCTGAGAGGTCTAAGATGTAGTTGACACTTTTCCCATCTGGTAGAGCTTTCACAGTTTCCAAGTCTTTAACCATTAATACATTTCTTTGTATATATTTATTTGTTTGTGTAAGCAATGACAATAATTATTCAACTCAATTCTTCATAGAGTCAGCATTGGATACATTAAAGAAGATAAGCTAAAGTATGTGTCTGATTGCTTCTGACATAACCTCTAGATCTCCTTATTCTATACTCCCTCAAATAAAATGTGGAACATAAAGACAAATTATTTCTAAATACTAACAAGGAATGTGGTAATAAGCAGCCATCAAGTTGAATATTGCTTGAGCACTGTGCTAAATCTGTTACAAGAAGATGTAAAAAGCTAAAGGATATAATTTAAATGAAACTCTGTCCTGTCTATTCTCCAGAAATTAGAATAAAGAGCAAAAGGTAAAAGGACTGAGGAAGAAGATATTTCTGATTAAGTCCAAGAGTTTTCTCAATTATGGCTGGATGACAGGAAACAAACTCCCCTGGCAGGCTGTGATATGTTTGAAGACAGCTAAGAGAGTGTGATGGTTAGGGTATTTCTTTTCCAGTTATTCAAGCATAGACCAATTGGTAAGCTGTCAGGGATACTAAAGAGGGGAATGTTGCCCTTGCTATGGGGATAAACAAGATCATTTTTAGCTCTTATGCTTTCAATTTTAATCTAATCACTAACCTCAGCCATCACTTAGAGTGTACCTCAAATAATTCCAAATTCATCTACTTATGAGGTTTTATTTTTCTATTTTATTCTTTAATTTTAGTTCTTTTTAGTTCTGCATGACAGTAGAGTATAATTTGACATATTTCTACAAACATGAAGTACATTTTATTCTAATTAGGATCCCAGTCTTGTGGTTGTACATGAGATAGAGAGTCAATGTGATGTATTCATATATGTACATAAGAAAGTTGTATCAGAATGATTCCACTGTCTTTCCTATTCCTTCCCTCTCCCTTCCCTTCATTCCCATTTATCTGATCTACTGAAATCCTATTCTTCCCCTTCAACCCCACTTCTTGCATATTAGCATCCACATATCAGAACCTTTCAGTTTTGGGGAATTGGCCTATTTCGCTTAACATATTAAGTCTCCAGATAGATCCATTTACTGGCAAACATCATAATGTTATTCTTTTTTTTTTTTTTTGGAGGGGGGAGTGCTGCAGATTGAACTCAGGGGCACATAACCACTGAGCCATACCCCAGCCCTATTTTGTATTTTATTTAGAGACAGGGTCTTACTGAGTTGCTTAGTGCCTCTTCTTTGCTGAGGCTAGCTTTGAACTCATGATCTTCCTGTCTCAGCCTCTGGAGCTGCTGGAATTACAGGCATGTGCCACCATGCCCAGCTATAATGTCATTCTTTTTAAACATATGTCTTTTATATACCCAATCAACAAACCTTGAATGACTACTATATGCCAGATACTATTCCGGATATGACATAGAAAAAAGAATAAGAAAGACAATGCAATCTCTACCACAATGAATTGGGCAGAAGTCCACCTAACTATGAGACAAAAATATATTATCACATTCATGATTACAATATTATTATTCCTGAAAAACTAGTAAGCTTTACAGGAAATGAAATAAAGTATAATTGTCACTATGTTGGGTTGCTAGACCATTAAGAAAATTCCTGTGTAACAATGGAATATTATTCAGCCATAAAGAAGAACAAAATTATAGCATTTGCCAGTCAATAGATGGAATTGGAGAACATCATGCTAAATGAAATATGCCAATCCCAAAAAAACAAAGGTTAAATGTTCTCTCTGATTTGTGGATGGTAAACCACAACAAGGGAGAGTGGGGAGGGAAATAATAGAAATTCATTGGATTAGACAAAAAAAATTCAAGGGAAGGGAGGGGGGAAGGGAATAGGTAAAACAGAAGAATTAATTGGTCATAATTTTCCTGGCCTTGTATTTGTATACACAACCAGAGTAACTCCACATTATGTACAACCACAAGAGTGGGGATCTAAATAGGATAAGTTATACTCTATGTATATTCTGCCACAATATATTCTACTGTCACATATAAAAAATTTTAGAAAAAGAAAAAGAAAATCTCTGTGTAAGAGGATACCCTCTTTCACCACTTCTATTCAACAGAGTCCTGGAAACTCTAGTCAAAGCAATTAGACAAAAAAAATAAATTAGAGGAGTATAAATACGGAAAGAAGAACCCAAACTGTCCCTGTTGTTTCCATATTTAAAAGAGCCAAAAAACTCCACCAGAAAACTTCTAGAATTCATAAACGAATTCAGCAAAATAGCAGGATGTAAAATTAACACCCATAAATCAATTGTGTTTCTACATATCAGTGATGAATCAACTGAAAGGAAAATTAGAAAGCTATCCCATTCATAGTAGCCTCAAAAAATAAAATATTTGGGACTCAATCTAACAAAAGAGGTGAAACACCTCTACAATGAACACTACAGAACACTAAAGAAAGAAATTGAAGAAGACCTTAGATGGGAAGATCTCCCTTGTTCTGTTTTAGGCAGAATTAATATTGTTAAAATGTCCATTCTGCCAAAAACATTTTACAGATTTAATGTAATTCCTAGTAAGGTTGTGATGACATTCTTTATAGAAATAGAATAAGCAGTCATGAAATTCATATGGAAAAATAGAGGCCCAGAACAGACAAAGCAATACTCAGCAAGAAAAGTGAAGCAGAAGGCATCACAGTGCCAAGCCGTAAATTATACTACAGAGCTATAGTAACAAAAACAGCATGGTGTTGGCTCCAAAACAGACATGAAGACCAATGGTACAGAATAGAAGACACAGAGATAAATCCACATAAATACAGCTATCTCATATCATAAACATACATTGGAGAAAAGATAGCCTCTTCAACAAATGGTGCCTAGAAAACTGGAAATCCATATATAACAAAATGAAAGTAGACCCCTCTCTATCACCCTTCACAAAACTCAACTTGAAGTGGATCAAGGGCCTAGGCATTAGACCAGAGTCCCTGTAACTACTACAAGAAGAGATAGGCCCAAATCTCCATCATGTTGCCTTAGGAACTAAATTCCTCAACAACACTCCTAAAGTGCAAGAAGTAAAAGCAAGAATCAATGAATGGGATAGTATCAAACTATAAAACTTCTTCACAGCAAAGGAAACAATCAAGAATGTGAAGAGAGGGCTGGAGTTGTGGCTCAGTGGTAGAGGGCTTGCCTAGCACATGCGCGGCCCGTGTTCAAACCTCAGCACCAAGTAAGAATAAGGGTATTGTGTACAACTAAAGCAAATAAATAACTATTAAAAAAAAAAAAGAATGTGAAGAGAGAGCCTACAGAATGGGATAAAATCTTTGCCACCTGCACCATTGATAGAGCATTAATCTCCAGGATATAGAAGGAACTCAAAAAAGTTAACACCATAAAAACAAATAACCCAATAAATAAATGGGCAAAGGGACTGGACACCTCACAGAAGAAAAATACAAATGGTCCACAAATATATGAAAAAATCTTCAATATCTCTAGCAATTAGAGAAGTGTAAATTAAAAGTATACTGAGATTTAATCTCGCTCCAGTGAGAATGGCAACTATCAACAATACAAGTAACCATAAATATTGGTGAGGATGTGGGGGGGAAAGTTACTCTCATACATTGCTGGTGGAACTGCAAACTGGTGTAACCACTCTAGAAAGCAGTATGGCGATTCCTCAGAAAACTTGTAAAGGAACCACCATTTAGCCCAGTTATCCCACTCCTCAGCTATACACAAAGGACTTAAAATCAGCATACTATTTTGACATGGCCACATCAATGTTTATAGCAGCTGTATTCATAGCTAAGCTATGGAACCAACCTAGATGCCCTTCAACAGATGAATGGATAAAGGAAATGTGGTACATACACAAAATGGAATATTGCTTAGCCACAAAGAAGAAAATTATGGCATTTGCTGGTAAATGGATGGAAATGGAGACTATCATGCTAAGAAAATAAGCCAATACCTAAAAACCAAGGGCTGAATGTTCTCATTATGCGGTTGCTGACTCATAGTAGGTGGGGGTCAGTGGGGATGGTGGTTCACTGGATTGAACATTGGGGAGTTGTTAGAAGGAAGAGGGGATTGGAATAAAAAAGACATTAGAATTAATCAGGCATAACTTTCTTATGTTCATATATATTCCTATGTAACTCCACATTTTGTACAACCAAAAAAGTGGAAAATTATACTCCATGTATGTATGATATGTCAAAATACATTCTACTGTTATATATAACTAAAAAGAACAAATAAAAAATTAAAAATAAATAAAACAAACTTACAGAAACAAAAAACAGAAAAAGAAAGCCCCTATGTAAGAAGAAGCTTCATGCAAAAGAATAGGAGGAAATCATTAATGGAATTATTTTTGGCAATACTGTTCCCGAAAAAAAGGAATCTTTACGTGCAAATGCCCTGAGGCAAGACCAAGCTTAACCAAATCTAAGAACAAAAAAAGGCTTAAAGGTTAAGCCACAAAACAATACATGGTTTATACCAACTGGTTCCTAACTCCAATTATACATGGGTATTTTTTTTTTTTTTTTTGTGGTGAGTTAGACATGTATATCATCCAAAAGAAATATCTGATTGAAATTACTTTGGAAATTCTCCCTCACTCACTCTCTTGACAAGGGCACAACCCTATTAAAGATCATAGTCATCCTTTTCGAAAGTTCAACTCTGGCAATCACTGGCAGGCATTTAACCAGGGTGTTTAATATCCTCCCTAAAATATTGAGCAAGGAAGAACAAACATTCTAGCATGTCTGCAATGTGAACTTAGTGTCTGACAATTGAAAATTGGCTAGAGCTCGCCCTACTGACTGCGTTGCCAGCAGTCCATCACTGAAAGCCTTGATTCCGGACCGTTCATCTGTAGTTGTGTTTATGTCTCTCACTTAAGCAGTTTTCAACACACTTCTGTGGTTCTTTTGATATAGTGAATGTGCAGGTGTATGTCTGACTATGCCAGGGACTGTGTCCAGATCTGGTCTTTATTGCTAAAACAGACATCTCTGAATATTTGAATCACTGCACATGCCATATTTGCTCTTGTGTAGGTAGGCCAATTTTCCTCCAGCTAAAGATATTTTAAAATTATTTCTCTCTGCTTACTCCCCCACTTTCCCCATTGCTTATGCTAAATAATTCAGTGAACTATTCCAAAAGTGAATGTGAGTCACCCAACACATCTCTCTATTCTTTCAGGGTTAGAGAGAAGGTCAAAAAAAAAAAAAAAAAATGCAGGAAGAAGAGTCTACAACTAACAGACAGAGAAAACTCTGGCTATCTCTCTCAGTATATCAAAATAATTGCTGCATCTGGACAGAGATTTTTTTTAAAATCTCATTTCCTGAAACAGAGACACAATTTTGGGAGGATATTTAGGCAAGTGAGTGAAAAATTCATCACAGCTAGTCTGTTTCTAAAGTGTCCTCTGAAGCTCAGGTTTTGAAACCTTTGTAATTGTGAATTGGAAATCCATGTGTTACATAATGCATTTCTGGAAAAATGCCCAGGACACATATGCACTCTACACAGGTCTAATACTAGCATTAATCTAATGAATGGTATATTAGAAAAATGATTTGTGTACATCCTAATGGAAAACATATTTTCTGAGCGAAGCTTTTGGATTGAAATGCAAGGAAAAAACAAAAAAGTCCATCCCCTAAACACAGCTCCCAGCTACCACATCAACCAATAAGATAAGTCGGTGCACCTTTGCAGAAAACTGAATGATTGCTTTGCCTTTGTGGCCTGGGGAAAAGCATTTTCCAGATCTCGTGCAGGTGGATAAGACAGACTACCTGAAAGGAAAGGAACTGAATTCTCTCTCTTTTTTTTTTTTTTTTTTTTTTTTTTTTGAGCCCCTGGATGACTCCTTTCACACATATGCTTAGTTCTTGAATACTAGTTCTTTTTTGAGAGCAACAAAAAGTAAGCTCCTGTTTATCCCAGGGGGTTAATTTGGTTAAGCTTGATACATCAGATTGTGACTGGCTTAATATTTTACTCCAAAAGCTATATCATCTTTTATCTTTTATTTATAGTGATCTTCATATTCATTTTTCAACTGAGGCAAGTACTTCAGGGAGAGCTGGCATTGATCACTAATCTTTTTTCTTTTTCTTTTTGTAATGCATACTTTTTGACCCTTAAGAAACAGCACTGACAGGAGATTTTTAAGAAGAAAAAGAGTTTGAAGCTGGAGATTCTTTTTAACCTGCTAAAGACAGAATCAGCCTTTGTCACCCAGTAGGTGACTTGGCTTTAAATAAGATCATCATTGTATTATTTCTCTAAAAGTGCATTTCTCTTTAGACAAAATGGACCTGAACTGAATGCTTCATGTAGATGGCTTCTGATTATTAAGAGGTGAGAGTGAGGACATGCTGTTAAGAGAAGCTTAAAAGATGTGGAGATGAGAAATTAAATTCTCTTTGCCAAGTACAAATGAATTCATGGGTAGAACCTAAAGTCAAGGCCAATAGAAGCATAATTGCTAAATTCCACCTAGTTGTCTTGACATATGGCCAAAAGGAATTGCAATTCCAGGTACACACAGAACTCTGCTCTCTGTTATCAATAACAGCTTTGTTGCTCATATCAGGAGCTGACAATAGGGGCAGAGTAGAACTTGAAACTGAGAATCCCAGGGGTGCAGTCATTTTGCAGTGGAGCCATCCAGACTGACATACCCAGGTATCCCTGAATTTAAACTTTAGAGATTTGAACAAAATTAACTATGCATCTTCAACTTTAGCTCCTATTTTGAAGTCAAGTTGCTACTCTTGTAAGTCTTATTTTCTCCATGAGTAGTGATTTGGTACAACTGGCATTTTTTCTTTTCCTTCCCAAATTCCCTCTTGGGCTCTGATTCTCTGTTCCATTTCCCAGTCCCCAGGAGAAACACAGATACTGTTCTCTATGATGCTGCAAAATCAAAGGTGCTCTGTAAATGATATCTGTCAAATGTTATTATCATGCTGCTCATAGATCTTTGGTCTTGAGTGCATATTAAGCAGCACTATCATCTTGTACTGCTTCTGGCATGATTTCAAATTAGTGTTCTTCTAAGGAAAGCCCTAGAGAGCACCAAAATGAGAGTTTTATTAAGAGCCTTTGTGATAGGAGGTGGCCTGATACAAAATGATCGAACATCAGAACTGAGATCCATTTAGCAGCTCTGTCTCCAGCTAGCTGCAAAAACTTGAGCAAACCATTTAGCTCTCTGATCTTTGTTTTTTTTTTGCTGTTAAAGGTGGTGATTGGGTTAAAAAAAATCTCTGTAATCCCTTAGGTACACTATTTCATTAATGTTTCCGGAATGCTTTCCTCTATATGGCATCATGAAGAGATCTTTATTACATTAAAACATGATCTTTCATAAACTGGATTTCCAGAAAGGTGGTGGAGGGCCCTTATAGGGTTAATTTGCTTAGTTTTTGGTTTAGATTCTGCAGGCATATTGTGTCCAGCCTTAATATTTTACACTGTAAGCCATATCATCTTTTATCTTTTATTTATAGTGATCCTCATATTAATTTCTCAATAGCAGCTGGTGCAGCAGGAGGGACAAGTCATTGATCTTCCAATTTATCCACTACTCTTACATATCCTGAGGTCGAGGCAGCCTGGAGAGATTGATGGAGCGCTGGCGCCCGCCCAGCAGCTGTGTGTTCTTCATGCATGAAAATCAACCACAGGAAACCGAAATTCAACAATTGGCAGCAATATCAGTCACCTCTGTAATAAATATAACAGGGCGTTCTTTAATAATTGAATGGGGTGTCTGGGATTTGGTAATGAAAAGGCTCCTGTATGAGTGGGCCAGTGGAGCTTCAGACTGATGGGAGGTGGTATATTTTGGGATGGGGGTGGAGGTGTGAGAAGTTATTCATAGACGTTAGCTTCTCATACCGCAAATATTCCTATTCCTTGATTCTTGTTTACAGAGTAAACAAACACTTCCTTCATTTTCTATAAAGCCAATGATTTTCATGATTTTTTAAAATTCTGCAAGAAAAACAACAGGTTCTTAGATTATGTTATTGCCAACAACATAAAAGGCAATGGTCTTATAAACTACACTGCATTAGTCACAGATACCTGGTAAACACTTGTGTTGGAGCTTTGAACCACTTACACATTCTCATAGAACGAACAAACCACTAAAGGATTGATTCTTAAAGGATGGTCTTCACTCCCTGTCTGACTGACCAGTGTCCTCCAACTGGATGGGTTTTGGTCTGAGCTGACTGCAGCCCCTGCCAGCAATTTAACCCTCAGCTACCAGCCTCTTTTCCCCTTCCTGCTCTTCATCCAACCATTCCTGCTCAAGTTCAGTTGCTGCAGATTTATTTGATCATGAGCCTTTTGTCTGCTGGGATTAAAACTCACCCACTGAGGTGTAGCTCTCTCTTTTATCCTCTGTGATTGGGAAAACAAATGCTAAGTCCAGAAGCAGAACTTCCCTTCAGGCCACAAATATGATGCTGTGGTGGCAGAACAGCAAAAGAGCCCACAGATGTGGCTGATGTGGAAATACAAGGAAGCCAAGCTTCCTCATTACCAGACTGTGAAAATATTCCCTCCCCTTGGTTATTACTCAGCATGTATACTAGATAGACACATGTATTATCTCCATATTTTAAAAAAATAATAGTGTAACTAATAATGCCCTTCAGGGATAAACTGGAACATCAAGCTGCTCAGAAATTTCAGGCACAGAATTGCCAGGAAACTATTTACTTCTAACAAAAGTGTTAACAGAGATTTTGAGTGTACATGGGGTTTGAGCAATATTATGATTTTCACAGATAGAGCCTCACAAAGGGCTCTACCCAGTGTATACTTTATCTTCCTCTGATGAGCAGAGCTGAGTCAATCTCTGTAACCACTGAAATCACAATATATCAAATGACTTAATCTCATACAAAACCATTATCTGATATAAATAGATAACAAACATATAATTCTTCCAGAAGGAGTACACATTTATGTACTTTAAATTTTTTTTCTTCTTGCCCATTCATCTTACATACTATTTTCTTCTTCTTTAATCAGCCTTTATTTATTTATTTGTAAGTATTAACAAGTAAAAATTCAAGTGGAAACAGGTTCGCATAGAGAAAACAAGGTATATAAAATATAACATTATATTGTGTGTATTTCTGGACAGTACCTCATCCAATGCTATTATTCACTGTATGGTAGAAATGAAATTAAGAATAATAGTAATAAAGTAGTAGTAATGATGCTCTGTATTTATATAGCACATAACCATTTTTAAAACATTCTCAACTACATTGTTTCATTTGATCTTCAAAGCAATTTTACATGGTAGATAGACCTGGTATTATTGGACCCATTTTATAGATGAGGAAACTAAAGTCCACAGATATTAAGTCACTCATATCAAGAAGTCAGAAAGTTCTCTACTATTTTTGGCTCTTTCCTATGAATTGGTGATAAATATTTTAAGTAACAAAACTAATAAGAAAGAAGCCAAGAACAATGGATCCCCAGAACTCATCTGGCAAGCAGAGTTTGGAGGTGAGTTACTGTTGCATGGGGAATTTTAGACACAAATCAAGAATTTTGGGGCCCAGAAAAACATGTCAAGTGTAGAGATGAGAGTGTAGGTAATTTCAAAAATTGAATCTGCAAGATATCATGCAATTTGACATTTGCCTGAAAATAATTCAAAGTAGGGGAAGTAAAGGGCTAATATATCTAGAAACAGTTTAAAAACATATTTAAAAACATATTCCCGTAAGAACTATCCTAATGTTCATTACCCATATTTTGAGCCTTAGCAACAAAGTTTATGTCAATTGTTTTATCTAAAGTGGTATTTTATTTGAGACAAAAATACTGCAATATGCTTCTTTTGTGGAAGCAGAGTTCTAGAACATTTGGGACCCATCCACAGGCAAATCACTTACCAATAAGCAGACAATGAGGGACAACACAGTGTGAGTGATATCTGTCACTATACCCTCCAGCCGCCACCTTCCCTGCCACCCTATCACTTATGTCTTTCAGGGAACCTGTAGGTAATTTTTCCAGGTGTCTGATCAACATTGGCTTCCTGCAGTAGGGTTTGGAGGCCCTCAAAAGGCAGATGGGTTCAACCTATGTCTTCAAGTATTCTCTCTTGATCAAGGAGAACCAGGGTTATGAGGTAAATGATTTAGGCAGCCAGATGATCCTCCTCAGTAAAAGTTCAACCCTGTTAGCAACTCTGAAGAGCTACCTACAAAAATACACAAAATGGTTAGATGCAAATGTCTAAGTAGCTTAAGTTCACTGCACACATAATTATCTTCAGTTTAATCATATGCTCTTCCTTAAGATGTAGTCTGATATTACCAAATGAGCAAACTAAATATGCTTAATGAGTCAAATGGTATAGAGAAATAAAAAAGCAGAAAGTGATAATCCAAAATCTAATGACTTAAAAGCAAGCATGATTGGTCTTTAAATTGGTCAGATATCCCCTGAAGAAGGGGAAAAAATGAAGTGAAGAAGGTAATGGCAGAACATCAAGAGTACTTGTCACCTATGAAAATATTAATACAAATCAGTATCACTAGGTATTTAGGAACTCAGTATGTTTTCTTTGCTTTATCTGCTCTAAAACTACCTAACATAAATCCCAGGACTGCTGAGAAACATGCTTGTCAAACCTTCCCAATGGCTTGGGACTCTGTTATATAAACTTTGGGAGACTATTAAACTTGAACTAGAAAGCCCCTTCAAAATAGATGTTCTTATCAGTTTTGGCATATTGATCCCCTGAAGGAGAATTGTGATTCAAAGAACATTAAATAATAATAATTTTAAGGCAGTTGAGAAAATATTACACCTCAAAAGGCTTAAATTCTGGAAGTATTTCAAATATGAGTTTTAGGATTACCAATATAGTTTCCTAATCTCCTAATTACTTGAGAATGAGGGCACTTTTATATTTCTCCCATTTTGGAATCACTTGAAATATCAATTAAAAATAACAAATTAAGAGCCTGTCCCTGGAGAAACAAAAAATGAAAGTGTTTTATACCTTCTTCTAGTGGCTTATAATTTGCTTCAATCAATTCAGACAAAGTTCATATACACAAGAAATTTGGTGGCAACCGTTACAACTGCATGTATGTATAGAAAAATGTGTATAAACCATGTTTACCAAAATGATGCCAAGAGAATTCTCTCAACTACTGCAGGGAACTTCCAATTTTCTTCCTTTCCTGCTCCAGCTGTAATTGGATAGCCTCTATATGCATGAAGCTATGAGAAAGCATCTCACCACAGTTCTCAGCAGCCACATGCAAACATTTATCATCATAGGCCTCCAATGTCACTGGGTAGCATTGCTCCAAGATGTATGCACCAGAGCCTTTGATGGGCTTCAGTAAGCCTATGATCTTCAAGTGCTCAATACAAGGAAGGTATAGGTGATTTGGGCAGATATGGGGTCAATCTTTATTTCTCTCATTTATCTGTACAATGTTAGAGGAATATAAAATATTTGATAAAATATTAATGAATACTGCTTTATTACCTTTTATAAATAGTCTTTTCTCTCTTGAGGGAAATTTTCTTTTTTTCTTTTTTTTTTTTTTTTTTTTTTTTGGTACCAGGGATTGAACTCAGCGGCACTAGACCACTGGGCCACATCCCCAGCCCTTTTTTGTATTTTATTAGAGACAGGGTCTCACTGAGTTGCTAAGTGCCTCGCCATTGCTGAGGCTGGCTTTGAACTCGCGATCCTCCTGCCTCAGCCTCCCAAAGTGCTGGGATTACAGGCGTGCGCCACCGCGCCCGGCGAGGGAAATATTGAAAGAAAATTTAACTGACACTATATTGGTCATGACTTTTCTGTTTTTGACTAGTATACATTTGTTAGAACACATTTCTGTACCTGACTCATTAAAAATTATTTTTATTACAATATAGTTGAAATATAATGAACAGCATATACTCAAAGTGTACAAACTTGTAAGTTTTGACATATGTATATCCCCATAAGATATTTAACATAATTAATAAGATAAACATATTCATCACTCACAAATTTCCTCATGGTTCTTCATATGCTCTCACATCCACTTTTTCCCACCCTGCCACCCAATGTCCCAAAGCAAGGCCTAATCTGTTTTGTTATTATAAGTGTATTGTCATTTCTAGAAATGTATGTAAATGAATTTATATTTTATAGCCTCTCTTGTCTGACTTCTTTCACCAAGTATGTTAGTCAGCTTCTCATTACTGTGACCAAAATACCTAACACAAACAAATTAAAGGAGAAGAGGTTTATTTAGGCTCATAGTTTCAGAGCCATGGTCAGCTGCTATCATTGCTTTGGGCTTAAGGTAAAGTAGAACATCATGGTGGAATGGCATGACAGAGGAAAACTGCTTGGTTCATGGCAGCTTGGAAACAGAAACAGTGGGGAAGGAGGGGCCAAAGAGAAGCTATAGTCCCAAGAGGACCCCCATTTGTCTGAAGTTTCCACCACCTCCCAGTGGTTTATTCAGCTCCTAAAGGATTAATCCACCAATTGAGATCAGAGCCTTCATGATCCCAATCACTTCCTAAAAGCCTCACCTTGGGACATTGCTACTTTGGGTACCAAGCCTTTAAGTACATGAGTCTTTGGGTACATTCCAGATCCAAACTATAACATTAAGCATAGTTATTTTGGGAGTAATTCAGAATTGTGTATGGATAGTCTATTCCTCTGCTTTGTTAGAGTAGATTCCATTGAATGGGCAGACCAGAACTTGTCTATTCATTCAGCTGTAAGTGGAAGTTTTTGTTATAATTTTCAGTTATTCTGAACAAAGTGGTTGTGAATATTCTTGTTAAAGAAAAATTGTATGAACATACAAAGGAATGAAGGACTGGATCATATGCTAAGTATATGGTAAACTTTTAAATAAAAACTGCCAAACTGTACTTTGAAGTTAATGTAACACTAGTCATGGGGAAAAGTTCTAGTTCCTATACTTCCTTATCAACTCTTGGTGTGGTCAAACTTTTTAATTTTAGCTCTTCAGTAGGTAGGTAATAGTTTCCCTTTGTGGTTTGAATTTTTATTTAGCTGATAATTGATTTGATGAGCCACTTTTCATGTGTTTTGTTGAATCCATGGATCTTCCTTAGTGGAAGTTATTCACAAATTTTTGCCCTGTGCTTTTTTTTTTTTTTTTTTTTTTTTTAATTTCTAACTATTGAGTTTTAGAGCTTTTTCATTCAGTATAGTTTTTTTTTTTTTAGATATATGATTTACAGACATTTTTTCCAATCTTTTTCATTCTCATAATAATATCTTTCAAAGAACAGAAGTTTTAATTTTGATGAATCTAATTATCATTCCTTATTTACTTTATGGATTTTGTTTTTAATGTTGCCTATAAGAAATTTTAGTTGAATACAAGAACACAAAGGTTTTTCCAATATAAATGTGTAGATTTATGTTTTACATTTTAGTGTTTCTGTTTTGAGTTAATCATTCTATGGTATGAGGTAGGAATTAAAGTTTGTACTTTTTGTATGGCTTTCTATGGTTCATACCCACGTCCTAAGAATACAAAGATCAGAAAGACCATTCTTTCTTCACTGAATTTGTTGAAAATGGGTTGTTCCTATACCTGTAACTCTGTAGGATCTATCTTCAGTTCCATTGAAATACTATGTCTAACTCTTGATTTTAATACATTCTTCCTTTGACTGCTTTTCAGTTGTTCATGTAAATAGTCATCTTGGCCCCTCATTTTATCAGATACATGCAAAATGCATTTTATAAATAAACTCCCCTTGACTTCAAATTAGGATTACTTCCAAAAGCCACCTTGAAAATATTGAGAACTGTATTCTATATAGCCTTCTAAACTCACCAAAATTCACGTTAATCTGTTCCAAAAAGTTGTTTGGTGTGTGTGTATGTGTATCCAGATTGTGGACAGTAAGTTGGTGGGAGGAGGGGAAGAAATCCTAAAAGATCATGATAGGGCAATAGGGAAAAACATTAATAGGAATACTCAAGTACTGTTAAAAGAAACCTTTCTATGAGTGCTTTAAAACTTACCTTGTATTATGACATGATTATAAGAAAAATTAAGCAAATAATCATAAAATAAGAATTTTTAAAGTATTTAAAAATGCTTTTATTTGCCAAATGCAGAAATATTAGGTACAATACTGAAGAATTTTCTAGAACCAACCTACTTTAATCATCATCTACATACGGTGATTGGATGTATGTTACTCGGTGTCTTATACATGTGGGTGTGAATAAAATGGAACTTCACTCAAAAAGAGAAATGAACAAAGAATACATGTTGTCAACTTGTCTAAAACATTTTTCATGTCTGATTCATTTCTCTTTGTGTTGAAATTTTAAGAGATTTTTGTGTTTTTAATTTTGCTATTATAGAAACCTTAATAGCTTCAATGAAATCCCATGAAAATAATAAAAACAACTGTAATGGAATGTGAAAAGATGATAATAGTAGTCATCACGGAGCTATTTCTTGTCAATGTTCTTCATCACTTGTAACAGTCAAAAATCCCCATATTAACTTGACTTTTTGACCTGCAGTCTTTGCTTTGGTGAAACAAGTTCTTTTGATAAGCATTTTCCTTATGTGTCTCATTATCTCTTTGCATTTAAAAGCAACAACCATAATTTGAAAGACCCATCTCAGAATGAGATGCAGTAGGAGGACAGGTTGACCAACTATTTGTAGATCTTTATTCAAGGAAACTTAAGGGCTTGATGTTTGAATGTTAGAGAATTTAGTTTCATTTTTAAGAGACAAATATAAACATGCATGTACATAGCTTGTTTAAAATAAATAACACATACACATAGAGGGCATCGTCTATTCTCATAGTTAGACATTGAAGAAAAAACAAGGCCTGCAAAATAAGTTCTGATCACAACAAGTGAACAACATAATTGAGAAGGCATTCACTGCTCCAAAGAAAGAGGTTGGTACAGGTAGTCAAAAATTCACACTTTGATATATTTTTCTCAAGGATAGACTAGCCAAGTCTTCTATTGTCCTAATTGCAGTGTCTTAAAATCTTCTAATGTCCTAATTGCAGTGTCTTAAAATCCTTAACTAGAACAAACATAAAACCGACAATCTACTTTAGAAGTTTTTCCAGGGATGCTAATGACTGACCAATACTCATAAAATTAGTAGAACTAAGACACTTATCAGAGTTTTTGAGGGTAATCAGGTTGTCTATTTCTATTAAGAAAATTCACCATTTAACCCTACATGATGAGCTCTAAGAGAATGAGTCAGGTAAGATTTGACATCCAAGTCTTGAAGTAGGAAAGATAAGATGTCTCCACTTAAGTAGAACTTTTTTTTAATATGTAGTACTTTTTTATATATTTTTTTTTTTTATTAAACTATTTATTTATTCTAATTTGTTATACATCTTGCAGAATGCAATTCATTTCATATTATATAGAGAGAGCACAATTTTTCAAGTCACTGGTTCTACACAAAGAATTTTCACACCATTCGTGTCTTTACACATGTATGTAGGGTAATGAAGTCTAGCTTAACTAGAACATTTTGTTGTCATTTCCAAAGTAGTGAACATAATAAGCACATTTCCCTGTCCAGATTCTAAGTTTAAAAAATGAGGTGAAAACCCAGAGAGGCTAAAGCGTTCAGTAGGGCTGCCTTCAAGGCCAGTCAGCGAGTGTAGTTTACTGGAATTTACAGTTAGAAAGGTCTAATGCATGGTTTAATGATTTGAAATTCTTGGTAATGTTTCAACATGTGTTCTGTAAGGGAATTCAGTTGGATAATGGATCATGTAATTGAGCAGAAGAGACTCATGCAATATGGTGTCTGACACCATTCCCACTGCCCTATTCACATACAGAGTTCATGAAGCATCCTCTGTGCCTTTCAGAGCATACTCTTCTTGGAGTCTTGCAATGCCCAGAATTGTGGGTACATCATAATTTTGTGCTCATACTCATATCAAAAGATCTATATTTAAGATAAGTCATTTTACACAATATGTTTTACATTCATGTTATTTTTCCAGTATTAACCTCACTTATGCTAAAGACGATAACAGACATAGAAAGGGACAGGAAAAGCAGTCCATAGTTTTTTGATTTTTTTTTTCCTATTAATGCTCCCCAACTTCACAAACCTTCCTGACCTAACCTAAATGTTTTCAATGCATCAAGGTGAAAACATCCCACCACACATTAAAGGCAAAGGCACAAAACCACTTCCATGACAACATTAAAAACACTTTCCACATAGAGGTTTTATTCTGCAAAATTATACACCTTTCTTTTCTCATAGTTTCTGAAAAGTGCTAGGGCCTTTTAATGATGTTCCAGTAAGTACAATACCTGTATTCCAACTGGGTCACTAATGTTAGGAAATAAAATGAAAGAGAAAGAAGGTAGTCAAAATATTCCTTTTAATGATGCTAAATCTAGTTTGAGGATTCCATTTTGAATGAGAACCAAATAGCCTCATAACTGACTCCAGAATTGGACGGATTTATGCTCTAGTAACACATGGGATTGCAGAAACCAAACCAAACTACTCATACTCCCAAAGAACAAAAGAAAATTAGGGAACTTGAGCATGCCCAATTAATTTTTCCCAAATTTTTAGATAAGTCACATGTTCATCCCAGAAGCAGAATTAGCAAAGAAACAGCTTGAATTATCCTTGGGAGTTCTCTTTACAGGAATGCATCATCAGAGCCCCACATTTGAATTGCAAAGTCAACCAGAAACTAGCTAGGAGCCTTGTACAAATCACGGTGGCTAGCTGCTAATTAAACTCTATGGAAGCAAATCTCTTCACATGCCTCAAAGGCAAAAAGTAGACCTCTAGACTTCAGGATTTTATCGCCAAACACACACACACAATTTTTTTTAGTACAATATCAGCCAGTAAGGCCCATGGCCTAGTCTTACACTCATATTTAATTTTCTTGGATTAGTCCTAAAGACTTAGATGGAAAGGAAACAAAGAAAAGATACAAGGAAGGAATGCATAAAAATTAAAAGAATATAATAACTGGAGTCAAGCACTGTCACCACCACCAGAAATGAACATTAAGCACTGGCATTAATGGTTCCTTTTTTTTTGTCTTACTTGTAAGTTGACAATAAGTAAAATGTAAACAACTATTTCCATTTTATTAAAATCTCATTTTCATTGCTAATCACAGCACACAATGTAACATGTTAAGGCAACATCAGTAGATGACAAATGGTAGTCCCTGATATCTGCTATCAAGGAGAGGACAGAAATGAAGACAAAGGCTTATGTTCATCATAACTCACTAAGTCTTATTATTATGTGAGAATATAAAATACTGAATGTAACCTAGAAAATGGCTTATCGGGTTTCAATTTCCAATAGCAAGGTGCAAACCTCAAGAGGTTCAGGATTTTAGTTCAGAAAGGCACCCAGAAGTTCAGATGAGACAAGTGAACTTTGCACTCATACTACGCTTGACATGAAAATAGAACTCTAAATTTCCTAAGAGTAGATGATCTTTTGAGAATTTTAATACTCCTTGAATTCATTCAGAGTTAATATGAATTGCCTCCTTTAAAATACATTATATGCACCAGCAAGGTGGCACATGCTTATAGTAGTTTGGGATCAGAGGAAAGAAGATAACTTTAGTCCAGTTGAAAGCCAACCTGAAAAACACAGATGCAACCTACTTCACAAAAACAAAAAACAAACCACATAAATAATAATATGCCACCAATCTTACTATTCCATACCACATGTTACCTAAGTGAACTCAAGAAGAGGAGGAGACTTACATTAATTCTATCAAGTTTGGAGCCTCTGGTCAAATCATCTTTACTTGTGTCTCTTCATCTTATCATCTACAAAGTGGAGGAAGCTCCAAAAATATGTTTACAGAAATATTGCACAAATTTGCATATAGTTTTCTTGTTTTAGAATACCAATGAAATCTAAACTACCACTACAATGGATGTTAATGTTGTTTTGTAACAACCCTACACCAGTATTTAAGAACCCCTGCTTTAAGGTGCCATGACCCAAGAAAGAATGGTAGTCAATTCTAGATTTGCACAGAAGACAATTTACTGGGAGCCTTACTGACAGAAGCAATGTCCTAGGCAATGGTAAGACCAAGTGGATCTCCAAAGTTTGGTTGAAAAAGAAAGGCATATATGTATATGTGGGTATGTATATATACATATGTATGTTAAGATAAAATAGATTTCATTCTAGACAAAATGTACGTGGTTTATCTTACACTAATATCAGTGTCAGGAGTCCTGTCGTAAAGCTCCACATACCATTCTAGTGGTTTTGTCTATGATATTCGGGGAAATTATGCAGTAAGAACTGACTAGAGTTACTCTGGAGAAATCAATGATGGGTATGACTCTAGATGGCTACCATGATGTCAGGCTGAATCCATACAGATATTATTTTGATATAACTCTGCTGAAATAAAGGAAAGGAAAGGGCCCAGAGAAACTAAGTCATTCCCAAGTGGACACAAGATTTTGTGGCAGATCTGAGATTTCCCTGATCCTACTCTATTGTTCTTTCATTGGGTTTTGAGGACAGAATAACAGAAAAATAAAATTCCTATGCTCTGTGTTACTGTACAATTAATTCTGCATGCTAATGTAAGTCAACAAGATATCTAATGTATCATTTTTTAATTTAATTTAATTTGTTATACATGCTTGCAGAGTGAAATTATTTTCATATTACATATAAAGAGCACAGTTTTCCAAGTCACTGGTTTTACACAAAGTATTTTCACAACATTTGAGTTTTTATACATGCACTTAGTGTATTGATGTCCAACTCATTCTGCCATTATTTCTATCCCCTTGCCCCCTCCACTCCCCTCTCCCCTTTCTTCTAATTAACATTTCTTCATTCCTCTCATCCCCCCTCCCTTGCCACTATAATTCAGTATCATCATAGCAAAGGAATCAATCGACCTTTGGTTTTCTGGGATTGGCTGACTTCACTTAGCATTATTTTCTCCAACTCCATCCATTTACCTGCAAATGCCATGATTTTATTCTCTTTTAGTGTTGAGTAGTGTTCTATTGTGTATATATACCGAAGTTTCCCTATCCATTCATCTATTGATGGTCATCAGGGTTGTTTCCACAATCTAGCTATTGTGAATTGTGCTGCTATAAACATCGATATGGTTGTGTCCATGTAGTAATCTTTTTTTAAGTCCTTTGGGTATAGACTGAGGAGTGGGATAGCTGGGTCAAATGGTGTTTCCATTCCAAGTTTTCCTAGGAATCTTCATACTGCTTTGCAGATTGGCTGCACCAATTTGCAGCACCACCAGCAATGTATGAGTGTGCCCTTTTCCACACAACCTCACCAGCATTTATTGTTGTTTGTGTTTTAACTAGCTGCCATTCTGATTGGAGTGAGATGAAATCTTAGAGTAGTTTTGATTTGCACTTCTCTAATTGCTAGAGATGTTGAGCATTTTTTCAAATATTTGTTGATTGATTGTACATAATCTTCTGAGAAGTGTCTGTTCTGTTCCTTAGCCCATTTGTTGATCGGGTTGTTTGTTTTTTTGATGTAAAGGTTTTTGAAAGTTTTATATTTCCTTGAGGTTAATGTTCTGCCTGATGTGCTTGTGGTAAAGATGTGCTCCCATTCTGTAGGTTCTCTGTTTACCTCACTGATTGTTTCTTTTGCTGAGAAGAAGCTTTTTAGTTTGAATTAATCCCATTTATTAATTCTTGGTTTTAATTCTTGCGCTATAGGGGTCTTATTGAGGAAGTTGGGGCCTAACCCAACATGGTGGAGATTTGGGCCTACTTTTTCTTCTATTAGGTGCAAGGTCTCTGGTTTAATTCCTAGGTCCTTGATCCACTTTGAATTGAGTTTTGTGTATGGAGATAGAGGTTTAATTTTATTTTATTACATAAGGATTTCTAGTTTTCCCAACACCATTTGTTGAAGAGGCTGTCTTTTCTCCAATGTATGTTTTTGGCACCTTTGTCTAATATAAGATAACTGTAGATATGTGGGTTAGTCTCTGTGTCTTCTATTCTGTACCATTGGTCTACTGGTCTATTTTGGTGCCAATACCATGCTGTTTTAGTTACTATTGCTTTGTAATACAATTTAAGGCCTGGAATAGTAATGCCACCAGCTTCACTCTTCTTGCTAAGAATTGCTTTGGCTATTTTGGGTCTCTTATTTTTTCAGGTGAATTTCATGATTTCTTTTTCTATTTCTATGAAGAATGATATTGGGATTTTGATTGGGATTGCATTGAAATTGTATAGTGCTTTTGGTAGAATAGTCTTTTTGACAATATTAGGTCTACCTATCCATGAACAAGGTAGATATTTCCATCTTCTAAGATCTTCTTTAATTTCTTTCTTTAGTATGCTGTAGTTTGCATTATACAGGTCTTTCACTTCTTTCATTAAGTTGATTCCCAAGTTTTGTTTTGTTTTGTTTTGTTTTTTGAGATTATAGTAAATGGGGTGGATTTCCTAATTTCTCTTTCTGAGGATTTGTCACTGATGTACAGAAATGCCTTAGATTTATGAGTATTGATTTTATATCCAGCCACTTTGCTGAATTTGTTATTCATTCTAGAAGATTTCTGGGGGAATTTTTTGGATCTTCTATGTATAGAATCATTCTTCTGCAAATAGTGATAATTTGAGTTCTTCTTTTCCTATCCATATCCCTTTTATTTCTTTTATCTGTCTAATTGCACTGGCTAGGGCTTCAAGAACTATGTTAAATAGTACTGGCAAAAGAGGGGATCCCTTTCTTGTTCCAGTTTTTAGAGGGGATACTTTCAACATTTCTCCATTTAGGATGATGTTGGCCTGGGGCTTAGCATAGATGGCCTTTATGATGTTGAGGTTATGTTCCTATATTCCTATTTTTTCTAGCATTTTGAACATGAAGGGGTGCTGTATCTTGTCAAATTCTTTCTCTGAGCCAATTGAGATGATCATATAATTTTTATCTTTGAGTCTATTGATGTGGTGAATTACATTTATTGATTTCCTTATGTTGAACCAACTTTGCATCCCTGGAATGAACCCCACTCGGTCATGATGTACTATATTTTTGATATGTTTTTGTATTTGATTTGCCAGGATTTATTGAGAATTTTTACATCTATATTTATTAGATGGTCTGAAATTTTCTTTCTTTGATTTGCCTCTGCCTGGTTTTGGAATCAGGGTGATATTGGCCTCATAGAATGAGTCTGGATGGGTTCCCTCTTTGTCTGTTTCATGGAATAGTTTGAGAAGTATTGGTGTTAGCTCTTCTTTAAAGGTCTTGTAGAACTTGGTTGTGTATCCATCTAGACCTGGGCTTTTCTTGGTTGGTAGGTTTTTGATGGTGTCCTCTATTTCTTTGCTTGAAATTGACCTATTTAAATTATGTATAGCATCCTGATTTAGTTTGGGCATATCATATGTTTCTAGAAATTTGTCGATGCCTTCGTTATTTTCTATTTTATTGGAGTATAGATTTTCAAAATAATTTCTAATTATCTTCTGTATTTCTGCAGTGTCCATCGTCATGTTTCCTTTTTATCACAGATAGTGGTAATTTGAGTTTTTTCTCTCCTTTTCTTAGTTAGCATAGCTAATGGTTTATCAATTTTATTTATTTTTTCAAAGAACCAACTTTTGGTTCTGTCAATTTTTTCAGTTGTGTTTTTTGTTTCAATTTCATTGATTTTGGCTCTGATTTTAATTATTTCCTGTCTTCTACTGCTTTGGGGGTTGATTTGTTCTTCTTTTTCTAGGGCTTTGTGGTATAATGTTAATTTATTTATTTGTTGACCTTTTCTTTTTTGAAGGAATAAACTCCATGCAGTGAATTTTCCTCTTATTACTGCCTTCATAGTGTCACAGAGATTTCAATATGTTGTATCAGTGTTCTCATTTACCTCTAAGAATTTTTTAATCTCCTTCTTGATGTCTTCTGCAAGCCATTGTTCATTCAGTAGCATACTATTTAGTGTCTAGGTGTTGGAGTAGGTTTTGTTTCTTATTTTATCATTGATTTATAATTTCATTCCAGTAATATCTGATAGGATGCAGGGTAGTATCTCTACTTTGTATTTGCTTAGAGTTGCTTTATGGCATAATATATGGTCTATTTTAGAGAATGATCCATGTGCTGCTGAGAAAAAAATGCACTGACTCGTTGATGGATAATATACTTTATATTTATATAATATCAGTTAAATCTAAGCTATTGATTGTATTATTGAGTTCTACAGTTTCTTTGTTTAGCTTTTGTTTGGAAGATCTATCCAGTGGTGAAAGCAGTGTGTTAAAGTTACCTAGAATTACTGTGTTGTGGTCTATTTGGCTCTTAAACTTGAGAAGAGTTTGTTTGATGACCGTGGATGCTCTGTTATTTGGTGCATATATATTTATGACAGTTATTTCTTGTTGATGTATGATTCCCTTAAGCAGTATGAAATGTCCATCCTTATCTCTTTTGATTACCTTTGGCTTGAAGTCTACTTTGTTTGATATGAGGATGAAAACCCCTGCTTGCTTATGTAGTCCGTGTGAGTGGTATATTTTATCCCATCCTTTCACCTTCAGTCTGTGGGCATCTTTTCCTATGCGATGTTTCTCTTGAAGGCAGTATATTGTTGGGTCTTTTTTTTTTTAATCCAATCTATCAGCCTATGTCTTTTAATTGATGAGTTTAGGCCATTAACATTCAGGGTTATTATTGAGATATGATTTGTATTACTAGTCATTTTTAATTTAATTTTATTTTATTTTATTTTTGTTATTTAGCTTGATTTGATTTCTTCTATGGTTAGTTTTCCTTTATTGTAGTTCTTCCATTTACAGGTTTTCATTGTTGTTTTTCAATTCCTGCTGGTGGAATATTTTGCCAAGAATGTTCTGTAGTGCCAGCTTTCTTGTTGCAAATTCTTTTATCTTTTGTTTATCATGGAAGGTTTTTATTTCATCATCAAATCTAAAGCTTAATTTTGCTGGATATGAGATTCTTGGTTGGCATCCCTTATCTTCTAGAGGCTGATATATGTTGTTCCAGGCTCTCCTTGCTTTGAGGGTCTGGGTTGAAAAATCTGCTGAGATGCAAATTGGTTTTCCTTTATAAGTTATCTGATTTTTCTCTCTTAGGGCTTTTAAAATTCTATCCTTATTTTGTAGGCTAGGCATTTTCATTATAATGTGGCTTGGTGTAGATCTGTTGTAATTTTGTACATTTGGCATCCTATATGCTTCTTGCATTTGATTTTTAAATTTGTTCTTCTTGTTTGGGAAATTTTCTGATATTATTTCATTAAAGATATTTTGCATTACTTTGGATTGATTCTCTGCACCTTCCTCAATTCCAATAAATCTTACATTCAGTCTTTTGATGGTATTCCATAATTCTTGGATATTTTGTTCATAGTTTCTTACCATCTTCACTGTGTGGTCAACTTTATTTTCAATATTACATATTTTGTCCTCATTGTCTGAGGTCTTATCTTCCAAGAGATCCAATCTGTTGGTAATAATATCTATTGAGTTTTTAAATGGCCTATTGTTTCTTTCATTTCAAGTACTTCTGTTTGTTTTTTCCTCAGGCTCTCTCTTTCTTGAAGTAATATTTTGCTACCTGTATTTGTTCTCTTATCTCTTTGTTAGAGAGATCAATTTTTGCCTGTATCTGCTCACTTAGGTCCTTTTTTAAATCCTGAATCATTTTAATTATGTATATTTGGAATTCCTTTTCCAACATTTCACCTACTGTGCTTTCTATGGATTCTATTGCTGTAGTATCTTAGTTTGTTTTGGGCATTTTCCTCCCTTGTTTTTTCATGATATCTATGTGTTTTCCTCTCTTGCAGTGTAAGTCTGAGGTATTACTGCTTCTGTCCTATTGTCTTATAGCATCCCTACAGGTTACCCGATGCCTCACTTTTAAGGGAAAGATCAATATTACAGCATTCAAAGTACCCAATGTATTGCCATATATCAGTTAGTTTCTATTTTTATATTTACAATTTTGACACTTTAAACATAAATGATGAGATCAGTTATCTTCTACCATTTAGTCAGTAATTTTGTGTGGTGGTTCACAACATCTAATGGTAGAAGGGGGAACTTGGGGTTGGCTAAGATGTTTGCGAGGTAGGATGTGAGAAAATAGAGGTATTTGACTAGTGAGAGGGTAATCATGGGAATTAGGCTGTTATTAAGAGAAACAAAAGAGAGGTATCTCGATGTCATACTCCCTGTTCTTGGGCCTGGGGCCTGTTCCCTGACCTGCAGGCAGAGGGGGCATCTACCTATGGCTCCAGAATGGGCAGGCAGAGCTGGGAACGCAGGCAGGCAGGCTGGGGCTTGTTCCCCCACCATACCCAGTGGCAAGGGCGTCTCCAAGCTCTCATTTATTTTATTGATTTTTAATCTACCTAATTATTTCCAAACATAAATTAAAGACTGAGCAGAGTAATATGGGAAGCTGTGGAGATAAAATAAACTCATTTAATTCACAATGAAAATTAAGATTCAATGCCCTTTTTATAGTTCAAAGCACCCAGACCATGTACCTTCATTTTATACACAAGATTTCTGTAAAAATCAACCTAGAGAACTCCTAGTTAGCCAAATGTCTGTTTGTTTCAAGAAGTATAATTAAATATTGTGGAAATTCTTCTGAGTGACAGAGAAAGAGACTGGCTGACCAGCCCATGGACCCACAATGCAGACATGATTACCTCAAGCTATTTTGAGGGTGTTGGAGCCTACTTTTTCCATTACTCATACTAATGGAGTCCAACACTTAATATTCCTATTCTTTGTGTTATCTAAATTTCTCCTTCCCTTCATTGAAATGGATAGTCCATAATTGGGTGTTTAGTGCATACACTGTTGCACTTTGTGGGTTACCAGCATCTACTCACAAGTCGTGGGTTTCTATGGAAGCTATGCTCAAAACTGCATGTCCAGTTTTGCATTTATAACTAAATTATGATGTTACCTGGAGAAAATCAAGCCTATCTATAAGAGAAGTGTGCATATACCTGCTTCCCTAAATCAAAGGGCTATTGCAAAATATTAAATCAATAGAAGTGTTATATGCATGCATATATTTTTAATATTTGTACACCTTTAAAAAGAACTCTATGGAATATGTTACAAACATTTGTGTGATGTGTCTCTCTGATTAGTTTCCAACTTCCCCTATAAAATTACATAAATGTGTTGAAATCTATATAGTAGGATACACATCAGAGACATCAGAGCACCCTAATATTGCCTCTCACAGTAGAATAGTCCCAACTATTATAACTTTCTCTTCACACTGGTCCTCATTCTAAGAACCCTGTGGACTTATTCATTTAAGTACATATTTATTCATTCAGCCCAGAACACTTACTGATCTTCTATTAAATGCAAGGTATTGTCCTTCTGTAATGTTTTACAGGTATATTCAGGTAAAACAGCAGTGAATAAAATTAGATAAATTCCCTCAACCTCTAGTTTGAGGGAGGCAAAAATAAACAAATGAAAAAAATCATTTAAGCAAAAATACTTTCACCAGGCCCAGTGGCACATGCCTGTAATCCCAGCAACTCTGAAGGCTGAGGCAGGAGGATCACGATCCTCAGCAAAAGTGAGGTGCTAAGCAACTCAGTGAGACCCTGCCTCTAAATAAAATACAAAATAGGGCTGGGGATGTGGCTCAATAATCAAGTGCCCCTGAGTTCATGCCCTCTGGTGTCCTCCCCCACAAAATACTTTCAATTTGTAAATACCACATTTTGTAAATGGGTAAAATAATTCATAAAGCAGTCTAAGTGGAAAAAAGCAGGGAGAACTGGAAAAAAGGAAGGGAGATGGAGAGTGTTAGTTCTTTGGAGGAGGTTCCAGTTTGAAACCAAGTATCAGTGATAGACTTATGGGGAAGGTGAAATATAAGAAGGAACAGAGTGGGATTGCAGGAGAGAGCAATAGGCCTGTTAGGGGAATGAATATTACAGACTGAGGCCATAGGCAAAAATGTACCTAAATATTCAGGAAACAGAAAGGACATCAGAGTGTTGAGGAACAGAGTGAGCAAAAGAAAGAGAGAATTTTCCTAGGAGAAATAGTTTGTTTAACGAGCTCTGTGGACCACTTATTATGTTCCCACACAAGCTGTATGACTTACAATAGTTGGTTGGTGATTAAGACAAAAACAAAACAGGGAATAAAAGGATTCAGGCACAGGTTGTAGAATGTGGTTTATTGTCACTAACACAATTCCATTCAGTGCTGCTTCTACTTCCGCAGGTTCATTGAATATGATGGGGCATCAGTGCTTTAAAAATGATACAATTAAATTATTTTATCTTATTAAAATAATTTTCTTGATTAATAAAATAAGCTTTTTGAAAATATTTTGCCTTGACAAATTTTATTTCAACATGTTTGTGTCTATCAATTCAAATTATTTCAGAAAAATAATTTGCCATCTAAAGTTATTTTGCTTTTCAGGAAGAATTAGAGAATATTCAATAATACCAAAAAGCATTTTTTTTCCATCTATTCTCATTTGACAAAAAATTCAACAGGTGAAATTTTTCGAGATACTCTAATCCAAATAAATTTTTATTTTCCTGTAGTTCTAAAATTCATTAAATGTTTAATAAAGTGTTATTTTTGGTAAGTAAATTAATAAAAAGAACACTGTAATTTATTGTTTTCAAATAAAATTGATGTGTAATCATCTTTTCTGAGATTCTCAAAAAAATCTTTGTTCTGAATTTGTACCAGTTCACTTTTGTTCAGACAAACAATGATACTTTGTTCTTTATTGAACTCTCCTGAAATGATATCAAGAAACCATAGTTAAATGCCACGTTAATAAATCATTTCTGCTCCTGGAGAGGTTAAAAAGGGCTTATAATGCTTCCCTTCTTTTCAAACAGAATTTGGGTCTGAGCAAAATCTTTTCTGTCTTACTAATCTCAAAGTTTGTTGGGGATGAAAGTCCAAATTTGCGTTGACATAGCACAACAGGCATCTTATGAGCAGAGGGCTAACACCAATTTTGAATTATATGAAATATACCCTATGTTATTTTAAATAGATTTTTAAACTATAAATATATAAAATATTTTTACTGATCTCTATAACTCTTGATTCTGAAACTTCTCCATGTCATGTCTGAAACATGTCAATCCCATGAGAAAGAAAAACATACCAATGAAGTAAGTCAAAAAAACAAAATTTGAGCTAGACAAAGTCATGCATAGGGTTCTTCAGAACTTTCTTGTTTTGCTGAAACATCTAACTCATAGGACAATAATACATGTTTTTCTTGTTCTGACATACAAGAAGTTGTCTCTTCTTTCAGAATAAGTACATTTAAATTCCTATTAAGGTTTCAATAATATGCAGTTAAGAGAGGGCTCAGCTAGCATGCTCATAAGGACCAAACTGTATGGCTGTCACTTTAATCAAATATATTGCTCCATTATTAATTTGCAAATCAGTGATGTACTTGTTTTCTAGACATACTCCAGGAAGGCCAGTCAACCTGACTTCTTATCCAAATGAAATAACATGGGGCTGGGGTTGTGGTCAGTGGTAGAGCCCTTACCTAGCACATGTGAGACACTGGGTTCAATCCTCAGCACCACATAAAGAATAAATAAATAAATGAAGGTATTGTGCCCATCTACAACTAACACATATATATATAATGGAATAACACACTGGCGAATTTCTTTCACCAGAGACCCAAATGGATCTATAATCTAACTTTAAGTATTTGGATTCTTCAAACCAAACCAGAAAGAAATCTGTGCTACAAGGCTCAATTTGAGAAGAGATGGGAAATAAAGTTCTGCCTACCAATTGATGGCCTATATTTTCTGAAGAGACTAGAACCCACTGTAGGCCTTGGTCAACTTATGAGTTGACTTCCTCTAGGCAGTGCATATGCTCATCATAGATAATGGTGCTCAGAACTCTAAGGGGTAAAGAACAAAAGGATAATACATGATTCATGTATGATAAGGAGTCACCACAGTCAAAGCATAAGCTTCGAAGTCACACAGCCTGGGTTTGAAAACTGGCTGGGCTACTAGCATCTTTGTGAACCTGAGGAAGGGTCTTATTTATGCTAAAAGATTGTTTTACCAAATATGCAAAAAGAAATGAGGAATAAATGGAGGAAGAGATGTCTTGGAACGCAGATCTAGTTAGCACATTCTTTCCTCAGAAATCACATCTGAACTGGTCCCATTGTGGCTACCATGGAGAAGGTGTGCCAGAGACAAGAGAGCAAAGAGGTAGAAGAGAGGTTGCAGGAGGGACCTGGCAGGGTCTGAGTTGCCTTCACACTGGGCTTTCAGCCCACTCAGTCCCAAGGGTCATAGAAGAGAGGGCTGGTGATTCCTGTTACAGTTTGGATATGAGGTATCTGCCAAAAGTTCTCCTGTTAATGCAGGAATATACAAAAGTGAAATGATTAGACTAAGAGAAATGTGACCTAATCAGTCCATCCTAGTCTGAATGGATTGTGTAGGTGGTAATTGTAGGACTGGAGCCAGACTTGTATAAACTATGAGCCTTCAAATAAATTTTTCCTCCTTTATAGTTGTTTTGGTTGGGTCCTTTAGTCACAGCAGCGAAATAGCTGACTAAAACAAAGAGTGAACAAGGAAGTGCCAGATAAAGACTATTTGCTCAACTTTCCAGACTGCCAGGGTTAGAAACTATACCCCATCACTTTTCCACCAGGAAGTTGTCCTCCACCCATAGCTGTTAGTCATGGACTCAGCAAAAGAAAAATGTCCATCCAGGCATGGTGGCACATGCCTGTAATCCTAGTGGCGTGGGAGACTAAGACAGGAGGGTCACAAGTTCAAAGCCAGCCTCTGCAAAAACAAGGCACTAAGCAATTCAATGAGATGCTATCTCTAAACAAAATACAAAATAGGGTTGGGGATGTGGCTTAGTGCTCAAGTGCTCTTGAGTTCAATACCTAGTTCCCCCCACACACACATACACACAAAGAAAGAAAGAAAGAAACATGTCAATTCCAAGAGTGTTACTTTTGCTGCTGCTGCTACCTCTTCAGCCACTGACACTACTGTGGGGTCCAGGTAAACTACCCCTACCTCCTAAGTTTGCTTGTATTGCTACTGAGGAAGACTTGGGCATCTTGGGGAAGAACATTCAGAGTCAAAAGAAGAGCCAGATCTGGAAGGATAAAATGGAGGACTTGGAGGGTAAAAGAGTGGACTGCACTGCCAGGTGGCATACCTCCACTTCAATCCCTGCCTGGTACAGAAACTGCAGACCCCTGTCCATGCCCACTGACTCAGCAGATTCCAGATATTCCTAACCACACTCACTGGGCTCCTAGTCCTCTCTGTTCCTCACCTTCCCCATACCAGATAGTCTCCTTTGGCTCTTCCTACTGGCCCTATTCCTCCCTTAGGCTCAGTCCCAAATTACTGGTCCCTCCAAACGAGAAATTAGTCAGAGCTGTAACACCACCCTTGTCTTACCTCCTCCCCACACCACTTCTCCCCAACCCTTCTCCTTCAAGTTTCCCTTCTACACAAGGGAAACCCCAATGGTCCTGTGTATAAATTCCTTCCTCATTTTTCCTTCTCCAGTCCTCTTCTGGTCTCTTTCTCCAGGACCATGTTAACACTGACAGCCCCAAACTTCAGGAACAGTTTTTTTCCCCCCTTAACAGGCATAGCATCTGTACTTCTGGAAGGCAAGTTGAAACCCTGGGGTCAACGACAGGGACACTACTGCCCCTTAGAAGGCTGTTATTTTCAGATTTCTCCCAGACTCCAACATGAGCTCTTTTCCATTTCCTCAGGTCCATTGCAGCATGCAGTGCAGCACCCTGCAAAATGACCAGTGTCCACCTACCTACCTATACCTAGCATCCTTACCCCACCCCCGTTTCTCAGCCCACATTTGGGACCCCTTGTGAGGTCCTTCTCTTCCCATTGTCTGTCTTCTTTTAGTCCTCCCATGATGGATCCTATAGTCACCTCCATTCTACTAGGCAGAGATTCTTCAATATCCTCATCCAGGAGTACCGTGACACTGACATTATGGACACCAACCCCACTTCCAAGGCTATCAACTTTCAGTCTCTTCCTGTCTCCAGGGACAACTACATCCCATTTTACATGGAATTTCCTGGTTCTGGGAACCTACCACCCAGTCAGTGGAAGTACTGCCTCAACCAGAGTCTCTGTTGCTAGCACGGTTAGTATGGGGAACTAATCGCAATCAACCATCCTGTTAATACAGGAGCCACCACTTAGCCCATATTTGAGGACAATAATAGAAAAATGGCCTATTTTTCTTTTGGGGAAACCCAGAAAACCCCAGTACCAGCTTTGGCCTTACCTTTCCTACAGTTCAACCACCCAGTGGCAGCATAATGCAATCAGGACCTGCAATCAGGAGTCACCAGTTAGCACCAAGTAGGCCATTGGAAAGAATTCAGGTAATCTGTACTTTTATGTAGCTACAACTTCTGGCTTTGGACTTGCCACCAAGGTTCCCTGCTTTGGGGACAGTACCTCATTGTTTGCAAGTACCACTCCCAGCCAATTGGTGTTCATAATATCTACAACTCCTATAAGCTAAGTGAACAATGGGTTAGTTGACCCCACCCTGGATTTCAGTTCCAAGTCCAGAGTGTTAAACTTCTGAGTGGACTAAAGGAGACACCCAGTACCATTCCTGTCACTCATTTGGATAGCTAACCTAGGGCTAGTCAACCTAGCCCCAGCAAAAGGGAACAACATCATCCCAATGTTGAGACATCTTTCCAGTGTCATCTTCATACCAAGCACTCTGGGCCCACCTCTTTAAAATGCAGGCCATGCATTTAGCAGGGAACAACAGCATTCCCAAGTTTGAAGGCCCTGTGCTCCCTCTTTCCATCAGTTTGTGTGGCCCCTTATGGTCTCAGAACACGGCTGGTGTATTTGCTGTCAATGCTACCATACCTGCGACGGGAGGCCCTAGTTTATCTATGTACCATAATAGTCCCTGGGACCACCTGGCCAGAGAGCAGGTGATATATGGGCAGGAGCATCATATGGCAGTTATCAGAGGGAAATTCTCCTCTCCCTTTTCATGACAACACTGGTGGCCCACCCAGCCAGTATGGCCTTTTGACTTTGGAAGAACCATCACTGTTTAAAAAATGTTTTGTTTGAGGGCTTCTGGTCACAGGAATTGTGCCTATAGTATGGGTGTGTTCGTGTGTTCGGCAGACACTGGAACACTTGTGTCACCTGCCTAGGACTTCATAGGTGCCATCAGTACATTTCTGTCTCCTATCATGATCTCAGCACAAAAGAAGCAAGTTTCCTTCCACAAACAGTCCTCTATGAATTAACACTGCTCCATTAGGAAGGGGCTAAATCCCTTTAACTGAAAATTCATCTGTTCTTTTCCTACAGAAGCCCAAAACCTCAAGGGGTGTTGTTTATTATACATAGGAGGGTAAGGCAGGCAAGCCCAAAACCACACTGGATTTGAGACAACTTACTATAGAAACTAGAAAATAGCCATCTACACTTTTCTATAGAAAGTAGAAATCATTAGCCACCCTCCTGATTTGGCAGCAAATCTGGCTGATCCAAGATCTAGGCCAGATTCTCTAGACTTGGACCTGGCAGAAGGCTCATTTCTGTTATATGCATTCCCTTTCCCTTCACCTATTTGCCACAATAGCCATATCTACCACCCCCCATTGTGTATATAAAAACCTGTTTCTTTTTTGTCTGCCACGTTTCATGTGTCTTCTTTGCTCTTTGACTTAACTGTAAAAGAGGATTTGACATGCAGGTATGGTGATGTTTTGAGCCAGATTTGACACAAGTTTTCTCTGCCCCAAGGATAGGGAGTGAAGTAATCACTTTTTATGACAGTTTGTGGAAATACACAGTGGGAAAATTCCACCAGCAGACACCATGCTGGACTAGACTTTTTATGTTTTACTGGTATACTTTTGTTGGAACAGTCTTTTTTAAATGGTTGTACTGAAATAATAATTGACATGCAATTAACACATATACTTAAAAGTGTATAATTTGATATTTTGACACATGCATATTCCCATAAAACCATTAACATAGTTAAGAAAATGAACAACTCTCTCACTCACAAATATTTCCTCTTGACCTTGATATGCCCTCTCTTCTACCTTCCCCCATTCTGCTCCCTCCTCAATACGTTCCCCATGATCTGTTTTTTGCTCACTATAGAAGTGTTGCCATTTTTCTGAAATTTATGTAAATGAATTTATATAACACGGCCTGTTTTGTCTGGCTTCTTTCACCAACCATAATTATTTTGAGACTATTCAAGAATTTTGTGTGTGCCAATAATCTATTCCTTTATCTTGCTGCGGAGTATTCATTGTATGGATGCACCACAGTTTATTTACTCAGCTGTTGGTAAATGCTGTTGTTATACTTTTCAATAATTAAAAACAAAATTGCTGCAAATATTCTTGTAAGACTTTATATGAATATACATATGAGTAGAAGGGCTGCTAAGGATATGTTTCACTTTTAAATAAACTACCTGTATTCTGAAATGAGTGTACCACTAGCAGTACCAAATAGTTCTAGTTTCTACACTTTCTCATCAAAACTTGATGTGGTCAGACTTTTGAATTTTAGCTTTTCAGTAGGTATGCAGAAATTTTCCCTTGTGGTCTGAATTTTTATTTAGCTGAAAAATTATTATGATGAGCCACTTTTCTTGGGCTTATTTGATAGTTAGAGGTCTTCCTGGTAAAATATCTTTACCCTGTCTTCATATTTTGAAAAATTTCCTTATTACTGAGTTATTGATACAGTATAGAAAGAAGTATTTTTTTTAATTTTTAGTTGCAGATGGACACAATACCTTTATTTTACTTATTTTTATGTGGTGCTGAGGATTGAACCCAGTGCTTCACATGCTTCACATGTGCTTGGCAAGCACTCTATAACTGAGCTATAACCTCAGCCTAGAAAATAGTTTTTCAGATGTATGATTTAGAAATATTTTCTTCCAATCTGTGCCTTGTCCTTTAATTCTTATAAAAATGTCTTTCAAAGAGAAGAACTTTTTAATCTTGATAAAATCTAATTTGTCACTTTTTGTTCATATGGATCTTGTGTTTGATATTGTCTGTAGGAAATCTTTCCTTAACCCAAGAACACAAAGATTTTTGTCCCTTAGAAATTTCATGGAGTTATATTTTATGTTTTTGTCTTTGATCTACCTTGAGCTAATCATTATATGGTAAGAGGTGGGGAACAAAGTCCTATTTTTTTGATATGGCTCTCTCTTCTCCATACCCGTTTACTACATGTATTCAGAACCATTTGTCAAAAAGACTCCATTGAATTGCCATTGCATCTTTCTTGAAAATCAGTTGTTCCTACATGTGTGGCTCAATATAGGATCTCTTCTGTTTCATTGACCTATTATGTTTGACTTGATTAATAAATTCTGTCCCTGACTGCTTTTCAGTTGTTCATGTAGATTGGCTTTCAGTATCATCATCTCACCACTTTACCACACACACTTAGGTCTATCTGAAATGTATATAAATCATTGTAGCTTGGGTTCTAACTGGGATTATTTCTAAAAACCACTTTAAAGTATTGAGATAAGAAACCTGTGTATTAAATAGCCTAGCAAAATCAAACAAATTTATGATAACATGTCCCCAAAACTTGCTTGGCATATTGAGAAAATGTAGAATAGGGAGCATGTAGGTGAGGATTGAGTAAGCAATCCTAAAGCATCATAATAAGACGAAGGGGAAAAAACAGAGAAAATAGGAATACTTAAGTACTAGATTCTAAAAGACAATAATATATTTCTACAAGTGTTTCAAAAAATACTTTACATTATGAGATAACTGAACAAATCTATGAAATAAGATACAAACATTTAAAGGATGTTTCAAAATTCTTTTGTTTGCCAAATCCACTGAGGTACTAAGTATAATTTTTAAGACTTTTCTAGTACCACTTTGTGTTTTACTCTTCATTTCTGTAGGGTGATTTGTTGTATGTGGTTTATACATGTGGTTGTGAATAATATGGAACTTCACTACAAAGACAAATGAACAAGAAATACATGTTATCAACCTGTCTAAAATATTTTTCATAATCTGACTCACATTTTGTGTTGGAATTTTAAGATTTTTTAAAAAATTGACTTATAAAACCTTGATAACTTCAGTGAAATTTCAAAAAACAATATAAACAACTTAACTATAAATGAAAAGATGATAATAGCAATCAGCACTCTGATATTTCTTGTCAAAGTTCTTTATCACTTATAAGAGTCAAAATTCCTTTATTAATTTGACTTTTTAACCTTTAGTTTTTGCTGTGGTGAGACAAGTTCTTTTGATAAGCAATTTCCTTATTTGACTCATTATTTCTTCACATTTAAAAACAATTAATGATTTTATTTTGATGAGACCATCTTAGAGTGTGATACAGTCAGAGGAGAGATTTGCTGATTATTTGTAGACTTTCAGATTCTAGGAAATTTAAGGGCTTGATGTTTGAATATTGTGGAATTTAGCCTCATTTCTCAGAGAGAAATGGAAACATGCATATCCATAGATTGTTCATAATAAAAATACATGCTCATAGAGGGCATCTTCTATTCTCAGCATATTTAGGCACTGGAGAACAAAAGAATTATAAATAGAATCCTGTCTATAGCAAGTTTACAATGAGTTGTGGGGAAGACATTCACTGCTTCAAGCAATACAGGTGTTCCAAAGTCATACTTTCAATAAACTGCTCTAGGATAGACCAGACTATTCCTGTTTTATTAAAATACTAATTTCAGAATCCATGCATCTCGGGAGGCTGAGGCAGAGGCAGGAGGGTCACAATTTCAAAGCCAGCCTTGGCAACTTAACAAGGCCCTAAGCAACTTAGTGAGACCCTGTCTCAAAAATGAATAAATAAATAATAACAACAACAAAAAACAAACTGGGGATGTGGCTCAGTGTCTAAGTACCCCTGGGTTCAATCTCTGGCACCAAAAACAAACAAACAAACAAAAACTAATTGCTTAAATTCTGTGACTATTAAGGTTCAGTATCCACTTTAGAATTTTTTTTTTTTTTTTTTTTTTTTTTTTTTAGTACCAGGAATTGAACTTAGGGGCACTCAACCACTGAGCCACAATACTAAAGGTCAACCAATTCATTTGATTCCCATATAATTAATTAATATGACACACCAGAATTATTATTTTTTAATTTTTTTTAGTTGTTGATAGACCTTTATTTTATTTATTTACATGCAGTGCTAAGAATTGAACCCAGTGCCTCACTCATGCCAGGCAAGTGTGCTACCGCTGAGCCCCAGCTCCAGCCCCAACATATCAGAATTATTGAGGTTGACAAGGATTTGACCTACATTGAGAAATCTCACATTTAACACTACATGCTGAGTTCTAAGAGAATAAGTTTAGGTAAAAAGTGACATTTGAGGTGAGAAGTAGGAGAGATAATAGGTCTCAGCTTGAGTATAATCCTGTTGTTGTCATCTCCAAAGTGGTGAATATTAAGTGTACACTTACCTATCCAAATTCTGAAAATGTTTAAAAATTAGGTGAAAACCTAAAGATGGGGGTCAAAATATATTTTCTAGACCTGGCTTTCTGGCTACATAACAAGTGAACTTATCTAGGATCTATAGTTAGAAGGACCCATACTTGGTTGAATATTCATCTGTTGCTGTCTTGAATTTCACTGAATTAAATTTTTATTATTATATTTACTTATATTTTATTGGTAATTATAATTATATATAATAATGCAATTCATGATTATATATTCATACATGCACATACATGATCTATCTCCCAGCAACTTCCTTTTCCCTCCCCTTCTCCCTCCTGATCCACATGCTCAACTCTATAAATCTCCCTTCTCTTATTATTATTTTAATTAATGTTTTATAAATATCTACACACACACATATATATAAATATAAAACATGCATATATATATATATATATATGCAGGATTCATAACTCCTTGTGGTATATTTGTACATGGATATAGGATAATTTGGTAGACTTCATTCCCAATAATGTTTGAATTTAGGTTCTGTAAGTGAAGTAAGTGGGATAAGGCATTATGCAAATTAACAGAGGAGACACATGCAGTATGTGTTTCTGTGTTATTATTATTATTCCCATTGCCCTTTTACATGTAGGGTTCACAAAGTTTACTCTAGCCTCCATAACAGGCTCACTTTGGAATCTCAGAATGTACATGCATCACGTGTCCATTAAAATTCTGTACTCAGCCATATCAAAACATCTATGACTGATAAAATTAAGGCACTTTCCATCATATTCTTTATCACTCATGTTATATTCAGTTTTAACCAACCATTTATGCTTATGAAAATGATGACAGACTTAGAGAAAAAGTGAAAGAGAGAACAATCCATAGTTCTTGTTCCTTTTAGTCCTTTCTTACTTAGCAGCAAGATTTTGGTACAGAATTTTGGTAGAATGTGTACATATCAAGAAGTGATATAAAAGCAGTGGAATTAGTTTGTACTAATTAACTCCCAGTTCTGGGTTTTTAAGAAAAGAAAGAGAAAGGAAATGTGCATATATACAGTGCAAAACAGAAATTGTGATTTTTTTTTTTTTTGTGATCTCACATATCAGAATGTTTCAGATAAATGTTCTTATATTTGTGTGTAACAGTAGCATTGCCTCATATAAAGAGGAATGATAAAATTCATTCTAATAAATGTTTCAAGTATAATCTGCAAGAATATTATATAGCAAAGTTTTAAAAAATGCTAAAACTTGAGAGACAATAAGTGAAAGGGAAAAGCTTCATACTTTAGTATTATATTATACTTTTCTAGGTCTGCTCTGATAAAGTACCATAGGATGGTGGCTTAAACAACAGAAATTTATTCTCTAATAGTTCTGGAGGGCAGAAATTCCAAAATGAATATGTTATCAAAGTCGTGTTTCCTCGAAAGGACCTAGGAAGAATCCTTCCTTGGTGTTCCTTGTCAGCACATCTCCATCACTTCAATCTTTGGCTCAATAATTTATGCCATCTTCTATTTATATTTGTATATCCAAATATCTTTCCCTTCATAAGGATCCTAGTCTTCAGTTTTAGCATAGTTATCAACCATGCCCCCATGTTAACTTATTATAACTTTTTAAAAGCAGGCTACGCTATTTTACAAGTTTCCATTCACAAGTTCCATTAAGAAGATCTAGGTGAATATAAATTTGGGAAAACATTATGTGGCTCTTTAATAGTCCTTCTTCATTGCATTTTGAACAAGATGCCCTTTATTTTCATTCTGCACTGGTTTCCACGTTTTACATTAGTCTGGATATCACATTTTTGCATAGAGTGCCCATCTTAGAAAATTGACTATGGAATCTGATGATGGAACTCCATACTTACATAATTTACCCATATGTTGTACCCAGTTTATTCTAGGAAAGCCCATGTGAGAGAGGCATTCCTTTATAATATCACATGTACATGTAACTACACGTACATGTAGCATGGAAGAGCATAGAACTTTTGTCTTTCTCGACAGGCTCACTCCCAAGATGATAAAATAAAAATAATTGAACCAAGAATATTCAATTATTCTTCCAAAATTTAACAAACAGCCCATATCTTCTACCTCATGACAGAAAATAAAAGTGCAAGGAGGTCAAAAGTATACTAATAAAAATTCCCTTCTCTTTGAGGCAACACTAAGCATACAGATGAAAAAGTTTTCACTAACACTCTCCTGCTTTTAAGTATCTTACCCATTGAACTATGTCATTAAATCTGCAGTCAGTGGAGTATGGATATCCCCTTTAGGGAAAAAGGGACAGAAGTCTATCAGTATAGTCTTGCTGTCATTTTCTTGGGGCTACTCATTTAGGTAGACTCTTGAGACTGCTAGTAGACAACTACATTTTGTCCCAGAAGTTTCTGAAATGGTTGAGAAAATGAATTAATAAAGTCAAGTCCAAGGCTACTTGTATCCTATGATGAAAGCCAACTTTCTTTCTTATTAGTTATCCTAAAATTCATCTAGCGAGGGAAATTTGACAATAAGGTTAAATGAAAAATTAAGATGAAATATATAAAGGCATTCTAATAATATAACTTGAACATTACATAAATGTTTCATATTTGAAAGTAAGCCCTTTTCATTACAATTCTTCAATAAATATTTATTAAATGACATATATCAAGAATCTCTAAAGGACTAATTTCCCAAAATATTAAAGTCTAAGCTTAATATTTTGGTTATTGTGGGTTGAAAGAATAAATCTCTAAAGGTCCTTAAATAATCCTGCCCAATCTGTTATTTGGTTCCTTCTCAATGACAGTATTCTCTGTTCCTTAGTGGGATTGAGTGCTTCTGTAATATTTATAACTTGAACTTTTCTCATTGATGTGAGTGTGGGTTTCATAGGGCCTCAGGTGTTTTATTAATTTAATGCATGTTTCTCAGGAACCATGCTGTTAAAAGTCCAAAGAGTTAATAGGATAATTTTCTTATACCATTAGCCCCATGATGAAGAAATTTAAAATGTGATCCAATACCTAGGCCCTAGAACAAACTAGGCAAAATTTTGTTCTCAGAATGCAGTAAACTGTAGCCAAATAACAAAGCAGAAACTCAATAGCATTTGAAAGTAAGAAAAAGTCTTCCTTGTTTTAGCCTAGAAGGTCTTCACTAGAAGGCCCAATAGTCTATGTCAGTTATCTGAAAACTTTGATCTGTGAACTTAGAATTGAGAGGATTCTTTTAGTTTGAGGTTAATTTGGCACTATGAGTTTTATCATGTATAGTGCATGTCATTGTTCATATGTTAGTCGCAGAGTCTTCATTTACACTTCCTTTTCTGATCACTCTGTTGCTCACGTAACAATACTGACCTATGAGTTCTATACAATGATATTGCATCTGCAGCCTCTAATGTGTATAGAGCTTATTGGACTGTGCCACAGTAGCCACTTCCATGTCTTCCTACTATGGAATTGTGTGGCCCAAAGAAAGCTGCTTTGTAGAGAATACCTCTCTCACATGTAATTAATGGATTTGAAGTCAGCTTGGGAACATTTAGTATAGGGAATTACTTGAGCTGATAGCAAAACACATATGTCAATGCTGAAGAGTTATGTAAAACCTATTTTCCCTACAGTTGAGTCTTTGTTTCAGTCTAGCCTGCTTGGGAAAAGCTGGGTCTGAGAAGTAAGCTCAACAGGAAGTTATCTGAGATTTTCTTATCCAGTAAACTCCCAAGCACCTTAAATTCTAGAGCCTCGTCCCTTATTCCCCTGCTCTACTCATTCTCTCAGCCACTTGCCTCTCCTTGAAGTCCTTGTTTTTAAGCAAAGTCTCTTAAGTCTCTGCCTCTGCAGAAACAGCCACTTTCCTATGTTATAAGTTGCAAGCATCAGCCAAAGTCATTATATGTTATGGCAGGTATAGTCTGATATATCTATGTCCCAATACCTGGAATTAGTGAAAACTACCTCAGGTTTTCATTTGGGGAGGGGGGAGTCTGTGTACAAAATTAAGCTAAGGATCGTGAGAAAAGGTCTTCATCCTGATTTACCCAGCAGGGCCCCAAAGAGAATTGCAAGTGTCCTCATAAAAGAAGTATAGGGGGAAATTTGAGAAAGACTAAAATAGAAGATGCAGGCACAGAGAGATTATGATAATCTGATAATAGAAACAGATTAGAGTGATGTGGTCACAAGCCAAAGAAACAGTCAACATGAAGAAGGTAAAAGTAGCATGGAATGGATTCTCCCCAAAAGTATCAATAAGAGTACAGCCCTGATGACAAACTGACTTCAAATTCCTGGCCCCCAGAATGATGAGAGCAAATTTACATAGTCCTACACCAGGAATTTGTGGTAATTTGTTATGACCAGCATGGGAAATTGATACAGCAGGTATTAAATTTTCCCCAGGCTTCAGGAGTTTGCTGGGCAAATCTGCCTTACCCAAACCTATATATATTTTCAATACATCAAGGTCAAAATATTTCACTTCACATTAAAGACCAAGGCAAAGCACCACTTTCCATGGCAGATGAAAATATTTCCACATAGAACAGATTAGAGTGATGTGGCCACAAGCCAAAGAAACAGGAATTTTTACCCTCCAAAATTATATCCTTTACTCTTTATTTCTCAATGCTCCTGCACAGTGCACTGAATATTAGAGTTTTTTTATGCTTTTCCAGTAAGTGCAATACCTTTATCCTATCCAGATTTGGAATGTTGTTAGGAAGTAAAAAGTAAGGTGGTGGTCAAAAATTTCCTTTTATTGCTAGTAACTTCAGTTTAAAGACTCCACTTTGAATGAGAACAAAATAGTCCCATAACTAAACTCCAGAATTGGGCAGATTTATGCTCTAGTAATACACAGAATTGTAGAAACCAAATCAAACCATTCATACTCCCAAAGGACAAAAGAGAATTAAGGAAGTTAAATGTGCCCAATTAATTCATCCCAAACTTTGAGATAAGTCACATGTACATTCCAGAAGCAGAATTAGCAAAGAAACAGCTTGAAATTATCCTTGGAATCTCTCTTGACAGGAATGTACCATCAGGAGCAGGCAAGGAGCATCCCCACACTCCCTCCATCCCTCCGTAGTGCCCCACATTTGAATTGTAAAGTCAACCAGAAACTACTTTAACCATGATTTACTTGCCATACACTAACAGCTAGGAGCCTTGTGCAAATCATTGTGGCTAGCTGCTAATTAAACTCTGTGGAAGCAGAACTCTTCATGTACCTCAAGAGAGAAAGTAGACCTCTAGACTTCAGGACTATATCACCAAAAACACACACAATTTCCTTACTATAATATCAGCCAGTATGGCCTATGGCCTCATCTTACCTTTATATTTACTTTTCTTGGATTAGTCCTAAAGACCTAGAAGGAAATAAAGAAAATATACAAGGAAGGAATGTATAAAACATGTAAAAAAATATTATAACTGGAGTCAAGCACTACCACTACTTACTAGAGTTGAAGTTTAGGCACTAAGATTAATTTTATTTCCTGTTTTACCTGTAAGGTGAAAGTAAGTCATATATACACAACTAATTTCCAACTTAACTAAATTTCATTTTTATTGCTATCCACTGCACACCATATAATATGCTAAGGCAATGTCAGTAGATGACAAATGGTGATCTCTGGCCTCAGAGGATCTTGTCATCAAGGAAAGCACAGAGATGATATTTCACCAGCAGCTCAATACCACTCTGAGGATAAAGGCTTATCTCTATTCCAACTCACTAAGTCTGTTTTTTATGTCAGAATATAAAATACTAAATGTACTCTCTAGAAAATAGCTTATCTGGTATAAATTTCAGATAGCAAGGAGTAAACCTCAAGAGGTTTAGAATTTTAGTTCAGAAAGGCATCCAGAAGTTCAGATGATTATCTGGAACACATAGAACATGTTTGACATGAAAAGAGAGCTGTAAATTTCCCATGAGTAGGTGATCTTTAAACGGTTTATTTCCTGCTATCTGGAATCACAAAAAGAACTGCCTCCTTCAAAAACCACTTATGGCTCCCAGCTTAACATCTTCATCCTATGTGTGAGCTATGTGAACTCAAGAAGAGAAAGGGACTTGTGTTCTAGTTCCATCTCCTTTAGAGGATCTGGAAAAAAATTCAGCTTTATGAGATTCTTGAAACATCTGAACATAAATAGCTTGTCACATCCTCAATTCCTACAGAACAGCCTGGGCTTCCTCTAAGCTTTTGCATGGGGATACCTCTTCTGATATTACCTTCATGTCATGAATCTCTTATGCCCAAGATGATCCACTCCATAAGGGAAAGATTACTTTGGATCTGTAGGCATCGTGTAGGTGCTGCCAAAGCTGTGGCGTGAGTAATATTTACTAGGCAAGTACTATTACTCACTTTCTCAGCTTCATTTCCTGCCCATTAAACTCAGTGTCCTGGAGTCTAGCCATCCAGGCAGTCAGAATCTCTCAGGGCAGTTGTTTAAAACTTTTTGCAATATCTAGAAATTCTGCAGGATAATTCCAAATAATCATTCTTTCTTCAGTGGGATATTCCGCTCCTGCATCTGAATATAATCTGCCTTTGTTCTGCACTGCATTAATGGTCTGGTTAAAAGGCAGAGTTCTCAGGGGGGTGCCCCAAGGCTCTATCTCAGGTTTCTCCTCATAACCACTTCTCCCAGGAATTCCAATTTGTTGCACCGTCTTTGATCAGGAGATCACACCCATTTTCTCATCTACTTCTTTGCCCACAAGCAGCACAAACTGGCAAGCTATGGGTTTAAACTTGTGGTCTCAGTTTCTCACTTTTTTAGGTGAGAGGCTGAAAGGGAGGTATACTGACATGTATCTCTTTCGAGCTGTAGCTTTTCTAATTTCTATAATCTCTCCTCCACAGACAGCTGGGCGTCAATTCTCTGGTGAACTTTCTGGAGCAATGACCATCCTGCTGCAGCTGCAAGATACTGCTCTTCCCTACTATGGTGGGATAAGCAGCATTTCTTTTTTTTTTTTTATTTTTATTATTCTAATTTGTTACACATGTCTGAAGAGTACATTTCATTTCATATTACATATATTTTCAAGTTAGTGGTTTTATATAAAGAATTTTTACAATTGTGTCTTCATACGTGTACTTAGGGTAATGATGGATAATTCATTCTACCATTATTCCTATCCCCTTGACCCCTCTTCTGCCTCCCCCCTCTTTGTTCTATTTAAAGTTCTTTCATTCTTCTCATCCCCACTCCCTTGCCTTTATAAGTTAGTATCTTCATATCAAAGAGATCATTCAACCTTTGTTTTTTGGGATTGGCTAACTTCACTTAGCATTATTTCCTCCAACTCCATCCATTTACCTGCAAATGGCATGATTTTATTCTCTTTTAGTGCTGAGTAGTGTTCCATTGTGTATATATACCAAAGTTTCCCTATCCATTCATCTGGCCATCAGCAGATGAATGGATAAGCAGCATTTCATTCAGCAAACATGTGCTCCAAAACCAGGTCAACTTTGGGATGTCCCATTCTCACACTGCTGGCTGTAAGCACTTAATATATGGGTTACACCTCTCCAAAGAGAAGATACCCAACGTGGGATTTCCCCTGCAGATGCTTCCTTCTCTTTGCCCATTTCCTTAGTCTCCTTTCTACCTTGCCAATTGTTCTTGAACAATCCACTCTCAGTATATGATAATCAACCCCAAGGCGCAATGAGACCAAAGAGTGGCATTCAGAAATAGTATTGCACAGAGTGAAGTTTTGGGAAGAACTTCCTAATACAAACATGGTCCTGGGTGGGCAGAAAAACCAAGTGGATCCCTGAATTTTCTGTCACAAAGAAGGACATATAAATATATATGTTAGGTTTAAAATGGCTTCTTCCTAGCTGGAATGAACATGATTTATCTTAAACTCATACCAAAGAGTAGATGACCCTACCAAAATAAATAAAAAAGAAAGGCCCCCAAAATAACTAAGATATTTTCAAGAGGTCATAATTCTTTTTCGGTAGATATGGGATACTGACCCACATCTTCTTGATGCCATTTCATTTTCATTGGCTTCTAAATAAAGAGAAATAAATAGAAAATAAATTCCACCAACTATATGCACTGTACAGTTAATTCTACATGCTCATGCAAGTCAACAAAATATCCAATGTATCATTTAAGTTATCATATATTTTCTTGATTTTTTATTGATTCCTATTTTTTCCAAACATAAATTAGAGGTTAGACAGAGTAATATGGAAAGGTATTGAGATGAAAGAAACTTATTTTATTTACCATGAAAATTAAGGGTCCAAAGACCCTTTTATAGGTCAAAGAATCCAGATCATCTATTTTAATTTTATACACAAGATTTCTGAAAAAATCAACCTGAAGAACTTCTATTTAGCTAAATGTCCCTTATCTACTTCAGGAAGTATAATTAAATATTGTGAGAATTCTTCTGAGTGACAGAGAAAAACAGGCTGGTTGAAGAGTTTCTGGGCCAATAATGCAGACATTATTGTCTCAAGCTATTTTGAGATGTTGTTGCCTATTTTTTTTCATTATTCATACTAATGGAGACCAACACTTGATATTTCCTATACCTTTTTATAGCTAAATCTCTCCTTCCCTTCAATGAAATGGATAGTCCATAACTGAGTGTTTAGTATTAGTATGTACATTGCTGCAAGCTGAATAAATTTTTATGGGCTACCAGGATCTTATTTGTAGGTCATGTAGGTCATATGTTTTTAGTTTGTTTAGTTTTTTGGTACCAGGGATTGAACCCAGGAGTGCTTAACCACTGCGCCACATCCCCAAGTTCTTTTTATTAAAATGTTTTATTTTGAGACAGGGTCTTGCTAAGTTGCTTAAGGCCTTGCTAAATTGCTAAAACAGGCTTTGAACTTGCAATCCTCCTGCCTTAGGCTCTCAAACTGCTGGGATTACAGGTGTACACCACCATACCAGACTAAGTCATCATTTCTAGATTCTCAAATTCTGTGTGTCTAGTTTTCCATCTATGACTAAGTTATGATGTAATCATAAGAAAATTAAGTTCATCTGTAATATAAAGAGATTTATATCTGCTATCTTTATCTCAAAGGACTCTTGCAAAACATTAAATAAGTTGTTAAAGATACATATGCATGCATATATTTTCAACATTTATACAACTAAAAAGAAGCCTATGTAATGCCTTAAAAAAACTTGGTGATATGTTTCCCTAAATTAATTTCTAACTCCCCCACTAAAATTACATAAATGTATTAAACCTATATATTTCAGAGAACTCCAAATATGGTCTCTTGCAATACTCTGTACCAATCATTCTACCTTCTTCTTTGCACTGGTACTCAATTCAGAAAACCTGTGGATTCATTCATTCATTTTTTGACATGTATATTTATTCATTCAGTCCAGAACATTTATTAAGCCCCTACCAAATGCTAGGTACTGTTCTTTAGTATGTTTCATGAGTCGAGCAGTGAACAAAAGAGGTAAATAGTCCAATCCTGTACTTAGGGGTTGAGATGAATAAGCAAATATGTAAACACAGAAATAATTAAATAAATTGTTAAAGTAAATTATACAACAATTTAAATGCTAGGAAGAAGTAGAAATGTGAGAGGAAGATAGGAATGTTAGTTGGTTGTGAGAGGTTGTAATTGGATATTAAGTGACCAGTAATTACCTTCTGGGGAAGGCAAATATAACAATATGTCTAGATATTCAAACAAAAGACATGACATCAATGTGCAGAGAACAGAATGAGCAAGTGGAGATGAGAAGACAATGAAGTAAAAAAGAAAGTGGAAGTTCCATATTGCTAGAAATTTGTTGACAAATCAAGAACTTTGGCCTTTCACTTGAGTGAGCCATTGAAGAGATTTGAGTGATGTGATCTGACTTATATTTTAACAGGATCTCTCTGGATATTGACTAAAGACTTCAGGAGGACAGGGAATGATTACAGAGGCCACTAATTGGTTTGAAGTGATTTACTCATTATGAGCCTTCCACTCCATGAAAATATGGAATAGGATTTAGCATGCACATGCACGCGCGTGCGCGCACACACACACACACACACACAAAAATCCACAGATCAAATCAAGGTCTCAGCCTGTAGTAGAATAACCTGTGATCTAAGAGTGGTTTGAAAATGTTGATAAAAAGTATAAGGAAGAATTACAGACACTGTGTATGGATTACAAAGCCTAAAATTTAAAATTAATAAATGTTTTGCCCATATATAAAGTGTCTGCCTCTTACAAGGTCCTCAAGAACAATAAAAGAAGAAATACAGGAATAAGTTGCTGAAAATATGGCAAAATGATAGGTATCAAGTAACACTTATCTGTGGTTTCATCTTCAACCTTCACAAACAATGCCATTTCTAATGAACTACAGAAAAACTTTGGTCTGGTTTTGAAAACAGCAAACCAAAGGCACTTTCTCACATAAACAATGTCACAAGTAAGTATCAGATAAAGTTGACATAGCAAGAAATATAATAATAACATGATGCATTTTTTGTAGTGTTTCAAAGTTTACAAAGCATTTTAATGTCTATTGTCATTTGTAATCTTTAATTGAATTCATAAAAATGTCATAACTATTAGGTAAATTTAACATAACAAGAAATACAATAATAACACAATGCAGCTTTTGCAGCTTCAAAGTTTACAAAGTATTTTCATGCCTATTATCTTACTTAATATTCAAATCTACTCCAAGGGATGGGGATAATTTTCCCATTATTACCAATTCTAATCTTTAGTGATTGCTCAAGGAAATTTGAATGGTACAGTTGTTAATGTTAAGATTGTTTTTCTCCTATGGGAAACCTGGATTCTAGAATAAGCAGGGACTTTCATTTCAAGATGATCTAGAACACATGTTTGTGTTCCTCCTGACACTATGCTTAAATAAATGCATAGAAATACCAAAATTAGTAGACTAATAAGGCAACTGTGGAAGTCATCAACCACAGAAAGCTTTTGATGTAGTTTTGAAAAACAAAATGCAGAGTAAAAAGGTAATGCATGAAATTACTAAGAAAAAAAATATCTGATGAGATTCAGCATAAAGTCTATTATCTCTGTGCCCCACTTATATTAAAGGCAAGAAGAATGAAGAGAGACTAAACAAAATTGATATTGGGAGGAAAACTTCATTTAATGGGATCCATGGATCACCACATTAACCAATATTACCCACAATGAGTGGTGGGTGATAAAGACCAGAAAACAGAGAAAGAAGGCTCATGCAGTTTGTTAGACACAGCTTATAGTCATGACCATAATTCCATCCAATACTGGTTCCCAGGTTCACTTTATATGCTAGAAGATGAGTAATTTAAAAATTATCAAATTAAGCTGGGCACAGTGGCTCACACCTGTAATTCCAGTGACTTGGGAAGCTGAGGAAGGAGGATTGTCAAGTTCAATGCCAGTCTGGGTGACTTAAGGAGATACTGTCTCCAAAGAAAAAGAAAGAAAGAGAGAAAGAGAGAAAGAGAGGGAAAAAAAGTTCTGGCTGGGGGATGTAGATTTGTGGTAATGTAAGCCTGAGTTCAATCCATGTACCTCAAAAAATAAAAATTAAAAAAAATATATAAAATTAAAACTAATCTCAACTGGCAATTGTAAATTGTCTGTACTAAAATATTTTATTTAATAGGTTTTTTTTTTTTTTTTTTTTTTCAAAATATCTTGCCCTCAGGGTACACCCATCACCATCCTGTTCCACCTTTAGGTCAGGTACCGTAGGACCCATACAGCCACAGATACTAAAGTAGAAGAGGACAGTACTATCTCTGTATTTGGACACACTTCCAGTCACCTGGGACCCACCTTCCCAGAACCCAAGCCATGCTGTGGCAAGGGATGGCACTACCTCCATGCTTATAAGCTGTTTTCCTCCTGCTATCTATCAGCTTGTGAGGGAGACAAAAAATACAGAAAAATTCTTCAAAACTTACAGAAAAAGCCACCACCATGTCCAGGATACGTGTCTGTTTATACCTTCCATTTTAGCTCTTGGACTCACATGGCTGTAGCATATTCCTTGCAGTTGCCAATACCATGACACACTGCTGTGTTAGGATGTACTTCCAATGCTACTTTCATTTTAAGGACTTGGGTCCCATGCCCCTAGAACACAGGCAGTACCATGACTGGGGATGGTTCCATAACCACTGTTACATGACCTTGCTATCCTATAGTGCACCTTAGCATAATGGATGAAAAACAATTGTGGTTCCTCAGAGGGCTACCATCTGCCAGGAAATGTCTGTGGAGCTTATCTGGCCATACAACATCCACGGGGGTTGCAAATACCAGCACCCATATCTGGGCTGGGACATACTTTCAGTGCTGCTTTCATTCATCTCTGGGACCAACCTTCCCAAAAAACAGTAGTTACATGGAGGGGATAGCACCATATCCATGGTTATAAGCCCTGAACTTCCATTGTCAATACACCTGGAGGACAGCAGGACAGAAAAATTCTTCAACCCATAAAGAAGACACCTCCATTACAAAACATGGCTCCATGTCCATCATAACAGCTGAGGTTTAATTGGTCGCCCAATATCTATACCATTTGTAAGTACCAGCACCACATACCTCCACTGTTAGGTATATTCCGGGTAACTAAAAGCTGCTTGCCCAGAATATAGGCAGTCCATGGGAAGAGATAACTTTATATCCATGGGTTTAGAACCTTGTGCTCCTGTTCTATCACTGCTTCTGGGGCACAGTTGGGAAAAGAAACCTTCCACACTTAGAGGGGCTACAACCTCATCCAGAAAACATTTGTTAGGAGACATGTTTGGTTCCAGCTTCCATCATAGCATCTGGGACTCACATAGATGCACCATGTCATTGTGGTTTTTGCAAATATGAGTACCACCCATATATTGGGGGACATTTTATATCCACCTTTATTCAAGGTATCTATGGAGAACCTGCAGAAAACATAGGTCATGATGGAATAAGGGACTGTGTCATACCCTTGGCTGTGAGTCCCTTTCCTCCTGGTATTCCTTAGTGTACATAGGCATACCTGGATGGATAAACCTTCATTCCTTAGAAGAACCACCTTGATAGCCAGGATATGAATATTAGGAGATATATGTGGTTCCACCTTCTATTAAAGCAACTGATTTACCTGGCCACATCATTTTCAATGGAGATACAAATACCAGAAACATACCTGGGTTAGGTAGGACCTACTTCCAGTGTTATTCTTATTCTCAGCACTCCAGCTTCACCTTCCCAGATGACAGGCAATGCCAAAGGAGGGGATGGTGTCACACTCTTTGTTGTAAGCCCTTTTTTTTTTTTTTTTTTTTTTTTTTTGGTACCAGGGATTGAACTCAGGGGCACTTGACAACTGGGCTACATCCCCAGCCCTTTTTTGTATTTTATTAGAGACAGGGTCTCACTGAGTTGCTAAGTGCCTCACCATTGCTGAGGCTGGCTTTGAACTCGGGATCCTCCAGTCTCAGCCTCCCAAGTGCTGGGATTACAGGCGTGCGCCACCGTGCCCGGCTTGTAAGCCCTTTTAATTGCAGAAATCATCAGTGTACCTTAGGGATAGCAAGTTAGCCAAAACTGTCAACTAGCAGAGAAAATACAACAGTAGCCAGGAAACATATATCAGGGCATGTGTCTGGTTCTACCTTGATACTAGCACCTGGAGCTCACCTCTCTATACCATACCCATAGCATTTGCAAGTACCAGCATGATCCCTGTGCTGGAACACACTTTCAGTGCCAAAAACATTCAGGCACCCAAAGACCACCATCCCAGAATCCACGTGGTGCTGCATGAAAGTATGACACAACACCTATCAGCTTAAGCCCTTTGTTCCTGCTTTACATTAGTGCACTTTGGGCATATTTGGAAAGAAAAAGTGTTTCACACTTTAAAGGAGCAACAGTCATGGCCAGGAAATGTTTAAGTGACACATCTAGTTCCATCTTCCCTCCTTTCACCTGGGGTGCTCACCTAACTACATCACACTATTATAGTTGCACTTCATTCTAGACAATTTGGGCACACATGTCCAGGATAAAGGAATTGCCATAGTAGAGAATGGCACCATAACCTTGGTTGTAATCCCTTCTCCTCCTGTTATCCATCAGTGTACTTAATCATACCTGGATAGAAAAACAAACGACAACAACCAAAAATCTTCATCTTTTAGACAAGACATCATGATGTCCAGGAAACATGTGTTAAGGCACATGTTTGATTACACCTTCCATTCTAGCACTTGGGTTCATCTGACTGCACCACATCAGTTGTACTTGCAAGTCCCAGCACTATTCCCATGTTGGAACACACTTTCAGTGCCAATTACCTGCCAGGCACTTGGGGTTCTACCACCCAAAACACAGGTAGCCATGGAAGGTATGGTGCCATTCCCATGATTGTAAGCTATTGTGTTCCTGCTATTCATCATTGTACCTGGGGCATAGTTGGAGAGAAAAAGCCTTAGAAGAATTTAGAGGAGTCACCACCATGGCCAGTAAACCTATGTTAGAAAACATGTTTGGTTTCTCCTTCCTTCTCAGCACTCAGGGCTCACCTAGACAAGCCATATTCACTGTGGTTACAAATGCCAGCATTACCGCTGTGTTAGGACCCACTTCCAATTCCATCATTCCTTCATCATGCCAAGAATCTTAGGTTTTCTTCTCCAGAACAAGACCCATGCAACAGCAAAGAGCAACTCCATTTCATGGTTGAAGGCCCTTGTGCTCTCTCTTTTCATCTGGGCCTCTTGATGAGAACACAAGTTGGACATTGCCAGTCAGTGCTACAATACCCGACAGTAGGCCAGCAGAAACCCTGGGAGCCACCTGGTCAAAGCATAGGTGGTATCATATGCAATAGTACCATACAACTTTAGGGAGAAAACTGTCCTCCCCTTCCATGATAACACCAGTGAGCCAAGATGGAGCTCTCAACTCAGAGTCAGCACTGTATATAAACTATTTGTGTTTGAATTCTTCTGTACAAAGCAACTGTGCTTACAGCATGGGTAAGGTCATCAGCCACTGGGACACCTGTATCACCAGCCTATGACTTCATGGGAGACACTAACCCATTCCTTTCTCCAACAGAGATTTCAGAAAATAGGGGGCAAGTCTCCCTCCACAAACAGTCCTCCATGAATGGACACTGCTCCACTAGGAAGGGGTTCAATCCCTTTAACTTGCAACCATGACTGATATGATCCAACAAGGTAAACCCCACGTGCTAGTATGAAAGCTACAAACTGATATGTGCACTAACACATTTTTCTTAGCCACAGCATTTCTTGTAAGGGTTGAAACAAAAGTTGAAGTTTCAAAATCTTAAGAGGTGTGTTTGCGTGTTGGAGTATGCATGTATCTCTCTGTGTGTTGGAGACTGTGAGGCAGACAAGCCTAGTCCAAACCACCCTGGACTTCAGAAACCCCACTGTGGAAAGCAGGAAAGAGCTGCATGGCTTTTCAGTTTCCCACTCTGGCTTGACTGCTAACCTGGCTTTTCCAAGATCTGGACCAGATTTCTCTTTCATTGGACCTGATAGAATGCCCATCACTAATACAGGTATTACCTTCCCTCTCACCCCAAGGGCCTTTATCTTTTCCAAATTAAGTATGTAAAAAGCCTGATTCTTGTTTATCAACCTCTATTCATGTGTCTTCTTTGCTCTTTTCCTTAACTGTGGAGAAAAACTGACATGCGTGTGCGTTGATTTTTTTTTTTTTTTCAGACAGATTTGATGCAAATTTTCTTTGTCCCAGGGAATAGCATGTGGAAATATCCTCACTCTATGCCTGCCTGTGATGACTTCTGAGGTCTTTGTGTTTTGAGTGTCAGGGGCTAACAGACAGTAGGAAGTAAATTTCTGAGAAAAATATGACTATGTGACCTATGTGACCTGACCTCACCTTTCCCTGTGTGATTCTATCCTACCACTTTGAATTTATTGGTGGAAAGGTCAACCTTCAGATGTATTAGGAGACACACTTTATTATTTTAGCTTAAAAACACTTATATATCTTTTTTTTTTTTTTTTTTTTTTTTTTTTTTTTTTGTGGTACTGGGGATTGAACTCAGGGGCACTTGTCCACTGGGTCACATCCCCAGCCCTTTTTTGTATTTTATTTAGAGACAGGGTCTCACTGAGTTGCTAAGTGCCTCGCCATTGCTGAGGCTGGCTTTGAACTCGCGATCCTCCTGCCTCAGCCTCCCAAAGTGTTGAATTATATATCTTTTTAATATGTCCTTTTCTTTAATTTTGACTGAGATCAATCACTCTCATACATTTCTACTTCTCCCAGAGAAGACTGATAACCAATTTTCTGCATATGCAGGAACCAAAAAAGGTAGTGTTCATGTCTATGTAGTAATTGAAAGTTTCCTTAGAATTTATCATGCCCTTAAACATCAGAATATATTCTCATTAATATCCAGTCTGGCTCTAGTCAAAACCACCAAGATATCAAATCACAAGAGTAGTAATTACATCTAGTTTTGGCTGACCCAAGAGTTCTGCTATGTCTCCACTAGACTTAATTGCTAAAAATCCAATCTTTTCTAAGGCATTTCACCACCCAGGGGAACTACCTTAACATAGAGAAAGGAGACAAGTATAACTATTTCAATCAGCTTGTAAAATATTAAATATTTATTCAGTGATAACTAGACACTGGATGTTTTGCTAGGCCCTAGGGACATAAAGTTGAAAGAAATCTCTTGCCCCAGAGGAATTTATAATGTATTGAGGGAGACAGGTGACTAGACCCAAAATTACAACAGGAGGGATAAGTGCTCAGATTATGGAAGCAGGTAAGAATAACAAACTATATTTGTTCCCATTTGATTTTATTAAGAAATTCAAATAGGATAAAACATGAAATGTGTATGCCCTCAAAGAGTATAAAACAGGCAGAGAAAGATTATTTCCAGGTCAAAGCAATAGCCTATGAAAAATTAAGGAAGAAAAGTGAATGATCAATCATTAGGATACCAGATTGGTGGCTAGGTATGGTGGAAGAGATAAAGGATGGAAGATGCATCTGTATTGTTTGCATAACACAATGGGACATTTTTCCATCTTTCTGAAAGTATTGGGATTTATAAAATAATTATATGCCAAAAGATGACAAGATTATATATAGAACTGAGAAATATCACCATGACTCTGTAAGAACTAAAAAGCAAATAGTACCAGAGAAGAGGCAATGAAGCTTATGGGAAACTTCAGTATTCCCAGGAAAGATGAAACATTGAGCTCCTGATCTGAAGTTGCTAATAGTGGGGACAGTGAGGAGGAATTAAGAGAAGAGGGAAGTGAAGTAGGTAATAGCAATAAGGCCAGGCCTTTTCTAGTCATCTGGCTTGGATTAATGGACACAAGTAATATTGGCAAACATACAAGCTTTACTTTTAGGATAATGACATGTCTGTGGAAAAGCCAGATAATATTTGGAAGGCAGTTAATTCACTTATTTATCAAATTAATGTATTTATTGAGCATCTAGGATGTGCTGTGGACTACTGAAAGGAGTAGCATCTATTACAGGAAAGACAAAATTCCTGACTTTGAAAAGTCTACATGTCAGTTAGAAGAAACAACAAATGTGTAAATTATCTAGTAGATTATCCAATAACAAATGTTATTTGGAATAAAGCATTATGTGGATGATTGAGACTGTTGATAGAGAAAATCAGGGGTTTCAATTTAACTATGGACAAGAAAAGCCTCACTGGGAAGGTAATATTTGAACAATGTTTAGAGAGAGTCAGAAGAACAGAACATTTCAGACAATGGAAATAATCACTGCAAAGGGCTCCGAAGCAGGAAGCCAGTTGGGGAGCTGTTCATAAACTAATGTGGCTGGAATGGAGCCAGAAAATGGAAGGAGGAAGGAGAGGAAGGCAAAGAAGATGCTGGTTGAATTCCCTTTACCATCATTTATTGGTTGTGAAATCACCAAGAGTTCATTCAACCTTCAAAGAGTCCCAGGAACTCAGTGCTACAAGAGTTTTGAAAGTATAAAATGAAATAATTTAGGGAAGTAAATTATTGTTATTTTTCTGTATACAGGAATAAATGGATGGTGTATGGATGGATTGAGTGAGAATGTGTAATAGACTGAATGTTTTCTACCTCTCATTCATATTTTGAATCCCTTGCCTACAATATGATGATATAAGGAGGTGGGACCATTGAGAGGAAATGAAGTGTAGATAAGGCCAAGAGGGTGAAGATCCTATGATGGAATTAATGCCTTTAGAAGAAGGGATAAAGAAAACAAGTATTTTGTTATTGTTGTTGTTGTTGTTAGTTTTTTTGAGGCTATTTGTAAATGGGGTAGTTTTCCTACTTTCTCTTTCAGAGGATTTGTCACTGATGTACAGAAATGCCTTTGATTTATAGGTGTTGATTTTACATCCTGCTACTTTGCTAAACTCATTTATTAGTTATAGAAGTTTTCTGGTGGAATTTTTTGGATACTCTAGGTATAGAATCATGACATCATCAAACAGTGGTAGTTTGAGTTTTTCTTTTCCTGTCCATATCCCGTTTAGTTTCTTTCATCTGTCTAATTGCTCTAGCTAGACTTTCAAAACTATGTTAAATGGAAGTGGTGAAAGAGGGCATCCCTGTCTTGTTCCAGTTTTTAGAGGGAATGCTTTCAATTTTTCTCCAGAATGATGTTGGCCTTGGGCTTAGCATAGATAGCTTTGACAATGTTGTGATATGTTCCTACTCTCCATAGTTTTTCAGTATTTTGAACATAGCCTCAAAAAAATAAATACTTGGGAATCAACTTAAAGAAAAAGGTGAAAGGCCTCTACAGTGACAACTACAGAATGCTAAAGAAAGAAATTAAAGAGAACTTTAGAAGATGGAAAGATCTCCCTTGTTCTTGGATAGACAGAATTAATATTGTCAAAATGACAATAATACCAAAAGTACTATACAGATTCAATGCAATTCTAATCAAAGCCCCACTGACATTCCTCATAGAAATAGAAAAAGCAATCATGAAATTCATCTGAAAAAATAAGAGACTCAGAATAGCCAAAGCAATCCTTAGCAAGAAGAGTGAGGCTGGTGGCATTACTATTCCAGACCTTAAACTATACTACAGAGCAATAGTAACAAAAACAGCATGGTATTGGCACCAAAATAGACCTATAGACCAATGGTATAGAAGCGAGGACACAGAGACTAACCCACATAATTACAGTTATATTAGACAAAGGTGCCAAAAATGTACATTGGAGAAAAGATAGCCTCTTCAAAAAATGGTGCTGGGAAAACTGGAAATCCACATGTAACAAAATGAAATTAAAACTCTCTCTCTCACCATGCACAAAACTCAACTCAAAATGGATCAAGGACCTAGGAATTAAACCAGAGACACTATGCCTAATGGAAGAAAAAGTAGGCCCAAGTCTCCATCATGTCGGATTAGTTCCCAACTTCCTTAACAAGACTCCTATAGTACAAGAATTAAAACCAAGAATCAAGAAATGTGATGGATTCAAACTAAAAAGCTTCTTCTTAGCAAATGAAACAATCAGTGAGGTGAATAGAAAGCCTACAGAATGGGAGCAAATCCTTACACAAGCACATCAGATAGAGCACTAATCTCTAGGATATATAAAGCAATCAAAAACCTTAATACCAAAAAAAATAAAAAATAAAAAAATAAACCAATCAATAAATGGGCCAAGGACCTAAACAGACACTTCTCAGAAAATGATATACAATCAATCAACCAATATATGAAAAAATATTCAGCATCTTTAGCAATAAGAGAAATGCAAATCAAACTACTCTAAGATTTCATCTCACTCCAGTCAGAAAGGCAGCTATCAAGAATACAAACAACAATAAATGCTGGCGAAGATGTGGGGGAAAAGGCACACTCATACATTGCTGGTGGGACTGCAAATTGGTGCAACCAATCTGGAAAGCAGTATGGAGATTCCTTGGAAAACCTGGAATGGAACCACCATTTGACCCAGCTATCCCACTCCTTGGTTTATACCCAAAGGACTTAAAAACAGCATGCTACAGGGACATAGCCATATCAATGTTTATAGTAGCACAGTTCACAATAGTTAAATTGTGGGACCAACCCAGATGCCCTTCAGTAGATGAATGGATAGGGAAACTTCGGTATATATACACAATGGAACATTACTCAGCATTAAAAGAGAATAAAATCATGGCATTTGCAGGTAAATGGATGGAGTTGGAGAATATAATGCTAAATGAAGTAAGCCAATCCCAAAAAAACAAAGGCCAAATGTTTTCTTTGCTATGAGGATGCTGACTCATAATGGTGATGAGGGGTGTCCATGAGAGGATTGGAGGAACTTTAGATAGGGCGAAGGAAAGGGAGGAGAAGGGAGGGAGCATGGGGGTAGGCAAGATGGTGGAATGAGATGGACATCATTACCCTAGGTACATGTATGAAGACAGGAACGGTGTGATTCTAATCTGTGTACAACCAGAGACATGAAAAATTGTTCTCTATATTTGTACTATGAACTGAAATGCATTCTGTTGTCATGTATAACAAATTAGAATAAATAAATAAGTTTAAAATTAAAAAAGAGAGAGAGATACAGAAACCAGAGCTTCCTTCCTCTGCCACCTGAGGACACAGTGAGAAAGTGACTATCAGCAAGCCAGATTCACTCACCAAATAGAGAATCTGCCTTGATCTTGGATTCCCTGGCCTCCAAAAGTTTAAGAAATAAACACCTTGTTTAAACCGCCAGTCTGTATTTTGTTATAGCAGTCTGATAAGAGTGTTATAGCTAGAGTGCACACACACACACACACACACACACACACACGCATTGAGTTCCTTTGGCACACACACACACACACACACACACACACACACGCATTGAGTTCCTTTGGCAATGGTGCTTCCATTGCTTTTATTAGACAATAGGAGAACCCATTTTAAAGGGAGTATAGAAGTACTTGCTTTTATGAAGTAAACACATGGAAAAATATGATAACTGAGACCAAAAATGCACAGTACTGTGCTTAGTGCAACATTTATGAGATTAGCCCTGTAAAAACAAAGAAAACCATTACAGAGAGACTACCAGACTCCTCCAGGCACCCTGCTGCCTGATTCATTTACTCTAAGTTGTTTATTACAGTTCCAGAGGATCAAAGCTCTCACTTCCTGGAGGCAGAGAATCCCCTGCCCTTTGTAGTCAGAACTGCCTGTGAGAAGCAGGGTTGAAATCCACTTTGCTCCTAATAGTCCTGCACCCTCTCTCTACCACACTTGGTGATATTACCAGGGACAAATTTCTAAAATTCACACTTGACACCTTTTTTTTTTTTTTTTTTCCCTCCACAATGTATTTAGGTTAAAAATAACGATCCTGATAAGGCAAACTTTTAATAAATATTGAGAAAGGTAAAGATTTTGATTTTAACGTTTTGTGAACTTACATAATTAAAACTATTTTCAAAACAAAATTATTCTGTGAAAATATATGAACATTAAATTAACTTAAATCATACTGAAATTTAATCCTTCTCGCCTCCTCAGATCCTCTTTCCAAATAGTTTTTAGCTACTCTGATATTACCCCCATAACTCTAAACTTTCTGATTATCCCTCTATATTTTAGAGAATATTTCTGTCACTCTGACATGTAAGAGGGGGTAAAACTCACTGATTTAACCTTTTTCCTTCTAATATATCATATTTACTTAATTAATTTTGCTCTTTCTGTTTTATAAGTTCATGTAATTTTGCTAGTGTCATTGATGACCAAAGAGATAGCATAATGGCTAAAATCTTTGGTTCAGGAAACTGAACATCTGAGTTGGAATCCTTATTCTTTAGCTTATCAGCTCTGCAAACCTGAGTAACTTCCATAACCTTCTTATGCCTTAGTCTTCTCTTCTTGAAACCAGGGAAAAAGATAACAATCATTTCATGCAATTGCTCATAGTGATTAAACAAAACAATGAATTTGCAGGCAACACACAGCTCTCAAGAAATATTAGTATTATTGATTTCTCAGTCTATCAACTTTATGATTTCTCCCATTCCCAGAACTATTGACACTATAGTTCCTCCACTTATCCTTTGCCTTTGTACAACTCACCACTGTGAATAACATGTTTTCTTTTTTACATGTTTTATCTATAGGTTGATTGTTAAGATTTGAAGATCTAGAAATTATATTAAGTATTCTTCAATTCTGTGGAAATAGTGTGATAAAAATATATTTTGTTCTGGAGATAGAGAGATCCAACCTCCATCTTTTACATCGATTGTTTACAATCATGTTATATTTTAATTTACTTTTCATGTTAACTATGATTTTCTCACACAGATTTAATTGCTTTTCCTAAAATATGACTTTATTACTTTTTTTCTTGAGATCTTTGCCTATAAAAAATTTTTATTTTCAAATTTAATATTGTTTATTTGACTGCATCTCTTCCTTTTCAGAGTGTTGCTTGTGCCCTACCCAGTTTGGAAGTTACAAGACCAAGATACAGATATGGTCCTAAAAAAAAGTGGGCCAAAGGGGCCATTCAAAAAGCTTTTAGGCTAGGACAAAAATATTCATTAATTATTATTAAAAATTAGTAGATCTGTGATAAAGCTAGGAATATGGATTTAAACAAGCACTCTAATTATGATACAGATAGTCAACATTCCATATTGTGCTAAGCCTTAAAGTGAGAGCTCACCAGAGGCCCTATTCATCTTGTAAAATTAAAAACTATGATTTAGGTTATAACCCAATTTAGTAATAAACAGGGGAATTTCCCTTTATCTGTTTCTTATGAACCTGGAAGGTAGCTTGTAGAAAATTAGAAAATTTCAAGGTTGTGAATGCATGCCTTTCTCTAAATTAAAATATGTTTATTTTAGAGATCTAGAAACTTCCCTTGACTGTGATAAGCCTGCACAAGCTTCTCTGAGTCAGTGGCCATATCATCCCAGGTTGATATGATGTGATGAGGGCAGTTTATACTTTACTTGAGATAGAACTAAAGAATATCAGCTCAGAAGTTATAACATAGGAGTGATGTCTTTCAGATGCTCACTCAAACATCTGTTAAGTTTAGAGCCATGAGATAAATCCTGGACTTGTCTAATGCAGGTAGGGAAGGGGAAGAATAGGGACCAGAAAAGCCAAACCCAACCAAATGTCCGCCAAAAACTGTTCTGAGGTAAATATTACCTTTGCTTTAAATCTGTACTTAGTTTTTAAAGACAAGAGAGTTTCATGGAAGGAAGATTTCATAGGATGGAGGACCAAGGACAACTTATGGACAAAGAGATAGGGGTTAGTAGGAAGGGTTCATAATTGAGGTAAAGGGTTTAAAACACAAACTAGGTCAATTTGTAGTTTGGACTAGCTTAAACTATTTTTAACTGTTTAAAGACATTAATTGTGAAAAAATACCTGAGTTAGTCACATGGGCAGTCACTCAAAAATATTTTTTATCCAGAAAAGTATTTTTGCTACCCTTGAAGTTTTTTTGATTTTACCAAGTACATATGTATCATATATCCAGGGAAAATATGGGCCATAAAATTGCAAAAATGTTTATGAACCTAACTTTTATAGATATCAGAAGTCATGACAGCAAGTTGAAAAACTGATGAGCTTGGAATTTATATTCATTAACAAACATTTGAAGTGCTTACTTTATGACAAGCACTGTTGTAAGTGATTAGCAAATATTAACTCAGTTAATCTTCATAATAACATTATAATTAGGTATCATTCATAATACCCATGTCTTTTTTTCTTAATAAAACTGAGGTCTAGAGAGGTTAAAAACTTTGCTCAAGTTGGGCACAGTAGCTCACACCAGTAAAAATCCCAATGATTTGGGAGGTTCAGACAGGAAGACAGGGAGTTCAAAGGCAGCCTTAGCAATTTGGCAAGGCCCTAAGCAATTTAGCCAGACCCTGTCTCAAATTTTTAAAAGGGATGGGATGTGGCTCAGTGGTTAAGCACCCCTGTGTTCAATTCCAGGTACCACAAAAATTTCAAAATTTAAAAAAAAAAATTCTTGCTCAATGTCTCACAATGTCTAACAACACACTATTAATGGTGGAAAAAAACAGAATTTAAAACTGAACTATCTGAATTTTGTCACTTTGCTATGCCACCTTACTATAAATCAGTTTAGAGAAAGGACTAAATTGAAGGAATCTGAACTAAAGGCAGACGGGAAAAAAAAAAATAGGAAAATAAGTGATGCTGAAGCTTGAAGAAAATTTAAGTTCAGAGGTTTCTGGTAATAAGACCTAGAAGGAAACATAATACTAGTTTGAATTATTAGTTTGGAGTAGCTGAATCTGGTGAGAAATGACTTTGTTTCTCTTAAAAAAGTCTAGATGAAAAGTAAGGGGGGGAAGTTAGGAGGTAAAAGAAAAAAGTGATTTAAATGAGAAGTAAGATTTCCCCCTCTAATAGGAGAACAGAAGTTCTGTGGAGAAGGATAGAATTCTTCCTACCAAATGTCTGTACTTATGTTTTCAGGATGACCATGGAGAAGAGTGGCAGCCATTGTATCACTTTCAGTGATCCTTTAACACCAAAGCTTCAGTTTCCAAGAATGGCATACATGTACAGCATGTCTATTGCATACTAGGCATGCCACTGTTTCTGGGTACATTTTAACTGTAGTGACAGTTCCTGACAATTATATTGTCTCCTTTGGCCACAAAAATTATCACCACAAACTTACTAATTTAAAACAAAGCATAGTTTATTCTCTTACAGTTCTGAGATTCAGAAGTTTGAAAAAGTTTCAGTAGGTTCAAATCAGTAGGTGGCAAACCTCCTTCTGGAGGTTTGAGGGGAGAATTCATTTCCTAACCTTTTCCATTTTCTGGAATCTACCCGCATTCCTTGGCTTTGCGCTACATGGATTCAGTTCCTGCTTCATTGTCAGACTCTCTTTGTCCATAGTAAAATCTTCCTCTGCTTCCATATTCCAAGAGCATTTTTTATTATAATTCAAGACAATCTCCTCATCTCAAGATCTCAAATTTAATGCCATCTGTGGAACCCCTTTTGACATAAAAGATAACCTTCACAGGTTCTGGGAAGTAGAATATGAATGTCTTGGGACAGGGGTATTTTTCAGTCTTTCCTGGGTAGATACTATTATTGTTCTCAAGTATAGGAAATGAAAGTTGGGGAAGTAATTTGTCCTAGGCCTTATAATGGTTAAGAACAGAACTATAAATTCTGGCAGTCTGATGTAAGAACACACTCTAAACCACTATTAACCTGGTGTGCTTAACCCCTGTGTATCCTTGGGTAAGTCACACTTAAGTATTATAAATTCAGAGGAAATGATGCTATGTACTGTCTCCTCTTCTCACTTTGCTTGATGTAGTTACTAATCTTTGTCAGAGAAGAAGAGCTCAGAAAACTGTTATTCAAGCTTACTACAAGAAAGCACTTACTATTTGATTTACAGTTGGTAATTGAGGGTTTTCTAATTTAATATGCCACCAATTTCTGTTAGTGCTATTATATTTAGACATACAAACAAAAACTACAGATGCAAAGGTATCAAGGAGTTGTCCACAGCTATCCTAAAGGGCAGCAAAAGAGCTGGTCCCAAATGACAGATGTCCATGTCTGAATGCATCCTGTCCAGTCCTGATTAAACACCTGTTTAGAGAGATTGTGACTGATCAGCCAGCACCTGAGGCCTTATACCCCAGATTCCAGAAGGAAATTAGCTAAGGGATCATAGATACTTGTATTAATCACTAATCCATAATCTGCTATCGCATCCTTGATGAGCGATAAATTGGCACTTCTTAGAATCCTTTTCTGCTTGAGAAAGAGTAAAGCAACCTTTGCTACACTGAGCTGTGACCTACTGTGCTTTGCAAAGGTGATTTGGCAAGTGCAGCTGCAAATTCATCTCCAATATCACACACATCTGTAGAAAATTCCAGTCAGGTTTTAGGCCCAGTCACAGTACATTTTTCTGAGGATCAGTAATGATTTGCTGAGGATCAGTAATGCTCTCCGTATGCTGGCTGACAAGGGCACGATCTCTGTGCTTATTATACTCCATTTGTCAGCTCCTCTCTGACACAGTTGTCTATGGGATTCCTTAGGAATATCTGAGGTATTTAGGCACAATTTCAGGATCTGCTGCTGCCTGTATCCTCTAATTTTTTAATGTTTACCAGTGGGGGCTATAAATGACTCAACATAGGTGGGTTATCAGATGCATTCTTTTCCACTCTGCTTCATTTGATTCTCTATGCCCTTTAAGGTTCACGTGCATGGCATCAGATATTTCACATCATTACTGTATTAAGGAATCAGGGCTACAAACATAACTTTTTCGTATCTTTCTCGCTTGATTGTTTAAGAGTGATTTTTCAGAGAATATGTGGTTTTGTTGTACAGAGACAATATTGGAATTCTGCCCTAGAGAAGTTGACATTGTAATAATTGTTCTTTGCTTACAGAACTGAAAAGAGGTCTGTCTCCCACATAGTTACTCAAGGTTTCTCTTAGTGCACTGCAAGGGATCTGAGCTAGGCTGGCAGTTCTTCATCTTTTCTGTTGGAAGATACTTGGCATTCCATAAAGGGAAATCTACACTGTATGGAGAATTTAGTTTAAGTGCTCATCTATCAATCTATATAAGCTTTGATTGTGACACTTTCCTCTCCTATTACTGTTGTGGAAGAAGAGAATTGTTAGCCAAACCCTTGGTCATATATTTATATTTCCTAGTTTTTTGTCTCTTAACTCTGTTTAGATTGTCTTTTGTCAGTAGAATTCTCTAATATTACCAAGTTCATGCTAAAGAAGCAGTCCTCACTATGTATAGTTCACATGCTCATGAATTTCAGTTACCATGTTTTAGTTCATAACCCAGTCACCCACCAACGCAATTAAAATTTCAGTTATCACCATATATTAACTGTGAGAAATTGCATAAAGTACAAATTTCACATCTAGTACACAACTCAACATGCAAATAACAAACCTGTATCATGATTATTGGCCAACCAAGTCACTTCTTTTACAGTCTTTTGGTGATTGGTTAATACACATGTTATGCAATTTATACAAATATAGCAGCACGTGTCTATCTGCTCATTTTCCAGTGATAAATCCATGTAAATTTTCACAAATCTCAATAGTTTTTTAAAGAGAGAGAGAGTCAACAGATGAAAGTGCAGCAAAGAAACAAAAAGTGATTACAATAGAAGTGCAATTCTAATAGAATTAGTAGAAGAAATAGCTGGCAGGGAAGTGTTGATACTGCAGACATTAGAGAGACTAAATATGCAATCAAAGGAGTTTAGTAAAGGCAGAATCAACATAAATGAAGCAAGTGACAAAAGAGTAAAGGCATCCCACAGTAAGTGACATCAACAAAAAATTTCAAAAAAAGGAACTCTCAGATATATTTCATGATATTGAAAGCACAAAGGAAAAACTGTTCAAGGATAAAATGTTAGAATGGAGTATGACAATTTGCCAAGGCATAGAAAAATTTCTTGCTCCTTATAATAATGAGCAAGATGGAAGGCAAAAGGAGGGAAAGCACTGTGCAAACTAATCTTAATAAGTTTCTTTTTATTTCCCCCTTTGAAATAGACTATTTTTAGAGCAGTTTTAGCTTGACAGCAAAACTGAACAAAAAGTACATAGATTTTCCATATAAACCTTGACCCTACATGTGCTCAGTCTTGCCTTCTATCAACATCCAACACCAGAGAGGTGCATTTTTTACAATTGATAAACTTACATTGACACATTTTTGTGACTTAAAACCCACAGTTTACATAAGGGTTCACTCTTATTATACATTCTAGAGTTTTCACAAATGTGTAATAGCATTTATCCATCATTATATCATATAAAATAGTTTCACTGTCCTAAAAATCTTCTGTTCATACCTCCTTTACCCCTAAGCCTTGGCAATTATTAATCTTTTTACTATCTCCATAATTTTGTCTTTTTCTGAGTATTATATAACTGGAGTCATTTACTTAGCAATATGCATGAAATTTTTCTTAATCTTTTCTTTCTTTTTTTAAGCAAAATGAAATCTTTATTATTCTATGTCCTTGTGAAATAGTTTTATACATTTCAAACCAAAACAATTTAAAAAAAAATAATTATTATCCAAGTTGACTATCTCAGAGCAGATCAAAGTTTCACTTGAACAGATTTTCTTTCTTGATAGCTCATTTCTTCCTAGCACTGTGTAACATTCCATTGTATATGTATAACACTTTATTTTTCCACTCACCTACTAAAAAACTATCTTGGTTGCTTCCAAGTTTTGGCGGTTATGAGTAAAGCTGATATCAACATCTTAGTGTAGGTTTTTGTGTAGAATAACTTTTCAACATGTTTTGGTGAATTTTAAGAAGTATGGTTGCTGGATTGTATGGTAAGGGTATGACTTTATTTTGTTAAAAACTGTCAAACTACCTTCCAAAGTGATACCATTTAGCATTTTCTCACCAGAAATGAATAGATGCTGTTGCTTCGCATCTTTTTGCCATCACTTGTTTTTATTAGTGTTTTAGATTTTGGCCTTTCTAATAGACAGATATCAGTAGCACATTGTTGTTTTAATTTCACTTGCCTAATAATGTGTGATGTGGAACATCTTTTAATATGTTAATATGTTTATTTGTCATCTGTACATCTTTGGTGAGGTGTCTATTCAGATCTTTTGCCTACTTTTTAGTTTGAGTGGTATTATCTATTCATTGAGTTTATAAGTTCTTTATGTGTTTTGAATAATAGTCATTTACCAGATATATCTTTTGCAAAGACTTTTCTACCACTTTGTAGCTGTTCTTCTCCTTCTTTTGGCAGTATCTTTTGCAGAATGATAGTTTTTTTTTTTTTTAATAATTAAATGAAATTTAGGTTAACAATTCTTTCATTCTTTGGTGGTTTACCCTAAATGGCATTACCACGTCCAAGGTCATCTAGATTTTCTCCTATGTTGTCTTCTCTGAGTTATATAGTTTTGTCTTTTATATTTAGGACTATAATCCAATTTGAGATAATATTTGTGAAGGATGTAGAAGTCTGTGTCTGTATTCTTTATTATTTCACATATAGATGTCTAGTTCTAACAACATTTGCTGAGAGATTATCTTCCTCTCATTGTATTGCCTTTACTTTTATGACAAAGAGTAGCTGAGTATGTTTATATGTGCAATTTGGGACCTCTATATTTGGTTCCATTAATCTGCCTACTCTTAGTATTAGCCATACTGTCTTAATTATTGTAGATTTATGGTAATGCTTGAAGTGGGTGGTGTCAGTCTTCTGACTTTGTACTTCTCTTTAATATTGTGTTGTCTATTCTGTTTTTTTTTTTTTTTCTCCATATAAACTTTAGAATTTGTCTGTCAATATGTATAGAATAACTTGCTGAGATTTTGATTGACATTGTATTGAATCTGTACATACAGTTTGGAAGAACTGACATTTTGACAATATTGATTCCCCATCATAAACTTGGAACCTATCTCTCCATTTATTTAGTTCTTTTCAAGATTTATCAAAAGGTTGTAGTTTTCATGATATAAATCCTGCATTTTAAAAAAGATTTAATCCTAAACTGGGCATGTTGGCACATTCCTATAATCTCAGCAACTCAAGAGGCTTAGGCAAAGAGTATCACAAGTTCATGGCCAGCCTCAGCAACTTAGAAAAGCCCTAAGCAACTTAGCGAGACCCTATCTCAAAATACAAAATAAAATTACTAGGGCTGCTAGGTGCGGTGGTGCATGCCAGCAGCTCGAGCGACTAATGCAGGAGGATCATGAGTTCAAAGTCAGCCTCAGCAAAAGTAAGGCAGTAAGCAACTCAGTGAGACCATCTCCAAATAAAATACAAAATAGGTCTGAGGATGTGGCTCAGTGGTCAAGTGCCCCTGGGTTCAATCCTTGGTTTAAAAAAAAAAAAAAAAAAAAAGCAGAGGGGGCAGTTATTCCTGAATATTTCTTCTTGGGGATGATGATATGTATTATACATATGTATATATATTATATATATTATTATATTTATTACATATTATACAATATGTACATTAAAATAATAGATATTATTTTGGGGGAAAAAACTGTTATCTTTTAGAACAATTAAGAATAAGAAAAAGAAAAGTTTTTACTTTCCTTAATTTCTCCTCTAATGCTCTTTCTTTCTATAGATCCAAATTTCTGATCTATATGACTTTTATTCCCTCTGAAGAGCTTTTAATATTTCTTGTAAGGCAGTTCTTCAAACAACAAATTTCTTCAATGTTAGTTTGTCTAAGAAAAATCTCTATTTTTCTTTTATTTTTGAAGGATAATTTTCTAGGATACAAAATTTTAGGTGAATTTTTTTTTTTCTTTCAAAGCTTTGAATTCACTTCACTCTCTTTTTGTTTGAATCATGGCTAAGAAGTCAGGTGTAATTTTTTATTTTATACTGTAGATAAGTTGTACTGCTGGCTTTTTTGAAGATTTTCTTTTTTATGTTTGATTGTTTTGCAGTGTGAGTATGATATAACTAGGTGTAGGTTTTATGGCATTTATCTTGCCTGAATTGTTTTTTCAAGTTTCCTGGATCTGTGAATTTTGGTGTCTGACATTAATTTGAGGGAAATTCTATCATTATTGCTTACTTCTATTCCTCTCTCTATTTATTCTCTTAGTTATTCCCATTAAACATACATTAAATCCATTGCAGTTGTCCCACAGTTATTGGATATTCTCTTTGTTTTATTAGTTTAATCTTCTTATCTTTACTTTCAGCTTTAGGAGTTTCTGTTAATATAACCTCCTTCAAGCTTACGAATTTTTTTGTTGTTGTTGTTAGCTATCTACTAACAAGCCCATCAAAAACATTTTTTATTTCTGTGTAGTGTTTTTATCTTTAGTGTTTTTTATCCTTTCTTACAATGTCTCTCCCTGTATTTACATTATCCAGATAGTCTGGCACATGATCTATTTTTTTTTTTTTTTTTTTTCATTATGGGCCTTAGCATACTAGACATAGATGTTTTAAATTCCTGGTCTGATAGTCCCAACATTCCTGCCATAACTGAGTCTTGTTCTGATACTTGCTGCTCTTTCAAACTGCATTTTTTGCCTTTTAGTATGCCTTGTACTGGGTGAAATGTATTTCAGCATATAAGACTTTAGTCATGGAAGATTTTTTTTTTTTTTTTTTTGGATGAGGCATGGAGGTGGGGGTGGAAACATTCTAGTCTTGTGGTTAAATCTCAATCTTTTAATGAACTTATGCCCTTCACAAGTACATCTTAAGTTTTCCCTCACCTTAGATTGGACAAAATTACTTGAGGGTGTTGGAATTGTGTATTTCATTTCCCCTAGATTGGTAAGGATTTTATATAATCCCAATAGGTTAGACTTCAGCAAAATGCCTTTTCTTAAAAGCAGGCCTTGTTAAAAAGCCAAGATGCTTTGGCATATTTCACAATGGCCTCTTTCCCCTTCCTCCTGCCAGAAGCACAAGAGGCTCTTCCTCTAATCTCCACGGTGAAAACAGGTAGAGCTTTGTGAGGTAAAACTCACAGAGGTATGGGGCCTCCCTGGAGTTTTAACTCACAGACTTGTTCATGCTGAGTAAGTCTCCTGGAATTCATGAATTACAGTTCAGGTTTTCCTACTCTAGTACTTGTTTCCACAGAGATTTATGGACCTGGTTTTCTGCTCTGTTGTAGATATATGCTGTGGATATGCCCAAGTCTCATCTTGGGAACCAACAGTTTGACCTGTACCTCATTTCTCTGATTTTGTTTGGCTTTTTACTTATTGTTATGATGTAGTGACAATTTCCATTTCTCAGATGCTGGACTAGAAACTAAAATTCTCTCTCTCTCTCTCTCTCTCTATATATATATATATATATATATAAAACAGTGCAATGAAACATGTTAACTCTCAACATTTCTAATGTTTTAAGTTACAGTAAATTCAATGTAAAGTTTTCCATTTTAAATTTATGAACACTTTAATAATCAATAGGTAGTTTCTAATGTTAGGGAAATTTTAAGGTTATGATACAATTATATTTTCTCATTGATTATTAAAATCATTTTTTATATTTCCATCTTATGTGGTCATTTTTGCAGTGCTATTAGAAAGGACATCCTGTAATTTATTTATCATATATTTTATTTCCCATATACCCATGAATTCATCTTCTGGTTCAATGACATATTGAAGTACTACCACAGCTTATCAGATTTTTAAAACTACTGAAACTTTGAACAACATTTTGATATTGGAGATGGACATTTCTGTCTTCATTTCACCTATTATTCTACTTTAATAAATCTGCCTTACAGTAATAAACTATATTTGATCATAATGACTGGTTTTTTAAAATATGTTTTTGGAATCCATTTTGCAACATTAATTAGAATCCAGGATCTTAAAAGAAATGTGCATGTAGATTTTCAAATGCATTGGCATAGTATACTTTTGTAATAAATAAAAAAAAACTTACCCCTGCTTTATACTTATTATATATTTGTAATATTAGACAAATACTTTTCAATCATTTTAAAATAAGAAGCATGTGGTTTTAATTATCAAATTTACAGCTATTCTTCTCTATTTTGGCCTTTTCTTCATTAATTTTGTCCTTCTACTCTTTTGGATTTACCTTTTCTTTTTCTCTCTTCATTGTCCAATTCATGCAGGTTCAAGGACCATTTTCAACAACTCAACCAGTTCTGCCAGCTGTGTCATGGCCACTTCATCATATGTTATACAAACTCAATCTCATACAATGGGTGAAGCCTTTAAAGCCTTATTTTGCTTTCAGAATTGTTCTAGGATCTTAGACCATTCTTCTCCTGAATTAGCTCTATTGTTAGGAAAAATACTAGTGGACCTTCATGCTACTTATGAAGTTTGTCTTTCCTTCAGGTTCACAGGGGCCATTTTGTTCATCCATCAGTTGATGAGCATTTGGGTTATTTTTACTTTTGGACTATTATAAATATGGGTGCTATGTTTATATTTGTGTACAAGTTTTTATGTGTAAGTCTAGGTATTTATTCTGTTAATAGACTATTTTTAGCACTTTTAGATTTATTAAACATAAAGTACAGAAATACAGCAGTATACAGAAGTATACAGAAATACAGAAGTACAGAAATATAGAAGATTTATTAAACAGAAAGTACAGAGAGTTCCCATAAACTCACTCAACTCTACCCAGTTTCTCTTATTATTAACATCTTAGGGTGTATTTGATACAATTAATGTACTGATAGTGATAGAATACTATTAACTAAAGTCCTTAGTCTATATTAGGATTTCCTCTTTTTTTGTATATCATATAGACTTTGACAAATAAAAATTGATATAGTTCACCATTATAATAATATACGGAAGAGTTAAATTGCCCTAAACAACCTGTCTTTCACCTCTTCATCCCACCTTCCCCATCCCTGAACCTCTGATAACCACTGATCATTTCATTGTCTCAGTATTTTTGCATTTTCCTGAATTTCATATAGTTGGAATAATATAGTATATAGCCTTTGCAGATGGACTTCACTTAGTAATAGACATTTAATTCCCTCCACACCTTTTCATGGCTTAATAGCTTATTTCATTTTATCACTCATTTCATTTTATCATTTCCATTTTATGAATATGCCATAGTTGCTTTTCCATTTGCCTATGAAAAAGCATTTTGGCTGCTTCCAAGTTTACACAATTATTAACAAATCTGCTCTAAACATTTGTGTGCAGGTATTTTTGTGGACATACGGTTTCAACTTACTTGGGTATATACTATAGAGAATAATTTGGGTTTTAAAATAGTATGATTAGTTTTATAAAAAACTATCAAAATGTCTTCCAAAGTGGCTATACCGTTCATTCCCAGGAGCAACAAATAGGAACTCCTATTGCTCTACATTCTCATCAGAGTTGATATTTGTTTCTGGATTTTATTCATGCTAATAAATGTTTGGTCTTATTGTTCTTTTAATTAGCAATTCCAATGACATATGATGTTGTCTATCTTTCATCTGATTATTATATTTACCTTTCTTTGTTGAATCATGTTTTTCTTTAAACCAGTGTCTGAGAACTTCAATATCTTGTCCTCCTATGTTTGTTTATATTGTGTCTTTTTTCACAGTTTTGATCATTTAATTTATTTTCTGACATGTCAAATATTTTTCATTGAAATTGGGAATATTTATTAAAATATATATAGAAAATTTCATATTCTGAATGTTATCTTTCTCTTAGATGATATACATATTGCTTATGACAGACAGTTATTATAGGAATTGAAATTTAGCCCATTCTCAGTCTTAGCTAGTATGAAGCTAGTCTTCCTGGTTTTCTCTTCTTAGGATATTACTTTTTGGGATTACCATTTGAAAGGCTGGGTTTACCCTATTTGGCAATCTCCTTTTCTTGGACTTTAAGCTTAATTGTTCTCCCAGCCATTTATAGACTACCTAAGAACATGCTTAGAGTGTCAACCTCCTGATTGTGTTCTTTTTGCTTGAGCTGTTGCCATTTGGCTGCTCTGCTTACAGTCTTTTCAACTTCTTGGCTTCTCAGGCCTTAGGCTGTATGGTTTGAATTAGCAAATGCTCCAAGGAAAAAAGCTGTACCAAATGTCAAGCTTCCATCTATGTTTCTCTTCTCTTCGGAAGCTTGGCCCACATATCACTAGTTCTTTTTTAACATTCTGATGCATTCAAACAGATGTTTTCTTTTAGCCAACTTTTCTAATATTTCTCAGTCCTTATCTGATCTTCTCATTGAACTATCATTTCAATTTCCCCCAGGAACAAAATTTAGAATTTTATTTTTAAAGTTATTTTATTTTCTGCATTAGCTCAAGTTTCCATAGAAACCATTTTACCTGATTGTTCAATCTAGTTCCTGCGTTACCAATGGGAAATACGTAAAGTATTATGTAGGACACTAAGTATATCAGTGACAGGGGGAGTCACTGTTGAGTGATGTCTCTTGCTCTTTTATATTTTTCCTCTCCTTGTTTATCCTTCCAGCCTAAGCTAACCAGGACACTGTCTACTTCCTTGATCTGCCCAAATTCTTAAATAAGGACCTACCATGGCAAAGACCTGACTTGACTTTAATGGATACCTACATGTCAGGAACAGCTAGATGATGAATACCATGTCAAATTTTTGTGATTGAGAGTTTTGCAGCATTTCCCAAAACTCCTTGTATTCCCTCTTTCCTACCAACACTACTCAGATGAGATTCTGTAGACTAAACCTCTCTACTTGCATCCCAGATAAGTTCTACCTTTCTTAAGATAATAGATGGTCTGATAGCTCTTAATTTTTTCCCTTTTTCTTACTCATCCAAAGATATTTGTTCATAAAGTCTAGAAAGCCCACAAGTATGTTCTCCCTCTCTCTCTTTATAGCAATACTTTAAATTAATAATATTTGCATACTCCTTTTTTATTACAGGGAAATATTAGAAGGTCAAATTAAATATAAGCCCATTTACCCATAACTCAATCAGTAATTGTTGCTTAAATCTAAATGTGTGATATACATTTGGTTTTCTTATAATATCTTCTGCTTTAATTTTTAATGATTTAGCTAAGTTTTTTTAATTATATGACATTAAGAAGGAAGTCAAATTAGCATTACAGAAATTCAGCTTAGACCAGAACCAAAGACTAGAAACTTCTTCACTAATAAGTTTCATTAGCACTTTATGTTTAAAAAGTGCTGAGGATGAATTAGGGAAGAGGGAGAAATAATTTAATCTACCGTAGTATCATAGGCCCTTGTATTAAAGTGAAAAAGAAAACATAGCTCTTGCTTAAAGTCATAATCTGCTTGTGTAAATAATAACAACAAATAAGGAAAACAGTCACTAAACAATAGCAACAATGGTTAATTAACTGTCAGATCAGAAAGCACAGATTAGACGTCCTATAGAAGTTCATGAGAAGGGGTTCCAAAAAGGACTGGGTTTTTCTAGGAAGAGTTAGAAGAGAGAGGGTTTAAGTTGAGCCTTGAGTGGATATAGAGGAAGGATTACAAAGGTGGTCAGGAATGAGCACTGAATGCTTATGGAATAGGGAGTACACCTGGTCAACAGAGGTGTGGTACACGTTGAAAAATAGTGGAAAGTTAGGCTGGCTGAGCTTGGCTATATAAAATAGAATTACAATGAAGGGGATGTAAGTCAAAAGTCAGAAGACAGTAGAAGTCCCAAGCAGATTTAGAACAACATAATAATTTTAGGAGTTCAAAGTATTTTGACAGTATTCAATGTCTAGTTTCAAAAAGAACATGGAAACACACTAAAAGAACCACTTACTTATCTACTTCATATGTATGCCTCAAGGTTCCAGATGCCATGCATGTGTTTCTAAGTATAGGATACATGGTGACAGAAGTCACTATAGGGGTTACTTTTGAGGAGTACAGAGTGTGAAGAGGTACCAAAGAACATTTTAGGATGTTAGAAACGTTTTATAATATCATGAGCTGGTGGAGAATTCATGCTCATATAAAAATGTGAAAATTCATTCATGATCAGTGCAATTAGTGTGTATTAATTTTATGTATACCTTTTAAAAACCCATTAGGAGAATTAAGCTGTTGGTTGGCTGAAGAAATTTCAATATAGGAATGTCAAGGTATTAATATAGTAACAAGTTCTAATTTACTCATAGAGCACTAGGATGACATCTTTAAAAATAAGGGGCAATACAGGTGCTATGGTTTGGGTGTGGCTTGAGTTTCCCCAAAGGGTCTATTGTGGTCCATGAGGTGGTGCTGTTGGGAGAACGTGGACCTTTGGAAGATGAGGCCTATTGGGAGGTCCTTAGGTGACTGGGAGTATGCTCTTGAAAGGTAATTCTCATGAGACTCCTTGGTAGTTCTCATGAGAGGGTTGATATAAAAACCTGTTTGGAAGACCCAGTTTCTCTGCTCCTTATTCTAGATGTGATCAGCTCGATTGTTCTAACACACAATTCCTTCATTGCTATTTGTTATGATGAGGCTAAGCTGATGCCAGTGCCAATATTCTCAGACCTCCAATACTGTGATCTAAATAATCCTGTTTTTATACATAAGTAGTTTATGTCTAGTATTTCATTATAATGATGGAAGCTGAATAATACAGGTAAGCAGGTATGAAAAAACAACAAACATTGATGCTTGTATAAATAAATTAGATATACTTTGTTTTAGTCAGCTTTTCCACTGCTGTGACCAAATAACTGACAAGAACAATTTTAGAGGAGGAAAATTTTATTTGGGTTCACAATTTCAGAGGTTTCAGTCCAGAGATAGCCCACTGCATTGCTCTGGGCCAGAGGTGAGGCAGAATCATGGCAGAAGAGTGTGAAGCAGGAAAGTAGTGTAGGACATGGCCACCAGAAAGCAGAGAGAAAACTCTCTTCTGCTCACCAGGAACAAAATATATACCCCAAAGTCACAAACAACAATGACCCAAATCCTCCAGTCATACCTTAGCTACTTACAGGAAAATAATACACTGATTCTGTGAAAACTCCCATAATCCAATCATCTCTAAATTTTCTTGCATTGTCTCTCACACATGAGTTTTTGGGGGTCCACCTTGTATCTAAGCAATAAAATACTTTTAAGTTAAGAACTTTGGAAGTATTTGGATATCAGCAAAGAAAGAATGAAAAGAAATACAATTTTAATGAGCGCATGTTATATGTCAATTCCTGAGCCAAGATTTTATACATATAAGATTAGAGACCGTGAAGATGATAGAAGTAGCTGTTTTGATGCTAGAAGATAAAAACTATTAGTTCCTATTCATAAGATATTTGAAGTCAGAGGAAAGAAATCAAGAGGAAATGAGAGGTAAGTAAGTACCAGGAACCACAAAATGTATTCAGTAGTTCTCAGAAACCACAAGAGAGGTGAAGCCACCAGAACTCTGGATCTCCTTAAGGGATAAACAAATAAAAGCAAGAGGTTAAGAATGGAGTCCTACAAAGTGACATATATTAGAGTATGAAATAATGAACGAAAAAAAGATACATAACTGTCCCAATACAGAGATATTCTTTACATCTTAGCATTTCTTAAACTGGTCTTCCACAAAGTATAGTTCCAGTAGCTGATGAAAGATTTATTCCAATGAAAGGGCTCGGATGTCAAGTAAATTTGAGTAAGAATAAATTAAACAAAATTAAATCCTTCCTCCAAAACTTCTCAGAATCTACAGTGGTGTAGTATTTAAAAGAATCTTCAATAAGGGGATATGGATATGGTATAACACATTTTCTCAAACATTGTTGCCACAGAACTACATTAACATATCCAAAAACTAGGTGTTCTGTAGTACAAAGAATATGAAATGCTGCTTCCACCATATCAGATCACACATCATTCTCAAATTCCATTTCTCCTTTTTTTGTCTTTACTCACACTGTTCCTGCCACATGGATTACTTCTCCTTACCTCCACCTGTAAAATTCCTGCCCAACTTTTAAAATCCAGGGGATACTGGAAAGAATTATATTACTAAAATGGTCAAGAAAGAAATATATTTTTCTATCTTTCCTGACTAGGAAAAAAAAAAAAAAACATACCACAGTGATCTCAATTCTGTAAGTGTGAATATAGTTTCTGTATCAGCAGTTCTAGAATATTATCTCCACTAACATAGAGATAATTCTTCCTGTAAATTCAACTAACCTTAGATCAAAAATATTTTTTACATATTGTGTCTGTACTGAATATGTGCATAGATTATATGCAAATACATTTTATATAAAGGACTTGAGTATCCACAGATTCTGGTATATGGAGGTGATTTGGAATAAAGCCTCCCATAAGAGACAAAGGGACACTTGTATATTGTGTCACCTTGTTTGCTATAAAAGTCAGTATACTGCAATATGTATGAATATGCATGATTTATTTCAGATAGGTAGATATTTCTAGTAATGCTTTTATGAACTGGATTAATTATTACATTAAAGTAGATATTGTGTTTGGCCCAGCCATTATTCCTAGGAAATATAAACACTGAAATGGCCCTTAGATATTAGTAATCTAGCCACCTCTCATCCCAGATAAGGAAACTAAGACTTTCATAGATTTGATAGTTCATATTAATAAAGGATAAGTGATATTAGTAAATCTATCTTTTGCATTAAGAATTCTAAGATTTTGGGAGGCCAAGGCAGGAGGATCACAAATGTGAGTCCAGCCTCAGTAAGTTATCAAGGCCTTAATCAACTTAGTGAGACCCTGTCTCAAAATTAAAATAAATAAATAAATAAAAACAAGGGTGGGGATATGGCTCAGTGGTAAAGCATCCCTGGGTTAAATCTAAAGTACCAAAAAAAAAAAAAAAAAAAAAAAAAAAACTAAGATTTTTTAGCATTCTAGGATATTATCTCCACTAATATTGAGGCAATATATTTCTTATCATTACTTTTTGCAGTGACAATGGAAGGTGATGGTAAGGAGTGTCCAATAGGAAATATAAAATCTAAGAAAACTCCATCTAATTTACAAAGGGAAATCCATTCATATTATTTAGCCAAATTAAATACAGTTTACTAGCTACATTGGGGAATAATGTATATATGAGTTAATGGTCATACAGCACTCTTTTCCTATGTTCTGACAAAAGCAGTACTGGGGATGCTTTTTGTTTGGTCATAACAATAGAAACAGAAGACAAATAAGATGGAGAGTACAGATGCGATGGGAAAGCAAGAATAGAGAAGCAAATGGAACAGCAAAAAAAAAAAAAAAAGTGAAAGGTGAAGGACTGGGAGATGAAACTGGAAAATTAATATAACACACATTTAAGATAGATGTGTCAACAATGGCCATCATAATTACCTTTAAAAAGCTTTCAGTATGTGATAAAAAGGCATGTATAAAATTAAGATATTATTGAAATGAGGTAAGTACTAAGATAAAAGTAATCACAGAACTAGATAGGAGAGGAAAAAAAGGGACATATAGATTACATTTTGCCTATGGGATCAGGAAAGTCTTCATAAAAGAGACCATTTTCAAAGCAGATGGTTCTTTGAGGAATAAAAGGGAAAGAGAGAAATATCATACTATGAAAAATACACCAAGAGAGAAATAAAGGAGGCAAAAAAGAGAGAAATGGAATTTGAAGAAATGGAGAACACAAAGAAAATAATTCCAGTATTGTCTTGAATTCACTGATTACTAAACATTCATAGTTTGAACTTTGTAAAATTTGTAGGTAAAAACAATTATCTTTTCTTCTACCAATATTTCATATGTTCTATCCCATTTTAAAATTTTTTGTTGTTTTTAGATATACATGACAATAGAGTATATTTTGACATATTATACATACATGGAGTATAATTCATTCTAATTAGGATCCCATTCTTGGGCTTGTACATGATGTGGAGTTTCATTGGTGGTATTCTTATATGAACATAGGAAATTTATGTACAAATTATTCTACTATTTTTCCTACTCTCATCCCAATTCCCTTCCTTGCATTCCTCTTTGTCTAATCCAATGCACTTCTATTCTCCCCACTCCCCAATTTTGCGTGTTAGCTTTGGATTTTGGGGATTGGCTTCTTTCACTCAGCATGATAGTTTCTATGTCCATCCACTTGCCAGCAAATGCCATAATTTCATTCCTCTTTGTGGCCAAATAATATTCCATTTTGTATATATACCACATTTTCTTTATCCCTTCCCATGTTTAATCCTAAAAAAAAAACAAAAAACTAGTGAGGTACACATGTCCTCTCAGGCCAATCATCCACCCAAATTCCTAAGGCTCCTTCCAAGCACAAGCATCTGTGATTCTGAAATTAAAAGCTCCAAATCATATCTAAAAGGAACAACTGCACAGTCCCTTAGGAACTGCCACCAAAAGTCCCAGGAGAGATATATTGTTATCTTTGTTTACTGTGCAGATTACTGTTCCCTGAATTTCATTTTGAATGCATGGATTTTTTCACATATGACATCATGTGTCACAAGGAAAATAAGCATAATTTTGTCCTTTTTGTAACAATAAACCACAAATACTGAGGTTACTACTATTGAAACTTCATGAACACCATAAACTATACTGTCATTCAAACTTCTCCAAAAATATTAAGTGTAATACTTGGAGACTAAAACTATTTTCCTACATGGGTCTAGATTTGTAGAGTTGGATGTATGATTAATTAAAATAATTTGCTGCAATGTTCTTATTTTAGAAATTAGAAAACTGAAGGGAAAGGCCCTAGAGCTAGTTACTTGCCCAATTTTCTTGATTCCTGGACCTCCCTCTCTTACATGTCAGAGAATTTACATTACTGTTCAATCAAAGAATGTTCAATAGGATATTGGCCTATGAAGGAACATGTGTTAGTGCAAGATATCTTCCATGGACTTGAAAAGGACAAAAATTAAGTTCACCATCAAGAATTAAAACAATGAGATGAATGCATTTTTTTTTTCAATTGAGCAGAGAATGACAAAATGACCTAAATGTGAAAGAAAGACTCTGAGGCTGATATTTTACTATATATAATCTGATACAACCAGTTATTTAATTACCATATATAAAGAAAGAAAATATCAGCCGGGCGCGGTGGCACACGCCTGTAATCCCAGCACTTTGGGAGGCCGAGGCAGAAGGATTGCGAGTTCAAAGCCAGCCTCAGCAATGGCGAGGTACTTAGCAACTCAGTGAGACCCTTTCTCTAAATAAAATACAAAAAAGGGCTGGGGATGTGACCCAGTGGTCGAGTGCCCCTGAGTTCAATCCCCGGTACCACAAAAAAAAAAAAAAAAAAAGAAAGAAAATATCTCTAAATATAGTTATTTATAAAAATGTAGAAGAAGTAGAGTTCCAGTGTCAAAATTTGGCAGTGTTCATTCCAAACACTGGCCAAGTGAGAGTTAGCTAGTCAATTCAAGTTTTCCCCTTTCTTTGACCAAACCATTTGGCTATCCCTGTATAGAATTTGACTATGGACAATACTGAAAAATACAGACTTTGGGAAATGAGTGAAAAGTGGTAAGATCATTCTATGATTATATTTTAATATATACTGTCAGGGAAGAACACATCTCTGAAGAATGGACACTTCTACTATTAATTATCCTAACTAGAGATAATTGTAGAGTAGGAAATTATGACTAGCATAATTAGGCCTTAGGCTAGAATTAGGGACATTGTTTATTCCCTCTGGAGCTAGGAAAAATTTGGCTTGAACCCCAAGAAGGTTCTACAGCATATCTATTATTGATGGGGAAAACTGTGCCAGGACAAATGGTGACAAGCTGGGAGCCAGGCCAGTAACTGGACTGGTAAAAGACTCTAGGGTGATACGAGGTTATGCAATAACTTTGAACTCTCTTCCATTATCCCTGAGCTTCAGTAAAGACACATTAAAGTTTACTAGTTTGATCTCAACTGCATTGAAATAAAAAATAAAAGAAGACTATACCCATGTTTGGAACCATTCTGAGCAGGAGAGAATAGTGTCCCCTCTCTAGTGGCCAGGATATGAGTTTACAATGGCTGTTCCTGGAGAAAGGCCATGCAGGGCAGTGATCTCACAGCCTTTCTAACTTTGAAGGCTGTGGTAGCAGTGAGGGTTAGCTGGTAAAAAGAAAACCAGCAGAATTTGTCCAGAACACATTAAGCAGCACCTTGACATTGCCTTAGAAGTGGGGTACACTTTGAGATGTGCTTATTTCTGTGATTCCAGGTACAGGACAGGGTCATAACATTTATTTTAAAAGGAATCAGAAACCATTTTCCTGCTCACTCAATACATACTGGAGCCACACAGAACTTCTAGGTCTGTTTCCTGCCCTATCAGGATTTTACCTTTCCCTTCACATGGCTGTCTGCTCTGCACATTTTCCCGAATCGTCTGTATATTATCTTGCATTGATAACTTTTCTGAAATCATAGAGAGATGCCCAAATCTGTTATTTTCCACCTTATCATCCATTTTACCTTTCTGTATATTTTTTTAATATTTATTTATTTGCTTTTAGTTGTACATATGCGTTTATTTGTATGTGGTGCTGAGGATCGAACCCGGGTCGCGCACGTGCTAGACGAGTGCTCTACCGCTGAGCCACAATCCCAGCCCCTCTGTATATTTTTGTTACTGATTTTGCCTTTGTTTTGCTCCCTTAAAAGATGACATTTATTTGGTGCACTGCGGGTTACTCCAGAGGTAAGTATAGAACCTGGCTTCTACTACTGACACACACAAATATTAGAACTGGGGCTACAATTGAAGCAGTCTACTCTCATTGTGCACTGGACTTGTTCTTTTCTGATTAAGTGCTTATTTTTTCACTTTGTAAATTTTATTGAGTGCAGTATTTATACTAACTGCTTTTAATATCCAGGGTAGCTCAGCCTATAGGGAGAATTACAGTTTAAACAGAGTATTGTAACTACTGCCTTGTTAACTGGTTATTATAACCATAACTTAATATTTTATTTTTACATATTTTTTTGTGTTTACTATGAGACTTCCCTTGAGAAAAGAGCTTGCATGTGTCATTCTAAAATTTTATGTTTCTAAGCCTCAGAACCAAAGGAAAGACCTGGACTTCAGTATATTCAACAAAATGACAAAAACCAACCTCCGGTATGAAAAGGGCTATCGACCTTCTTTAATCAATATGTCCCTACATGACTCATCTTGTTTTTATTTCTTATTTTGAATTTCTATAGGAAAATTCAAATATTAACCACAATTATTGTAGGGCAGCTCTGTAATCTTTAAAATATTAAATATATTACCCATATAATTAATAGAAAAATAGGGTCGTTATCTCTTTTCCATCAGAAGGCTATCCTACAAGGGGTTTGAGGAAATATAACATCACTATTTAATCTGAAATTTTTTACACATAAATGATCAGAAACTACTTTTTTAATGGAAATTATTATAAAGATAATATCCCTATCACTTATTAACCAGATTTATATATTTTTTTTTAAATTTTTATTTCCTCCTTTCATCATTCAAAGAATTGGGGTTGATTATTTAGTAGTAATCAGCTATATGAACTAGAAATAAAAACTAAAACTGAGAAAATACAGCAATTTCTCACACTGTAATGAGAATCAGTATTTTAAAACCCTAAGATGTTATACATCATAAGAGACACCTAAAGTCAGTTGAAGTCAAACCACTGTCTTTCATCCATAGATAATTAAAATGACCCCATGTTTCAAGATGTAAGTCAAGGATTTTCAGGAGTACTGTAATCTTTAATGGCTAACCTTCAGGAAATTTTCTCTGCAACCTGGGAAAGGTACTGAAAAGAAGCTTATGGACCAAGAAGAGAATTTAATGGGCTCTTAACCCCTTTCAATTGAGGTACAAGATGTGGGATTAGGAAATGGAGCAACTATTTAAGTCTCTTCATTCTTTTTTTCACTCAGCTCAGAAAGAGTAGCCAGCAAAGCACAGTCACTTGAAATTGTATGTGCATCTTCATTCTTTTAAGTACTGAACTTTCACATTTATGAGAGTCTTACTTAGGTGTCTCTAGATGATACAAAAATCTTAATTTCTTATCTATAAATTAATGTATTATAATGATATCAAAAAGAGTAATTTTAAATGTTAAAATAGTATCAGAATATCACATTGAAAGAAAATAACATTTCTGCCAGGCTGAGCATATTATAAAATTAAAACAAATTTAAATTGTAAAAGTGTTAATTTCTTGGCCTTGAGTATGTTTAATTGTTACTAATGTGTGTTATACTAATTAAATATGCCTCCTCAATAATTATATGAAGAAGCTGCAAAGCTTTTAAGACTCCTGCTAATCCAGCACCCTCTGGTTGCATGTTACTAATTTGTTCATTTTAATATACCAATTATGTGAATTAGAGCAAATAAATATGTTGTGAAAAATCTCTCTTCTGAGACTCTGACCCCCCAAATGTTTTGAACCAGATAGAACAATTCTTGTTCTAGCTCAATTATTCAGTTTCTAGAGTAGATTAAAGGATTAAAAGGCTGATTTATTTAATTGTGAATAAGCAGATATATCTTGAGGTTTGATGATTTTTAATGTGAATTCTCAGGCACAAAGTCATCTTGTCTTGAGCGAGTCCAAAGAGGAATGAAATTGGATAAAAGTTATAATGAATTATTGTACCAATTTTAACAAAAATTTAATAAAAGTCATACTATTTTAAATATAGAAAAGACTATTCTGCATGTACTGTTTATTTATTGCAAGCTCTAATTACTCCATAAATGTCATGGTACAAAGAGAAGAACATGTTGTATTATATTTTTCTAGAGTAATGAAATTATGACATATAGATCTGGCTTCTTTGTTGTTTGCATACACTGCAATTTTTCCTTTCTTTTAGAAATAATTCTTCATTTCAGGGCCATATTTCTTACTGGGTATATGAGGACAGGTTTGTTTCAACATTTCAAGGCAAAATTTATTCAGAGTTATTGGATGTCCACTCCACTCTTTCCAGGTTACCTAGCAGATAATGATCATTCTCTCCACTTAGTAGCTTAGTAGATTTAATGGTGCATCTTCCTGCCTACTGCCTATTGAAAAAAAAAAAAAAAAAAGAAGAAGACTGGCATACCTCTTTCTCCTGTGGAGTAATGCACATTGAGAAAATTAAAGCTCCCTAGGTAGTGAAGCTTCTTTTAGCCCAATAATTGAATCAATGTTAATGGGAATCTATTTCAATAATTTTATTTTCCTTCTGATTATAAAATCATAGTATATTCAATATAAAATTTTAAAACTCCAAAAAGCAATAGTCACTCATAACTCCACAAACTATGGGTTCTAATATACATATTTGTGTCTTTATAATTTTAAAACATGATTGAGATCATAATATCTGAAATTTTGAACCTTAATATTATGACAAGAATTTTGTGAAATAATGAGTAATACAATTTATGATTTGATTTATAATTTTAGGACTATATAACAGTCTGCTTATTGTATAGCAGACTGGACATCATATACTATATGATAATGTCATGAATCTTATTAATTCCTCCAGTGTTGTGCAACAAGTTTGTTTTCATTTTTCTGTGGTTCTATATAAAATTGCTCTGGATACCACTGTATTTAAATATTTACCATAAAATTGTGTATTTTGATATTTCTGAATATGGAATATCTTTATATGTTTGGTACAGATACTCCCACATGGTAAGTGTCCATAGTTATCCCAGAGATCTCTTTCCTGGAAGCAAATATGTCAATGAAGAAAAAATATCATCAGGCATTTGGTAAACACCAATGTGCCAGACATCAGTGTCTAAGTGAGGTGTTCCACAGTTTTCTTCTTGGAGGTAGAATGTATTCCAGAAGCAATAGGCTGTAATTCCTAGAGCACTGCACTCAATATATAGCCCATGAATGTCCTTACTTCTGTAAATTCCCCCCCATTGAACTTCAGAATATCTATTAAACTCCTCAGATTATATCTTATCCTTTCCACACAAGTATCTTCTAGTAATACATATTATGTTCCATAGGTTTTGCTTAAGAAAATGAAATTCTCATAGGTCATGCCATGGTGAAGCTTCTATCTCTACAAAAATTACTTCTGTGATTTAAGAAAGGTAAGATAGGCTGAATAGCTGTCCCTGCCCCTGAAATGCATCTGAATTTGAGTGCTGCTTTACATGACCAAAGGAACTTTGCAGTTGTGGTTAAGTTAAGGATCTTGAGATAGGAAGATTATCCTGAATTGGAGACAACAGTCCTTATATGAGGAATGTAGAGGAGTCAGAGCCAGGGAGAAGGCAGTGTGATGACAGAGATTAGAGTGATACTCTCTTTTAGGGGTAAGGGCTGTAAACCAAAAAAACACAGGTGACTACTAGAAGTAAAAGAAAAGGGAAGATGCTTAAGTCCATGTTCTGTTGCCATAACACAAGACCTGAGAATAGATAAAGAAAAGAAGTTTATTAAGCTTATAGTTTTGGAGGCTGGAAGTTCAACATTGGGTGGCTGCATCTGCTCAGCTTCTGGGGAGACACTGATGTTGATCCATGCAAAAAATGAAAGGGAAGGTAGATGTGAGCAGAGTGAAGGATGCTGAACACCCAGGACACCCACTCATTCTCAAGACAAAAGCATTAATACCTTCAGGAGGGCTCCACCCATGACCCAAAGCCTTCCCAGTAGGTGGCCCCTGCCAACACTGCCTCATTGATAAAATCTTAGTGTAGGTTTTGGAGAGAACATATCATACTCAAACAACAGCAGAAGGGAAAAATCTTCTATTTTTGAGCCTCCAAAAGGAATCACCTTGTCAATAACTTGATTTTAGTATGGGAAACTGATTTTAGACTTTAGATCTCCATAACGTTAAGAAAACAAATTTGTGTTGGTTTAAGTCACTAAATTTGCAATAATTGGTTATACAGTAACAGGAAACTAATACAATTAGTGATTTATATTCTTGAGGGAAAACTTGGTGAAGATGCAAAGAAAAAAACTAAAAATAAAACATAAAATCATAGTTAATATGTTGGCAGATTTTCTCCTAGATAAATCCATATGAACATGTAGATTCATCTACAAACACACAAAATAAAATATGTATATCCACATACACACATAGTATTAGTCTATTGATCATATTGCATTATGTTTTCTTCATGTAAAAATTTTATAATTTCCAAGTTACTAACTGATCAAATGATTTTCTCCCTATTTTTACTGTATTGTTTAATTCTTTATTGAGAATAAAGGCTGTTTTCATATATTTGCTATATTAAATATATATCACATTGTTTTATAACTCCATATTAAATATTCCTTTATATGAAATACCTGGACCAGAATTGTTTTGCATCCCAGATTTATTGATATTTGATAACATTTGCATATATGTAATGAGATATAACAGATATAGGACCTAACCTTAAATGTGAAATTCAATTATGTCACATACATACTTTATATACAGAGCTTGAAGATCATTTTATACAATATTTTAAATAATTTTGTATGGGGATGGGACGCAGTTTTATAGAGTATAATTTCCACTGTTGAATCATGTTAGTGCTCACAAAGTTTTGAATTTTTTTTTTTTTTTTTTTTTTTTTTTTTTTGTGTGGTACCAGGGATTGAACTCAGGGGCACTCGACCACTGGGCCACATCCCCGGCCCTTTTTGTATTTTATTTAGAGACAGGGTCTCACTGAGTTGCTAAGTGCTTTGCCATTGCTGAGGCTGGCTTTGAACTCGCGATCCTCCTGCCTCAGACTCCCAAAGTGCTGGGATTACAGGCGTGTGCCACCTCGCCCGGCAAAGTTTTGAATTTTGAAGCATTTCAGATTTCAGGTTTTCAGATCAGGAATGCTCAAACTTGATCTAAGTAAATACAATCATAAATCTGTTTGAATATGATTATTTTCTATAGTTCATCTTAGGGGTAGTGTTGCTAGTTCTAACACTGCATATATTTTTAATACATTTGATTAAAAAAATTTCCTTCACAAATGTTTTTTCTAATTTACATGCTTTCAAGGAGTGTATTAAAATATTCATATCTGCCAACCATTCTGTTTCTCATTTCAGTATGTTATTTTGAAAGGAAAAGTGGTTCATTATCACTATTATTTTAAAATTTTTATTGCTAGAGAAGCTGAATATTTCAGTTTGTAATCCCACAAAGATTACAAGGATTGCTGGCACACACCTGTAATCCCAGGAGGTTGAGACATGAGTGACTGTACATTTAAGGCCAGCCTCAGCAACTTAGTGAGGTTCTAAGCAACTTAGTGAAATATTGTCTCAAAATAAAAAGGACTGGGGATGTGCTTCAGTGGGTAAGTGCCCCAGGTTTCAATTCCCACTACAAAAACAAACAAAAAACTGACAACAACAATCCTTCTTTCATCACCGTTGGTAGTTTGTACACTTTAATGTTTATAAATTTGATTCACAATGATACCTGTTTCACTACTAGGGTATTTTTTATTGATTTGTAAGAGTGCTTCATGTAATTATAGATATAAATACTCTGTAATATATGTTGGAACATATTATTCACAGTACAATTTTTCCTTTATCTGAACTTGTGATTTTGAATGTATGGTCTGGTTTTACACCTCCTATATCCAAATGTAAGAAAAATATTCAAGTTGCTGGATTTCATATATCTTTTCTTTAAGTTTAAACTCTTTAAAACATTGAAATGTGTCTTTATATATGTGAGATGTTGATAGTTTCATTTTCTTTTATTCCTCTTCTTTCTCAAGAAACATGTGTCAGTTTCTTCTTTCCTTCCTTTTCTGAACAACTCAGTTCTAAAGACACTGATAGAGTCAAAAGAAGTAGGGATCTACTATTGAAAGGGGGTGTGTAATGGATGCCCCTTGGGCCCCTCAAAAGCATCGAAGGCCAAGAAGAACAAGGAAAGTACATGTGTAGAAGATCATTCAAGAGCAGGGTGGTAAAGCCTGAAGAGGGTAAAGATACCATCTTGGTTTTGTCTGGCAGAGTGCCAAAAGCATGAGGCAAGTTACTCTGTAGGTAAATTGCCAGCAATCTAGTGAAACTAGCTGAAATGTTGGGAGGAACTGCTTTCATAAGGTCTTTAAAAAACCGTTATTGAAGAAGGAGCCTTCATGGCCTAATCACTTCTCAAAGGCCTCATCTCTTAGTGCTCTTACATTGGCAACACCTGGATTTTGGAGCAGCCATATTCAAACCATACAACTGCTCTTGTACAAAAGAAGCCATTATTAATTCATAAATGGATGTGCACAGCTATGTTCCAATAAAATCTTATTTACCAAAACAGATGGTGGGCTGAAATTGGTCCCAAGTCTGTAGTTTGACAACCATTTTTATTTTATTTAAAGTTCTGAAAATTTTTGAATGCAATTTTAAATTATAAATTTTTATTTCTTTTAACATTTAAAGCATATAGACATTTATTCTCCTCTGAGTGAAACTTTGGAAACCTCCCATGAATTCTAATATATAATGTTCTTAGTACTGGCATTTTCTTACATATTATATAATTTCCATTTATATTCTTCCTGGTATAGGAATTATTTAGTAAAGTTGTCAGTGTCACTGTTAAATGTTAGAAAATGAAGAAAGGTTTTGAAAATAGGTACATGGAGAATAATAATTAAAGGAACGCAATTTAGTGGCATTTTAGTACTGGCAATGACACAGGCTGTTCAGTGCAGGTAAAACAGTCTCAGAAGAGTAATCCATTGTCTTGTGCTGCCAGAACTAGAGTTATTTGGAATCAAAGAGGCCAGAAAGAATCACAGTATAGAGATCATTAACCATAATTAGAATGAAATGATTTTAGCATACAGGACAATGGCCACAAGGAATGGCTTTAGATTAAGATGCTGAAAGAATACGAAAGAAAATATTTATATTGAAATAGAAGAGTCATAATACAACCCTGAAAATTTGGGAGGATGGTGGAGTTATTATTATTCATTTTATTTTGTTGTTATTACATTCTTATATTGCAATACAGTTAAAGAACATATTCTCTACAATGGCTACATTTGGCAAAGTATTGGAGCTTCCTTTGTCCCACTCCCACACCCACCCCCACCCCCAGGTTTCAATGAGTGTTTGGAAAGAAACACTAAACCTCTGTAGGATACTGGTTTCTTTATTAATTTATTTGTGTGTTCCTGTTCTCTCCAGGACTATGAAATATGCATTCATCTTCCATTAGTATTACGTTTCTTTCATCTTTTCCTGGACTTTCTACCAACTGTATATTTTGCTTTTTAAATGTATTTTGATATTGGTTATTTAATGCAAGTTGTATATTTTCTTTGAATATTGTGCCCTTCATCAATAATAAATACAGTGCATTTGATATTTTTGGCATTTAATCCACTTTTGCTTGGCCTTAATGTTTCTACCCCTACTTTCTTTTTATTTAAAGGAGGCTTATCTATTGTTGTCCATCTTTTGCTCTTAAAATATGTGAATACATTTTTAATAGTGTGTAATTTGATTTGGCTTTTATGTATTGTAGTTTTATAACCTTTTCTTTTAGTAAAAGATACTGATGTGAGGTTTTCCTTATTGTTACATGTATTTGACCATTTAAATAAGAATCCAGGAATAAAACATCTAAACAATAGTCAGTCGTTTAACTATGTTACCTTAAAATTAATTAATAATCCCATTTTCAGCCATGACCTCATGTAGGTTTTATTAACTTAATTTTTTAAACTCCTGAGTAGAATTTTCAATGCAAAAATCTTGTCATTGGACTTGAAAAAAATCAGTCTCTTAAAATTTATAGACAGAAGCTTAATAGCTAGTCAATGACTCAGGTTAGCTTTTGTGTTAAGTTTAACATTTCTGGCTAGATAATCAATAAACAGGGATTGGAGTTCAAAGTGAAATCACTGTGTATGTCTTGGCCCTATACCATCCTGTAGATTATCATTTTACATATGTTCCTCCTACCAAAAGTATGCAATAGGACAAGAGAAAATCAGAAGATGAAGGAAATCAAATGTTTTTCTTGATGACATACTTTAAAAACATGAATTATCAAGACCACAGGAGACATGAGCATTGAAGAAAGAAAATAACTCTAGTCTTTTTCTAATTTAAATCAAGCTAATAGGAAATTGTTGGCTTCTTCCTCTCCATGGTACCCATTTTTACTTATTCAATTACTTTCTATAACAATAATCCATATTCAACTACCTCTGAAGAACGTTCTTCTGATTGGACATTCACACAGCAATTCCCAGAAGGTTAGCTGTTATAACCCTTATGGATCAGAACTCAGTTGGTCCCTGGTTGTAAACTCTATGGTCATATCATCGATTTAGTGGCTGTATTCTCAAATTCTGTGCTAGCTGAATTATGGGGAGTAAACTTGTTCTGTCTCTGCTAGACCATATTCCTCTAACCTTTCTGAACATGAAGATGTCTAACTCCTACATTACAATCTCAAGAGACCACATTTTTTCCTAAGTGTGTACCTACTTCTTATAGAACCACAAAATATAAGGGGGAAAATGTGAGCAGAAAAAGAGTAATTCATAGCTATAGACACAATTCAAAACAGAATATTTGAAGGTTGTAGATCTACTGTGTTCTTTTATGACTTTCTGCTATCAGGTTATTTCCATCATAGAAAAAAAAAAAAAAAAAAAAGCTCCCAGAGGCATAAAGTGAATGTGACAAGGCACACTATCTCAAGATGCTACAGCACTAAAGAACGGTGGAATTCTTGGAGAGATAGGCTTTCAACAAAGGAACTGCATTAGAGGAGGTAGCAAGTGATATAGTCCTGCTTTCCCTTTTGGCCTTTTGGAAAGGTCATTACAATGAACTTTTTCTCCTTTGTGATAGGAGGAGGCAATGAGAGGAAGATGCCCAGAAACTGACATTAAACCCTACTGCCATCATTATTTCCCCTAGTCTGTCTGGGAGTTAAGGGGAATGATGTTCCACAAGTCCAATATATGTTATACATAAACAGTAATGTAATAGCAGTATCAATTTTTTTTGTCAGGCAATTAAACTTTATGCCAAGCTAATTCAATTTTGCTGCTGTTTTATTAAGTCTTATGGGAAAAAAAAAAGAAAAGAAAAAAAAGAAATCTGTTCTCTCTGGTAAATCATGAGTTGCAGAACACATTTCTTAATACAAGCTCTTTGTTCTGCTATTTTGATATATTAAATATCCAGCAACAAATTTCTGGGGTCATAAATCTACAGTGATAAAATTAATCCTACTGCTGAAGACAAATAAATATTTTATTGCAGTTTTATGAGCTTTTGTTCCTTCTTGCAAGTAGTTGTTGTTTAGTGGTACGAAGACATTTTGCTTCTCTAAAATGTATTAGAAGCAATATAACAGTGATAGAATTCATACCTACAAAACTGTTGTGCATCCTTAAGATTGAAATTAAAATTTGAAGCACATTTCTCACAAAAAACAAAGAATAATGTGTCAAGAGAAAGTATTCAGTTATGATGGTCAACTTAGTTTATATCCTCAAATCTTTTGAATTTCAATTGTGGGCACTAATTCTATTATGTGACACTTGTTTTCATTTTCATTTGTTTTGTTTTGGTATTAGAAAAAAAAAAAAAAGAGTTTTAGGGGTCAAGGAAAAATATCAAACCAAATACCCATCAAGATGTAGCTCATTTAATAATCAAGAATGTGCAAACCTTGGAGGTTACAATGAAAGTGAAAACAGGACTTTTTTTTTTTTTTTTTGAGGGTTGAGGAGGAGAAAACTCAGAATCAATGCAGTCTTCTGCCATCTATAAAAAACTCAATTTGGTTCAATTCCCTTCAGGAAATTTTCACAAAAACAGAAATTTGGTATAGAAAGATCAAATAGCTTATTTCCTCCAAATAGAAGAAGGAAAAACTTGAAGCCTACATATGGAGATTACTTCCTTGAAAATATTTTGTGCCAGAACTCAAGATTTGTCCTTTGTAATCTATCATTCTCTTAAACTCAGAACTTGTTTTATTATAATGCATCAATTGCTAAATATTAAAACACTTTTGCTAATTTGGCTTAGGCAAATATCTACAGGAGCATTTTCCAATATGACCTGTTCACTGTGCACCTTGACCTTTAGTCATTTATACAGCACAGTCCTAAGTAAGATATTGCTTACTGCTTTTCTGAGTTCACACCCTTGAACACCCTGCTTCACCTAATCCCTGTGTTCCTCAAGTTTGAATTCCATGGGTAAGGAGGAATACACAGAAATGGGGATACATGAAATCACTTATCTCTGCCAGAAAGCAAAATGTATATGCCAACTTTACATTTTAGCAATTTGCAAAGAATAACAATATAATTTGAAAACAGCTGTACAGATAAGAAATATGAATATAATAAAGGAGTAGGGAAAAAGTGAACTCCCACTCCCAGGCAAGACAAATTGGCAAGGACCTGATTCCTTTGCTACCTGAAACATGAGAGAAAATAAAAAAGAGGGAGAGGAAGGGGAGGGAGAAAAGAAGGGGAGGGGAGAAAAGAGGCAGGTAGAGTTGCTTTTGAGACATTGAATATGAGAAAATAAAGGAAAGCAATCTTTTAAGAGGGGAAACAAACGAGGTAAACCTTACAACTGTTCCAATTTACTGACATAAGAAGTCTAGGATGTAATACAGGGAGGAGGAATCGAGGCAGGGCCCAGGAAACTCCTTGAGTTGAAAAGATAAAATTGGAAGTCTAGAGAGAAGAAGGTGGTTAGAGTTTCCAGGAAAGACAACTGGAGAGGAGAGAGCTACAATAAGAACTTCTTAATAAGAATCCCAGTTTTTAATACTCAAAACCTTGTCACATAAGCACTATTTTCTATTCTGTTTTTCAGCTAGGTATGGCTGTATGGCTGCTTTGACCAATGAGATATAAGAAAATTCTGTATGTTGAAATTAACAGAAAATGTACAACTTTTTCCTACTAGCTACAATGTGATATGATTGCTCAAGTCTGAGCTGTCTTATTGGGTGATGACACATAGGAGCAAAGCAATAAGCTTATGGATCATTGTGACTTCCTCCTACCATGATAATCTGCTCAGATGTCCATGATCTTATTTGGGTTTCAGTCACTGGTCCACACAAGTTATTAATTTAAAGTACACAATCCACTCAGGTCTGGCAGCAATCTTCCTTTCTACACATCCTGACTAGTACCCTAGGGTACACCCAACTGTTTTTGGGAAATTCTACCAAGAAGTAGAATTCCTAGAAAACACAAAAGGCATTTTTATTCTTAGGACTTGTTGACTCTCTAGGGTTTACATGAATATTAGAGAACAATTTTTTTTTCCATATTTGATCTCAAACAGACTGGGAGATTTGCTGAATTTATCCCTGAAGATGACACACTACTGCTAAATTCATCTCTCTCTCCTTTTCTTCAGTAGGGGCAATAAAAATTTTGTTTTTGTCTTCCTACTTCTATAAAGATTCAAACTTTTGAAAATAAAAAGTCATAAAGAAACAACATTCTAATTCCAAGTCAGCAAAGATATAAAAATATTAGCCTATTACACTAGATTTAATGACCTTCAAGTTTGCTTCCTGACTTTTGAGCTGATATTTTCTCTTATCTGGAGATCAAATAATTTAAAATTTGAAAACTTCCTTATTTTATGAATCTTTTTAAGAAGATTTTGTTTTCTAATTAACATAATTTCAGCCAGGCTCAGTGGTGCACATCTCTTGCTGCCTGAAGCGATTGCTGCTTGGAGCAATGAAGCCGTGGGAATAAGTTCAGAGGCAGACTGGAAACGAACAGGCTCTTTATTCTGGTAGCTTCTCTCTCCGGCTCCAAAAACAACTCCTGCACACCAAGACCACACTCATCCAAACAACCAACAACCAATGGCGCCGACCTAATCCGCCAAGTCCCTGGCTCAAGTCTCACGAGATCCTGGGCCAAGTCCCGCGAGATCCCAGGCCAAGTCCCACGAGATCCCAGGCCAAGTCCCACGAGACCACGGAAGGCGGCAATGCCCGAACATCTCCATGGCCTGCAGACAACCGCAATCTCAGCCATCTCCCCAATCAGGGCTCCTGCACACATCTATAATCTTGGCAGCTCAGAAGGCTTCTTTATGTCTGAATTCTCAACTGGATCTTTTTATTTTATATGTGAGATAATGATAATGTGTTCTCTATTGTAATAAAAAAAATTCTGGGAAATAATCAGATATGGAAAAATATTCTATAAATTGTGTTACATCCATATAAAAGACACTAAGCCATAAAATAAAATGAGGACCACCTCGCTTTTCAGTGCCCTGTCCATGGAAAAGGGTTGTTATTAGGGGAACAGCCTGCTGTTCTTACACACAGTCTGGAACAGTGGCATCTATGTTCTTCCCAGAGGGAATAGGACAGATGTAAGAATAAAGAGCTCCTATATTCCTGCTAAGAGCACCAGGTACAAGAAATGGTATGTGGAAAAGTTGAAGAGTAAGATAATTGTCAAGGACAATGAGAGTAGGTAGTGAGCAATTAAGTGGGGTGTATAGCTCTGCAATGGCAATAAAAGACAAAACAGCCATAAGTTTAACAAAAATAAACAAGGAAAATGACATTTAAGAAAAGCCTTTCTAGGATTGAGGGAAGCCTCTGAAGTCTGGCCTCAAAGACTATCCCTGCAAACAAGCCCAACTTTAATTGGATTAGATTTTAGACTAAATTATATCCACAGAGTATTATCAAGAGTAACAGAGCAATCAGCAAGAAACTAGTGAAGACTAACTTGTGGCTCTGATACAGCACAGATGGAACAGCCAATATCTTAACGTGGAATTCATAGAAAAAGACCAAGAAAGGCTGGATCAAACCACTATCACCCCAGAAGGGCAGAGAGAGTTAGGGTGAGCCTGGGCATGCCAAGGCTGCACTCTCTGAGCATCAAACTCAGAGGAAAGAGTTTTCACTGAAATAGTTCAGTCAAGTCACTAAGAAACAAACAAATTAGCAAAAATAATGACCATACCAGGAGTGGTGTGACAGTACCATATTTGCTAAAATAGATAATCAAAATATTTAATTTTCAAACAATAATTGAGAATTGTGGAATAATGAAATAAGTTAGAATGTATAACATTATTCAGGATTAAAAGAAAAGCAAGCAGGCCCAAGAAACCACCTTTGAGAGAGCTCAGATGTTGGAATTAGAAAAGAAAGACTTCAAAGCAACTATCATACAACTGTATATTTCTTTTTGTTTTAACCCAGTTATCTAAAAGTGCAGAAAAACATGCATATAGAAGTATGAAAATATGAAAGTAAAGTAGTTCATATCTTCACGTATTTATGTGTGTGTATATATATACCTGTAATTGTATTGTTGGATCTAGAACATAAAGAAATGTAATATTTTTTTTGTTTAATTTTTATTTATAGTAGTATGTATGTATTACAGTTCATACTGCACATATAGAGCATCTTTTCACACAAAACAGTTTGTATATAAAGTATATTTGTAGCATTCAAGTCTTCAATCATGCATTTAGAATAATGATATCCATCTTATTCAAACACTTTTTCTTCCCCCCCTTTGCCCCTTGCTCACTCCCTTCCCCTCCCTTCCCTTTGACCATTATAGTGTTCCTCTAATCCTCCTATGTACCCTGACCCAACAATACTGTGAATCGTCCTCCTTATATCAGAGGAAATATTTGATATTTGGATTTTTGATATTGACTGATTTCACTTAGCATTATATTCTCCAACTTCATCCATTTACCAGCGAATGTCATTATTTTATTTTCTTTTATTGCTGTGTTGTAAGCTGCCTGTCGTGGCCAGCCACAAACCGCCGCGGGAGAAAAACTCGGAGGCAGAGTAAAGATACTACTACTTTTACTTCTACTTTCTTAGAGAGAGCTTAGAGAGAGAAAGAAAGATTTTTCTTCTTCTTAGAAAGAGCTTAGAGAGAAAGATTAGAGATAGCTTTTTCTTCTTCTTCTTCTTAGAGCTTAGAAAGATAGAGCTTTTTCTTCTTCATCTTAGAGCTTAGAGAGAAAGAGAGAGAGCTTGAAAGAGAGAGATTTCTTCTTTAGAGAGAGAGAGAGCTTAGCTTTTAGAGCTTCTTTCTTCTTTCTTCCTCGGGAGCCTCGGCCTGACTCTGACCAGCAATTACTTCTTCTATCTGGTTTCTCTTCTGTAACCGCTCTGCCTACGTTCTGGCCACTCTGATTCTTTTCTTCTTCTCCGACCCGAACTCTTCTTCCGACTGACCGAGCGACTGCACGACTGACTGAATGAATTCATTCTTCTCCTGACTCCGACCGCTTTCACCCGGTTATATACCTTTAGCTTTGCGGGTGCCTCACGTGCATTTACAGGTGCGTCACATACATACTTATTATCAGGTGGAACTTATGGCTTCCAGCTGACCGCAATAGCCATCTCCCTAATCGGGGCTCCTTCACTGTGTAAAATTCCAAGGTGTATATATACCACATTTTCTTTATCCATTCATCTACCCAGGGACATCTAGGTTGGTTCCACAAACTAGCTATTGTGAATTGTGCTGCTATAAACATTGAAGTGGCTGTGTCACTGTAATATGCTGTTTTTAAGTCCTTTGGGAATAGACCGAGGAGTGGGATGGCTGGATCATAGGGTGGTTCCATTCCCATTTTCCCAAGAAATCTCCATACTGCTTTCCATAGTGGTTGTACCATTTTGCAGTCCCACCAGCAATGTATGAGTGTGCCTTTTTTCCCACATCCTCTCCAACATTTATTGTTGTTTGTGTTCTTGATAGCTGCCATTCTGACTGGAGTGAAATGAAATCTTAGAGTAGTTTTGATTTGCCTTTCTCTAATTGCCAGCGATGTTGAGCATTTTTTCATGTATTTGTTGATTAGTTGTGTATCTTATTCTGAGAAGTGGCTTTTCAAATCCTTAGCCCATTTGTTGATTGGGTAATTTGTTGTTTTGGAATTAAGTTTTTTGAGTTCTTTATATATTCTAGAAATTAGTGCTCTATCCGATGTGCATGTATTAAATATTTGTTCCCAATTAGTTGGCTCTCTATTCACATCACTGATTGTTTCTATTGCTGAGAAGAAGCCTTTTAGCTTAAATCTATCCCATTCATTAATTCTTGGTATTAATTCTTGCGCTACAGGATTCTTATTAAGGAACTTAGAGCCTAATCCGACATGTTGGAAATTGTAGCTCATTTTTCCTTCTATTAGGTGTATTGTCTCTGGTCTAATTCCTAAGTCCTTGATCCACTTTGAATTGAATTTTGTGCATGGTGAGAGATACAGGTTTAATTTCATTTTGTTGTATATGGCTTTCCAGTTTTCCCAGCACCATTTGTTAAAGAGGCTATCCTTTCTCCACTGTACATTTTTGGCGCCTTTGTCAAAAGCCTCTGGAAGGGAAGTGATGAAAACTACTCCATTTACAATAGCATCAAGAAAAATAAAATACCTGGGAATCAACTTAATGAGAGAGGTGAAAGGCCTCTATAACGAAAACTACAGAACATTAAAGAAAGAAATCATAGAAGACCTCAGAAGATGGAAAGACCTACCTTGTTCTTGGATAGGTAGAATTAATATTGTCAAAATGTCCATACTACCAAAAGCATTATACAGATTTAATACAATTCCAATCAAAATCCCAATGACATTTCTCAAAGAAATAGAAAAAGCAGTCATGAAATTCATCTGGAAAAATAAGAGACCCAGAATAGCTAAAGCAATCCTGAGCAAGAAAAGTGAAACAGGTGGCATCACCATACCAGACTTTAAATTATACTATAGAGCAATAGAAACAAAAACAGCATGGTATTGGCACCAAAACAGACTGGTAGACCAATGGTACAGAATTGAAGACACAGAGACTATTACATATAATTTCAGCTATCTTATATTAGACAAAGAAATGTAATATATTTTAACAAAGGAGGTAGATGGAAATAAAGCTGTATTGTAGTAAGAATCCAGATCTTAACTTGAATCCACTGGTATAAAGATAAACATGAATGCTAAAGAAGAAGGTTAATATTAACAATTCTATAAATTGTCCAGGATTAACAAATAGGTTAAACTATAAAACAAACTGAAATAATCTTGAAAGAACTAAAATCTCACAAGTTATGTTCTCTGACCACAATACAAGGAAATTAGAAATCAATAATTAGGGTAATTGACAAATTCACAAATTTGTGGTAAAAACCAAGCTCTTTTTTTTTTCTTTATTTTTGTAGTATGTTGATTTTTTATTCTAATTTGTTATACATGCTTGCAGAGTGCAATTCATTTCATATTACATATAAAGCGCACTATTTTACAAGTTGCTGGTTTTACATAAAGTATTTTCAAAAAAATGTGTCTTCATACATGTACTTATGGTAATGATGTCTAACTCATTCTACCATTATTCCTATCCCTTAACCCCTCCCCTTCCCTCCCCTCCCCTTGTTCTATTTAAAGTTTCTTCATTCCTCTCATCCCCACTCCCTTGCCTTTATAAGTCAGTATCTTCATAACAAAGAGATCATTCCACCTTTGGTTTGTTGGGATTGGCTAACTTCACTTGGCATTATTTTCTCCAGCTCCATCCATTTACCTGAAAATGCCATGATTTTATTCTCTTTTAGTGCTGAATAATAGTCCATTGTGTATATATGCCACATTTTCTTTATCCACTCATTTACTGAAGGGCATCTAGTTTGGTTCCACAGTTTACCTATTGTGAATTTTGCTGCTATAAACATTGATGTGGCTGTGTCACTGTAGTAAGCTGTTTTTAAGTCTTTTGGGTGTAGACCAAGGAGTGGGATAGCTGGGTCAAATGGTGGTTCCATTCCAAGTTTTCCTAGGAATCTCCATCCTACTTTCCAGATTGGCTTCACCAATTTGCACTCTTACCAGCAATGTAAGAGTGTGCCTTTTTCCCAACATCCTTACCAGCATTTATTGTTGTTTGTATTTTTGATAGCTGCCATTCTGACTGCAATAAGATGAAATCTTAGAGTTGTTTTGATTTGCATTTCTCTAATTGCTAGAGATGTTGAACTTTTTTTATAGATTTGTTGATTGATTATATATCATCTTCTGAGAAGTGTCTGTTTAATTCCACAAAACTCAACTCAACGTGAATCAAGGACCTAGGAATTAAACCAGAGACCTTGCACCTAATAGAAGAAAAAGTAGGCCCAAATCTCCATCATGTTGGATTAGGACCCAACTTCCTCAATAAGACCTCTATAGTGCAAAAATTAAAACCAAGAAATAATAAATGGGATGGATTCAATCTAAAAATCTTCTCCTCAGCAAAAGAAACAATTAGTGTTGATTTTATTTTATTTTTTGTTTTTTTAATTTGTTCCTTTTAGATATAAATTACAGTAGAGTGTATTTTGATATGTTATACATACATGGAGTAAACTTATTCTAAGTAGGATTCCACTCTTGTGGGTGAACATGATGTGGAGAGTTACACTGGTTGTGTATTCATATGTAAGAATACAAAAATTATGTCTGGGTCATTCTGCTATCTTTCTTATTACAATTCCTCTTCCCTTCCCTTCATTTTCCTTTGTCTAGTCCAAAGAACTTCTATTCTTCTTCTCCCTCCATCCCTTGTTGTGGGTTAGCATTCACATATCAGAGAAAATGTTCAGCCTTTAGATTTTGTAGGACTGGCTTAATTCACCTAGCATGATAGTCTCCTTTTCTGTCCATTTACCAGCAAATGCCATAATTTCTTTCTTCTTTATGACTGAGTAATATTCCATTGTGTATATATAGCACATTTTCTTTATCCATTCATCTGTTGAAGGGCACCTAGATTGGTTGCATAGCTTAGCCATTTTTATTTGAGCTGCTATAAACACTGATGTGGCTACATCATTGTAGTATACTGATTTTAAGTCCTTTGTGTATATACTTAGGAATGGGATAACTGGGTCAAATGGTGGTTTCATTCCAAGTTTTCTAACGAATCTCCATACTGCTTTTTAGAGTGGTTGCACCAATTTGCAATTCCACCAGCAATGTATGAGCGAAGATTTTGGCCCACATACTCACCAACATTTATTGTTCTTGTATTTTTGACAACTGCCATTATGACTGGAGTGAGGTATAGTTTTAATTTGCATTTCTCTAACTGCTAGAGATGTGGAACATTTTTTCTTATATTTTTGACCATTCCTATTTCTTCTTCTGTGAAATGTCTGTTCAATTAGTTTTTTGCACATCCTGGATATTAATGCTCTGAGGTGCAGGCAGTAAAAATTCTCTCTCATTCTGTGGACTAGCAAGTTATTCATGTTATTGTTTCCTTTGCTTTGAAGAAGCTCTTTAGTTTGATACCACCCCATTTATTGATTCTTAATTTTACTTTTTGTGCTCTAGGAGTCTTATCAAGGAAGTCAGGTCTTGAGCCAACATGGGGGACATTTGGGCCTACTTTTTCTTCTAGTAGTCAATGGGTCTCTGGTTTAATGCCTAAGTCCTTGATCCATTTTGAGTTGAGTTTTGTGCAGGGTTACATAGGAGTTCGGTTTTATTCCACTACATATGAATTTCCAGTTTTCCCAGCACCATGTGGTGAAGAAGCTCTGTTCTCCATTGTATATTTATGGCACCTTTGTCTAGTATGAGATAACTGTATTTATGTGGGTTTATCTCTGTGTCTTCTATTCTGTTCCATTGGTCTTCATGTCTGTTTTTGTGCCAATACCATGCTATTTTTTTCCCCTATAGTTCTGTAGCATAATTTAAAGGCTGGTATCATAATGCCTCATGCATCACTTTTCTTACTAAGGATTGCTTTGGCTCTTCTGGGCCTCTGAATAAATTTCCAAATGGATCTCATGACTTCTTTTTCTATTTCTATGAAGAACATCATTGGAATTTTAAAATAAATTACATTATATCTGTTTAGCACTTTTGGTAGTATGGCTACTTTGACAATATTAATTCTGTCTATCAAAGAACATGGGAGATCTCTCTGTCTTCTAAGGTCTTCTTCAATTTCTTTTCTTAGTGTTCTGCAGTTTTCATTGTAGAGGTCCTTCACCTCTTTTGTTAGATTCCCAAATATTTTCTTTTTGAGGCTATTGTGAATGGGACAGTTTCCTGATTTCTCTTTCAGCTCATTTTTCATTGGTGTGTAGAAATGCAATTGTTTATGGGTGTTAATTTTATATCCTGCTAATTTGCTTATGAGCTCTAGGAGCTTTCTGATTCTAAGTATAGAATCAGCAAATTGGTATAGTTTGAGTTCTTCTCCTATTCATATCCCTTTAATTTCTTTCTTCTAGCTCTGGCTAGGGTTTCAATTACTATGTTGAATAGGATTGGTGAAATGGACATTCCTGTCTTGTTCCAGATTTTAGAGGGAATGTTTTAAATTTTTCTTCATTTAGAATAATGTTTGCCTTGGGTTTAGCATATATAAATCTTTTTAAATGTTGAGATCTGTTCCTACTATCCCTAGATTTTCTAGTGTTTTGAGCATGAATGGATGCCGAATTTTGTGAAATGCTTTTTGTGCGTCTATTGAAATAATCTTATGATTCTTGTCTTTAATTCTATTGATATGATTAATTACTTTTTTTTGTTTTGTTTTTTGGTACCTGGTATTGAACTCAGGGGCACTCTACCACTGGGCCACATGCCCAGCCCTTTTTTGTATTTTATTAGAGACAGGGTCTCACAGAGTTGCTAAGTGCCTCGCCATTGCTGAGGCTGGCTTTAGACTCACAATCCTCCTGCCTCAGCCTCCCAAGTGCTGGGATTACAGGTGTGCGCAACTGCGTCCAGCTCTGAATTATGTTTATTGATTTCCATATGTTGAACCAGCCTTGCAGCCCTGGAATGGACCACATTTGATCATGGTGCACTATCATTTTATCTTTTTGTATATGTATGTAATGTATTTTGTTAAGAATTTTTGCATCTACATTCATTAGCTATATTGCCCTGAAGTTTGCTTTTCCTAGTATGTCTTCGTCAGGTTTTGATATCAGGGTGATACTAGCATCAAAGAATGAGTTTGGAAGGGTTCCCACCTTATCTATTTCTATTTCATGGAATAATTTGAGTAATATTGGTTTTAATTCTTTTTTGAAGGTCTGGTAGAACTCAGCTGAGAATCCACCTGGTCCTGGGGTTTTCCTAATTGGTAGGCTTTTGATGGCATCTTCTATTTTATTGCTTGAAAATTATCTGTTTTAATTTTCTGTGTCCTCCTAATTCAATATGGGTAGGTCATATATCTGTAGAAATTTGTTGATGTCTTCAAGATTCTCTATTTTATTGGAGTATAGATTTTCAAAGTAGTTTCTGATTATTGTCTGTATTTCAGTGGTGTCTGTGGTGATATTTCCTCTTTTATCATGAATTTAATAATTTCAGATTTTTCTTTCTTTTCATTAGTGTGGCTAAGGGTTTATCAATTTATTTATTTTTTCAAAGAATCAACTTTTTGTTTCATCAATTTTTTGTTTCAATTTCATTAATTCTGGCTCTAATTTTAAGTATTTCCTGTCTTCCCCTGCTTTTGTATTGATTTGTTTTTATTGATCTATGGCTTTGAGATGTAAAGTTAATTTTTTTTATTTCATGACTTCCTATTCTTTTAATGAATAAGATCAGTGCAATGTACTTTCCTCTTAGAACTGTATTCATAGTGTCCCAGAGATTTTAATATGTTGTGTTGCTAATCTCATTTACCTCTAAGTACTTTTTTATTTCATCCTGGATTTCTTCTGCTATCGATTGGTCATTCAATAGTGTATTATTTAATCTTCTGGTGTTATAGTAGCTTCTATTTTTTATTTTATCATTCATTTCTTATTCCATTATTATCTGATAAAATGAAAGGTATTATCTCTATTGTTTTTATATTTTCTAAGAGTTGCTTTGTGGCTTAAGATATGGTCTATTTTAGAGAAAATCCTGTGCTGCTAAGAAGAAAGTGTATTCCATCATTGATAGATGAGATACTCTATGTATGTCTGTTAAGTCTAAATTATTAATTGTATTTTTTCATTCTATGTTTATTTAGTATTATTGTGTTGTGATCTATTTGATTCTAGAAATTATGAAGGATTTGTTTGATGTACATAGATACTCCATTGTTTGTGGCATAAATATTTAAGATTGTTATGTCTTATTGATGTTCCTTACGCAGTATGAAATGGTCTTCTTTGTCCCTTTGGCTTGAAGTCCACATTATTTAATATGAGGCTAGAAATGCCTCCTTGAGAATAAGTTGTTTTTCCCCTTCTTTTTACTTTCAGTCTGTGATGTCTTTGCTTGTGAGTCTCTTGAAGACAGAATGTTGTAGGGTTTTATTTTTTTAATACAATCTGCCAGTCTTTATCTTTTGATTGATGAGTTTAGGCCATATACATTTAATGTTATTATTGAGAACTAATTTTCATTACCTATTTTGATTATTTCTGGGTTTTAATTTGAATCAGTTTCTCCTTTGAGTGATTATCCCTTTCATGTAGTTCCCCCTTTGCTGGTTTTCATTTTTATTTTTCATTTCTTCATGAAATATTTTATTGAGTATGTTCTATAGTGCAGCCTTTCTATTTGAGAATCCTTTCAACTTTTGTTTATCATGGAAGGTTTTTATGTCATTGTCAATTCCGAAGCTTAATTTTGCAGGGCATAGCATTCTTGGTTGTCTTCCATTTTCTTTCAGAACTTGGTATATATTATTCCAAGACCTCCTAGTTTAAAAGGTGTGGTTTGAGAAATCAGCTGATATCTGGATTGGTTTCCACCTAAATGCAACCTGTTGTTTTTTTTCTGGCAGCTTTAAAATACTGTCCTTATTCTGTTTATTGGGCATTTTCACAATAATGGTGTGGGTCTGTTTTAATTTTGTCTATCTGTGTTTCTGTATGCCTATTATATTTGATTTTCTATTTCATACTTAAGTTTGGGGAAATTTTCAGATATTATTTTATTGAAAAGATGTACATTCCTTTTGTTTGTATCTCCCAGCCTTCTTCGATCTCAATAAATCTTAAATTTGGTCTTTTCATGTTTTCCCATATTTCTTAGCATTTTGTTCATGGTCTCTTAACATCGTTCATCCATGGTGAACTTTATTTTATAGATTATATATTTTGTCTTCATTACCTGAAACTCTGTCTTCCAAGAGGTGTAGTCTGTTGGTGAGGCTGTCAATAAATTTTTAATTTGGTTTATTGATTCTTTCATTTTGAGGATTTCTGCTGTTTTTTTCAAAATCTCTCTCTTTATTGACGTGATATTCTGTGTTCCATATTTTCTCCCTTACCTCATCCTTTACCTCACAGATCAATTTTACTATGAACATTCTAAACTCCTTCTCTTTGCATTTCTTCCATTATGGTGTCGATGTATTCTGTTATTGAATTATATTGTGTATTTAAGACAATTTGTTCCTTTTTTTTTTTGTTCATGTTGTTTGTGTCTACCCATTTTACAAAATGGTTTTTAAGTCAGTAGAGTTTCTACCTTCTGGACTTACCAAGTCTCTGAAGTTTTCCACTGCCTCACAGTTTAGGGGGAGATAGACAACAATTAATGCAAAAAATTTACAGCATCAAACCAAATAGTTCCTGCTTTGGCATCTACTATGTTAATTTTCATAATAAACAGAGATAATATGATCAGTTATTGTACATAGTAAAAACAGTAAGTTTATATATGGGTTTACTATTTTAAGATGTGAACAGGAATAGAAAAGAATATAGAATGTGATGTTTTTGAGGGAAGAAGAGAGAAAAATAGAAGTAAAAAATAAATGAAGAGTGATACAGAAGAATCAATAAAGGTTGACTGTTAGCAGAGGAAAAGGGAATCAAGGGAAACAGATAAGTCAGAGCAAAAGTGTATAGAATAAAAATTTTTTTAAAAAAATAGAAATAAAAATAAACATAAAAGAGAACAAAACATATATTTTGATTCAAATATTGATCTATAAGAAACAACTGCCTTAAAAAATGCTGGGATTGAGAAAATAAAACAACAGGTATGATATGTGTAAGTGTTCATGAAACCATTCAAATCACAATTGAACAAAGAATAGAAAAAATTTAAAAATTAAAAGAAAAAAACTTTAAATTAAATTAAATTAAAAAGAGGATATTGATAAAAAGTTAGAGAATTGTTTCCAGTAGAGTTCCAAAGATTCTTGGCTTCCTTCTCAGGTGTGTTTGGTGGAGTTGCTGGAGTTTGATGGGAGATCATGTAGGCAGAACTTTTGGAGGTAGGGTTTAGGCTTAGTTGGCCTCCAAACTCTTCCTTGGATTGGTCTAAAGATTTTAAATCAGCATACCTCCTAGGATGAGCAGATGCTGGACCTTGCTGGGAGACTGACCCCCAGGAAAAACCCTTAGGTTTCACTTGAGCAGTGGAGGGACCAATTTTTCTTCCTGTCAGACATGCATGAACTTCATTTTTTAATTATTATTTTTATATTTTTTTTAGTTGTAGATCGACACAATACCCTTATTTTATTTATTTATTTTCATGTTGTGCTGAGGATTGAACCTAGTGCCTCATACATGCTAGGCAAGCACTCTACCACTGAGCTACACACACAGCCATGAACTTCATGTTTTTAGGACTCTCAGATTAAGATTCAAATTCAGTCAATTCCTCCCTGCCCTTTCAAATTCTCAGCCTGCATGACTCTCTCAGTGGAAATTTCTTTTCAAGTGGCCCCTTCCATTCTCTGTGTGTGTGTGTGTGTGGTGTGTGTGTGTGTGTGTGTGTGTTGGGGGAAGGGGTGTTTCCCTGACCATTTTTTCCCTATATAAACCCTTTGCACTTTTTATTTTCTTTTGGTCTTTTAGACACACGCCATGCCTTACATTGTCAGTTTGCCAAACCTGTCTTCCAGATTAGGCACAGTTGTCAGGATTAGGGTCCCACAGCTGTGGTTCCCTATACTGGAGCTACAAAATGGTCTTTCCTCTGATTTCCCTGGTAGCTGGGGAAAATGTGGCTCTCCCCTACATACAATATTGTTGTGCATTATACCTGTCAGGTTATTCAGGCAGTGTCTTTGATCTCTGATCTCTGCATATCCAGTCACACCATGAACCTCCTAAAAATGGGGGTTCCTTTAATTGATGTATTACTCCACGACTTTAGCACAGGTGAGATCACAGTCAGTGGAGCCACGGCCTGTAGAAACAGCACTGAGGATTTCTTCTTTATTTTGTTATATCCAACCACCTGAGTCCTTGATCTAATTTGAATGTCCAGAGTTAATTCCCAGAAAAATTCCCCTCTCTCACCTTGCTGAAAAGTGTACTTTGAATTCTTGGTTTCACTACATGAAGCAACCAGGAAAGCAACCTTCTTTTATCCACCATTTTAAGTATCTTCAAGGACATACTCTTGATAAACCATTGCTCAAAGATAAATCAATTCAACAATACCTTGAAATGAAGTAATATTGAACAATGTAGCAAGACCTAAAGAATGCAACTAAAACAGTGCTTAGAGAGAAATGCAAAATGCTAAACACATTAAAAGGGAAAAAATGTCAGATCAAATCTAACATTTTACCTTAAGACACTAGAGAAAGAAGAGAACCTAAGACTAAAGCAATCAGAAAGATGAAAACAATAAAGATTAAAGTAGAGATAAACAAATAGAGAAGAGAAAGACAATACAAAAAAAAAATTTAATGTTAGTTATTGGAAAAGAACAACAAAATTGACAAAGTTTTACCTCTAATGACCAAGAAATGAAAAGTCTCAAATTGCTAAAATTAAGAAGGGAAGAACAGGCATAACTTTCATCCTTTTGGAAACAAAAGAATTTGAAAATAATAATATGAACAATAGTATGTCAACACATTAATTTAGAATAAATGGACAAATTTATTACAAAGACCCATGAGACATAAAAGTAGGGAAATGTTAACATGCTAAGTATGGTATACAAAGTGTCAGGAAAACTAAACAATAGCACTAAGGTTATAGAACAGCATGTTGAGAAATTCTTTAAACTGGACAAAAAGTGGCTCAAAATAGACTCTCTTTATAATAACACTATTCTCTATGAAATATATAGAGAAAGACCATTGTACTTACAGTCCTGGGATCTATCTTGCATCTTTAACATTGCTAAAAAGATCAGAGAAATAGAGGAATTGTATGACTTTTAAGTTGTGTCTTGTAAGGAAGGGGACTGGGTAGTACTAGTCCAAGTTAAGATATAATTGCTTTGGATTGGAGCATACAAAGAAATGAGTGTCTTGAATCAAGCCATGATGAGGAAATAGATAAACTGATTCAATAAATGTTGTTAATTACTACTACAGGCTGAGTGCAATGTTTGTAATTGGTGCCTAAAACAAATATGTTCCTTAACTGCATGGAATTTGCATTTTAGTGCAATAAAAAGAAATATAAAATTATAACTGTGGTAAGCATGATAAAATAATTTGGATGAAAGATCTGATATATGTTCAACTTGAGGAATCTATTGATAAATTAGAAGTGGACTACAATTACAATAATTTGAATTATTATTTGTGCTGTAGTGCTAAAATACATAATCTCCAGGGTCCTAGATATTGTTTCACAGTTACCTTATCAAACAAAATGATAAAATTATCTTCCAACAAAAATAGAAGAAAATATGAAACATAAAGAAGATGGAGTGATTATCATCAGAAATTTTATCACAGCAATAACATATAACATTGGGCAAATATGGATTCATCATGTGTTCAAATGATAATAATCTCTTTTTCCTTAAGGTTGATGAGTAAAGGAAAGGAAGTACTGAAACCAGATACCAAAATAATTTTCTGTTCTTGTGCTAAACAATATTGGGAGTGGGCACACACTGTGTGGCTATGTTTAATAACATAGAGATTAAACAAAGTAAATGTAGTTAATCACTGAAGGAAATACCTGATCCTAGAAGATCAGACTATAAACAATGAAGAATAGCTACTCATTATTCAATTCAAAACCCTCACTTCTTCATACACACTAATTCAAAGTAATTCTATTATAAACTCTCACAAGTCCCAAGCAGATCCTCCTAACAAGACCCAATTTGAAATTATTATTTTCACACCCTAAATGTCAAACAATTACCACCAAAACTCAAGTTTCCCCTTTTAAGGTAAAACTGTCAAGGTTATGTTTTCCATTCCTGCTATATGTCTAATAAACTTAGTTTTAAAATTTAAGTAGCTTTTCTGTTGGTCTTTTGGGGAGTTGGCAGTTATTACATCCCTTACAACCATATGCTATTAGACTATGTTCCTAAACTAGTTCCTAAAGATAAGCCTTTGTATTATGTTCTTTTTTTATATCTCAGAAAGTACCAAAAATTAAAAATTGCATTTATTGGACACTCAGAGAAAATTACTGAACTAAAATATTGCTATATCATTTTAACCAATAGCTACTACTAGTGGAAGAATAAAACTATATTCTCATGCTTAAGGGACTAAAAAGTTAATATTTGGCTTCATTTCTTTCTTATTAATGTGGAAGTTACCTAATATGGAAAAGTGAAATTTAAGAGATCATTTTGCTCAGAGAAGAATAAAAAGCACTGGATTTAAGAAGATATATTTCAAACCAAAAAGAAAAACAGAATAAGGATTTTGCACTAAACCACTGGTGATAAAATAAGGAATCTTCCTTAGAGGGGCAAAAAGATCCACAACAATAGAGAAATATACTCATTCATTCAATAAATATCATTAATAACTACTATAGGTTGAGTACAATTTTTGCAATCGTTGTACAGTGGCATATGAAGCAAAAATGTTAGCTACATGGAATTTTCATTCAAGTGGTGAGAAGACAATCTTAAAGAAATATATATATGGATATAAAATTATAACTTGGGGTAAGTACAATGAACTAAGAAAAAGTAAGGAGACTAAAAATGGATACCAGGAGACTAAGTAAGCTTTGTAGAAGGCCACACATGGATTAACTTGGGATATAGAATTCCTTTTTCTACTTTAACTTGCAGGATTAGGCTAAATCTCCAAGCAAGTTGGAAATATACAATTTTTCCAAGAATAGGAAGAAAAATGAAAGCAAAAGAGACTTTTTCAGTTGTCTTAGATAATGGGAAAGAGATGTAGTTCATCAATCTTGATTTCAATGATGTATTAGGTTTGGGGATAAAGGATTAAGACCATGTAAAACTGTCATCTCTAGAAAATTCTCTTTCCACATAGCAATTACAAAAACTTCAGACCAAGTTATTTTGAAAGGAATTGGAATTGGGGTCTACTAGGAAACCCTAAAATGAACTTATTGATTTAAATACACACATCAATAAATATAAGTAAGGTAAGTGTTTCACATTGCTTACCTAAAATGTCCCAGACATAACCTGTTTTGTACTAATGAATTTAGATACCTTAACTCCAAAAGAATATACAAATAGTATAAAATGCATTTTATCAAGAAACACACAATCACTTTCTAACTCCAAAAGAATATACAAATAGGATAAGGTACATTTTAACAAGAAACACACAATCACTTTCAGAGTTTAATTTTTTTTAGTTAGTCTTATATGCATACTAAAATATATATGCTTTATATGGTTTTCAGTACATCCTATACTTCCATTTACAGGAAAAGAAACTATATCTTAGAAAAGCTAAATTGCCAAAGGCTTAAAGCTAAGCAACTGAATCGTGTACATGGGTTTAAAGTCAGGTTTGTTTGGATCCAGAATTCACAAATTCTTTTGCCTCCTTTTCTTCCAGAGTGACCTTGGAATTATTATTTCTCCACAATTACTAGGCTGGTCCAATTGGGATTCTGATAGCAAGAACCAAGCCAAGCTAAGAACATTTGTCAAATGAATAGCCTACCAAAAACATTGTCACCATCACATGAGCAAATATTAAAATGTTTGAGAACATATTGTTTTAATTTGAAAATTCAAGGCAAAAAGATAGTTCCATACATTATTGACAGAAGTATGAATTCATAAAATCTCTAAGAAGGTAAAATTGAGGAAGTCTGTCAGAATTACAAATACATAAATACTTTGATTGAACAATTCTAAATTTGATCATGACATGTCCCTTTCCTTCTGGGAGAAGCACCCTTTTATTCTTCCCAGCTCCTAAAAGCCTGCTCAATATTTTTGATAGCTACTCAGTTACCAGCTTGGGTCTTTTCTGAAAGCAATACTACATGGGACTCTATTGTTAATAGTCATGAACCCTGACAATTGACTGGACTTCTTGGACATCTTGCCCAGCTCTTCTTATGAGTCTTGCTTAAATATAATCACTTGCTTGAATTAAATCTGAATTTATCATGACTTTTACAATGAGAAGTAGCAGAAGGTTATTGCTCCTCAGAAGTCAGACTTGCAAATTTTCATACTTCTCTTTTCTCTTTGTCCGGTGCTTTTGGGAGGTGTTAGCATGCTCAGCATGCCCTCCAATTCAGCTTTTCCAATATGATACCTAAAAAAAATTAATTATATTGTGCTCTGTCATGCATGGCACTATTTCACATAAGCCAAGGAAAGAAATATTTACAAAACACACTGTTTTCTATAAACTAAGTTTTCTACTAGGAACTTTTACATATTTTATGTGATTCAAATGACATTGCATCCCTATAAGTGCAGACATTATTATCCTCATTTTCCATTGAGTAAACTAAAACCTGGAGAAAGTACCTTTCTTAAGGTCATGTGTTTAAGATGGAGCTATGATTATAGCCAGCTCTCTTGACTTTCAATTCAGTGCCATTTTTAATTAAATTTCATGGCCTCTAAACTACCTCCTGTTAATCAGAAAGAGGATTTAATCAAAAGTTCATTTCTATTTCAGCAGCTTCAGTGAAGAAAGAAGAATTAATATATTTTCCACATGACAATTTTGTGACTGCATAGATACTATATAAATCATTGTTGAATGGCTGTTAACATCTTCTAAATAGTCCTTTATATTTTGCTACATTAGCCCTTTTTGTTTGTTTTTGTTTTCTACTATATCAAATCTAGATCAAAGTCAAAACATGTTACTTTCTTCACTTATGGAACATACTAGATTATTTTTCTTAGTGAAGCAGTTGTACACTATGCCTTTTCTAGGTCTGAAAGACAGCCAATCTCTGTATTTTGGCAGCAGGTGACTTTTAAAGCCCTACAAATGGAACTTGCCATCTGTTTGATAGCTAAGGATTTCAAGCTTTATCAAAAAAGAGACTTAAACTCTTGATAATTGAGATTTACGTGACCGAATATAACATTCATGAACTGAAATTATCTTTAAACATGACTTTGCTCTTCATCTTAGTTTTTTAAAATTTGTATTGTTCAGTTGGCATGGTCTACTCCATCAAGTATACATACCAGTTTGTGTTCATTTTGAATTGAGATGCTTTCTTCCTGACTTACATTTTCTCATTAGTGTAAAACATTTTTTAATTTTTCAAATCTGCATAAGGAGCAATATTTCTTCCTTTATTTTTGTCTTAATTCTTTCCTTCAATAAAAATTAAATGCCTACCTTTGGGCTGGCATTGGCAGTCACTTTGTAAAGTTCAAGAGTCATGGTCCCTGCTGTAATGCTGTGATGGGGGTCATGTTCTGGTAAACAGGAGAGGAGATAGAGAAAAAAAATGTGTTACAGATCAATCAATGTTATCCTTTAAAATTTCTTTAAAGAAAATACAAAATGCAGTGTGTGTGTGTGTGTGTGTGTGTGTGTGTGCATGTCCATGGATATGGGAGAAAGGAAGACTGTTGTACATACAGGTAAGGTGATCAGGGGAGCATTTTGGGGATGGTTTCATTAAGGCTGACACTTTTAAGGAGAAAAGGAGATTAACAATTAGACATCAGAGAAGAAAATTCAAGAGGTGAAAGAGTTTAAGCAATTGTCCCAACTTAAGGGAGAAAAAAGGATGCCGTTAGTGAACCAAATTAACAATAATATAACTGGACCACAGTAAAATTAAGAGGACAGTTATACAGAGTGAGAGTGCTTAATGACTTCTAGACCTGTGTACAGAATTTTATTTCATATCAACTAAAATTGGAATGACTCTACTAAGTAAAGAAAGGCTTGAAAAGTCATAGGGTAATAGGAGAGGAGAAAGATACAAAAAAAAAAAAAGCAAGTTACAGATATAGGAGACTAACAAAGGGCCAAGCAAGTTAATATGATGGCCCAGTGTAAGCAGAGAACATATTGAAAGTATACCTTAAAAAGACTTGAATACGTAAAAGTGGAAATGGTGGAGAGTCAAGGGTGAGCTGGATATACTCTCCAGTATCAGCATAAAGTTAGGTGATGCTGCATTTTCAAAAAACCACTGAAATCACATAGTCTCAAATTCCAAAACTTATCTCTCCTTCATTCTACATGTTTGTTTGTGGATTGGCAGGGTACTCTGTTCATCACAGTCACTCAAAAAGCTTGAGCCGATGGCAGCAACCATCATCCTTAACACTGGAGGGTCATGGTGCATCATCTCACTTCACACCAGACATCCAATACCTTAGCTACAGGTGACTTGCATCATCTCCACACATAACTCATAGGCCAAAACTAACCACATAGCTCCATCAAAGACAAGAGAACCACAGAATGCAATTCTACACATTTTTAGAAGGCAAAGAGCTAGAAAATATTTCATGAATATACTACTGTTTAATGCCCTGCCTCCTCTATATAAGATTCTGTTTTTATTTTTAAGAAAAACTTGGGAAACTTGCTGAAAACTATTCAGATGACATGAATGCCTTAGGTGTTGAGCTCCTGGACTATAAATAACTTCATGTTTATGAGGCCTAGTTCTTAGGATAGTCATCAGGTAATGATGTCCCACAAGAAATAACATTTGCAGTAAGATTATTATCTGTGTTATTTTGGACATGGTGAAAATTTTGGAATTATTGGCAAATGATGCTTTGTAAAATGAGTATACAAGTTGTCTTTTTCAATTCATCAACATTTATAAGTTTATTTCCTTTTTAACTCAAATTTTGTGATAAGCACTCTTAAAATATGAGATTCAAAGGTAGTTTCATTCTATTCACTTATGTATAGAATAGCACCTGCTGCAAAGTATATTGTTGAACAAATACCAGTAAGAACATTTTAATATGTCATATAATACACACATAGATATGATGCTAAAGTTCCATAATATAACCTAATATGCAATATGTCATGTAAAATATGACATGCAAATTTCTATATGAAGTGCATGGTATATTATTTATATAAATAATTTTGAATTCCTTACTATATTCTAAGAACATTGTTATTAAATTAGCTTTACCTTATTTATTTCTCACAAAAATGAGATGGTTTTTAAATAATTAAAGCAAATAAAATAATAATTAAAGCTTAAACGTACTCAATACATTTGTAGGGTATGGATCTTACTGTGTATTTCCTGGACTTTATTTCAGCGTAGTTTCTATATTGGATATACATTGACATATGGCTATAAGATGCCAGTGGATAAAACACTGGGATCACCAATTTTACCTAACATACGTTTTGTGAAAAAAAATTATTGGATAAAACATAAAATGTTTGAGCCAAGCATAGTGGCAAATTCCTGTAATCCCAGTGGCTCAGGAGGCTGAGGCAGGAGGATTATGAGTTCAAAGCCAGCCTCAGCAAAAGTAAGGCAGTAATCAATTCAGTGAGACCCTGTCTCTAAATAAAATACAAAATAGGGCTGGGGATGTGGCTCACTGGTCATGTGCCCCTAATTTCAATCCCTGGTACGCCAAAAATAAAATAAAATAAAATGTTTGAATTTTTCAAATAAAATGATAAACTTTAAAGAGATTCTAAAATCTTCAAAGAAATTTTTACTTTTTGCTCTGCCAATTGCTTACATCTTAAATATGTATGTGTCAGGTAAGAATTTGTTTCAGCTGCTTGAAAATGAAAACTAAGATACCTTGGTTTATATAAGGTAGGGGTTTTATTTACCAAATGATGAGGAGTCTAGACTGAGTTAGGTAATGTAGCACTGGCACAAGATTCTGTGATTCTATGATAGAAAGAACTTGACTCTTCCTGACAATGTGCTCAGCTATATATCATAGGCTTACATACCCCATGGTCACAAGATGGTTCCTACTCTGCCGCATTAATCAATCTATGTTTCAGAAATATAGGAAACTAGAAAAGGCAAAAGCATAAGGGACAATCTAGGCAATGTTCCATTTTGTATGATTTCCTGGAAGAACCAATGTCTTAATTCATTTTCTATTACTATAACAGAATACCTGAAATTGGGTAACTTATAAAGAATAGAGGTTTATTTTAGCTCATAATTCTAAAGGCTTGAAAGTCTAAGAACATAGTAGTATTGTCTGCCAAGGGCTTCATAACATGGCAGAAAGTAAAAGGGTAAGAAAGAGTGCAAAAAGATAAAACATGAGGGGAAGCTCCTGCTCTCATACTACATGATCGAGTCCCATAAAGTATGCCTATGAGAATGGGACTAATTCCTCTTAAAGAACTAATCACCTCTTAAAGGTTCTACCTTTCAACACTACCAAACTGGCAATCAAATTTCAATATGAGTTTCAGAGGGAACAAACCATATTCATACCTTGGCAAACAGCAAAAAAAAAAAAAAAAAAAAAAAAAAAAAAAGAAAGAAAAAAAATTTTCTCTTATTTATTAGTGAGAATTGTTTCACAGTGGAAACTTTCAGCTGCAAGGAAAGTTGGAAAAAATAGTTGCTTTTGTTTTTTTCATTCTCTCATTTCTTTTTTTCTTGGAAACTGACAAATTCAATAATTTGGGAAATGCACAAGTAAGGATGTAAGTATAAAACAGATACAGAGTAACCTATTTCCTAACCAAATAACAATCCAAATGTAACAGGTAGTTAAAGTCTGTCTCTATCACGCCTCATGGACATGCTCACTGGTTGCTTTAGAGTGGCCACTCTAAAATAATCTGTCATTGCAGAATGGCTACCCTGAGAATTGGGCCACCTGGAAATGAAGAGGGCTTTACTTCAAGTGTTTAGGAAAGATTGTTCTAATTCCTAACAATATATGCCATCTGGAAAATCCCCTTGCAGAATCCATTGATTGCCACCTTAACTTGCAAGCAGATCATTGATTTATCTCTCCATAACTTGAGCTAAGGCTACATATGTCTGAAATCACTATAGATATTCAAGCTAGGAATTCTCCATTTTTCTGCTGACCTTGTGAATGTTCTCTGTTGTTGGAAAATTTACAGTGAAAGTGGCTCTCTTAATTTCTGAGAATTTGGATGAAATAATTTAACTGTTGAGTGGCTTTACCTGAACCATGTAAATATCAAATGCAATTTACTCAAGAGAACTCTTCTCTGGACAAATGGCATCAGAGAGAGCCCAAATTGACTTGATTCTCCTGCACTGAAGTACAAGCAGCAGTAGCTTGAACACTATTTTTTATTTTTATGTCTTCTGAAAATTAAATTCTATGAATTAAGACTGATGGATCTTTCCTTTTCTCAGATGCTTTTTCAAATTATTAGCTAATCATATTATGATCATAGGTGAGTCAGGCCCTACTGGACAGTACCTTCCTTTTGAAATTCTCTCATGTTTACTTCAAAAATAGAATATTTCTCTTTATCCAAATCCCAAAATTCCAAGATTCAATACCAGAATCTGTGATGTTCTCAGAACTTAAAATTTTAGGTAAAAATGAACTTTACAATTCATAATAGAGATTGGATTCAGTTATTTCCTAGATTAAACCTCCACTATAATTCAGTGTTCTCTATTTAACCAAATTCCACCAGAAAAACAGAATTTGCAGGGCACAGAAAATATGTAGAATAAAAAGTAGTTAGATAAAACTCCATTATGAAGCTGAAAAATTAATAACTAACAAAAGTAACACCTCATCTTTAATAGAAACAGATAATTAAAATGGTCCAACCAGTAATAACTCAAAAGAACAAACAAGGCAAAGATAGCCTCACAGTGCCCCCTAGCAAGCATGACAGTTTCTCTCTTCAAAATTTATTATTATAAATTATGTTCAAACTATTTTGAAGCCACAGCCCAGTCATTCTTGGTCTTAATCACTACTGAAATTATTTGACAAATTACTGAAAAATATTTTGTTACCCACTGAATATTAGACAAGCCAAACAGAATAATATTCTTTGATTGCAATCTGCTATCATACACTCATGACTGATTTCTTTCTTACTCCTATCTCTCCTTCCTTATCTCCTTCCTTCCTTTTAAAGATTTTTCTTAAAGTTCAAAATAAAATAGTAAATACAAAGCTAATAATTTTCAAGTTGCTTTCACTTTTCTAGAAATTCACGTTAACCCAAAACATCATTCAATTCTAGCAAGCAGACTATTTTTATACAGAACTAGCTGAATTTTATTTATAATCTATTCATCTACACTTCTTAATTAAATGGTCTCTACCTAAGTGGCTAGTCCCTATTCTGCTATCTTACATAATGTATCTGTTCACATTTTCTTTCTGATTAAGAGTAAGAACGGTTACAGGGAATGAAGTGGAAATATGTGAAAATCACAACAAGGCATAGCAATTACATTTTAAAACTTGGATGTGGCCTGAGATTTTCATTCAGGTCAGCTGAGCTTCTAAATGAAGTGAATGATTACTTATGCTAGTTGATTTTCCCTGTGAAGCTGAAGGTGGTTAGGGAGGGAGACATCCTGTGACAACCAGAAGATAGAAGCATAAAACAATATAGTATTCCATTTTGATAAAGTCAATAGAAATGTTAAAAATTAGCTAACTCTTCTGGGTTTTATAGAAAATTGAAGGGTGAAAATAATAGGTAGACGACATTTGATTAAATATTTAATTAAGCTAAATACACACAACCTTCTTAATTTTGAACATGTTCTGTAAAGTAGTATACCACCAAAGTGAAGTAGAGAAACATTTTTAACAACTCTTTCTTCCAATTTTATTTAATGGATGATTTGATCATACCACACAAGACAACCAACATCACTATCAAACCAAGCCACATTTCATATTGCTATTCTACTTATTAGACCCAGTTATATGGACAGAGTGATGCTTAGTGTATAAATTCCCCTTGCTTATTCAGAATATTGACATTAACTTTTTGCTTTCTTGATTAATTTAAATGACTTTGGAGAGGTTTATGCATAGTCACTCAAGGACCAACATAATTGCATTTAAACTCCTCTCATCAAGGCAGTGTTCAAGAAAAAAACACAATAGTGATGATGATTTTCTGGACAATATTAACTCCAGAAGAATGGGAGAATATCCAGGATTAGATATTCAAGGTTAGTATGTTTGGGTTATAGGAAGCTCTGAATGGAGACCCAGCACCTTAGCTAAGAGGTTTTTTTTCCCTAAGAGGAAAATGCATTGATACAAATGAATTAAGATTCTCATATTCATTTCCATCAATTTGGTGAACTAAAGAATTCTGCAATTCAAAAAAATGGAGAGAAGAGACACGTGAGTGGAAAACACATTCTGAAATGTTTAAAAATAAATACTTTAAACTTTTGTATGCACATTTGCAAGCAAATTAGCTTCAAATATAGAGAGTTGTATACATGGAATTCATAGTGTTTCCTAAATCTATCACAACCTGTTATACTTAATTACTCATGTATTTACTACCTCTACTAAGCTACAACTCCACCAGGATAGGATCTGAATTGCAGTCAAATTTGTATTTCCAGTATTATTCTTGGCACAATGTGATTGGTACACAGTTGTTTAGTAAATTGGGTTGAATTGAATTAAGTTATTATTGGTAAATGTTACCACTCAGTCAGCAAGGACTGGGGGCTTATGATAGACAAAACAAAGACACTGGCTGGTTATGAGGTTTTACCTTAAGCTGACATTGGATTTTTCTGAATATATTAATGAATACTATTAATTGATTCCACATTTTCCCTCAACCCCAAAGGGTATGGGTTACCTATTGTGCAGTCATCCTCAATATTCCAGCACCTTCCTGTTCCAATAATATGAAATAAGGAATCCTAAAGAGACCATTTGTGAAAGTACTTTGTTTTAATACCATATCTGTCTTGCAAATCAATGTGACAGGTTCTGTATTTTAGAGAGCCATTAACCTCTAAGTATTTCCAGAGTACTTGATACTCAGAAATCCTTTTCTTAGTGCCATAGCATGCGTTACTGTAAGAGAAAAAAATCACAATTGCATGATTAAATAATAACCAAACAACTGGGAATGCTAATATAATCAAAATAATTAAATGAAAGTACCCAACAAAAGAATTATAAGAAATTTTGTGAGGCAGATAAAGAGGTAGTGTCATGATTAAGAGGTGATTTCAAGGGCTGGGGTTGTGGCTCAGCGGCAGAGCGCTCGCCTTGCACGTGCGCGGCCCGGGTTTGATCCTCAGCACCATGTAAACATAAATGCTATTGCTTTGTGTACAACTAAAGTAAATAAATAAATTTTTTTTTTTAAAAAGAGGCGATTTCAAAACTGGACCTCTGGATCAGCAGAGAGAAGATTGAAATTAAGCTCTTTGCGTACTGATGTGGAGAGTCTTGTCAATGTGGTTTCTACTCTGAACAATAAGCTAGACGGGACCTTAGCAAACCATATCACCACCCAGGGCTGGAAATGAGGCAGAAATACTGTTGGTGTAACTAATAAAACCTCAAAGAAGAGAGGATCCACTGGACCAATGTAAAGACACAAACAGTGAGTTTCCTCTGATAACACATTGCCCAAAAGTAAACAACACTGTGGAATGAAACACAATTCATCCATAAGCCCTGAAGACCAAAAATATTGATAATAATATCCGAGGTATAAGAAGTTATGAGATTCTTATCTCATTGTTTGCCCCCTATTCATCTGTCCATCTGTACCACCTTCCCGACACACAAACACACACATACACACTCATTAGCTCAGAGTTAGTTTGATACTGTGAATCAAAATACATAAATATTTAGATTACAGTTAGTTTATCTAAGATTATTTAGCAATTCAACTATCATATTTAGCAAATTCTTCAAAATTTGTACAATATACACACTCTGAGTGGGTGGTATACATTCAAACCCTGTACCAAATTCTTTACCCACTATTTGTGCTATTAAAAAATTCTGCTATTTTTAAATTATATTCACAAAGAATAAGGATGAAGCAGGATAATTTTCTAAAGTACATGCAGAATAGTTTGTCTAAAAATCATATGTAGCATGAAAATGGCCTAGCTTTATATTAGCAGATGAAAACAATATTCTTGGGAGTAATTTGTGTTTATTTATTTTTAATATTATTTTAAAATTTATATTAAAGTGACTAATGTGCATAATTTTGTCATATATTTTCTAAAAGTTAATAAAAATTGTAACCCCTTCCACTTCTTTTTCTATTACTTAACACCCTCTCACAAATGTATTATTTCTTTTGGTATGTGCCTCTGTCATTTAAAATTATTTTCTTTCTATGACTATTTCTTCAATCATTAATGTTAGATATGATGAGTTTATTTTATTATGGTAATTAAATTCTCCCTATCCTCAAACATGAACACCTATATATATATACACACACATACTTCCCTTTCCCTTACCTTCCTAATGTAGTTACAAAATCAATTTTTAAACTGAAAATCAGAATTTTAGTATGACTTCATAGTATATACCATGATTGCACTTTTTTCTCCTACATTTCCCCACCAAAATTAATAATTGACTCTTTTCCCCTGTTCCCTGGTTTTCTTGGTAGTCATTACTTTATTTCCCAAATGTTTCAACAGTTCTTATATTTTACTAATTTGTCTTTTAGTAAATTTCCCAGTTGACCAGACCATTTTTTTTTTTTTTTTAATATCCACGATGATTTGCAGCTCTCTATCCTCCCATTCAGGTCTACACTGCCTGCTTTTTACATGTCTCACACAGTAGTCATTTGCAAATCCACTGTTCAATTGCTCTGGATACTCCATTTGCCAGATTTGTATACTGCTCATTCTTAGTTTCCTCCCTTGTTTGGCTAAAGCATATCTTGAAGCTTCCTATAAGAAGCATTATTAAGAAATACAAGCTTTAAGAACTTTTATACCTGAAAATCAAGTTATTTTCACCTCACACTCCATTGATAATTTGCCTGAGGAAAAAACTCAGTGTTGAAAAATAACTTTCCTCAGAAATCAAAGGCCATTACTTTCCCTATTTTATAACATTCAATATTTTAAATTAAGAGATTTGATGACAGTTGGTTCTTCTTCATTGAATCTGGTCAAATGTTTTCCTGTTAATAACTGATCTTCTCATGCCATATTATAATTTGTGTCTTAATTGTCCCCTAAAGGCCCATCTGCTAAAGGCTTTGTTGCCAGCCTGTGGTGCTATTGGGAAGAGGTAAAACCCTCTGGAGGTAGAAAGGAATTAGATCACTGGGAGCATGCCTTTGAAATGGATATTGGGACCCTGACCCCTTCTTCTTGACTCTCTTTGCTTCTCAGACACCATATGGTGAGTAGCCCCATTGGCTACGTACTTCTGCCAAGATGTACTGCCTTGCCACTGGCCCAAAGTGATAGGGCCAAGTGATATGGCATGACACTTTTAAAAGTGTGAGCCAAAATAAACTTTAACTCCCTTGAAGTGTTTTTTTTGTTTGTTTGTTTTGTTTTTTTTTTGTTTTGTTTTTCTGCAGTTATTTTGTCTCAGCAATGGAGCAATGACTCATATAGCCCAGAAGCTTCCAGAATCATCTCCCTTTTGTTATTATTTTAGATTTCATTGTAGATGTAGGTTTGTTGCTGTTTGGCATTCAGTGAGCTTTTCCAATCTGAATATGTATGTACTTCAACACTGGAAATTGTCTTATAATTTTTCTTTGAAAGCTTTTTTTCCCATTTATAGTTTGTTTCCCCTTTTTTCTAATTCCTTTAGGCAAACCTCATGGAATAATTATTTATCTTTTCTCACTTATTTTTATTCTTTTCACTATTTTTATCTTGATTTTCTGGTAGGGGTTATTTCTTTGATTTCTTCTTTCAATCCTTATGCTAAATTTTATATTTAACTTACGATTTTTTATATCTCAAATTTCTACTTGTTTTCTAAATATTCCTTTTTCATAGCAGTCTAGTCTTGTTTTATAGGTACAGCTTTTTTCATGCCACTGAATAATTTAAATATTCATGTTTTAGACATATTATTTTATTCATTGCATTTTGCCAGATTTTGTAGTTCCTTTTGTCTTTTTTTTTTTTTTTCAATTACTGCTATTACTTTTCCTCTCAGAGGACCCTGTATCATATGCCTATTGTAGATACAAATCCATATTTGATACTCCCCTTAAATACATGTTTGAAGGGCATTAATGCTATAGATGATAAAAGGAGTGGAAAATAAAAATAAAAAAAGAAGGGAAAAGTTCTAGGAGGGAGAAATTTAGAGCAAAATTTGTATTGTGGAATTATGCTTATGAGTGTTCAAGCTTCCCTCTTCTAACAGTTACAACTTTTTCATATCCATCCACATGAAATTCAATCAAAGTTTAAAAACCAAAACATATGCTGATATAAAAATTCAACTGAAAGGAGAAAAATTAAAAGACCCAGCTGCACTACTAATTCTATCACTAAAAAAATGCTAAAATAAGTGAAAAAGAAAGAAATTCACCATGGTTGAGAGGGCTATTTTCAACCATCTTCCTGAGTCCCATTTTAATGAAAACTTTTACACCCTCCTCCATCTTATTGTATTGCAATTATGATCAAATACATTTTTTTAGAACATCAACCAACTATAAACATACATACACAAAAGAATCAGGATGAGAAGGCATAATATAGGAACATCAAACTTGAACATCAAACCTGAATATTGAGATATTGAAGCCTGGTAGCAACTTTCTGCATCTTTTGGTTACAGATTAATAGCAGAGAAGTTGCCATTAAGGTAAAATGATAGTTTTGACTCCACCTGGTGTTTGAGGAAATGTGAAGATTCAAACATGCTACACCTTTATTTTCTTCAGAATTAGACCACTATATCAAACTTTCTCTGAAATTCAGGTTAATCCAATTGTGAAATAGCTCTGACATCCACCATTAGATTAGAGAACTCTTGCCATTTCTCATAGTGCACCACAGACATTCCATTCAGAATAGGACCTAAGAAGTGCTCAAAGTAAAGAGAAGTTAAAGAAATGTGCTCAGCAATTATTTTATTTATTTATTTTATTCTAATTTGTTATACATGCTTGCATATTACATATAAAGAGCATATTATATATTACATATAAAGAGCACAATTTTTCAAGTCACTGGTTTTACATAAAGTATTTTCACACCATTTGTGTCTTCATAAATGTACTTAGGGTATTGATGTCTAACTTATTCTACCATTATTCTTATCCCCTTGCCCCCTCTCCTCTCCTCCCCACTTTGTTCTATTTAAAGTTCCTTCATTCCTCTCATCCCCCCTCCCTTGCCATTGTAAGTCAGTATCTTCATAACAAAGAAATCATTCATTCGACCTTTGGATTTGGGGGATTGGCTAACTTCACTTAGCATTATTTTCTCCAACTCTATCCATTTACCTGTGAATGCCATGATTTTATTCTCTTTTAGTGCTGAGTAGTGTATTATGTATATATATCCAAGTTTCCCTATCCATTCATCTATTTATGGGCATCATCGAGGTTGGTTCCACAATCTAGCTATTGTGAATTGTGATGCTATAAACATTGATGTGGTTGTGTCACTGTAGTAAGCCAGTTTTAAGCCTTTTGGGTATAGACCAAGGAGTGGGATAGCTGGGTCAAATGGTGGTTCCATTCCAAGTTTTTCCTAGGAATCTCAATATTACTTTCCAGATTGGCTGCACCAATTTGCAGACATAGAAACTAACCCACACATGTACAGTTATCTTATATTAGACAAAGGTGCCAAAAATGTTCACTGAAGAAAAGACAGCCTCTTCAACAAATGGTATTGGGAAAACAAGAAATCCTCGTGTAATAAAATGAAATTAAACCTCTATCTCTCACCATGCACAAAACTCAACTCAAAGTGGATCAAGGACCTAGGAATTAAACCAGATACCTTACACCTAATAGGAGAAAAAGTAGGCCCAAATCTCCATCATGTTGGCCCCAACTTCCTCAATAAGATCCCTATAGCACAAGAATTACAACCAAGAATTAATAAATGGGATGGATTAAAACTAAAAAGCTTCTTCTTAGCAAATGAAACAATCAGTGAGGTGAATAGAGAACCTACAGAACGGGAGCAAATCTTTACCACAAGCACATCAGATAGAACACTGACCTCAAAAACCTTAACACCCAAAAAAAAATAACCCAATCAATAAATGGGCCAAGGAACTTTACAGACACTTCTCAGAAGATGATAATGATAATCAATAAACAAATATAGAAAAAAATATTCAACATCTCTGGAAATTAAGAAATGCAAATCAAAACTACTCTAAGATTTCATCTTACTCCAGTCAGAATGACAGCTATCAAAAATACAAACAACAATAAATGCTGGCGAGGATGTGGGGAAAAAGACACACTCATACATTGCAGGTGGGACAGCTAATACGTTTTCAAAAGGCAGAGGGAGCAATTTAAGGTACTCTATTGCAAAAGCAGATCAATGAAGTGAAAACAAAATCCTTATGCTTTCCTTTATTTACAGATGGTCCTCAACTTATGATAAGGTTTATGTCACAAAAAGCCCAGTACACCTTAGAGACCTTGTAATTGTGTGGCTGACTGGAAGCTGTGGTTGTTGCCACTATCCAGCATTCTGAGAGAGTAATGCACTGCCTAGGAAGAAATAAAAATTTAAAATTTAGCATATGGTTCCTACTGAACGTGTATCACACCTTTATAAAGTACAAAAATCATAAATCAAACCATCGTAAGTTGGGAACCATCTGTACATAGAACAAACTAAGTCACTTTTCATTCTCTATTCCTCCCACTTCTGCAATGCATAATCAATCTTTTCTTCTTTTGTTTTATTTTATACTTCCATCATTTCTTCCTCTCTCCATTTTCTACTTTTTCCTTAGAATTTCTTCCTCTTACTTTGCATTTGTATTTTTCTTGTATTCTGTCCTTTCCTTGATTGATTTTCCTTTCACTTTCACTATGTAGCTGCTATAAAATTAATAGATGGACTTAAATTGTGTGTTTATGGATTGCACTTATGTGAGCATTTACTATTATACTCCTTGTGGGGCTGGGCACATTGCTGAGTGGTAGAGTGCTTGCCTAGCACAACACTTCACAGATACTACACAGAAGAAGAAATAAAATCGATCAACAAATATATGAAAAAGTGTTCAACATCTCTGGCATTAGAGAAATGAGAATTAAAACTACGCTAAAATTTCATCTCATTCCAATCAGAATGGCAATCATCAAGAAGACAGGCAACAATAAATGTTGACGAGGATGTGAGGAAAAATGTACACTCATACATTGCTGGTGGGACTGCAAATTGGTGCAACCACTATGGAAAGCAGTATGAAGATTCCTCAAAAAACTTGGAATGGAACCACCATTTGACCCAGCTATCCCACTCCTTGGTTTATACCCAAAGGACTTAAAATAAGCCTACTACAGTAATGCAGCCACATCAATGTTTATAGCAGTTCAACTCACAATAGCTAAACTATGGAACCTAGGTGTTTTTCAATAGATGAATGGATAAAGAAAATGTGGTGTATATATAGTCAAGGTAATTTAACTCAGATTTAATGAAGAATGGAATTATGGCATTTGCCAGTAAATGGATGGAGTTGGAAAATATCATGCTAAGCAAAATAAGCTAATTCCCAAAATCCAAAGGTCGAATGTTTTCTCTAATATGCAGATGCCAACTCACAATAAAGGGGGCAGGGCACTAGAGAAGTATAGAGTTACCTTAGATTAGATAGAGAAAAGTGAAGGGAGGGGAGGGGAAGGCATGTGGGAATAGGAAGGATAGTAGAAGGAAACAGACATTATTACTATGTGTATATATGTGATTGCATGACCATTGTGATTCTACAACATGCACACTGAGAAAAATGAGACGTTATTTCCCATCTATGTATGATATATCAAAGTGCATAAATGCATTCTACTGTCATGTGTAACTAATTTAAAAAATCTTAAAAAAAAGAAAGTAGATGGGCAGCTTCTCAGGAAGGTGGGTGAAAAAAAGGTGGGGGAAACTTTACTGGAATTTAATACAGGATATTCAAAGTAGATCAGGGACTCAGGAGGTTAGATACAATAAAACAGCGAAGAAAACCCCAGTGCCACACCATGGCTACTGCCAGGGGCACAAGCAAGGGTGGTCCTTCTGTGAGCAAAGTGGAGAGGTAAGGGAATTAAAGGAACCCACATTTTTAGGGGGCCTGACATGTATCTGGTTAAAGAGAGTTTAGAAATCAAAGACACTGTCCAACTAAACTGAAAGGCATGGTGCACAATATCCTTGTGCAGGAAAGAAGCCACATCTCTTCTGGGTATCTGCAGAGGATAGAGGTAGGAACTATTTTGCAGTTGCAGCATGGAGGCCAGCAGAGCGGGTAGCCAATTCCTTGAAAATGTGAGTTTGGCCCAAAGTACAGGAAGCCTGCCAAATCCACACTACAGGATATAAAGTATGCCTAAGTGACCAGAAGAAAATCAAACATGGAGAGGGGTTTGCAAAGGGGATTACTGGTCACGGAAAACCACTTGGTTCTGCCTGTCCCCCTCCAATCTGGCTGCTTATAGAACTGGCTGAGAGAGATGCATTTGGCAAGGAATTCAAAAGGGAAGGGGCAGGAGAGACTGAGTTTGGAGAGTGAACCCTAGACCAGGAAACCTGGGGTATGCAGCTGATGGAATGGATTTAAAATTGGCTGCTCCACTGCACAAGTGGAACCAAGAGGAGACTCCTGGGGTACAGTCTTCTAGCATGGACTGGCAATTGCTGGGCCATAAGGATGCACTGATTTAAAATCTCCAGACCAACTGGTATTCAGTGAAGAAACTGGAGCCCACCTAAGCCTAAATCCTGCTTCCAGGTGTCTGCCTATGGGATTACCCCTCTCACTCCAGCAACCCCATGCTGAGGGTGGAGCAAACATCACACCCCAGAGAACCCCACATCACCATGCTGAGAAGGGTAGCTGAGAACCTTGAACTCCAACAAAAACAATTCTTTAAATTTTCAATAAGATCTTTTTTCTTCTTTGTTCTTCTATTTAATTGTGATGGTTCATGGACATTTATACATATTCATGTGGATTTTTTTTCCTCATTTCTAACTTTTTTTTTTTTTTTTTTTTTGGTACCAGAGAATGAACTCAGGGGCACTTGACTACTGGGCCACATCCCCAGCCCTTTTTGTACCTTTTTTGGTATTTTATTAGAGACAGGGTCTCACTGAGTTGCTAAGTGCCTCACCATTGCTGAGTCTGGCTTTGAACTCACGATCCTCCTGCCTCAGCCTCCCAAGTGCTGGGATTACAGGCATGCGCCACGCACCCAGCTCATTTCTAACAGTTTTGAAGTCAATTATTTTCCATGGATCAGCATTTTCAGGACAAGGATGTGTGATTAGTATATTTCAGTTAGGTTCTTATTCTTTTATTTTGATTTTTTTTTTTTTTTTTTTTTTTTTTTTTTTTTTTTTGTACTGGGGATTGAACTCAGGGGCACTCGACCACTGGGCCACATCCCCAGCCATTTTTTGTATTTTATTAGAGACAGGGTCTCACTGAGTTGCTAAGTGCCTCACCGTTACTGAGGCTGGCTCTGAACTCGCGATCCTCCTGCCTCAGCCTCCCAAGTGCTGGGATTATAGGTGTGCACCACCGTGCCCCACTTTGATTTTTAATTTTTAAAATTTTTACATGTATATATATATATGTATATACAAGCATATACATATATAAACTGTATTTTCTCACTTATTGGTGTGCCTTGATTCTCTTCTGCTAAAAGCTAATCTCTATTGTTCTTTCATTCATCCTTTAATTTTTTATTTTTTTCTTGTATCTGTTCTTATTAGTCATACATGACAGTAGAATGTATTTTGACATATTAAACATATGTGGAGTATAACTTCTCATTCTTCTGGCTGTACATGATGTGGAATTACATTGGTCCTGTATTCATATACGCACACAGTAGAATAAATCAGACATTACTTTCCTATCTTCCCTATTTCCATTCCCCCTCCCTTTCCTTTACTCCCCTTTATCTAATCCAAAGTACTTCTGTTCTTCCCTCCCTGTCTTCCTTATTTTGAGTTAGCATCTCCATATCAGAGAGACTATTCAGGCTTTGATTTTTGGGGGTATTGGCTTATTTCACTTAGCATGATAGTATACAGTTCCATCCACTTACTGGCAATTGCCATAATTTCTTTTTTCTTTATGGCTGATTAATATTCCATTGTTTATATATACCACATTTTTTTTCAAATTTATTTTTTATTCTAAGTTGTTAGAAATGACAGCAGAATGTATTACATTTCATATTATACTTGTAGAGCACATTTTTACATATCTCTGGTTGTATACAAAGTATATCCACACCATTCGTGACTTCATACATGCACTTAGGGTAATGATATCCATCTCATTTTCTTTATCTATTCATCTGTTGAAGGGCACCTAGATTAGTTTCATAGTTTAGCTATCGTGAATTGAGCTGCTATAAAGATTGATGTGGCTGCGTTACTATAGTATGCTGATTTTAAGTCCTTTGGGTATAAATCAAGGAGTGGGGTAGCTAGATGAAATGGTGGTTCCATTCCAAGTTTTCTGAGGAATTGTGGCATCTTAATGGCATCTTCCTTAAGGACAGGGCAAAATCGGTACAGCTTATGGTGGTCCGCCAACAATATGCTGCCCTCAGCAATGTTGACTGGGAGCCCTATGAATTAGGCCATGGTCCTTGACAGGATGTGGAAGTCTAAATCATCCATGGGAAGCCTTCCCAAAGGCGACTGTTCTGTCCCATGTAATCCCCTCAGCCGCGGCTTGCTGGCCTTGGGTAAGTCCACCTGAAGTGCTAGGGTGGTAGCCAGAGACAGGTAAGATTTCCAGAGGGGGACAACCTAAGACAGGCACACCCTCAAGTAAGGTGGGCTTCCATCAATAAAACAAAAGGGGAAAAAATGTTGGGACATTAAGAACACGTCAGCCGAAAACACAACTCTCTGGCTGTCTCTCACTTCCTGATACGTGGACTTGACCTAGCCCAGGGGTGTTGCCCTGACATATGACGAAAAATCAAACCACCACAAGGATAGGCTAATGGCTGTTCCTCCAATGTGATCTGCTCATGTTCCCTATGCTCCCCTATAACCTTTCTGCTGATAAAACCCTCTCTTTTTTCATGAAAGATATCATGGTGCTGAAAGAGTTAACTTTGACTGAGTAGGTTCTCCTATTTCTGTTCTGTTCTTTGTTCATACATGTGGCCACCAGGTATCGCTATTTCAATAACTTATAATGAGACTAATTCTAAAATAACAAGTTCCTAATTAAATAGCCTTAAGAGTCTTTTTGTGATTGAAGATAAATCCCTCTTATTTTCAAAATAATTTAATGTAGTAATACAAATCTTTAGCTGCCTCTCCCTTTCCCTGCTTCTTGTTATGAAAAACAATAAATGCCATGAAATTCCAGTCAGACAAAATTAACTTTTATCAAACAAGTTTAAACAGTATGGAGAAAGAATGACTAAGAGATATGAGGTAAAAATTATAACATACGCAGATAGTTACGTACAGTTCATGTAACTCTCCATCTGTACATAGCCTCGATACGTATGTCTGATATGTAATCAGTAAATGATTCAACCTCTTTCCTAAGCTTTATGATGTAAAAGAATGTGTAATGCCAAGAAATATTGCTTATATACTTGTACAAACTGAAAATAAACCAGGAGAAGAAGAGAAGATTCCACAGCCTGACTCATGTGTTGGTGTGTTATTTTTTCCTCATCACTGCTCCTCTGCCTTCGTACTTCACTGAGCGCTCATGTTTGTAACCCCCGCTGAGGCCAGACCCCCAGCAAGGAATTTCCATTTTGCTTTCTGGAGTGGTTGCACCATTTTCAGTTCCACCAGCCATTTATGAGTGTACCCTTTCCCCACATCCTCACCAACATTTATTGTTACTTGTATTTTGATAATTGCCATTCTCACTGGAATGAGAAAAAAATCTCAGTATTGTTAATTTTTTACGTCTATTTTCTCTCCTCCTCCCTCATAATCATTGTAAAATCAATACATAATCATACATAACTTCTGTTCCTGCCCTGCCTACCACTTCAAATTGTCAACCCCTCTACAAACAATTTTAATTTAGGCAATAATTGATCATTTCTGTTTATTGTGACAATTAACATTGCAGATGTCATAACAGGAGCTATTTGTTTTAATGCTATATATTGTTTGAATTGTTTGTTTTAATTGTTTGTCTCCTCCTAAATGATGAAATACTGGAAATCTTCAAGGATACTATAAGTCAAAGGTAGAATTTCTACTGCCTCACATCTGTAGTGTTAGATGGGTAAACACACAAACAACACCAATGATGAATCAACTGAAAGAGAAATTAGGAAAATTATCCCATTCAGAACAGCCTCCAAAAAAATAAAAATAAACAACAACGAAAAAAAAAACAGTAAAATACTTGGGAATCAATCTAACAAGAGGCAAAAGACCTTTACAATGAAAACTACAGAACACTAAAGAAAGAAATTGAAGAAGACTTTACAAGATGGAAAAATCTAAGATGTTCTTTGACAGGCAGAATTAATATTATCAAAATAGCCATACTACCTGAAGTGCTATACTGATTTAACACAATTTCTATTAAAGTTCCAATGACATACTTCATAGAAATAGAAAAATCAGTTATGAAATTCATTTGGAAAAATAAGAGGCCCAGAATAGCCAATGAAATCCTTGTTGAGAAAAGTGACACAGGAGGCATCACAATACCAGACCTTAAATTATACTACAGAGCTATAGTAGCAAAAATGACATGGTATTGGCACCAAAACAGACATGAAGACCAATGGTACAAAATAGAAGACACAGACATAAACCCACATAAATGCAATTAACTCATATCAAACAAAGGTACCATAAACATACATTGGAGATAAGATAGCCTCTTTAACAAATGGTGCTAGGAATACTGGAAATCCATATGCAGCAAAATGACATTAAACCCCTCTCTCCATGCACAAAACTCAACTCAAAGTGGATCAAGGACTTAAGCATTAGACCAGAGACCCTACACCTACTAGAAGAAAATGTAGGCCCATCTCTCCATCATGTTGACATGGGAAGTGAATTCCTCAACAAGATGCATAAGAAAATCAAGAAATAATGAATGGAATGCTATCAAACCAAAAAGCTTCTTCACAGCAAAGGAAACAATCAAGAACATGAAGAGCCAGCCTACAGAATGAGAGAAAATCTTTGCCACTCTCATCCCAGATAGAGCATTAATCTCCAGGACATATAAAGAACTCAAAAAGTGTAACACCATAATAATAATAATAACAACCCAATCAATAAGTGGGCAAAGAAACTGAACAGGCACTTCACAAAAAATATATGACTGGTCAACAAATAGATGAAAAATGTTCAACATCTCTAGCAATTAAAGAAATGCAAATTAAAACGGAACTGCTATTTTATCTTACTCTATTCAGAATCACAATTATCAAGAATACAAGTAATAATAATTGTTGGCAAGGGTGTGGAAAAAAGTACACTTATACACTTTTGGTGGGACTACAGATTGGTGCAACCACTATGGAAAGCTGTATGGAGATTCCTCAGAAAACTTGAAATGGAACCACCATTTGACCCAGCTATCCCATTCTTCAATTTTATACCCAAATGACTTAAAATCAGCTTACTATAGTAATGCAGCCACATCAATATTTATAGAAGCTAAATTCACAATAGCTAAACTATGAAACCAACCTAGGTGCTCTTCAACAGATGAATGGATAAAGGAAATGTAGTATATACACACAATGGAATATTACTCAGCCATAAAGAAGAAAGAAATTATAGCATTTGCCCATAAATAGATGGAACGGTATACTATTCATGGTAAGTGAAATAAGTCAATTCCCCAAAACCAAAGGCTGAATGTTCTGATACGCAGATGCTTACACAAAATGTGGTGAGGTGAATTATGTAAAGGGGAATGAATAGAAGGGAGAGGGGATGGGAATGGAAAGAGCAGAATAAATTGGACATAACTGTTCTTATGTTCATATACGAATGTACAACTAGTGTAACTCCACATCATGTACATATAAAAGAATGGGAAGTTATACTGTATGTTTGTATGATATGTCAAAATACATTATACTCTCATGTATAACTAAAATGAACAAATAAAAAATGCTACTGCATTCCAGACTATGCTAATGCTTATCTGCTTTTCCTAATACTGTTCTTGATGCCTGAAGTATTATTCCACACACTTATTATTAACCATCTGCCATTAAGACCATCATCTGCTGAATGATATGATTCTCTTCTGGATCTTCTCAAATTTTATCATTGGTTTTTGTTATTTTTATATGGTATGATGTAAAAGTAAAGAGAATAGATATTCAAGTAAAAAAGTGAAATTACCATAGCTGAATTCCAGCTTTGCCATTCAAATTATGCGTGACCATGGGAAAATTATTTGTGCCTCATTTCTCTTTTATTTCGGGGGGGGGGGTAACTGGGGATTGACCCCGGGGGTGCTAACATCTGAGGCACTCTCCAGCCCTTTTGGTAATTTTTGCTTTCAGACAAGGTCTTGCTACTTAAGTTACTGAGGCTGGCCATGAACTTGTGATACTCCTCCCTCGGCCTCCCAAATTGCTGGGATTATAGGCATGAGTCACCACACCCAACTTCATTTTTCTCATTTTTAGAATAAGGATAGTGCTACTGTGTAGTCCATGAGACTTTGAGAGGATTAGGTACAATAATAGATTTAAAGCACTTAAAACACAGTCTGAAACACGGCAAGTGCTATATAAACATGTTTGCTTTCATTATGATGATGATGATAATAATGTTGACAGTAATGATGATGACATAGTAGTCATAGTATATAAACTTGCTTTTAAGTTCAGTGAGGGCTGGAAAAGTTTTGTTTATCTATATACCCACAGTCTCTGAAACAAAACCTTACTTTATATAAAAGAGTTCAATCAATGTTCAGTGAATTGGATTTAATAAAATATTTTTGGTCTTATATTTTTAGTTACTACCTAGTTGAATTTGTTAAGAATCTAGTGACATATGGGCAGCTTCTCCCATAGTGTAACTGCTGGAATCATGCATTCAGTTTCTTTCTATTCATGCAGACAAGAAATGTCTTTATATTTATGGTATACTGAACTCAGCAGAATTTAAATCAAACTCTTACTAGTTTACTTACACAAAGATCAATAGAGTAGAGGAAAGGGAGCTGGGGGAGGGAGGGGGAAGGAAGGGGAAGTACTGGGGATTGAATTAGAGCAAATTATATTCCACACTTTTATAATTATGTCAAATGAATCTCATTGTCATGTATAACTAAAAAGAGCTGATAAAGAAAAATAACTAACTTTACTATTTTTATAAATAATGTAGACAAATCGTAAGAACTTTTTTGTAAGTTCTAAAGAGCTTTTTTCTTTCTAAATCACAAGAACTTCTTGTCTATTTCTTTTCCTATTTTGTCCCTCTTACTATCACAAGTTCCTTATTGGAAAGAATCACTTTTTTTAATAATCTTAAGAGTAGTCCGTAATTACATTAATATTTCTCAAAGGACTCATTCACTACACAATACCTCAACAATGCTATTATCTCATTAGAACTTTTATATAATGGAAAAGTGCCCTTAGTTTATAATGAGAACCTAGATTCAAAGCCTCTTTCTTCCATGGTTCAATACTTTCGATCCACATATCAAGTGAAAATCATCTCATCCCATATTGAGGTCTCACACAAGTTCAAGGAACGACACAAAGTTGTTCCAAGAGTCAACAGATTCATAAATGTAAGAAGTACCAAGTACAATGTTTGACACAAGAGTGAAGGTTCTTGATCTTTAATTTCCAAAGCAATTTTGCATTCATCACTCTTTTTGGATTTCCAGAAGAGCAGTTTGTAGTGGCAAGGTAAGGAAAGGGACATTAAGATCATCCTGCATTATATATGAATATGCATATAGGTGAATATATTGAAGCCCTAAAAGTCTAAACTTTCAGACTGAGGAATTTCTTTTTGGAACCTATCAACATATCATTCTGCTTAAGTTTTTGCAACAAGTAAACAATGTCATATATATTTTTATAACCTAATTATTGTTTTAAATTCCATTCTAGAATATCCAAATTTCTAAGGTATGAAATAGACACACTACTACACTCTAAAATGAGATGACCACTAAGACAAAAATTATCAATTTGTTCTCTATCATTAATGCCTATTTAAACACATTTTGAATAATCTATTACATATGTCAATTGTTAATTTATATTTGTGATGTGATCTCATTTCAAACCTGCATCCCCTACACTGTGACACACCCATGGAGGAAGTAGATATTTATACAATAGATACATTTATATAAGTAGATTCTGTTTAATTGCTTTCAAACCTGAAATAGTATTACCTGTAACAGTGAGAAATCTTACAACTTAGTTAATTATAATACTATTTCTTTAAAACATTTCCAGAAAGTCTAATTTTTGAAATGTTAGCATGAGAATAATATAAATTGTAAATTTTATAGAATATTTTATAGAAATGCTTATACATATGACAAGACAGTATATCAAAGGGACAAGCTATTTGGAACCAACAATCAGTAGTCTAAGGTCTCAAGATATGCTCATTGGCCATTTTTGATCAAATATATAGTATTAAATTTTTTATCACATGAATGATATGTATCTATCTCTTTCTCTCAATAAAAAGTAAAACAAGTTATTATACAAGCCTCCTTCCTGTACAATGCATCATCTGCATGTATTACAGAGCTAAATGCTGACATGGAAGTTTATGACAGAGTGAGCTTGTAAAAATGTATTTTTTATTTGAGACAATTTTGCTATAAAAGCACATTTCAGTCCTTTAAAATAACAGTCAATAAGATTTACTGTATCAAATGTAAGTTTCACACCTCAGTCAGTGGTAGATTTAAAACAAACTCTAGCAACTGAACTGATAATGTCTTCTAAAATTTTTAAGTTAGTTTGCTCCAAGATGAACATCATTTTTTTATTTGAAAAAAAAAATCACACTTATCATTCAGCCTGCAAATTCTCTGGTTTGCATTTATACATTTTATTATCCTTTCTTATTGACAGAGACAGGAGCCAAGCCAGTTGTACATTAATCCAGAAACTAAATATAAGTATGCAGTTGTGAATTGTGAGTATTAATGCAAGGTTGCAGCTCCCATTTTCCCCATCCCAACCTATTTTCTATTTGAAACAATTTGTACAAAATATATTTAAAAATCAGAAACTTAAAGACAACCAATTTTCAACTCATTGACCTATAAATTTCCCTGTGATTGCAGGGTACTTCTGCTGGAGCAAGGAAAATAGAAGTGAATGTCTGAAATTGCAGGTCCCTTGGGAAGGGCACAATCACATGCCAACAATGCACCAAGGCCCTTTAATGTCCAGGGTGGAAACTGGAGAACATCTAGCTGGTTTATGAGTCCCAAGAGAAAAGAGAAATGGATGTCAATAACCATAGTATCTTGCTCTGCAGGGAGCCTGTCTAGTTCTCCGCAAGAATTTCAAGCTTAATGTTTCTTGGAGAGCTCTCTCCTCTCTGCCTCTTTCTTTCTCTTGTTGTCTAAGCAGAGGAAAGTAGACTTAAAAGTACACTCAAAAAAGAAAAGAAAAAGATGTTAAACAGGAAGAATCCAAATAAAGTTAACCTTAGACTTGTTTTATCTGTCATTTATATTTAACCTTAATATCCACATTCTTTGCAAATTTGTTACTAATGATGAATATTTGCATAATTTTAAAAGAATCTCAAAGTTTCTATATATAAATATTTGCATGATAAGTCATTTTTGAGGCAGCAATATAACAACATGAAGATCACAAAGCTGAGTTTTGAAGAAACTATTTAAACAGAGTTCTTGAGATAGAAATTGAAAACTACTTTCTCAAAATCAAAGGGCAGTACTTTTCTTTCTTTCTTTCTTTCTTTTATTTTTGGTCTATATTAAGTTGATATTTTCAGTCTTTGAAATGTCTGGTAATTTCTGTACATTTTCTGTAGGATGGAAATTTAAAATTATCCTTCCTATGTTTCACATTAAAAAAGACCCATTTAGAGTACCCAAGTCAAGTACTAAAATAGAAACCTATATATAACAAAGTAGACAGAAGATTGATGCCAAATGCCCTTAGATAACCTCCATTCCTTTAAGAGAACTGCTGAAATGTACAAAATTGGGATATAAGAGCAGATAAAGAACACGAGACACTTTCTCTTAGGTCTTATTTCTGTGCCCTTTGGTTTGTGTGCCCATTTGGTAAAATGGAGGACTTAAATTGCTACTTGTTATTCCAAATAGACCCAAACTGAAAATTACCCAAATGTCCATGAGCAGAATTATGGATTAATAGCTTTTTACTTTTTTCAGGGTTGACGATCAAACCCAGAGCCTTGCATGTGCTAGGCAAATACTTTGCCACCGACCTAAATCCCCAAGCCCAATAGAATGTTTTTAATATAAACAAGAAGACAATGTTATAATTTATTTTTTCAGCCATACAGAATCATACAGGTAAGTTTCTTAAATGCAATATTTAAGGACATCAAAAAGCCATACACAAAGAAACATAAAGGTTAAAAATTAGAAGAGATAGATATTATTCTTGAGGGAGATCAGTAACTAAGAATATAGAAGCAATGTTAGGGGTCCTGGGAACAGGCTGCTAGTTGCATTGATGTAGTTCATTTGTAAAATTTTTCAAGCCAGCATTTACGACATATGTACTTAGCTGCACATATAATAATCTTCAATAAAATCACTGAAGGAAAAATGCAGCTGTATCTTATGATTGCTTCTGAATCCATCGTGGATACACTGGAGCTACTAATTCTAGGCTTTATAAAGCAGAATAGCTTTAGAAAATGTGGTCCTGAATTGGAATTCTCCACTCTCCAATGACACTTATCAGTAGTGTGTCCTATGAGAAGCTTTCTAAGCCTGTTTTCTGATAAGCTTCTTATGAATTTGCCCCTCACTACACAGCAACTAATTCATAAGGATTTTTGTAAAACACAAATGAAAATACTATAAACTGAGAGACTAGAATCAAATCTGTGGCATTATTTTTCACTGTCCTTAAGTATCTTAAGAGTTATCTTAGCAAAAAGTCAAATTCTGTACTGAGAAGATTAAAATATTTTAGAATATCACCAATCTTTTGTAGTTTAATGGCCTCACATGATAGATATTGTTTGTGATTCATGAAAAGTCCAACTGGAGTTTGTGGTTTAATGACCTTCAATAATCCTGTCCTTACCTGTGTCTTTATTATATAATAAAAGAGAATGTTGAGAAAGTACACCTATTTCTTAATTGATTTGTTCCAAAAGAGGTACACATCATTCTCATATTTTAAGAGAAGAGGTAGTAGCGACATGGCCACACCTATTTGTGAACAGCCTAAGAAAAGTATAAAACTTTATGGATCTATTAGCAGTGTCTGCTACATTGCCCTTTTATTCTTCTTCACAAACCACAGATCAATTTTTTAGGCTCTGTCAGTTGAGCACTTCACACCAAAATTCACAGAAACACAGAGATCATTTGAACTACAAATACATATAACTCGCTGTAACATATCATCTGAGCAGTTGACTTTAAACTCAATCTGAATGCCAGAGATTTGTTCACCAATTCTGTGAGATAGTTTACAATCATGAACAAATGTTAGTTATGTCCAAGTCTCAATGCCTAGGTGTCAGTCAGCTCATATCAATCTGAATTAAATGTTACAATCTTTTTGATCTTTAAAGTAAAAGACATCTTGGTATAGTAGAAAGCACCCAGCACTGAAAACTGGGGTCATGATCTGCTTCTAAATTTGTTATCAAATGTAAATACTTTAAAGAAAATTCGTATGTCAGAATTCTAACCCTTCATAAGTTTAATTTACCCAAACTCATTGTTAAATATTATCCTTTACAACATTAGAAATGAAAGCTTTACTTTTATAATAGAAAGTTTACAGAAGATATATGATTTATACCAAATCATAAAATTGGAACTGAAACTTGGAGCTCAGTATTACTAGTCTGAAATGTACTTCTCATTAAAGCAGGAAAAATATCATAAAATAAAACTACAATGACATTATTATATAGTGTATCCTAATAGTCAAGCCTAAAGCAAGATTTGATAAATGTGGCATGCTATTTTACTGCTTAAATTGGTTACTCTGCTCTTTGATAGACGACCAAACTACACTCTACTAGAAACTATAATTCTACTACTAGAAGCTATAATTGCATTTGTAATCACCATAAGTTGTATGCATTATAAAACATAAGGTACAAGATATCACTTTGAATAGTTTTTATCATATATATGTGTGTATATATGTATGTATATATATATATGTGTGTACATATACATATATATATTCATATGTACGTATATTTTATACACACACACATACAGGAAGTAGTTATTTTATTTTAATGTATAAACATTATATATATATACATAGGTATCTCATGCCTGAAATGAATTTTCAAGACTCAATGTCTTTATGCTAAACATTTCACACTCCAAAAACTACTTCTGAAAGTACATATAAGTCAGGAATGAGGTGTTCTATTTTTACAATGAAATGCAGATTTCCTATTAAAAAGTAAAGCTTTCATTTCCAATATTATAAAGGATATTATTTGAATTTTGATGAATTAATTTAGGAAGCTAAAGAAATTCTATATAAGAATTTTTTTTAATTTTTTATTATTTATTTACTTATTCATCATGCACAAGTATAGTATCTTTTTACATACAACTGCTTGTATACAAAGTATATAAGTACTATTCAGATCTTCAATCATGCATTTAGGATAATGATATCCATCTCATTCAACAAGTCTTTGTATTTACATTTGATTTTACATTCGAACATTATTAATAATGTCCAGTATTTGGCTCTCAAATATTGAGTTAGTAGTTTATATTTATTTATTAATATTTATAAAATCAAATAAATGTTAGTAGTTGATATTTATTTATTTATTCATTTTTAAAATCTTTTTAAAATAATACTAGTATGCATTACAATTCATAATAAACGTATAGAGCATCTTTTTACAAAACACTGTTTGTATACAATGTATATTCATACCATTCAAATCTTCAATCATGCACTTAGGATAATGACATCCATCTTATTCAACCACCTTTTCTATTTTGCCCTCCATCCCCCCTTGCTCCCTTCCGTCCCCTCCCTCCCCTTTGACCTTCCTAGCATTCCTCTAATTCTCCTATGTACCCCCCGACCCAACACCACTGTGGATCAGCCTCCTTATATCAGAGAAAACATTTGATATTTGGATTTTTGAGATTGACTAACTTCACTTAGCATTATATTCTCCAACTTCATCCATTTACCTGCAAATGCCATTATTTTATTTTCTTTTATTGCCGAGTAAATATCTATTGTGGATATGTACCACGTTTTTCTTTATCCATTCATCAACTGAGGGACATCTAGGTTGGTTCCACAATCTAGCTATTGTGAATTGTGCTGCTATAAACATTGAAGTGGCTGTGTCACCGTAATATGCTGTTTTTAAATCCTTTGGAAATAGACCCAGGAGTGGGATGGCTGGGTCATAGGGTGGTTCCATTCCCAGTTTTCCAAGAAATCTCCATACTGCCTTCCATAATGATTGCACCATTTTGCATTCCCACCAGCTATGTATGAGTGTGCCTTTTTCCCCACATCCTCTCCAACATTTATTGTTGTTTGTGTTCTTAATGGCTGCCATTCTGACTGGAGTAAAATGAAATCTTAGAGTAGTTTTGACTTGCAGTTCTCTAATTGCCAGCGATGTTGAGCATTTTTTTCATGTATTTGTTGATTAATTGTGTATCTTCTTCTGAGAAGTGTCTTTTCAATTCCTTAGCCCATTTGTTGATTGGGTTATTTGTTGTTTTGGAATTAAGGTTTTTTTAGTTCTTTATATATTCTAGAAATCAGTGTTCTATCTGATGTGCATGTATTAAATATTTGTTCCCAAATAGTTGGCTCTCTATTCAACTCACTGATTGTTTCTTTTGCTGAGAAGAAGCTTTTTAGTTTGAATCTATTCCATTCATTGATTCTTGATACTAATTCTTGCGCTACAGGATTCTTATTAAGGAACTTGAGGCCTAATCCGACATGTTGGAAATTAAAGCTAACTTTTTCTTCGATTAGGCATATTGTCTCTGGTCTAATTCCTAGGTCCTTGATCCACTTTGAATTGAATTTTGTGCATGGTGAGAGATAAAGGTTTAATTTCATTTTGTTGCATATGGATTTCCAGTTTTCCCAGCACCATTTATTGAAGAGGCTATCCTTTCTCCACTGTACATTTTTGGAGCCTTTGTCTAATATAAGATAGCTGAAATTATTTGCATTAGTCTCTGTTTCCTCAATTCTGTACCATTGGTCTACCTGTCTGTTTTGGTGCCAATACCATGCTGTTTTTGTTACTATTGCTCTATAATATAATTTAAAGTCTGATATGGTGATGCCACCTGCTTAAGTTTTCTTGCTAAGGAATACTTTGGCTATTCTGGGTCTCTTATTTTTCCAGATGAATTTCATGAATGCTTTTTCTATTTCTTTGAGGAATGTCATTGGGATTTTGATTGGAATTGCATTAAATTTGTATAGTGCTTTTGGTAGTATGGACATTTTGACAATATTAGTTCTACATATCCAAGAACAAGGTAGGTCTTTCCATCTTCTGAGGTCTTCTATAATTTCTTTTTTTAGTGTTCTATAGAGGTCCTTCACTTCTTTCGTTAAGTTGATTCCCAGATATTTTATTTTTTTGGATGCTATTGTAAATGGGATAGTTTTCATCATTTCCCTTTCAGAAGATCTTTCACTGATGTACAAAAATGCCTTTGACTTATGGGTATTGATTTTGTATCCTGCTACTTTGCTGAATTCATTTACTAGTTGTAAAAGTTTTCTGGTAGAGTTTTTTGGGTCTTCGAGGTATGTTATCATGTCATCAGCAAATAGTGCTAATTTGAGCTCTTCTTTTCCTATCTGGATCCCTTTAATTTCTTTTGTCTGTCGAATTGCTCTAGCCAGAGTTTCAAGTACTATGTTAAATAGCAGTGGTGAAAGGGGACATCCCTGTCTTGTTCCAGTTTTTTAGAGGGAATGCTTTCAATTTTTCTCCATTTAAGATAATGTTAGCTTGGGGCTTTGCATAAATAGCTTTTATGATGTTGAGATAAGTTCCTGTTATTCCTAGTTTTTCTAGTGTTTTGAACATAAAGGGGTGTTGTATTTTGTCGAATGCTTTTTCTGTGTCTATTGAGATGATCACATGGTTCTTATCTTCAAGTCTATTGATGTGATGTATTATGTTTATTGATTTCCGAATGTTGAACCAACCTTGCATCCCTGGGATAAACCCCACTTGATCGTGGTGCACTATCTTTTTGATATGTTTTTGTATTCGATTTGCCAAAATTTTGTTGAGGATTTTTGCATCTATGTTCATTAAAGATATTGGCCTGAAGTTTTTTTTTTTTTTTTTTTTTTTTTTTTGGCTGTGTCTTTGCCTGGCTTTGGAATTAATGTCATAGTGGCCTCATAGAAAGAGTCTGGGAGAGCTCCCTCTTTTTCTATTTCTTTGAGGAATGTCATTGGGATTTTGATTGGAATTGCATTAAATGTGTATAGTGCTTTTGGTAGTATGGACATTTTGACAATATTAGTTCTACCTATCCAAGAACAAGGTAGGTCTTTCCATCTTCTGAGGTCTTCTATAATTTCTTTTTTTAGTGTTCTATAGAGGTCCTTCACTTCTTTCGTTAAGTTGATTCCCAGATATTTTATTTTTTTGGATGCTATTGTAAATGGGATAGTTTTCATCATTTCCCTTTCAGAAGATCTTTCACTGATGTACAAAAATGCCTTTGACTTATGGGTATTGATTTTGTATCCTGCTACTTTGCTGAATTCATTTACTAGTTGTAAAAGTTTTCTGGTAGAGTTTTTTGGGTCTTCGAGGTATGTTATCATGTCATCAGCAAATAGTGCTAATTTGAGCTCTTCTTTTCCTATCTGGATCCCTTTAATTTCTTTTGTCTGTCGAATTGCTCTAGCCAGAGTTTCAAGTACTATGTTAAATAGCAGTGGTGAAAGGGGACATCCCTGTCTTGTTCCAGTTTTTAGAGGGAATGCTTTCAATTTTTCTCCATTTAAGATAATGTTAGCTTGGGGCTTTGCATAAATAGCTTTTATGATGTTGAGATAAGTTCCTGTTATTCCTAGTTTTTCTAGTGTTTTGAACATAAAGGGGTGTTGTATTTTGTCAAATGCTTTTTCTGTGTCTATTGAGATGATCACATGGTTCTTATCTTCAAGTCTATTGATGTGATGTATTATGTTTATTGATTTCCGAATGTTGAACCAACCTTGCATCCCTGGGATAAACCCCACTTGATCGTGGTGCACTATCTTTTTGATATGTTTTTGTATTCGATTTGCCAAAATTTTGTTGAGGATTTTTGCATCTATGTTCATTAAAGATATTGGCCTGAAGTTTTTTTTTTTTTTTTTTTTTTTTTGGCTGTGTCTTTGCCTGGCTTTGGAATTAATGTCATAGTGGCCTCATAGAAAGAGTCTGGGAGAGCTCCCTCTTTTTCTATTTCTTTAAATAAGTTGAAGAGCATTGGTATTAGTTCTTCTTTGAAGGTCTTGTAGAACTTGGCTGTGAACCCATCAGGACCTGGACTTTTTTTTGATGGTAGCTTTTGGATGGTGTCTTCTCTATCCTCGATTGAAATTGATCTGTTTAAATTGTGTATAGCCTCCCGTTCTAGTTTGGGCAATTCGTACGACACTAGAAATCTGTCGATACATTCAGTATTTTCTATTTTATTAGAGTACAAGTTTTCAAAGTAACTTCTAATTGTCTTCTATATATCTGAGGTGTTTGTTGTGATATTTCCTTTTTCATCATGGATGTTAGAAATTTGAGTTTTTCTTCTTCTTTTTGTTAGCATCACTAAAGGTCTGTCAATTTTATTTATTTTTTCAAAGAACCAACTTTTAGTTTTGTCAATTCTTTGAATTGTTTCTTTAGTCTCAATTTCACTAATTTCAGCTCTGATTTTAATTATTTCCTGTCTTCTACTACTCTTAGTGTTGATTTGTTCCTCTTTTTCTTGTGCTTTGAGGTGTGATGTTAAGTCATTTATTTGTTGGGTTTTTTTTCTTTTTTCTTTTAAGGAATGAACTTAGTGCAATGAATTTTCCTCTTACTACTGCCTTCATAGTGTCCCAGAGATTTCTATATGACTTATCTGCATTTTCATTTACCTCTAGGAATTTTTTAATCTCCTCCTTGATGTCTTCTTCAACCCCTTGTTCATTCAGAAGCATGTTGTAGAGTTTCCAGTTGTTAGAATAGTTTTTTTTTTTTGTTTGTTTGTTTCTTGTTTTGTCATTAATTTCCAATTTCCATCCCATTATGGTCTGATAGAATGCAGGGTAGTATCTCTACTTTTTTATATTTGCTGAGATTTGCCTTGTGGCATAATATATGGTCTATTTTGGAGAATAAGCCATGTGCTGCTGAGAAGAAAGTATATTCACTCACTGAGGGATGAAATATTCTGTATATGTCCATTAGGTCTAAGTTATTAATTGTTTTAATGAGACCTACAGTTTCTTTATTTTGCTTTTGTTTGGATAATCTATCCATTGTTGAGAGAGGTGTGTTGAAGTCCCCTAGAATAATTATATTGAGGTCTATTTTACTCTTGAACTTGAGAAGAGTTTGTTTGATGAATGTAGGTGCCCCATTATTTGGGGCATATAGATTTATAATTGTTATATCTTGTTCATGAATGGTTCCCTTAAGTAGTAAGAAATTTTCATCTTTGTCCCTTTTGATTAGCTTTGGCTTAAAGTCTACCTTATTTGATATAAAATGGAAACCCCTGCTTGCTTCTACAGCCCATGAGAGTGATAAGACCTTTCCCATCCTTTCACCTTCAGTCTATTGTTGTCTTTTTCTATGAGGTGGGTTTCTTGGAGACAGCAAATTGTTGGGTCATTTTTTTTTTAATCCAGTCTGACAATCTGTGTCTATTGAATGGTGAGTTTAGGCCATTAACATTCAGGGTTATCACTGAGATGTGATTCTTATTCCCATCCATTTTTATTTGTTTATGGTATTTAAGTCAATTTGTTTTCTCCTCTGGTTAGTATTTCCTTTAGTTTAATATCTCCCTTTGTTGATTTTCATTGTTATTATTCTTTTCTTCTTCATGGAATATTTTGCCCAGGATGTTCAGAAGTGCTGGCGTTCGAGTTGTAAAACTTTTGTTTGTAGTGGAAGGTTTTTATTTCATCTTCAAATATAAAGCTCAGTTTTGCTGGTGGGTACAAGATTCTTGGTTGACATCCCTTTTCTTTCAGAGCTTGAAATATACTATTCCAGGATCTTCTAGCTTTTAAAGTCTGGGTTGAAAAATCTGAACATAGTCTGATTGGTTTCCCCCTATATGTAATCTGCTTCCTTTCTCTTGTGGCTTTTAATATTCTCTCCTTGGTCAGTATATTAGGCATTTTCATTATAATGTGTCTTGGTGTGGATCTGTTGTGATTTTGTATGTTTGGTGTTCGATAAGCCTCTTGCACTTGGTTTTCCCATTCATTCCTCAAGTTTGGAAAATTTTTCTGCTATTATTTTATTGACTACATTACTCATTCCTTTGGCTTGGAACTCTGCACCTTCCTCCACCCCAATCACTCTTAAATTTGGTCTTTTTATGTTGTTCCATATTTCTTGAATGTTCTGTTCTTGATTTCTTACAATTTTTGCTGTGTAATCTACATTTTTCTCCAGGGTATATATTTTGTCTTGGTTATCTGAGGTTCTTTCTTCCAAGTGGTCTAATCTGTTGGTGATGCTTTCAATTGAACATTTAGTTTGGTTTATTGCTTCTTTCATTTCCAGAATTTCTGTTTGGTTTCTCTTAAGAACCTCTATCTCCCTATTGAAGTAATCTTTTGCTTCCTGTATTTGTTTTAAGAGTTCTTTGTCAAAATGATCTTTTACCACTTGTATTTGCTCCCTTATATCATTTTTTAGTTCATTCTTAAATTCCATAAACATTTGGAATATGCAATTTCTGAATTCCATCTCTGGCATTTGACCAACTGTGCTTGCCATGGAATCTTCTGAGGAGATATGTTGACTTGTTTGAGTCACTTTCTTCCCTTGTTTCTTCATATTGTTTGTGTGATTTTTCTTCTAGCACTGTGGAACCTCAACTATTTCGTTTTTAACTTAAATCCTTATGATGCTCCTATACTACAATGCTATCAGATCCCCTTATAAATACTTGACACTTTAAAACCAAACACTTACTATTCAGATAATCCCAGTTTGATCACAATGTACAGATTTAGTTAACTCAGATATTGTCTCCAATTTACTCTGTATGTTTACGAAGGGTTTTATAGTTTCAATGTTGGGTACAGAGGTGATAAGTTTAGGAAGAAGGAAGTGAGGGTATTGGGTTGATCTTTCTTAGGAAATGTGAAAAGAGAATTCTATGGATGTGGTTTAATATCATCAGACAAAAGAGGAAAGTCAGTGAATGATTTAGTGGAAAGACTGATTTATATATACGCCAAACTTATGCAACCATTGTGAGAAGAAAAAAAGAAAGATGGAAAAGAAAAAAGAAAAGAAGAAGACGAAAGAGGGGGAAAAAAGAGAGAGATGACAAAGAAGTAGGGATTAGTGTAAAAGAGAGGAAAGCGAAAGTGAGAAAAGAGAGAGAGAGAGAGAGAATAAATTACATATAATTTATACATATGCTTTGCTATGTAATTTAGTTGCCCCAGTTCTCGAAATCCCAGTTTCCGTGTGTAACCTGTTTTCGCCTCTGTTGCAATGCAATGATAGGGTGTAAATAGGAAAGATGAGGGAAGAAGAAAGAAGACAAAAGTGAGAAGGAAGAAAAGAAAGAAATAAAAGAGGAATAAAAGCAAACAAACAAACCCACAATCAAACAACAACAACAACAAAAAAGAAAACCAATGTCGAACCCAGGAACAAATCTCAGGAACATATCTCAGTCAAAGAGCGCCCTGTGAAGTCCTTCTTTTTTTTTTCCCTTCCAGTTTAAGCCAGTTGTCCAGGATCACATCCAGGCAGTTACTGAGAACCTGGGAAGCTTGCAGACCGGGGCATGTTCTCCTGCTGTCCTATTGTGGGATCGCTTTTCTGCATTTGGCAGGCTGCAAAGTCTGCCGGTGGGGACCTACCTGGGAAGCTTGCAGGCCAGGGCTTTTTCCGCTGGGGTCCTGAGCTGGAATTGCGTCCCCATGGTGGGCAGGATGGGAAAGTCCTCTGTAGGGCCTAGCTGGAAATCTTGCAGGCCGGGACTTTTTCCGCTGGGGTCCCGCGCTGAGAGTAGCTGATATTTAAATGATCAATTTTTGTTGCACTATTTTCAATTAAATTTGTTCTCAGCTACATATACAATTTCATGAACTGAGTATCAAAATACATTGATATTTCTTTTCCATTATTTTAGTATTCTTGTTTTTATTTTTTACTTCCCTTTTTCTTCAAGGCAAAAAACAGAATGAACATGTAAAGAATAAAGAGACATTTCAGGGTGGAAATAGGATGTGAAGAATTCTTGTCTTTCATCCAGATTAAAATAGTCTTTCAAAGTCTGCTTAAGTGACAATACATGAATGTTAACATAGGGTATTGTAGGGCCCAGGCCTTCACAATTTCACTAGTTAAGTGTATAGACTCCATAGTCACAAGTAAGCTCAAGAAAGAGTAGGCTCCACTAGTGTCTTGACATCATTATCTTCATTAACCACTGTACACCTATCAAATAGCACTAACAGATTAAAAATAAAGTATGAGAACTAGTAACTCTCAACCTTTTGTTGAGTCTTTATCTGTAACCTTGTAGACCCTTCTCTCAATATTATAGATAAGCCAAAAAGGCAATCACCCTAAAATTCTTTAAATGTCCCAGAAAACTATACTTCTTCATCCAAAATTTCAGGTTTCATTTATTTTGCTAAAATAGAATTCTTTTTTAAATGCATAACAAATATAAACCCAGAGATTCGATGGCATCTGAAATTATTTCAAATTATTCCCACGGATGACAAATGAGAATTATATTTTCTTTTCTCCCAGGCATTTTCGGTTGGGGAAGTGAGTCACTCTGTGGTCTCTGGATATCTGAAGTAAGCTGAAAAAAACATGGCTTAATAGGATGACACTAGGTGAGTGCGAAACACCAAGAAAATAGCAATTTATCTCAAACACTGTTGCCTGTGAGGGATAATACACTGAAAACATGGGTATGATATGGTTAACAATAGCACTTTCACATGAATAAATTGATACCCACACATAAAAACCCACATATAAATAAAGTAGTCATTGGTACAGCCCAGGCTAGCTTTTGGGAAATCTAACATTTTGTTTGGTAACTTTCACTTCAGAATTTTGATTCCTTACTAACCAAAACTAATACTTTTTCAAGTAAACTGAATCTTATGCAATAGTTTAGAAATTCAAAAGTATCTTAAAGAAATCTTAGAAAATTTCTTGTCTCTGTAATTTTGTATAGTATACATAAACAACTACTTAGGCTTCGTTAAGAGGGATTTAATTGCTAAACACATAAACTATGATTGATTAAATATGAAAGCTTGTGATTATGCAATTAGAAACTGATTTTAAAATATTCTCCATCACTTTCAATGTTGGAAATATTTTATGAAATCAGCTCATTAAAAGAATCATTGGAAGCCAGGCAACAGTGAGGCACTAAGCAATTCAGTGAGACCCTGTCCCCAAATAAAATACAAAAAAGGGCTGGGGATTGTGGCTCAGTGGTCAAGTGGCCCTCAGATCATTCCCTGGTACAAAAAAAAAAAAAAAAAAATCATTGGAATATCTGATTATCATGAAAAACTTCTACATATAAAGAAAACAGCCTTGCATTTTTCCAGATATACTCAATAACTATGTGGAATAGTAAGGTGCTGAGGTCAACAGAGTTAAGATTAATTAAACTAGGCAGTATATTAGTTGGGGTTCTCAGAGAAACAAAAGAAGATACAGAGAAAGAAATCTATTGTAAGGAATTCACTCATATGATCATAAAGGCAGAAACAAGTGCTAAGATCTACAAGATTAGTTGGCAAGCTAAAGAGCGAGGAGAACCAATGGTTTAATTCCAGTCACAGTCCAAACACCTGAGAACCAAACCAGGAGGGCTGAAGGTGTAGTTTCAGTCAGAAGGACAACAGGCTTGAGACCCAGAAAAAGCTGATGTCTTATTTTTGAAAGTCAACAGGTGGAAAAATTTCCTTTTACATGGAGTAGGAAGAGCTAGCCTTTTTGTTCAATTCAAGCATTCAACTAATTAGATGAAACACCCAGAGTAATGTTTGAGTAACTATCAAGGTACATAATCAAGTTGACACACATAATTAAACATCACAGGCAGTTAAGTTGTATTATATACACAATGCTCTGCTCTTCCCAAGTGTCTTGTTGCATCCACTTTTTTTTAAAAAATAGAAGCATAAGAAGTTCTTAAAAAAGATGAAACAATTCCACAATAAGGATCAAGACATACAAGGGCTTATATGGCAACTGAACACTATAGACAGATGATAGAAGCAGGCTTTCAAGATATACTGACAGTTCTTAAGAAATGGGTACTAAAACGGGCAATAAAATCCTTATCATAGGGAGTAATTAATCAGACACAGCTTAGTGGCTATTTTACAAAATAGCTTTGACTGAGCCATGCCAGTATGTAGTATGTTCCACAGAAGAGAAGGACCACATGTGGAACCAAAGCAGTTGCCCATTTAAATCCATGTAATCCCAGACCTAAGCAACTCATCTGTAGGCCAGCTTTACTATAAAACAACAGAGAGAAAAGAACTAACTCTGAAGGTGATTCCCAATCCCTATAAAATTGAGAAAGCATTGTGAAGGAGCCCTAATTAGGAAGGGCTGTTGTAGCTAGCTGGAAGCCATAAGTTCCACCTGATATGTATGTGACGCACCTGTAGGCACCCGCAAACCTGAAGGTATATAACCGGGTGAAAGCGGTCCGAGTTAGGAGAACGGAGAATTCAGTTAGCCGGGCAGTCACTCGGTCGGTCAGAAGAATCAGAGCGGCCAGAACGTAGGCAGAGCGGTTACAGAAGAGAAACCAGATAGAAGACAGAAGAGAAACCAGATAGAAGAAGTAATGACTGGTCAGAGTTAGGCCAAGACTCCTGAGGAAGACAGAAGACAGAAGAAAGAAGAAGGAAGAAAGAAGAGAGAAGAAAGAAGCTCTAATCTTTCTCTAAGCTAATCTTTCTCTAAGCTAAGCTCTATCTTTCTTTCTCTCTAAGAAGAAGACAAGAAGAAAAGCTCACTTTAATCTTTCTCTCTAAAAATCTTTCTTTCCCTCTCTAAGCTCTAAGAAAGTAGAAGTAAAAGTAGTGAAAACTTAACTCTGCCTCCGAGAGTTTTTCCTCCCGGTTTTCGGTACCAGGCAGCTTACAGCATTGGGACAGCAGTAGAATTGAAGGGTGCATGAACAGAGGAAGCCAAGATTGTGTCTTGACAAAAAATCAAAAGGCAGCTCTGTCAATGAGAGGTGCCATTTACATTAATCAGGGAGTACTATACATAGCCATCAATGTTAACCTGAAATAGTTGGAGGGGGCAAGAACATTTTTAATATCAGGCAATTTTATCAAAAATTTTAGGAAGCAAAATGGTCTACTAATCAATTAGGCTTAATTTTGATTTTTATTGCGATATACTCATAAAATCATATGAAGCCAGTTTCCTTATGGTGTCACCTCCCCCTTACTCACTTCCCTACAGGGGTATAGTCAGCCCATGTGTCCTCATTCTTCACTCTCTAAGACAACAAGTGTGATTTTATTTTTCCAGTGAGCTAGTTGTTAAACATTTAGTAGCAACAATGGGCTGAAGCTATTAGTATAAAAAGACCAATGAGAATGATCTGATCCTAAGACAGTGTGAAGTCATGGAAGAATAAAAAGAGGAAGATTGTTACAACGTGGTACCCAGACTATAGTTGAAGTCCAAAATGAACAGTACCCATGGGAAATGGATTCCAAATTATAATTTGTTCTGGAATACTTACCACCACTGAAGGGACCATTCTAACGTAATCAGTTTTTGCAGAGTGACCTTTACAACTGAGGACTAAGTCCCTCCTTACTTTTCCTGATAGAGTCGAAGTCCCAGATTTCTTCTGCAGAATGTTTCCCACTATCAGCTGATACTGTATATTTGTCAGATTGGTTGTTTACATTTAAATTGAAGTTTATTTATACAATATACATGACAGTTGGCCCTCCATTATCTAGAATCAAACAATGGATAGAAAATATTTGAAAAAAATTGCATCTGTATTAAACATGTACAGACTCATTTTCATGTAATTATTCCCTGAACAGTGTAACTACTTTTAAAGCATTTTCATTACATTAGATAGTATAAAATAATCTAGAAATGATTTAAAGTACATGGGAGTATATGTTTAGAAATATTTTACATGAAAATACCACATTATTTTACATAAGGGATTGAACATCTGCAGATTTTGGTATCCACAGAAAATAATGAAACCAATCCATAACAGATATTAAGGTGTGCAGAGACAGACAGAGAAAGACTGGGGAGGGAGGTAATTATATCACGTAGAAAAATAACGTATAGGAAAATTACTAGATATGGTAGCAGTGTATTTCAAAGTGATGTTGATTATAAACTATATTTGTTTCTAGGTTTTAAATAGAGCTGTCTTTGCCAAATGCTCTTATTATCCATGTATAATCCCTGCATCCCATGAAATATCTTGATGAAACAAATCAATATTATTAGTGGTACTTTCCTGCTATATCCTCTTTTTCCATCACAAAATGTATACTATCAGCCAAGACTTGATTTTATCCTTCCTAAAGTAACTCAAGTTTTATGCAGATTTTCTTTATATATTTTTAAGAGTCTTATTTGTTAGCATAAATTATATCAAGAAAACCAACTTTTTCTTCCTAACATATTATTTCATAAAGAACATGTTCCACTGCTTATATGCACAGAGTTCTCTAAAACAGAAAAGTCATCCATTTTCCTTACTTTTCGTGTGCTGGCCATAGACTATACTTAAGCATTTAAGTATACAAATTTATACTAGCAAATTGGCAATTTAAAAATACAAACAAGACTTGCAGCATTAAAATAACCCTTATATCATTTTAAAGACAATCTTGTTTTAAAATTAGAGTTTAAAAATAATCAAGGGATCAGACTTCCCAAACAGAATCTATAATCTCAATTTCCAAATAAAAGACAAATCAATGCTAAAGTCAATCATATAAGACAATGTTTCTATTCAGAGTGCCTGCTTTGCAGCCATTTTCTGCTGACCACTTAATAATGTTCCTTTTGAAGTATTTTATGATAGAGTACATATGTGTGTGTGTGTGTGTGTGTGTGTGTATCTATATCTATATATCTATATATATATATCTATATATATCTATATATATCTGATGTTAATGTTTGAAGGACTGCCCATAGTCTGTGATTCAATTCACAGATTCTTTCTGCACCAGACTCTTCAAGATCATCATTGAGTTAGTCTGAGAATTTTGAAGCTATAGAATTCATGGCAGTACATTACAATATACCAATATTACTATTCTCCTGCTTTGACATTCTCCATTGATTGACAGATGAAGGAGAAGGAAGGGCAGCCACCATTAACTTAGAGTAAATGAAACTGGAATATTAAAATTCAGGATTATTTGAGTGGCTGAATTGGCTGGCAGAATTGTTCTCCAGTTAAGAGTGGGGAAAGATTAATTCTGCACATGACACCATGACTGTATTTATAGAACTCTACTGGGACAATTGTTTGCATTGAATTGTTTTCTTCATTCATTTCAGTCAGACAGTTGTGTTGACTGATTTTTCTTTTTGATGTATGGAATGACTGAATCTACCATTTAGTTTCCACTAATGCACTGTGAAAACAATGCATTAGTCAAATATGATTGTCAGATATGAAGAAGTTCACTCTAGAAGTAGAGAGAAATATAAAATCACCTTCTATAGACATTTCAGTCATGTGCTCAGGGTTTTCAGGGTTGTTTCAATTTCAACTGTTTTGTTACATGGGTTTTAGCTTCAAAAAGTACACAGATCTCATAGTAAAAAATAAGAAGGTCTTCCCAGAAACAGAGATTTCAAAGATGGTTACAAGAGACTGGGGGGAGAAGAAGAAATGAAGAGAGAGAAGATGTTAATCAAAGGTACAAAGTTTCAGACTGAAGGAATAAATTGTAGTAATCTATTGCACTCATAGTGACTACAGTTAATAATGTATATTTCAAAATTGCTAAAACAGATTTTTAAAACATTTTTACACAGAAAATTACATATTGGTGTGCTGAATGGATATGTTAAGTACCTAAACTGAATCATTCTATAATGTATACCTAGATTAAAAGATCACATTGTACCTTAAAAGCATATAAAATTACTATTTGTCAATTAAAAATAAATAAGATCTTTGAAATTTATATAAAAAATAAATTTGTGTGAATATAAGAATCACTTAACAAAGACAGAAAAACATTATCAGACCAGTTTTACTGAATTTCTTATTTATCAGGAAGTATTTTGTTCAACTTTCAAGTGTTATTCTAGAAGTTCTTGGACAAAATATTTCAAATATATTAATAGAAAATTGTTTTCATTTTGAGATTTATTCTTTCAGTATTAACAGTTACTATTTCTAAGTCCCTCCTTCTATAACTCCATTTTCTTACTTAATATTTGAGAATTGGTGGCATAGGTAAGAGAGGCAATTTTTATGTGCTTTTTATTCAATAATGCTAATGTTATAAAGAGTGCTCTGATCCACAGTTCATTAGTTTCTCATGGCAAAGACAGTAAGATACTACTCTTTATATGGAAATAAAAGATTCTCTTAGATGCTTTTTCTATGTTCTATTAATCAATTTGTGTTCAAGGTAAAATTAATTCCCTTCAAAATTAACATACTATATTATCTATTTTTTTTTTCTCAAAATAGTCAATCTGTGAGAATGAAGATTGATTTTTTTTTTTTTTTTTTTTTTTTTTTATTTTTGGCAGAAAAAGCTAGGGAAAGATGAGTAAAAGTAATCAAAGAATTTAGAGAAAAGCAAAACAAAATTAAAAAAAAAATAAGGACTTCTGCTTCCAATGATATCTTTATCCTGGAAAAACATACTAAAAAAAGTCAGTAAAATTGTATGCCACATTTGCTGGTAGGTACTGAACCTAAACAATAAAATAAAATCTGCAGACTGTCACTGAAATGAGGCCAATGTTCTGCAAGCATTGCCTTCTTAAATTCTATTTAAGATGCACAACATAATGTTTTTATATAAATATACATAATGAAATGATTATGACAGTCAATAACACTGATCACCTTACATTGTTTCCTTCTTCTGTTTGTGACAGAAGCACCTAAAACATACTGTCTGAGCATGCTTTCAGTATAAAATACAATATTACCCATTATAATCCTCATGATGTACATTAGATATCTAGATGTACTCATCTTACATAACTGCCAATGTGTATCCTCTGGCCTCATATCCCCATTTCTTCCCCTTTCCCATTCCTGGTAACCAACCACCTTCCCACTCTCTACTTATAGGCATTCAACACTTTTAAAACTCCACATGTAAGTGACATCTGCAGTATTTTTCTTTCTGTGTCTGATTTATTTCACTTAATAATGTCCTCTATGTTCATTAGTGTTGTTGAAATAACAATATCTCCTACTTTTATAATAATGATATCCCATTCTTTCCTCCCTCCCTCTTAGTTTCCATCCATATCTCTGTCTCTCCATATACAAATACAGAAATATGTCCATATTTCCGTATCCATTCATGCATTGAAGACCTCTTAGGTTGTTTCCATACCTTAGGTTGTTTCCATGTCTTATCTATTGTGAACAATGCTGCAATGAACCTAGGGGAAAACATTCTAAGTTCAATTCTTTCAGGTATTCCTATGACCCAAAGAATGCTAGGTCATAATGTAATTCCATTTTTAATGTTGAGGAATTTCCATTCTCTTTTCTACAATAACTGTACTAATTTATATTCTCACCGACAGGTATAAAGAGTCCCTTTTCTCTAGACTAAAATCAATACTTACTATCTTTTGTCTTTTTTATAATAGCCATCCTGACAGGTGTGAGGTGGTATCTCATTGTGGTTTTAATTTGCATTTCCCTGATAATTAATTATGGTGAGCAAAATTTTACATATCTGTTGGCCAGTTCTATTTATTTTTATGAAAAATGATTATCAAGTGTTTGCTCATTTTCCAATTTTATTATTTGTTTTTCTGCTATTGAGATGTAATAGTTCTTGATAATTTTTGGGTATTAACCATGTATCAAATGTGTGGTTTATAAATATTTTCTCCCAATAAGTGCCTTTTCATTTTATTGATTGTTGCCTTTGCTATAAAGAGATTTTTAGTTTGCTATAATACCACTTGTGCATTTGGCTTTTGTTGCCTGAGCTTTCAAAGGTGTGATATCCAAGAAATAATTTTGAAGGCCAACATCAAAGAGTTTATTCCCTATGTTTTCTTTTGTGAGAAGGCAGAAAATTCATTTGGCATAATTTAACATCAAAGTATCATTTTAAAATTTCATTACAAAACTACAAAAATAAGAGAACTTTCTTACTATAATAAAGAATATCTACATAAAAATCTTGTGGGAAAAATTTATGGATAAAATAATAAAAGTTTTATTCCAAAATAAGAAACAATAAAATGTTTACAACTAACCTAGCTTCTATTCTGTTAGAAGACAAGAAGGGACCATAGTTTAAAGAGAAGTAAAAGGCATAGTCATTGGGGAAAATTGTATTAATTATTGATGACAAAATTTGCACAAAGAAAAAAATTTAAAAACAGAAAAACTAATAGGTTTTAAGATAATTTTGCAAGTTTACAGAAAGAAAAGCCAATATAGAAAAAAAATCAGTTATAGATCTCTATGCCAGAAATAATTAGAAGCAAAACAAATTTAAAGATACCAGTCATAATAGAATCCTAAATGCTCTAATACCTATAAATAACACTATGAAAAATCATGGGCAATATATCGATGCAGAGACATACAAATCTTTATTGACATAAATTAAAGACCTAATAGATGGAAGTACATCTTGTTCATGGATTAGCAGACTAAATATTTGAAGATGTTAATTTCTACAAATTGTTCATCAACTCAATACAATTCTAATCAGAATTCCAATCAGATTTTTTCTTATTGATAGTGGTAATGGTGATAACAGGCATTAGATAATAGTGATAGCAAATTTTAAAGGTGTATAGAAATATAACGGGTCAAAAACAGACAAGGCAATCTTGAAAACTGATTTAAAAAGTTGTAAAACGTGCATTACTTGGTAACAAGACTAACTGTACAGCTACTGTAATTAACAGACTAAAGTTTGAATACAAGAATAGACAACAGATCAATGGAACAAAATAAAGAGTTTATTGACAAACATAATTTATAACAAGTGGCACTCAGTAGAATGGGAAAAAGTTTTTCTTCGTAATGAAGGATCCTAGGGCAACTGTATCTCCACATGGGAAAGCAAGGAATCTTGACCCTCTACCTCATTATATAAAAATCAGTCTGGATGAAATGACAGATCTGAATATGAAAGATAACATAATAGTTCCTAGAAGATTCTAGAAGAGACCACCTTCTTGACCATGAAGTAGAAAATGATTACTCCCATATTCAACATAAAGGACAATATAAACTGTGCTGCATTAAAATAAAGAACAATCAAGGGAACAAAAAGCAATGCACAGTATAGAAGAAGTTATTTGAAAGAAAAATAATCACAACACCTGACTAAAGCCAACATATATATTTAATTCCTATAAAGTCATGAGAAAAAAAAAAAAAAAAAAGGAAAGAAACAGTGAAAATGAGCAAAAGACCTGAAGAGGCATTTCTTAAAAGGGGTTTCCAAATGCTTAGCAGGTGTATGAAAAGGGCTCAGACTCATCAACCATTAGGGAAATGAGATTTAAAAAGCAATAAGATATCACTACTCAACCTCCAGATTGTCTAAGATTAAAATATTGATAATATACCAAATGTTAGCAAAGATATGAAACACCGAGAACTCACATATATTGTTCCTGAGGGTACAATTGGTACAATTTGAAAAGTTGTTTGGTAATACATAATCAAAGATAAACCTATGTACAAAAATTCCTGGATATATTCAGTAAAATTTATGTTCAAAATTTTTCGTAAGAGTGCCACTTTTCCTAGTATAAATTAAAGATAAACAAATAACCTAAAAGAGAAGAGTAGATAAATCTTGGTTTATTAATACAATGGAAAATAATTGGGAAATGAATACCTGACTGAAGCATACTGGAGTATACATGGTCCTGTCCATGGAGAAGAGTGGAAAACACAACTGATAGGGGTATTTTACAAAGAAAAACACCATTAATACAGTCTTTCCCTATAAGCACGTGTTGCTCCTCAGACAAAGAGAGGAAGTCTATTTGCTACCTACTCTTTAAAGCTGGGTTAGGATTAAGGACTTGCTTGACCAATAGAAGGTAGCCAAGGAGTAACACTGTGGGAATTCTTACACTGGACCATAAGGAGCCTTGAAGTTTACACCTTGGTTTCTTGAAATACTTGCTGTTAAAATCTTCTCTCTTAAAACTCAATATTTTGAGATGCCTCCACCAAATGGGAAAGCCATGTACAGACCCCACCCCCATTCCACATCCCTAGCTGAATTTCCATAAGAAAGCCAGCATCAACTGTGTACCATGTAAGTGAGACAACTTGGACATTGAGTCATACTGAGTCTTCAGACAACCAATATGCATCTGATTGTAACTTCATGGGAGACCCAATCAACGCACAGAACTGTAAGAGATAATAAATTATTATTTTAAGCCACTAAATTTTAGGATAGTTTATTATACAGCAAGAGATAACTAAAATAGTACTTTTGCTTTCTGTAATTTGTATAAAAATACCACAAACTTACAAAGTCACTAAAATAAAATATTAATTCTCTCAGTTTTAGAAATCTGAAATCAGTATCACTGGACTGAAATCTAGGTATGGGCAGGGCCATGCTCCTTCTGAATGTTCTAGGGGAGAATCAATTCCTTAGTTCTTCCAGCTTCTAACAAATGCCACCATTCCTTGTTGGATTCGGACTGAATCATTCCAATCTTTCCTTCTGTGATCACATTTCCTCTTTCTGTTCTATGGACGTCAAACCCCCTCTCCCTTTCTTCTATATAGATGCTAGCATCTCTTATAAAGATGTTACTGTTTGCATTTGGGGACCACTACATAACCCAGGATTATCTCTCATCGCCAAATCTTTAATTTAACCATATCTGCAGAGACACTTTTTCTTTCTTTTGTTTTCTTTCCACATTTTTATTGGTGCATTATAGTTGTACATAATGATGGGATTTGTTGCTATATATTCACACATGCTCACACTATAATAATATAATTTGGCCAATAGCACTCCCCAGCACTGCCCACCCACATCCTCTCCTTCCCACCTCCTGGTCCCCCTTTCCATTGTAATCTCCCTTTGATTTTCATGAGATTCCTGCTCCCACCCCTTTCTTTTCCTTTTTTGTCTTTAGCTTTAGGATATAAATCATCTTGACCTTCCAAGTTTGGCTGATTTTGCTTGATATATTGGTCTCAAGTTATATCTACTTCTGTGCAGATGACATAATTTCATTTTTCTTTATGTCTGAATAAAACTCTATTGTGTATATATACCACATTTTCTTTATCCATTCATTTGTGTATGGACACCTAGACTGGTTCCATAGTTTTGCTATTGTGAATTGTGCTGCTATAAAAGTGGGTATGCATGTGTCACTGTAGTAAGATGGCCAATTCTTTAGGATAAATACTGAGAAAGGGCATAGTTGAGTCATATGGTAGCTCCATGACTATTCTTTTGAGAAACCTCCATACTGATTTCCATAGTGGTTAAAATCTCACCAAAAGTATAAAATTGTTCCTTTTCTCCTCATCCTCTCCACCATTTATTATTGTTTGTATTACTGATGATGGCCACTTCTGCAGAGGCACTTTTTCTAAACAAGGTGACAAACTCCAGAGAATAGGATATGAATTTGTTGTTGTTGTTGTTGTTGTAATTGTTGTTTGGTTGTAGAGGCATAACAAAACTGCTTCACTAAGCTCAATGAAAGAACTAGAAAAACTGGGACCATTTTTAACATATATCATGAAGGGTGGAACCCTGACACTTAATCACTGATTATCACCCACTTGGTCATTGTCGGGACAAGAGTTTTCTTGATTGTGTCAAATGGGTTCTGGTAGAGCCAAAAAGTAGCCTTGTGCCTAGTCTATTAAGATGGTTATCAGTCAGTAATTTCTATGTTCAAGAGACACTTATGTTGTTAGGTGAAACAGCATCTAATAAGAGCATCAACTAGTGGTGACTACTTACTCTCCTTTGTGGAGTTGGGGCAGGACAGCCTAAGAACTGCAAGAATCAGCAACAGGTAAGGACAGAGTGGCTTCTACATGAGACCACAGGGAATATCAAGGCCAGGAATAGCCATCAAGGAAGAGCCTTCAATGTATAAAGGGATAGAGAAACCAAAATACATTTAAAAGCTGACACCATAATTCCTTTGAAGGATAACTTATGTTGCTGGGAGAAAATAACAATTGCTTGATGTAGAAAGTGAGCACCTTCATAATTCACAGTAAGGTCTTGCAACCAGGACAGCAAAATGAAGAAGAACTTGGAGTCCCTGTGCATAATACAGCAAGGGAGAAATATAAAACCCAGAGACCCAGAAATGGAGGAGGAAGGGTAGGAGGGAGGGAGAGAGAAATATGTGTGCCAGTGTGTACTGCTTCAGGGCAAAGTCCAAGCCTACCCTAAACTTCCAAATCTTAAATAAAAGCCTGAGTGTTCCTAAGTTTGTTAGGTGCATGAGATCTCTTTACAGGGTCAAATTTCTTGTCTGGATTACTACAGAACAGAGGGGAGACAGAACACTTACAAATAGCCCTACCTAGCTGAGGAGGCCTTGAAGCTATGAGCTGCTTACTAGGAACCAGGAAGTCCTGAAGGAAACCAGCTGCTAGAAGTACTATAAGGCGGCCTTTCGGGAGATAAATTTCATTGTGATTATGATATTTTCTATGACTCTATTCTATTCTCTGCCTCAAATTACCCACTCCATGTAGGGCTGGAAGGTGTTCTGTAAGCACTCTTTGACTTATATTTTGTGCTCCCAGAACTTTTGTTCTTGAGGACCTAGATGCAAAGTCTGTCTTCCACATGTCTGTTTCCATTTTCACAATCTTCCTGCTCTAGGCTAGACCCCTCCAGCTGACATTTCTTTCAATAATCTACCCCTCTTGACCCTTTTGACCCTTTTCTGGGGCATTAGGGAATGGAGAATTAAAGAAGGCTAATTCTAGAAGGAAAGTTGATCCCACAACTTCATAGTATTCATCTACTCAATAATGCAAATCATTTCTAGTTTGATCATGACTATTCATGGCCTCAACTCAAGAAACTTGATTTCTCTAGCAGTAAGCCTCTCTCCATTATAATTCTCTCTCCTTACTCATCTTTATCCACTGATTGACAGGCTTTCTGAACATATGAGGAAGATAAGCACATCTTAGAACCTCTGCTACTGGACCAAACATATTGAAATGACTTTTTATGAAGATATTGAAACAACAGAAAAAGAAGACACGAGGATTGTTTCTCCTGAGGGTTCAATTATTTAGAGGGCCTGTAGCAAACTTGGATTGATAAATCTAACCTTTCCTTTACTGGCAATAGTTGATCACACTGTGATGAAAACAAGTTAGAGAATGGAAAAATAATATTTGGATTTCAACAAAATAATGAAAATGCAGGGACTGTCTTTGACTTTTGCAAGGTGAGAAAAGATTTCACATTTTGATTATGTGATGGCAGGAGTCCCTTTTAAAATAAGGGCAGTCTGCATGATGCATTTATCAACCTTTTTAAATATACCCATAACCTCCACAAGATTTCTTGTCTCTAGGGAGTGATCACATTATAAAGTGGTGCCCTCTACATGAATCTGATTAACATAATTTGGAAGCACAACAGTGGCTAAAAATGTGGATCTGGCAGCAGTTTGCTAAAATGTTTTCTGCCACTAAATTGATTGCATAAAATGTTAAATGTCCAAATTGAGGCAGGTGGACCTTGCCAACAACCATCAGGAGCTTCAATCCTGTTGACAACCAAGTGTGCATGGTAAAACACTATTCAGCCAGTTCCAGAAGCTATTAGGTTTCTCTTATTCCTTTGCTACTACTTCCTTTTGGTCATTCTGTGCTTCTAGAAAAACATAGCTGTGTGATCTTTGGAAAGTTACATTATGTCCTTGGACTGGACATGTGGTACATGCTTGTGATCCCAATGACTTGGGAAGCTGAGGAAGGAGTATTGCAAGTTCAAGACCAGTCTCAGCAACTTAGGAAGGACCTAAGCAACTTAGTGAGACGTGAGACCATTTATCAAAATAAAAAAATACAAAGGGCTTGGGATGTAGTTCAGTGGTTAAACACCCCTGGGTTACATTATGTCCTGGAGTGTTTCCATCTCTGTAAATATCTAAGTATATCCATAATACTGTCCAATAGGACTTTCTGTAATAAATGGAAATTTCCTGTATCTGTACTGTCCATTGTGGTATCCATTTGTCACATGTAAGTAATGAACACTTGAAATGAACACTTATGTGACTGAAGCACTGAATTTTTAAATTTTATATTTTAAATTCAGTCAAATATAAATAGCTGCATGTCTCTAGGGTCTATCACATTTAAAGTATAGATGATTTTTAAAATATCTTTTATTTTTATGTGGTGCCGAGGATAAAACTCAGTGCCTCATATGTATGAAGCAAGTGCTTTACCACTGAGCTATAGCCCCAGCCCCTAAAGTATAGATGATTTTAAGGACATTGTCCACTCCACAGCTCTATCATTCATTGACTCAAATATTTTTGCAGTGCTATGGCTCAAACCCAGGGCCTTGTGCACTTTATCATTGAGTACATCCTAAGCAAACATTATATTCTTAAATTTCTTTTCCTTTATGAAACTTTAATAAGGTTGGAGTTTCTTGCCCTGAACATCAACTTGTGATTATGGAAAATATTGTGGGTGAATAAGGCCCATTTCAAGAGATCATGAAGAGAAAACTTCTTTTGGGTTTAATTTCATTATGAGAATGCTCAGAATGTCAAAATGTTAAACAGCTTAAAGTAAAACCATTCCTTTTTTTACACTATGTTATTTTCTACATGTATTTGGGAATATGTTGCAAGTTAGCTCTTAAAAAATAATCTTTAAAAACCACATATCTATTTTTGAACCTGATGTGGCTGTTCAAAGTTTTCATAGCACTTTATTCATTTCACTATTTCACTTAGTAAACAAACGCAGCTGCCATGATTACTCAAAATGTCTGTGTTTCCCAATAAGTTACATGTTCTTTGAAGTTAGGAACTATATTTATCTCAAAGCCTTCAGGAACATCACAATATCCATTGCTGATTCAGCTCAAAGATTAACATATGAGACAATTTTAAAAAATCATTATTATGGTCACAAACACCTAGGAAATCAACCAGAAATCAAAAGCAACCCCCTTTTTATTTTTATTTTTGTAAACCAAAAAATAAAAATACCTGGTATAAAATCATATGTCTAATAAATAATGTTTGTTGTATTTAGTGCATGCATGTATTAAACTTATTTTTAAATGCCTCCTTCCTTATCAAAGACTTTGAGGGGCTAGAGGTGTAGCTAAGAGGTAGAGTGCTTCCCTGGGATGCATGAGGCCCTGTGTTCAAACCCAAGCACCAAAAAAAAAAAAAAAAAAAAAAAACTGAAGTTGTGCCTGAAAGTTTATATTAGTAGCAAAAAAAAAAATAGCTATTTAGTTGATTTGCTAGATGTTTATGATCACTTTATGACCATTTGCTTAGTCTTATACTAACTTCACAATATGCCTGTGCAGTAAATAGTATGGAAGCAAAATATTATTCACCATACTGAGATCTATTGTTAAAATAGAATTAGAAGAGAGGATCCTGGGGAGGCAGTGGGAATAGGAAGTAACAGGAATCTGTGCCCCACTTAAGACAATTGCCTGGGCAGAATCTATTTCAGAAAGGAGTTTAAGGTTTGAATAGCAAATTGAGGTTCATGTTAGCTCTTGGCTAAGCAGAAGTTACCCATTCCCCTCCTTCACTATCAAGGTGGCCCTGAATGTGTTCCTATAGCAGCTTGTGGTAGCCAAAGTAAACAATGAACACAATATCTGTGATCTACTTTTTGATCACTGATTGCTGTTTCTGATCATGAAAGTGCAGAAAAAGAGGTTCCAAGTCCCTCCTTCCTGGGCTGAAACAACTTCCAGGAGATTTTATTTTATTTTTTATTTATTTATTTATTTATTTGGTACCAGGGATTGAACTCAGGGGCACTCGACCACTGGGCCACATCCCCAGCCCTTTTTTGTATTTTATTAGAGACAGGGTCTCACTGAGTTGCTAAGTGCCTCGCCATTGCTGAGACTGGCTTTGAACTCGCGATCCTCCTGCCTCAGCCTCCCAAGTGCTGGGATTACAGGAGTGCGCCACCAAGCCCAGCTCTCCAGGAGATTTTTAAAAGGTCAGCACCTTTCGTCTCTTCATTTTCTCTTTTTTACCTTTGGGAAGCCAGACACTGAAGACTAGAACATTTGAAATCAACAGAGAAAATTAGAAATTCACAATATAATCAAACTGTTGAAGGACACAATATCTGAAAGCAGAAAGAGAGAAATGACTAATTACAAGAGCACCTCAATACATTGACAAATTTCTTATTAGAAACTTTGGAGGTCAGAATGACTCAATGGATATACTCAAAGTACTATAAACAAATAAATAAATAATTTCCTTCATCTAGCAAAACTGTTATTCAAAAGTTAAATAGAAATTAAGATATCTCTCAATAAATAAAAGCTAAGCAAGTCTGTTATCACTAGATCTGCCCTGCAAAAATTAGAAAAGGCAGTCTTCACAGGTTGAAATGAAGGGAAATTTGACAGTAACCCAAAGCTATGAAAAACAATATAAATTATTATATAAAGATGTCAGTAAAGGTAATTATATAGGCAATTACAAAAAAAAAATTATTATGACCACAAGTTGTAACTTTACTCTTTGTTTTCTATATAATTTAAAATACTCATATATTTAAAATAATTATTAGTCTAAGGTTTGTATTATTGTGATTTTGGTTTGTAATTCCACATTTTATTTTTGACATAACTTGGAAGAATAATACATTAAAAAAACAATTATTAGTTTATATTTTTGGACACATTATGCATAAAGATGTAATTTTATGACATCAATAATTGAAAGGGGTGACAACAGAGTTTTGTATGATACAGAAGGTAAAGTGGTATAAATTCAAATTATACTGTTATAATTTTAAATGTTAAATATAATTCTCATGGTAACCATAAAGAAGATAGTTACAGAATACACATAAAAGGAAATAAGAAGGGAATTATTGTACTAGAAAAAAATCAGCTAAACAAAAACTATAGTAATGTAGAAACAAAATAAAGGGACAAAAAGCCATAAGGCATATTAAAGACAAATAACAAAATGATGAAAGTACCTCCTTATCAGGAATTACTTTAAATATGAGTGGGTTAAGCTTCTAATTAAAAGACATAGATTAGCAGACTATATTAAGAAAAGATACAATCTTATATTGTTTAAAATAGATTCACTCTATATTCAAAGACAAAAATATGTTGAAAGGTTGTAAAAAAAAAATTCCATGAAATGACATCTAAAAGAATACAAGAGTAACTATACAAATATTGGACAAAATTGACTTTAAGTAAGATGTCATACTACCTAAAGAGACCTAACAATTCCTATTAAAATCCCAATGATTTTTGTTTTTTTAAACAGAAAACCCAACTTAAAATTTATATGGAATCTCAAGGGAGCCCTGAATGATTAAAGCAATCTTAGAAAAGACCAACAATGTTGAAGGATCTATAATTTTGATTTCAAAACTTAGATAAAGTAATCAAAAGAATATTATACTGGCTATAGTTTGGACCAACAGAAAAAAATAGCCCAGAAATAAACTCTTGCATATATGGCCATGCTATGGTTTAGATATAATTTGAATGTCCCCCAAGATTCATATGTTAAAGTTTAAGCCACAAAATGAGAAATTGATTGTTTTTAAAGGTGGGGTCTATTGAAAGTGATCAGAACTAGATAAGTCACTAGGGCAGAACCCCATGATTGAATTCTGGTGATTTTATAAGAAGAGAAAAGGATATCAGACAGACACACATATACACACACAAGCTGTCTGTTGCCATGTAATGCCCTGTACCACCTCAAGTCTCTGCCAGCAAGTAGGCCATCACCAGATGTGGCTTTAAGACTTTGCACATCCAAAATCAAGAGCCTCCATTTTTTTTTTTTATAATTTTACCATTATTAGGAATTTTTTTCATAGTAACAAAAAAATAGACTAATACAGGTCAAATTAATTTTCACAAAGGTACCAAACCCAATGAATGGGGAGAGGACAATCTTGCAATAAAATAGTGCCAGGAAAACTGGATTTCCATGTGAGAAACACTGAATTTGGATCTTTAACTAACATCATATACAAAAATTAACCCAAGCAGGATAAAAGCCCTAAGTGTAAGAGCTAAAACTAAAAAGAAAAAAAAAAAAAAAAAAAAAACGCTGAGAAGAAAACACAAGGCAAAAACTCCATATTAGATTTTGCAACAATTTCTTAGACTTTACCAAAAGTACAAGCAATAAAAGAAAAAAAAATGGACAAAGTAGACTCATGAAAATTAAAAACCTTTCTGTATCAAAGGACACTCTTCATAGAGTGAAAAAGTAATTATATAATGGGAGAAATATTTTTCAACTACATATCTAACAAAGAGTGAATACTTCGAATATATAGAAAGTCCCTCAAAGATCTGAGATTAAACCTAAATTTAAAATTAGGCAGTTAGTTTTCTTTCTTGGACTGACTAGAATTCCATGTTCATGCCCCTGCAGTTTGTGGTAGTTTCTGAATATGTGGTGGTCTTCCCTTCTCACTCCAGGAGCTCAGGATCCACTTGGCCCCACTATTTGAATGAAATTTCAAGCTGCCAGCCAGATTTCAGCTTTCCCCAACACTCTTGGCCTAAGCTTTTTTTCTGAAGTACTTCCAATTGAGTCCAAGTTGACTTTCTCAGCTTGAAACCTGATTTTCCACCCTTTTACCTATATGTCCATCTTTCTACTTTAGGCCTCAGTTGTTTTAGCTATAAAATTTGTACTTAATTTGAAGTCTTCTTTCCCTAGCCCTAAAATTTGGTGATTTCTTGAAGTATTGTTATTTTGTTTGTTTGCTTTCATTTTTGAGAGAATTAAAACTCTAGTTACTCTAAAGATAGAGTTTACATTAGACAAGTAAATAGTACATTTAGAGTTAGATTTGCAGAGATGGAAGATGGCCTAGCACATTTTAAGAGTCTAAGGATCTACTCTCAGTAGTCATGGGGAAAGGGAAACAGGAGTTAATGAAAGGCTAAGTGATTCTTATGCATTAAATTAACCAAGATATAGCTGGCTAGTCAATATTTGAATAAGCCACAGATAGCCATCTTAAGTCTTTCTTTTTCTAAGTGATTCCAATGAACTAAGTCCTATGTTAAGTAACTCCACACTCAGTTGTTTAATCTTGACAATCACTGTTTCTGAGGTAAGAAATATTGCCAATCAGTCCTAATTAATGTTTTGCTATTGAGTGCATTTGAAATAAATTTATTACTGTGCCTGATCTCTGTTCAACATTCCACAGGGTGGAAAGTGCACAAGAATTTATAGAGTCTCAGTCTTCCACACTAAAATATGCAATAAATTACAATATTATTCGGCCATGAAATTAACAAGCCATAGAAACCACACCATTAGCAAGGTATACCGTGGTAAACAGCAAGCAATGATCATGACATAAAACAGAATAGACTGTGTATGTTGGAGTGGCTGCCAATGAAGCAATAATTAAATGAATTTATATGTGTCTCTGGCAGGTAAGCTCTTTTAGGGCAATTACTATGAATTCTGCCTGCCTGTCAAGATGTTATGAATCAGTTTCTATAGTGTTTATCCAAAATTCTGAGGAAGGGTTATCATGAACAAATTCAGACCTTTTCCCAACATAGAAGCTGGGTAGCATGCATTCTGAAAAGCCAATTCTCCACAGACCTTGTATACTAGTTCTAATCTTCCCATAATGAATTTTCACCTCAACAAAACAGAGCAAAGTGTGGTGGGTTAAAAATTTTTTTAAAAAAATTAAAAAGTTGAAATAAAGAGAGTTACAGAGGGAGAGAGAAAGATGAAGAGAGGAAGGGAAAAGGAAGGAGAAAAAAGGTTAGATATGGACTATCTCAACATTTATATAAAAATAAACCTAATATTTTATGTATGTTCATATATACAAATATATAATTTATTTGTATACATAAATATATAATTTATGTTATATATTTAATTTATACAAAAATGAACTAATAGTTTATTTTTTAACTATTAGTATATGCCATGGAGACTTAAATGAAAATAGTAAACTAAATTAAGATTGTCTTTTTATTTTACCACATATACCTGTCCATTTTATCCAATAAGAGAGTACTATAGTTTGAATGTGTCCCTTTCAAAACTCAGGTGTTTTCAATTTGATGGTAATAAGAGGTGGGCCTTTAAACGGTGAAAGAACTGAACAGACACTTCACAGAAGAAATATTAATGGTCAAAAACATATGAAAAATATTCAAAATCTCTAGAAATTAGAGAAATGCAAATTAAAACTACACTGAGATTTCATCTCATTCCAGTCAGAATGCCAATAATCAAGAATACAGTTAACAATAAATATTGGCAACGATGTGGGGAAAAGGGTACACTCATACATTGCTGGTGGGACTACAAATTGTTGCAACAACTCCAGAAAGCAGTATGGAAATTACTTAGAAAACTAAAACTAGAACCACCATTTGGCCCAGTTATCCCCTTCTCAGTATATACCCAAAGGACTTAAAATCAGCATACTACAGGGATGCAGCCACATCAATATTTATAGCAGCTCAATTCACAATAGCTAAGCTATGGAACCAACCTAGTGCCCCTCAATAGATGAATGGATAAAGAAAATGTGGTGTGTATATACAATGGAATATTACTCAGCCATAAAAAAGAATGACTATGACATTTGCGAGTAAATGGATGGATCTGGAGACTGTTATGCAATGTGAAATAAACCAACCCCCAAAAAACCAAAGGTCAAAAGTTTTCTCTGATATGTGGATGCTAACACAACAAGAGGAGAACAGAAAGACAGAAGTTCAGTGGATTAGACAAAGGGGAATGCAGGGAAGGGAGAGGGAGCAGAAATAGAAAAGACTGTCAGATGAATCTAACTTAACTTTCCTATCTACACCACAGTGAATTTCCACATTATCTACAACAAGAAGACTGGGATCCTAGTTAGAATAAGAATGTAGTCCATGTTTGCGTAAATATGTCAAAATATACTCTACTGTCATATATAACTAAAAAGAACAAAGTTAAAAAAATTTTTAAAAAGAAAACAGGTGATTAGCCACAAGGGCTAATCTGTTGATAGGACTGAAATCTTTAGAAAAGAGCCTTACCTTTTGCTTAGCCTCTAGCTAATGTTCCACCCCTCAGGAGGATGCAGCCTCTTCATCTTGAATTTCCAGCCTCTAAGACTATGAGAAATAAATTTCTGTTCTTTATAAAGGAAGTAACTAACCTCCATTATTTTGTGGTAGCAGCACAAAACATATGAAGAGAGCCCTATTTTGCAAAGGTACCTGGTGCAATCACAAGGTATTTAAAGATCCTATGACTCAACTTTAACAAAATAATTAGCCCTCAGATGAGTTTATGGCTTCTTTCAGATTGTGACTTTCTGCATTTTCCAGAAGTGTTTCCAAGAAATGAAGACCAAAATGGTACTAGGTCAACTGCTTTTAAAAGTTTCACAATATCAAGGTTTTTGTAGAAAGAAGTATCCTCCTTGATTACCAATACATTGGCCACAGTCTAAAACCATTTCACCTGGGTTGGGGATGAAGCTCAGTAGTCTAGCACTGGCCTAGAGTGCATGAAACCCTGGGTTCAATCTCCAACACCACAAAACTACCCCAAAACTTCAATGCCATTATATTGACAGCAACTTTCATTGCTTCAACCTGTGCTTCTTAGGAAAGTTTGAAATGGTCATATTGTGCCAAGAACAGACACTGGTAATGCCAGAGGTTCAGATTTCAGACACAATCAGTCATTCAGGTTAAAGTTTTGGTTTAAAGTATCTCAGTATAAGTGAATCTCAAAAAAACATATGCTAAGTAAGTTAAGTCAAATACAAAAATAAATCTGTTATATTATTCAATTTATATAAATTCTAGAATAGGCAAAATAGATCAGTTGTTGTCTAGTATGGGAAATGAGGTTTTTACCAGATCTAGGAAGAAACTTTCTAGGGTTTTAGAATTGTGCTCTAGCTTTATAATAGTAGTGGTTTCATAAATGTATACATTGGCTAAAAGTCAATGAACTGTTGGCTAAAAAAATATCATTTTTGCATATAAATGATACTTCAATAAGACTGATTAAAAACAAGTTATAAAGAAAGAAAAGCCTCTCAAAACCCTCAAACAAAATGTACTGTTTTCTTCCAGGGGATCAGATTCCACCTGGGAATGATCTCCCTAGGAAAAATGGAGAAATGGTTCTTTCTATTATAAAATATATCTATCATTATCTATATTATCTTAAAAGGCCAGAGTTCTTCCTTAAGGGAAACACGTCCACATTTCATCATCTTGAGATCAAGTCGAGTTTAGGGAAGGAAAACCAGGTCTTCCATCATCATGTATTCTTTCCAAAGCTAGTGTTTATGTACTATATTGTGGCTGCAATTTGCAAAGCCTACCTTTTTTGAAGCTCATAAATCTTAACAGTTAAACTACTGTCTTCATGAAAAGTTGGAAATTTTATTTTAAAAATGGATATTTGAAATTTGACATTTTCGTTATCTGTGGTTTTCCCTTCCCCTAAGGGAGCAATGATAGATGTGACATTTAAAAAAAATTATCCTCTGCATTTGCACTACAGAGATGCCATAACATGATTATCACACATATAAGTCACTTTTAGACAACAATGTAGTGTCAGACTCAATAGGATGCAATCTCCATTACTGCCAGGGTCTTCTTTTCTGTTACCTTTTTTCTTGTTGATTAATTCCCAGTGCCTAGAACAATAGTACCTGGCAATAAAACGTGATCATAAAATGTTTGTTGAATGACTGAATAAGTTCATTCATTCATTCTGGTGGTCAGTATGCATTTCAAACTGTTTGAGATGACAGTTTCTACAAAGAATCTTAGAAGAGAATCATCATGATCTGTAGTGCAGGATTATTACAATCAATATATTATTTCCATGATCCTGCAACTCCAAATTTATTTTTGGTTATTTATTTAAGTAATTGATTAGTTAATTTTTTTTTTTTTTTTTTTTTTTTTTTTTTTTTTTTTTTTTTTTTACCAGTGATTGAGCACTTAAGCACTGAGCCACAATGCTAGCCCTTGTCTTTTCTTATTTTGAGACAGGGTCTCACTGAATTGTTTAGGATCTTGCTAAATTACTGAGGCTGGCTTTGAATATGTGATCCTCCTGCCTCAGCCTCCAGAGCTGTTGGGATTATAGGAGTGCACCCTGCACCTAGCTTTCATGGTTATTTCTAATAGAAAAGCCATTATTTTCAACAGAACGCAACATAAATCATACTGTGGACATGTGCAGGAGCCCTGATTGGGGAGATGGCTGAGATTGCGGTTGGCTGTGGGCCATAGAGATATTCAGACATTGCCGCCTTCTGTGGTCTCACGGGACTTGGCCCGGGATCTCGTGGGACTTGAGCCGAGATCAGATCGGGTCGGTGCCATTTTGTTTTGTGGGTTTTTTGGTGGTGCGTGTTAGAGTCGTTGTTAGAGCCGGAGAGAGAAGTTATCAGAATAAAAAGCCTGTTGGTTTCCAGTTTGCCTCTGAACTTCTTCCCGCGGCTTCATTGCTCCAAGTGGCAATCGCTTCAGGCAGTGACAGACATGATTCTTGGTTATCTTTTTAATACTATTACAATTGTTTTTTCATGCCTTTTTGTCTTAACATAAACCTGGCTTTTCTCATTAACTCAGTTGTGGGCCTCTTTACTCCCACTTCACCCTAGAGGAATCAACGAAAGAATCAACACCTTCCTACTCTTTAATGATACCTCTAGGCCATTATATTTTGATTGCTTAAGGAATATAGATCAAGTGTATATGGTATCTAATAATTTGTAGGTATAAAAATTATCTAAGATATAGCATAGGTGAAAAATGTACCTGTTCATGGTAATAATACAGAGGCTAGTATTCAGAAGTCATTTATGGCAATCATTATGGAAAGACCCTCCTTTGACATAGCCAGTGCTAAACACAACTCTTTCTCCCTGGCAGATAATAAGGAAGCGCAGCAAAGGATGGTGGAGAGAAACACTTGGCTTCAAGGAAGCTGTAAGTTCATATGTTTTTTCCTTGAATTAGAGTCCCCACTAATTATTTTATACAATAATAAGCTACTCCATGTTCTTTCTGCTTGATGACTTTTCCTTTTTCTTATTCCATTTATCTGTCTAAACATCAGAAATATTAATGCCATTCTGTTTATTATACAGAATAATATATGTGGTTGTGAGATTGGGTCCACCTAATGAAAACTTCATTAAAATAACATATCCTAAATTGGGTCTCAAGAAACAGTTTGAAGTCCTAGAAAATGTTAAAGCCTTAATATTTGTGGACAACTTTACATTATCAAATTTTTCCACTATGTGCCTAGGGATTTTTCAAATTTTCTATAATGACCATTTATTAGTTTTATAGTTTTATAATTATATAATAAATATGTTAATAATAAATTTTATAATATTCTGTTGCTCATTATAATTTCTAAATATTCCTTTTGTCTTCTTCAGAGGTTGCATCATAATATTGGTAAATAAGCACAGAATGGCAGTGCTTTATAGTGACAAGAACTACTCTTGAGTTATCTCTATCCTAAGACAATGACTCTAACATAAAGTATATAACATCCTGTATTCCATAGTTACAAAATAATCATCTACCAAAACTTGAAGAGTAGCAACCTTCTATGGAAAAATATTCCTATAAAATTATATAATCAAACCACAATACATCTGCTATATATAAGAAACTTGTAATATTCTGAGCCTTTTCTATCCTTGGTAGCTGGAAATTATAACAAAATAATAGTTTTTACCTTTGGGAGCCATACTATCTCTCCTACCAACTACTTCCATTGCTTCCTTAAAAAGAATAGGAAATTAACTTGAATATCATGCAAAAAAAAAAAAAAAAAAAACATAGTATAGCTCATGTAGAATCTTTTGTTTAAAAACAAATAACTTCAATAGCTCAGAGCACTTTATCAATGTACTTTATCATATGCCACATTGTGGCTGAAGTTGCTTTATTTTCAACAGACCACTTTAAGCAGAAATTACAGAGGAACATATTGGCTCCCAAATCCAGAAACCATTCTGATGATGCCTGGATGATCATTGGGATGCCACTGGAATCAATAGAGTGCTGATCAAACTACCAAAGTGCTGGCTAGCCTATAAATTACAAATACACAAATTCTTTTTTTGTTGGGGAGGGAGGCCAAGAAATTCCAGGGAGGCTTTGTTTGGTATGTCATTATAAAGTCCTGTGATACAGAATCATATCTGCAAGATAGGGAATAATGCCAAATGCCCCATGTATAATTCCATAGTCTGACACTAAAACTTCACTGGAGAGCATATGCTGTCATTTGGATGTGGTGTGTCCCAAAGGGTTTATGTTTTGGAAGTTTGGCCCACAGTATGGCAATTTGAGAGGTGGTGGGACCTTTAATAGGTGGAATCTAGTTGGGAGTTGGCTGGGTCATTGTGGGTGCTACCTCTGGAGAGAATTAAGGTGCTTCTCACAGGACTGAGTTAATTCTTTTGAGTGTGATTTGCTATAAAAGAGTCCCTACCTACTATTTGGCTTCTTTCCTGGTGATATGATCTCTCCCTCTCACACCTACTCCCACCATTATAACACCATTCACCAGGAAGTGATGTAGCCATAGGGGCCCTCACCAGAGCCATCACTGTGTTGTTTATACTTTGCTTTCAGCCTCCAAGACTGTGATCTAAATAAATTTTATAGGTTACTCAGCCTCAAGCATTTTGTTAGAGTAATAGAAAGTAAATTAGTATAGCACAGTGCTAATGAATAGGATATGAATCACACATATCTACTCATTAAGCCAATCAACACATATTCATTTTAATTCTATTATGTATCAAAATGTATGGGCTGGGACATAAAAGTACGATGTTGAACCAGACATTTTCATTTCTGACCCTCTTACAACATATTACTCAGGAAAGTGTCTTCATTGTAAATGTTCAAGACTCCTAAACACTAGTCAATGCAACTATTATCATCAGGTGAATAATATGACAAATGATATTCTAAACAGGCCTTGTACTCTGTCATTTTGCTTTCAATATTTTTACTTTCCTTCAAGGAACATGATCTCTTAGTCAATTTCTCCCCATTAGTGAGGTTAGGAAAAACTTGCCTATAGAACAATACCTGTGATCTCATTCTTTTGCCACACTCTCCTCCATGCACTTGAACTAAGGAGACCTTGATTAAAGTCACTTGCTCTAATCCTATTATTTTAAAATATGGTTGCTCCCACTTTGAGAGATTTCTACTGGACCAATACGGTGGCAGTGCAGCACTGAAGCAGAAGCAGGTAAATTTCAAAATGACAGCTCTAAAAATATCCTCTCTCCTTTGTTCTCCTTCCTTCCCTTTGCTCTGAACACCTATGCCCTGATGCATTGCCTCTACTCTCTGATGATTAGTGCTACAAAGGTTTTCCAGGAGCAGGGAGTATTTACAGTTTCATTTGTTCCTGAGTCCTTGTGGGAAAGGATTGCTCCCCACTCTAATTCTACACTCACATCATTAACACAAAAATCATATTATTTCTTTTATATTCTCCTCAGCTTCATATTTCTGCCATTCCTTTTTTCTGGGTTAACACTGAAATAATATTTTTAAAGAAACAATATTCTTCCCCCATTGCCCTTCGAGTTTCACATTCATGCCTCTGATCTCATTTCCAACCTCTATTAAAAGATGCATCACAAAAATATAGGAAAGTTCTTTGTGCTTTTCCCTGTACCAGCCAATTATTCTAATTTGTTCTGTCTCTAAAGAAGTAGATGAGAAATCAACACAAAGGCCGATTATGCTATCTGTTCTCAGGAAAAGATCTGAAGGTAGTCAATTTACTAATGAAGCTCAGTATGTTTTAAGGGTTGACAGAAGTAATCATCAAGAATTTTCTTCCCCTAAATTAGTGTTCACCAGATGCACATCTTTCATATTGGATAATGTATTTTACAAGTTCAGAATAGAGCTGGACAAAAAGAAAAAAATGTAACCAACACATTTTAAAGTAATAATGCAGTAATATAGCTATCACACTTCCCTGAGGAATTCAGCCTACTTTATGGACACAATTTAGCAAAACCTAAGAAAGCTAACAAAGCCCAAAACTACTTCACAATAGCCTGGAGAAGTAAAGGTCAAAAATGATTATTGCCTGGCCCAAGAGATAGCAATACCTACCAAAAAGACCACAGGATAGGAAAATCTGGAAACCTGTGTTCTAATTTCAGTTATCCCAGTAATTTTTTGTGTGATCTGAGTGAACTCAGCCTGCCCCACTTTTTCCATTTATAATAACCTACATCATCCTCTCAGTAGAATGAAATACCAGAACTGAAAAGTTGCAGGTTTCTTTAGGAAAGAAATAAAACAAAAATCATGCCTTCAAACTAAAATTAAATAATTCAAAGAGCAAATGGAAGCTTAATAAAAGCCTGTCTTTTACCAAATTACATGATACAATTCCTTTTCCTTTTTTTCTTTTGGGCTAAGCACATGTTCTATGCTATTGCTTTTTTGAAAATTATATTTATGGTGTATTTATTGGGGTAAGGAATTGCAAGTAATCATAAATAAAATCACAATTGCTCTGAGATTCAAGGCCCTTAAGTTCATATTCCAAATTTGACCTTGACCTAGACTTATGGAGAACCTAGAAAAATGCCCCAGCACTTGCTATCTACCATGTATGTGTGAAATAGAATACCCAGATAGATTCCATTTAACTATCCCACATGTGATGGTTTTACTACAGGGTCTCAAATTATTTGCTATTTTTCTCATCCAGAGATGAACTCTACACGTGCTTGCACCTTGAATATGGGGCTGGCTTTTTATGGCTTCAATCAGTATGGTGGGGTTCAGCAAACTATGGCCTATGGATCAAATCTAGGATACTGCCAGCTCTCATGAATTATCCAGTACAATCATGTTCATTACATTTATTGTCTATGGTATTTACATTATAGCAACAGAGATCAATGGTCTCAACAGAGACTGAATGGCTCTCAGTCCTAAAATATTTACTATCTGACACTATAAAATTTTTTCCAACCTCTGTAATAGAGTATAATAGAAGGGATGCTATATATGTAATATCCAATACCAGCTTTTGCATGGTTCTCATGATAAGCTTGATGTCTGGGCATTTTGTCTTGGGATATTATTTTGAAACCTAATCATCAAGCAATGAAAACTTCAAGCCATATGATCATGCATGTGTAGGTGCTACAGTCATTAGCCCCAGTTAAGCCCAGTCTTCATGTCATCTCATCTAAGGTACCAGACTTGTGAATGATATGCATCTAGTTGATTATAGATTCAGCCATTTGAATCCCCATGAGCTAAGGATCCCGATATCAATCATGGATTAAAGATAAGCCATCCCTGTTGAATTGCTAACTCACAGAATTTGTGTGCATTTTATGTTTTATATCACTAAGTTTAGAGTCCTTTCTTATGCATCAGTAAGATAACTGGAGTTCTGTATCTGCATACTGGATGTAAACATTTCACAGAAGACATATTTAGACTTGAATACTGGGTGTGCAATTTGATTAATAATGAGAAGAATGTATACTACAGATAAAAGGAATATATTTACAAAAATTCTATACCTATATAAAATAGTTTTTAGTATCCAAGAGTGAGAGACACTATAATAGAAAACTAGTTTGAAATATTTTTATACTATGTTCCAACCACTGGTAAATTTTTGCCTTTTATGAATCTTATTTCTTAATCATCACAGAAATTTTTAAAGATTCATAGTAATATATTTATAGATGAGAAAACAGAGGCAAAAAGAGGTGAGTTTCCCAAGTTTACTCATAAAGTAAGTTTCTGAGTCTGGATTTGAACCCAGACAGTCAGTCAGGCATTATATCTCCTTATTCTTAATCACTAAGCTGTATGTTGAGGAAGGGGACAAAAGTTAAAACATCACCAAAAGTTTAAGATGTCAGAAATCTAGCAGGTGTGGATGAAAGAAGTCACAAATCCAGAGCTCTAGTTATAAAATGAATTCTACCTTAATCTAGATGCAGGTTGTTTCAAAAATGAAAAATAGCCCTGTATACTGTAATTATTAACTCCTGCATTTTAAAGGACAAAGCAGAACACTACTAAGGAGAGAAAACAATAACTTGTCAGTTATTTTCCAATGAACCAAACTACTGATTCAAAAATCAAATCTTAACTATATCTCCATACTAACAGAAATCTTTCCCACTCTTAATTTTTCATTTCTTTCTCGTCTACTCTTAGTCAAATCTCAATGTCTAATTCAACATGTTGGAAATAATATAATGAAATAGTCATACCACAGTAAGTTCTCATAATCAAATAATCACTGAAATGGAGACTTTAAATAATTTTCCAGATAATCTAAGCAATAAGAATTACACTATTGTCATCAGTACAAAAATATATTAGTTGTGTAATAAAGTAGATGTTAAAACAAAAAGTTTCTGGCAAGTAGGTTTGACTCAAACATGGACACTAATCCAAATTCTACTCCTGTCTAAAACCTAGCAGTAGGCCACATATGACTTCTAAATAGTTGTTTTAGTCAGCTTTTTTGCTGCTGAGACTATATGACCTGACCAGAACAATTGTAGAGGATGAAAAGTTTATTTGAGGGCTCACAATTTCAGAGGTCTTAGTCCATAGAAGGCCAGCTCCATTCCTCGAGGTTCGAGATGAGATAGAACATCATGAAGGAAGAGTATGGCAGAGGGAGGCAACTTACATGATGATCAGAAAGCAGAGAGAGAGGTCTCTACTTGCCAGATACAAATATATACCCCAAAGCCACACCCCCAATGAACCTCTTCCTCCAGCCACACTCCACCTGCCTCCACTTACCAGTTAATCCTACTAGGGATTAATTCACTGATTAGGTAAGGCTATAACCCAATAATTCCTCCTCCAAACCTTCTTGCATTGTCTCTCACGTGAGCTTTTGGGGGATACTCACATCCAAACCATAAGGATAGTATACCCATGCATTGAGTCAAATCAATTCTACAAAATATCGTATTATTGTAACAGCAGAAAGTAGAGTGTTACTGGCCAAAATAGGACATATATAAAGAATTCAAGATAGATATATCAAAGACAAATTATATGGAGTATGAGATTACTTTATTATCAGTCCATAGTATGGATCATTCATTAAAAAAAAAAAAAAAAGCCAGAAACAGATTTATTATCAGTGAGGAATGAGTGGCAGATGATCAGAATAGGTAAGTTCTTAGAACCACAGTCAAGGAAAGTTGTAGGATTGACAGACCTAAAAATAATAATAATATCTCTGTATCTTCAGCTATTCCTCTCCAATTTGGCTACTTGAAGCTTAACATTTAAGAGATCATTGATAGAAGGAGGACATGATGTTTATAATCCTATTCAAAGACCATTATACCCTCGTCAGTATGAGAAATCAGATGACATCTTAGGGCAAGAGTCAGCAAAATTTTTCTGCAAAAGGTCAGGTAGTAAATATTTTAGATTTTGTGGATCTTCTCTGTTTAACTATTTACCTGTGCTGCTGTAACATGAAAATGGTCATGTCATTACTAATGAATAATAACTATTCATTAGTTAAATAAAACTTTACAAAACCAAGAATCAGGCAGAATTTTATCAGAGGGTCATCGTTTCCTGACACCAGTCCTAGTTAGTGTTTATGAGCGATCATGAGTGAATGAGTCATAAGACAAAGTTCTAGTTCTCACTGTAACCACTCTCCACCTGGGTAAACTAGGGACTTATTATTTTGTCTTTATGGACTGCTTTATTAATCAGTGTTCTTCAAAGAAACAGAATTTGCATATGTATAGAGGAAAGGTTAGTTTTTGTTCTTTTAAGGACTTGGATGTATTTATAACAGACTGGATGAGGCTTATTCATCTTACAGATGATCCTATGCCTTATTCGAAGCCCTCTAATTTAAATGTTAAATTTCACCCAGAAAACAGCCTTACAGAAATACTCAGAATAATGTCTAACCAAATATCCATGCATCATAGCCCCCACCAAACTAACAAGCAAAATTAATCATCTCAACCACAGGTTCCTCATTTTTCAGTGGGGGAGAATTGTATTTATATGAACAATTCGATCCCTTCTAGAAAATAATACTCTATCCTTAATTGTGCACATAGTAAGCAGTAAAGATTTCATTTGCCCACTCAGATGGTTCCCATGTCTATTTTCATCCATGGGAAACTTGACTTGCTAAGACAGGAAGCAGAAGAGTATGGTGGGTGAAAATCTGCCTAAGCATAAGTCCAGAAGGCTGGGATCAGGAGAAAGGAACAGAAAGATATGTGCTTTGAGCCACACTAATCCCACAGCACAAGGATGTGATTCAGGGGGCCAAACTCCTGGTTGTCTTCAAATCAGCACAAATCAAGGATATTAGCAAAAGAAAAGCACTAGTTGTGATAGACAGATTTTTTTAGAAATGATCTTTCAGATCATTTGACTCAGTATAGACCATGAATTGCCTCCAGAAACCACAAACCAGATCTGCTCATTCTCAAGTCCCTCTCCAAATATCTATAATAAGTAGGAATTTGGCATCAGTATTTTTTGAAGGTTCCCCAGATGGTTATAATGTGCAACTATGGCTGAGAACCACAACCATATCCAATTCTGGACATATACTAGAGATGCAGAGAGAATTTAAATTGAACTAGGGTTAAATAGTAAAACAAGCTCTGACTCTACTGCCTGTAGCTAGACAAGGGCTTATAGATTTAACGGGAGGAGAAGATAAAGAACAGGAGAGAGGAAATCAAATGTTTTACACCTGTGCTTAGTTAATTGCCACTCATTTAATTCAAATAAGTTCATAGCATGCTAAAATTCCTTAATTCTGTTTTTTTTTTAAAAGTCACGTGAATGAATGCTGAGAATAGTGAAAGTCCTAAAGAAAAAAATTTAAAAATACTATTTTTTGTAATAGTTGTTATTTTCTTTACACAAACTAGCTACTTTTCTTTTCCCTGTTTTTTTTTTTTTTTTTTAATTTATTTATTTGGTGGATTTGTTTGTTTGTTTGTTTGGTACTGGAGATCAAACCCTGAGCTACATTCCCAGCCCTTTTTAATTTGAAACAGGGTCATACTAAATTCCTGAGACAGGCCTCAAAATTGTGATCCTTCTGCCTCAACCTTCCAAGTCATGGGGATTACAGGCATATGCCACTAGATAAGAAAAATGAGCTACAAAAGCTCAATAATTTTCTCAAACCCACTTATTGAGGGTGTGATAGGCAGAATAATGGCCTCCAAACAGGCATTGACCCCAATCCCCAGAATCTCTAAATATTTTACCTTATATGGCAAAAGGGACTTTGAAGATATCTTTAAAGTTACAGACATTGAGATAGAGAGATTATCCTGGATTATCTCATGAAATAAGTCTAATTGCATGAGTCCTTAAAAGCAGAGAACTACTGTTATCTAGGATGAGAAAGAGTGAGAGGTCAGAGAGATGTAATATAGTTGGCTTTAAAGAGGGTGAAAGTGGCCCCTGAGCCAAGGACTGTAAATGGCCTCTAGAAGCTGGTAATATCTAGGAAGTGGATTTATCCCTTAGATCTCAGGAAAGAAACACTGTCCTGCAAAAACCTTTATTTTATCCCATTGAGATCTGTGTCATACTTCTGACATAAGGAACTATAAGACAGTAAATTTGTTAAGTCACTAAATTTATGGTAATTTGTAAAAGAACAATAAAACAAATACTGAAATACTACAAGAGATAGTCTACATATTCAGATCTAAGCATTTCTAAACTGGGGTCCAGCCTTGAGATAACAGCTGTCTCAGTTTCAATGGGACCTCAACCCACACTTGGTGAAAAATATAAAGCAGTGATAATAGCAGTGGTTCTTTGCCCTAGAGCTGGGGTACATTAGGATCTGATCTGCTCTGGCAGCAATACTGCTTCAATAGGGATCTATCCTCCTGCATCACACTCATCAACCCTGACAAACCTAATCTGCTGGCATCAGCTGAGCCAATAGGCCCCAGACATCCCACCCTCAACCCAGCAGCAGTAAATGATCCAAGCTTGGTGTTTTCTGAATTCATATTCGATGGCACTTATTGAGGGTGTATAATATATGATTGACACTCTGCAAACAAACAAAAACAAATGATAAAAGAAGTTGACTGGGAGTTGAAAAAAGAAAAGGGAACAAAGGAAATAAATGTAGTATGGGTAAATAAATGTAGTAGACTATTGCTCACTTGTGAATTTCTTGTCTTATTTGATGGTAAAATCAGAAAGTATAACACCACCTGATATGGTTCTTAAGGTATGTATAAAAATACTAAAGAAAATAATATTTTTAAATGGGAAAGTTCAAGATATCTAAATGTAGTTTAAAGTTGGAAACTCCACTTGGAGTAATAAAAAACTGACCAAATTATAAATAAGTTAAAATAAGATTCTAAGAAAATGTCCAAATGTCCCACAGGAAAGCAAGAATACAGAAACCAGAGGAATGAAAAATAGAAGGAATAGAAAACAGAACTCAAAAATGGCAGACTTAATTTTAAAACATTGATAATTACCGTAAATGTAAATGGTATAAATATACCAATTAAAATATAGGCTCAAAAAAGGCAGGATCCAACTACATATGATCTATAAGAAACTTCTTCAAATGCTATAATATAGGGAGTTTGAAAGCAAAAGGATAAAAGAGATATACCATGTGAACATCAACTGAAAAAAGCTGGAATAACAAATGCAGGCTTCAGAGCAAAAAGACATCATTAGGGACAAAAAGGGATATCACATATGGACAAAAGACCAATCAAAGATGATACCATGAAATTAAATGTGTATGCACCAAACTAGAAAATTCTAAAATACACAAACACTGAAAGAACTGAAAATGGAAATTAAAATATCCACAATCATTATTTGAGACTTCAACATAGCAACTGACAGAACTATTAGAATGTCAGCAAGACTACAGAACTGAACAACATCATCAACTAAAAGGATCTAACTGACATTTATAGAATATACTTTTACCATTTATTGAAAGTCTATTCCTTCATTGGATAATTTTTGAACTGTTGAAAATAAGCTGAACATGTCCATGTGGGTCTAATTCTAAGCTTTCTATTTTGTTGCATTGAATTAGGTGTCCATCTTTCTACTCAAACAACACAATCAAATCAACTTCAAATCAAGTAAATTGAATTACACCCAGGTTATTCTTTAAAAAAAAAAAAAAAAAAAAAAACTCTTATGGCCTCTACCCTTTCATGTAACATTTAGAATAAGCTTGCCTGTGTCCACAAAAAATTTGGTGATATCCTAATAGTAATTATATTAAGCCTATCAGCTTTGGGAAAATTGGCGTCTTTTTTCTATGTTTTGTTTTCTAATCCATGAACATTTGCTTGGGATTTCTTTCATCTCCTTCATTAGCATTTTGCAGTTTTAGCATACAGATCCTATAACTGTTCTTTATTCTTCTACCTATTATTTCATTTTATTTAAATCAATTATAAGTGGTATTGCATTTTTATTTTAAGTTTCCATATGTTTATTCTTATTATATAGAAACATAATTGACTTTTGTGTTAAACTTGTATCCTACAACAGTGATTAATTTACATCTGGAAGTTTTTTGTAGATTCCTTTAAGTATTGTCTGCTTCAATAATGTCATTTTTAGATACATAAAATTTTATTTCTACTTATCCATTATCTATACTTTAATGTATTTCTAGTTAGAATTTTTTCTTTATTGTACTTGCTAGAATCTCAAGAAATAATATTTCATAATTGCTTATGGAATAATGACAAGTATCTACGTGTTCAGTTCAGATGCAACTTTTTTCCCTTGTTATTTTTGATCTAGAATTGGTTGAATCTATGAATGCAGACCCCACAGATATGGAGGGATGACTGTATGTTCTTTTGCCATGAGAATTGCTCCTACTTCATGTGTGTGAAAAAATTCATTTACTAATTGAAGTGGTTCTCAAACTTTTCTGTTTATTTGGAACACCTAAAGAGCTTTTTTTAAGAAACATTGGTTTCTGGGTAACACTTCCAGAAATTCCAATTTTATAGTCTAGGGAGGGCTTGAGAATTTATCAAATTTTCTCAGTTGATCCTAATGTGCAGCAAATTTGTGAACTGCCTATTGGCTGCAAGCCAGCTAGTGATCAGATATAAATCTAAGACACATTGGGCTATTACTTGAGCTCTGTTGTTAAGGATATTCCATTTTCTTCCTTCTAAAAGATTTGTGCTAAGGAAAATGACTGACAGTTGTGTTGATTCTCTAAAATGGACTGAAATTTTCAATTAGGTTTCAAAGGGAGGAAACAGGGAAGAATGTTAAAATGTGTATCATTTACTTACTGCCCTATGTGTTTAGCTAGATGCTTTTGCAATTAAGTTCTATCTTCCTCTTCAAGCTAATGTTAATGCTTGTCCTAATGCAGCTCCAAATTTTGTAAGTCCATAAGTAGGCAGCATCACAAAATCTTTACCTACTATACAACTCAAAATCTCTCCCTAATACACACACACATACATCACTGCACTTGAAAGCAAAATAAACATATTGACCTTTACTTCTCCTTTTCAGCTTTGCTCTTATCAGGATATCTCAGTGTTTAGTGCAAGGACAAATGCTTGCCTTTTGGTGAGTAATGTAGGCAATGCCATCAAGAGACAAATAGTCCTTAGGAAAGAAAAAAGTCTTTCAAAAAGGTTGATGCTCAAAGAAGGCAGTTTCTATCATCTTGGCTTAGAGATTCAATATCCAAAATAAAAACTGTTTTTAAAAAAAGAGAAAAGAAAACAATAGTAAATCTAGCTTCTCTGTCTCATTGAAACAAAGTTCTTTAATAAAAATAAATATTAAACCTTAAATTCTCTTTCTGATGCAAAGAATGATTTCCCTTCTTTAACCTGCACCTCTTATTTTCTGTATTATTCATGATGTTTAATTATTGAACTAGCATGTGGCGTCCTAGTATGTGTACATTGTAATGTTGGATTTGCCAACATAATTATTTTCTCCGTTTGAAATAAGATACTGTTTTGCTTTTTCAATATAGTTAATACAACTGTAACAAACATGATCCCACCTCAGTAATTTTCTTTGTCCATGTTATTCTGAAAATTTCCAGTGTATTTTTAAAATTAAAATGGGCTGAATAATACCTTTGCTAGAACTGAAAAATTAAATTAATCTATATTGTTCACGTATGATTTGTGCCTATGGTGGACTGCCTTAATTTGGGGACATTTGAGCCTTTCCCAAAATCACTAGAAAGCTCCTACAAACAAACTCTAGTTCCCCTCAAAATGGGTGGGGAGGAAAGTATCTTTAATCATAATAATGCTGAGGTTAAAAAAAAAAAAAAAAAAAAAACCTCAGAAATACAACATCTGCTTTCATACTTTGTTGTTTTGTAGGATAACTACAGTGCTTTAGCAGCTTCTACAGCCATATGTGTATAATAAGTAAATGAAGATAAAATTGAATGAACACATAAAAGAAGGCTAAACCCACCCAGCTTAACAAATCCACTCTCTCACCTGCTGTGCCCTGAACATGAAAAAAAAAGAAATCATTTGGATCATAAGGATTAGTAAAACAATAGTCTCTGTTAAAAGATTGACAGGCAGTATAAGAATAATTTGATGTCAGAACTAACAGCCTCACTGAGTAATTCTTAATACTGACCTCTTCCATCACTTTTGCCTAATCAGAGAATGTAAATTAACTATACATTTGCCTTAGATTAAAAAATCAAAAGGTAATAGTAGGCAGAATTTTTCCTGCCTACTTGGAAATGAAAAACATTGACTTGATTTTTTTTCTTATCATTCAGCCAATGTGGAAAACATAATGGTTTTAAATTTATATAAACTAAGATGAGAAAATTTGAAATTTGTCTCTCAAACATGAAAAATTAATGAATTTTGTGTATAATGCTAAAATTAAAGGATTTTTAATATTTAAAAAGCTATAAACATATTAGCTAATTTCTCCACACAACATTGCTCATGCCTCATAATTGAGAATTATTAAAAGTCTTTAATATTTATTTGTCAAATAATGTTTGTTAATTGTCAATACTACAGCAAAGTCATAAAAACAATAAAGAATAAAATGTTAGGAAAACAAGACAAGAGTGGATAATTTTTGTATGTTTTTATGGTGATGATTAATATAAAAATAAATGTTTTATATGTTGATGGCCATTCTAAAATGTCATTAATATGTTCAGTTTCCCTGGCCTTTAATCTCTCATGTGTTTCTATTATAACAAGATGGCTAAAAGTACAGAAAATGAATCCAACAGAACCAGTTCAAATTGAGGCTACCTGGAGCGCGTTACTCAGCCTATTTAGGCCTGGTTTTCTTCTTTATAAAACAAGACTCATAATAATCACCAGTCTCACAAATGCATTTGTCAGGTGAGGTGCTCAGACCCAGGAAGCAGATTCAAGATCCCAGCAGGAAGAAGAAGATGAAAGAGACACAGGATAGTAGACTTGCTTTATTCAGAGCTGGCAACAGCCCCTAGCCTCCAGCTTCAGCTCCAGCTCCCAGGCAGTTCCATTTTGCCCAGAATCTTTTCCATAGGCCTTTTTTTTTTTAATTTATTTTTTATTCGAAGTTGTTAGAAATGACAGCAAAGAAAAAAAAAAAGATGGTAGAATGAGATGGATATCATTACCCTAAGTGCATGTATGAAGTCATGAATGGTGTGAATATACTTATATACAACCAGAGATATGTAAAAATGTGCTCTACAAGTATAATATAAAATGTAATACATTCTGCTGTCATTTCCATAGGCCTTTTTTATATGCAGGCCAGACAAAGAAGGCACACTGCCAACAGGTTACATCATTGGGTACATGCTCACAAGCAAATGTTTATGACATTGAGTATATATACTGAATTAGAGTGCTTCTGACCTTGACTACACTGACCATAACATAGCTGATTCATGGCGTTGGCTACGCACTAAAAACACAACATAGCCTGCTGTAAGCCTTGGCAAGGGAGCCTAACTATAGCCATTTTGGCCTTACCTCAACAGTTTTATAAAGGTTAAATGAGACTATGGATTTAAATTGCTTGTACATGATCAAAAACATATCACATGACCCAATTATATGTATTTCTCAGTGAACTTTCCTTTGTAAAATTTTTGTTTCCTTTAATATTTTTCTGCTTCAGAATATCCTTCTATTCAATTTGTTTCTCTTACTTTCCTGTTTCCATTTGTCTATTTCTAATGATTCATAATTCCTTTTATAACCCTACTTCATTACCTCTTCTCACCACCTTATGTAAGAGGTAGATTTATCATAAAACTAACGAAGCTTAAGCTTTGCACACTTGATGGGTATCTTTTAGATTCTAAGAGGATCCCTGGAAATTAGTTCATGTAATCATATATTTTTGTAAAAAATTTCAAAAGTGAAACATTTTAATTTCTATCATATAAGACCACTGTTGCTCACTTTTCCAATTCTCCCTCTATCATATTCCCCTGGTATTGGGTCATATTGGAATGACCAGAATCTTTTTTGGATCCAGCTAAGGGGAAGTTTGAGTTGAGGCTCCTGTGTGATTTGCAAGAGTACCATCTATGATGAACTATTTATTCCCCCATCCTAGGAATAGCTTCCAGAAATACACTAAAGCCTCCACTCCACTGACTTAACTGGCACTAAGACAAGAACCCATGGACAAAGGCAATTTTACAACCTCGCCATGTCCTACAGTTTATAGCACTGGAAAACATTTGAGTTTGAACAATAAAAAAAGAAAGAATTAAAAAGTATAAAGCCAAAAGCTATTCTAGAGAAAACTATTTCAATCAACAGACATGTAAAAATGTGAGTAAAAGATTTGGTTCTCATCAATGCTTAGTCAAAACAGAAATTGTTTTCCTGTCAAAAATACACTTGATCAATAATGGAGAGTGTGTGTGTGAGTGTGTGTGTGAGTGTGTGTGTGTGTGTGTGTGTGTGTGTGTGTGAGAGAGAGAGAGAGAGAGAGAGAGAGAGAGAGAAGGGGGGATGGGAATTGTATAAAAGAGTAGTTATCAGAATACCTGTAATGTACGAAACTGTATCAAGGCTGAAGACAGTAATGACTTTTGAACTCATGAATGGTGTGAATATTTATAAGGAAGTAATCTAAAGAATTTTACTCAAAGTTTTTTATTTGTTCTTTTTAGATATACATGACAGTATGGTATATTTTGACATATTATATGTACATGGAATATAACTTATTCCAATGAGGATCCCATTCTTGTGGTTGTACATAATGTGGAATTTCACTGGTCATGTATTCATATATGAACATGGGAAAATTATGACTGATTTATCCTACTGTCTTTCCTATTCCTATCCCACGCCCCTCCCTTCATTACCCTTTGTCTCAAATTTTTAAATGATACAAATGAATGTGACATTATTGATTATAAGTTGTGAAGTTGAAAAAAAAAAACTTTTCTAAACTAGTAAAATTGGAAACAAATTCTAATTGACCATGATAAGAGAAATTGATGTATATAAAATACAGTTTATGGCTTAGTGTATGTGTAAAAAATATTGCAAAGCAGTTGTTCCATGAGAGGCAATTAAAGAACATGAAGCTAGAAGAGTAAATATATCAGGTAATAAAATTTTAATGTATTTTTCTAGATTTTGTGATCATGATATTTGAAGGTAGTTTGAATTTTAAAATCTATAATTTAAAAATATTCATTTTTAGGTAAAATAAAATATTTTTAAGCAAAACAAGGTTCCTTGTGAGGAAAAATAAGTCATAAAATGATTAGCATCCAATCAAATATTGTAGACATACAAAGAGATAAAATCATATTACTAAAATGCCAAGAGGAAGAAATAGAACAGAAAATATAATAAAGATAAAATGGCCAAGATTTTCCAAAATTGATTAAAGATTCCAATCTATAGATTCAAGAAATTTTGAAAATGCTAAATAAGATAATAACAAAGGGAATTTTTTCTAGTCAATTCATAGAAACAATCCTTAAAATCAAAGACAAAAATTTCAATACAACTCAGGGGACTGTGGTGAGGGAGGAAGACATAGTGCCTTCAAATGGACAGCAAAAATAAAGAAAAAAGAAATGACATTTGAGTTCTCAACAGAGAAAATGGAGGCCATAAGAAAATACAGTATAAAAGTGAAACTATAATTCTGTACTAAACATAAAACATTTCTTCCAGAGTTAAGATGGAATGAAGATAATTTTAGAACAATGAAATAACAGAATTTGCCATGAGCACTCTTTTATTAAGAGAAATACTCCAGGAGTTTTAGAAAAGGAAAAAGTGATCCTAGAGAAACATGACAACAGAAAGAAGGGGCAAAAATATGAGTAAATGTAAATAAATTTGTATAATGCCTTATAGGCCAAAGTATATAAAACAAAAGGATAGAAGTAAAGAAAAGGAAGTTAAAATAAAAACAAATCAATAACTTAGGGAAAAATCTGTCAGCAGAAATAGGCCCAGAAGTGATACAAAATTTAAGTAACATCATTATGCTTCACATATTCAGGAAGGCAGAGGAAAAAGTAAGCAGCATCATAAGAGAAATAGAAAATTTAAAGAATATTCAAATGAAACTTCGAGAGATTGAAGATATAATATTTGGCCGGGTGTGGTGGTGCACACCTGTAATCCCAGCACTTGGGAAGCCGAGGCAGGAGGATCGTGAGTTCAAAGCCAGCCTCAGCAATGGCGAGGCACTTAGCAACTCAGTGAGACCCTGTCTCTAATAAAAATACAAAAAAGGGCTGGGGATGTGGTCCAGTGGTCGAGTGCCCCTGAGTTCAATTCCTGGTACCAAAAAAAAAAAAAAACAAAGATATAATATCTGATATAAAAAATGAAAGGATAATTCACATACTAGAGACCACAAATAAAGGTCAGTAAATTTAAAGAATCACAATAAAAAGCATACAAAATATGGTACATTAAAAAAAAAAAACAGACTAGTCTTTGAAATGACAAATTTTCTATATCATTGTAAGAGGCATAATTATAATGCCAACAAAAAATAAATATAAAATACTTAAAATATTTGATTAATACAAAAGAAGTCAGAAAAGGAAGATAACAAAAACAGATGAGACAAATTAAAACAAATAAGGAAAGGGTAATCTAAATACAACCATCAAGAATTGCATATATAATGTTTATAGCAGCACAATTCATAATAGCTAAACTGTGGAACCAACCTAGATGCCCTTCAGTAGATGAATGGATAAGAAAAATGTGGTATATATACACAATGGAGTATTACTCAGCAGCAGTAAGAGAAAATAAAATCATGACATTCACAGGTAAATGGATGAAATTGGAGAATATAATGCTAAGTGAAGCTAGCCAATCCCAAAAAGCCAAATGCCAAATGTTTTTTCTGATATAAGGAGGCCAATTCACAGTCGGGTTGGGATGGGGAACATAGGAGAATTAGAGGAACACTAGAATGGCCAATGGGGAGGGAGGGTATGGGAGGGGGCAAAAGGGTGAAGAAAAAAAAAAAAAAAAGATGGTAGAATGAGATAGATATCATTACCCTAAGTGCATGTATGAAGTCACGAATGGTGTGAATATACTTTGCATACAACCAGAGATATGTAAAAATGTGCTCTACAAGTATAATATGAAATGTAAAAAAAAAGAATTGCATTATGAATGTAGTAAATGCTCAAGTTAAAAGAAAATAATTGTCAGACTCGATTAAAAAATTCAAAACCACCAAATATGTCATGTCAACACATATCTCATTTTCAATACAAAGATACAAATAGTTTGAATGTAAAGTGATGTGAAAAGATACACACACTAGAGTGGCTCTACTAATGTCAGACAAAATGGGCTTCTGGATGAAGAGCATTACTAAAGGCAAAGAGTGCCACTTCATAACAATGTAAAAGTCAGTGAATCAGGAAGATATAACAATTATAAATGAATATGTGGTTAATAGCAGACCTTTAAAATATATATAGGCAAATACAGACAGAACCCCCCCAAAAATACACATAATTGTTTTATTTTTACAACTATCTCAGTAATTATACAGACAACTTTAAGTCAGTAAATAAACAGAAGCTCTGAATGATACTATCTACTACATTCATTTACTTGACATTTACAAAACACTATATACAGTAATACAAGGATATGCATTATTTCAACTACAAATAAAATGGTCATCAACATGAATATTAATCTGATTTTGAAAGCAACAGGAAGAGAAAGAAGTCTACAAATGAATTTTCTGGGCTTCCTTTTTCCTAATGGACTTTATCAACATGCTTTGGTTTCATAAGAGCCTCTCTAGAGACATCACTTTTTTTTTTTTTTTTTTTTTTTTTTTTGGTACCGGGGATTGAACTCGGGGGCACTAGACCACTGGGTCACATCCCCAGACCTTTTTTGTATTTTATTAGAGACAGGGTCTCACTGTGTTACTAAGTGCCTCGCCATTGCTGAGGCTGGCTTTGAACTCGCGATCCTCCTGCCTCAGCCTCCCAAAGTGCTGGGATTACAGGCTTGCGCCACCGCGCCCGGCTGAGACATCACTTTTAACAGTGAGACTGGCTGTGTTTTTTCATTAATACACTAGCTTGTGTTGCTTTCTTTTGTTTCCTACATCACTTCACTGTTTCCTAATTCTTGTTTTCTTGGTCTGTACATTCCATGTGAGCTTAGCCTCAGGCTCAGAGATCTAAAACTAGGACAATGTGAATGATTAGTAACAGAAGCTATGGTTACTAAGCATTTACTTTGTGCCAGGCATTGGTTAGTTTATGAGTATGGGATAAAAAAGACTTACTTTGAAAACTCATAAACACATACATACACACACACACACACACACACACACACACACACACAGTTACAAAACTAACCTCCAAATCCAATAGCATTTTCATAATTGTAACATGTAAATATAAAAGTAAATTTTTACTATATATTCCCTCACTGTGAGTCTTTATTATGTTTCTTTATCCAGGTTTGAGCAACAAAAAAAGCATCACTGACAATTAGTATTGTAGAGACTTCTCAGTTGAGAAGCCACTGTCTCATTAATATTCCAAACCAACACATTGGTCAGAGATTGGTGTGTAAACATTGGATTTTGTGGCATTTGTGGAAGTGGAGCCAGGAGAAACACTCTGAACAATGTTCTGGTTTTTTTATAAAAATTTTCTTTTGTTTTGTGTGAGCTACATCAGATCAGGCAGCAGCTTTGCTCTCTTGTCATTTGGTCATTAACCTATAGTATGTACAAAATAAAAATCTGTAAAATATTTTGGTAGTATTTGATTTCACATAATGCCTCTTCTATCCTGGATTTCCCGAAGCACTTTGTAAAGTAATTAATTTAATTAAATTATTGGTCCCACAAAGACTTGGCACACAAATGGAAAGTTCAGCATACACTTAGTAGTCTACCTAAAGGTCAGGTTTCTTCCTAGGGAAAAAAATATTAGATTCATGCAATTGATAATTCTTCATTGAAATTATACTTGTTTCAGGCACTACTATAAACACCAGAGTCTTATGAATGAGAAATGTAACTTTTAAATAAATGCATTTATGAACAAGTGGGGTAAGGCAGAAAATGGTTTTACTTGGCCATTGAAGGGAAGGGTTACACCTGGATGTAGCTTTTGAGCTGATATATGAATGAAAAGGAAGAGGTTATCAGTGAATACCTTGGTAAAGAGTATCCAGCTCCAAAGAACTGGATACTGCAGTGTTTCTTAGAACAAACTTCAGTTTGTTGCAGCATGGATCTCTCTCAAGTCTAAAAGGGAACAGCATTTACCTTGTCATCAAAGGCTGCTGTAAGAGGCATAGACTTGTCAGTCTATGACTGTGAAACATCCTGAACTCCACCATTGAGTGATAAAAACCATTCACTGGCTTTAATCCTATTTCCTGTCATCCAGATGCTGGACAAAATGACTAAGAACAAGGAGGAAAATTTGAAACATGGTGAGCTGAAGGTGCCTGAAATACCCAGGTAATAGAATCCAGTAAACAGCTGGTAAATTGAGGCTCAAATATATCAGTAGAATGACAGAGCAAACTGAAATTTAATATCTCCCATCTCTAAATGCATGAAAATTTCAGATGAATTTTGAAAAATTGAAAAGTACATAACTGAAATTGAAAGGAAGAAAGAGACATCTCCAGGTTTCTGAAACTGGGAGAAATAAGAGCCAGAGGGATGAGAGCAAGCTGATGCCCACAGGTTTGGGTCCTAAGTCTAGGCATTATGCAGACAGGGGCTAGGCTATAACACTAACTTCACCCAGAGGCCAGAAGTCTGGACTCAGGAGAATACTGAGGAACTGATAGAGATTTTGCATAAAGTCCATGAGGAGCTGCTCAGTTCACTAAAAGGGCTTAGAAAAGTGGCAGGGAAGATTGACATCTAAGACCTTCAGGTTAAGAAAAATCTCAATAGCCCTGTCTTTTTTCAAAATTATAATGTCCAGGTTGTCACTAACCTGCATTCCCTGTCTGATACAGAAACAACAAAGTGAATAATTCAAAGAAAACTTGATGCAGGGTAGCTATTGGAATAAACCCTAGGACTCTATCAGAAACAAAATTTAAACACTCCAATGGAAAATATTAACAAATCAGAGTTGACAGTACTCCAACCAGAAAGAAATAATAGTTCTATGGAAGTGGCTTCATTTAAATATCATTCTATGCATTCCCATAATTTGAATGATTGTAAATAATATGGGTGGAGAGTAATGACTTAAAATATTGTTTTTCCTGGTAGATAACAAAACATGAATATAGAGAACTCTGGAAAACTGGAAAAAACAGGAGCATTTGTGGATATTTATATCATTACTTCCAAAATAAGATGTAACAAGAAGGCAAGCTCTGTTAGGTTAACTTTTTAGAAGGTTGCTTCACACACCTTGGGACAAAGCTTCACTACTAGGTGTTTGATAACACTGCTTCTTCTTCATTTTCTTCTTTCTTTTCAGACACAAAAACTGGCACCAAAAATAAGAAACATCCTCAGTCTTTTCCTAGGCAAGGCTGACATAAAACACCCCAAACAGATTTTTAACTAAGATGGCTGGTTGAAAGCACAGAAAAAGAACTGTGTTTCTCTTTTTCAACAGGCATATAATGGGTAGGGGCACATCATTCACAGAGTCATTCTCCATGTGGGACCAAAATTGAGATGGAGACTTTAGAAATCAGAAGAGCAAAGTAACTACAACAACCCACACATTTCAAGAGCAGCCCTTTATATCTGAGGGATTGATTCTTCCCAATATTTTTCCAGCAACCCAATTTGTGTCTTTATTAAATGATCTGAAAAATATAATGTGGACTCAAGTCTTAGATTTCCTTAGCCCACAATTATGTACTCTCAACTTATTCTCAACTCAAATTTAAAAGTTTTATAGGAGCAAACTGAATGCAACTAGGTATATTTTTATACCATCCCTTTACCTGAACTGAAATTTTTGCTGTTGTTTTCAGTTGTCCTCTGAAACTTACATCAACATACCTTAAAGAACACTAAATTGAAAGATCCTTTCACTATGTCATTCACTCTGATTTGAAAGAGCCCAATCATTTAACCAATTTTGTTTCTATATTGCCAAATACCATCTATTCTGAACCAAATGATAAAGGATATTTCTTGGTTCTAATGCTGACTGAACTGGGAGGTAAAACAAGGAAGCCTATTTATCCCTACAAAGAAGAAAAACTTGCTTAGCCTGTGGCTCTCCAAAGTCTTTTATTTAAAAATAACATAAGCTGCCACTTATTCTGAGATGCACAAGTATTCAGACTCTAGAAATAGGTTCCAAGCTTTCAGAGGTGTGGAAACACTCTGATGTAAAAGTTGGAAAACTAGATATTCCTTTATTTAAATTCACTCACATTTTTAACTTCCATATTATTCTAATCCATTTTTTTCCTGACTGAACCTACAATTAATCTTTTCTTATACCTCACTTTTCCGCTTACCTATTTTCCCTCCTTTCTTATTTCTATTTATTAATACCCATTAGCCTGCATGATTTTTCTTACCTTTTTTTCTTATTCTCAGAGATGTATGCAAAAGTAACATATTGGGAAAATTTATTATTTCACCTAAATGAAGAATCTATCTCTATTTTTATAAACTTTAGGTGTATTTGGGGAGAACTGGAAGATTTGCCTGTTCAAATGACAACTTTTTGGTTAAATTAGTAAAAAAAGAAAAAAAAAAAACAACAAGTTCTAAAAAGAAAGAAATGTATTGAAAGGATATGGAAATTTCCTGGTTACCAAAGGAGAGGGGAAATTGGCCCTCTGGCACTGATGGCTACCAGGGTTGCAGTAGGAAGCCAAGAAGGACTGCAGTTTGTTCTTACTCAATATCTCTAGCAACTGCAATTGCTGGACATTTTCCTGTTCTCTCACTTCCCTGCACTGGTGTGCCTCCACCAGACCCCAGACCCTTCTCTTTCTTTCCTTTCTCTCTCTCTCTCTCTCTCTCTCTCTCTCTCTCTCTCTCTCTCTCTCTCTCTCTCTCCCCCCTCCCTCCCTCCTTTTTCCTTCTAATTCTCTCTCTCTCTCCCTCCACTCTTTCTCAATTTGCCTCTCCCTGCATAACTGCTTCACTTCTTTCTCACTATAGATGGTTTTTACATCCAAAAGATGGAAATGACCTGCAGACAACTCCGCAGTTTTATGTGCCACTGTTTCTGTTCCAAATCCTTTGAAAAGAGGCTCAGTTACCAAAGTAGATTCGGGTAACCAATTAGATGTAGGTATGAGGGTCACATGGTATGAACACAACTTTTCCACTGCAGTCATATGAATGAAGATAGAAGAGAGACATATTGTAATATTATTAACTCCCCAAAAGCTCAGTGATAGAAAACATTAGCTATTTTTATTCAAGATTTGTGGATGATAAATTTGAGATGCTGCAAATTGGAGAACTCATCTCTGCTAATAAATACTGCGGGCATTTGAAAAGTGTACACTGTGATAGGTTTGTAATGCCTTTCCTTTCATGCCAGTAGTTTGCTGGTGTATTTCCAAAGGATTTATGCAATAATTGTCACCACTCAATAGAATTTAGTTTGGTTTGATTTTGTTCATCTATTCTCTTAGCATTTTACTTGGCTTTTGTAATCCTTCTGTATTTATTTATCCTTCATCATCACTGTGAAACAACTTTATTTGCCTGTTCTAATATTGAAAAATGGACAATACCTCCTGAGTTTTACATGTTACAGATGAGTTTTAGATGATGACAATTTAGAGAACCGAGAATATTTCTAATGACTGTGACATAATTTGATACATGATTAACAATACATTCAAGGTTGAAATGCATATAGGGCTCATTATGCCTGCTCTAAATAGTTTTAAACTGAAAAGATTTAAAAATCTTTATCTTTGAATACTACTTCTGTGCTGTCCTTGGTGTCAGACTGTTAATATGCAGTATGGCACCTGCAAATAATGTAGCTTTTTAAACTAATTATGTTCTCCATGTTGCTTTCTCCATGGAGAAATAGTAGCACAATCCGTGTAAATAAACCTTCTCCTCTGCTTTCTTCCTAATGTACACGTATTTCCCCTGGCCCTGCTTGTAACAAATATTTTTACAATCACATTGAATTATAAAAGTAAAATGTACATGTGGTTTGCATAAGCACAATGTTCTATGTTTTCTGTTCTAAAGTTGTTGCTCCTTTTGTCAACAGGGATTCCAATAAAAATGCCAAAAAGATAAAATTCTCAATTCTAAATATGTAATATGTAGTTTTTAATTTGTAAATTAGAAGTTCTAGAAGTAAGGAACTGGGTCTTTTAAATGTCATCTTGTGTTGTAAACAGCAAACAAGCATATACAAATAGGTTCTAATGAAAATTTTTATTCTGAACGGGAATTCTCATGAATACCTGGGATGTTTTGCTTCTAATCTGGTAATAATAGGCCCATCCATTATTTTCTAAGGAATGCTTTGACTTCATAACAATTAAATGTCTACGATCAACAAAAACAAGAAGAAAAGAAAGTTTTTTTTTTTCTCTCTTTGATATAGAATAGAGATTGTACAAAATATTAATGGTCAAACATCTCTGAGAGACCCATAATTTTGCATGTAATTTGTGGGGTATTTTTAATTTAATAACCATTTATAAATTCCTAAAAGGATGCAATAATATGTTTTTATGCCCTTTTACAGACTAAAGTAGTAAATTTCAAGTAGATATAAAACTTAACAGAGGTTGCTCAGCTAATAAGTAGCAGTGTTGGAAATTAAACCCAGATACATGTATTTCCAAAGCCTTTGCTCTTTTCTTCCCGTCATCCATTTTGAATAACTAACACTGTCCTGCTTATAAATATGATTAAGATTTCCCCAAAATCCATCAACATTGCTTCTTAATCAACTAGAAAAATTCCTGTTGATCTCTACAGACATATTCCTTTTCTGTTCAGTAACTACAGTTGTTCAAAAAATATTCCCAGTCACTAGTAATCATATGGATGAAGACCAAGAGAAACAGAATTCAGGATTGCCTCTAGCAATCAATAAAGACTAGATGAACTCACTGTTGATATATAATTTCTTCTCCTCTAACCTAAATTAATCATATTAGTAATAGCCTCATACTTTGCATTATTATCCTTCCCTGATAAAATCTTCCTTCTTTCTCTATCACTTCCTCTTACTAGTATGTTAAACTCAGTGACTAGTTATTCAACATACTAGTCACAAAAGCAGAAATTCCCAGAGGAAGAAAAGGAAAAAAAACAGAAAAAAAAGGTAAAAAATCATAAATGTATAAATATGTATATGTGCATACACATATATAGATACACCATCTGTGCAATTTTTCAAGATCTATTGAGTATCTACATATGTATTGTCTATTATAAATAAAGCTAAGAATGAGCATATCAGTCTGTTTACAAGATACAGAAAATAGATCTAAAATATAGAAATCAGCCAGGTGTGGTGACGCACCCCTGTAATCCCAGCACTTGGGAGGCTGAGGCAGGAGGATCGCGAGTTCAAAGCCAGCCTCAGCAATGGCGAAGCACTTAGCAACTCCGTGAGACCCTGTCTCTAAATAAAATACAAAAAAGGGCTGGGGATGTGGCTCAATGGTCCAGTGCCCCTGAGTTCAATCCCCGGTACCAAATAAATAAATAAAATATAGAAATCACCAGCAATATAAATGAGGAAGAAAAACTATAAAAGAAATTTAGATATTAATATTTTTCTAGCTATGATGCCAAATATTGAATTTTCAACTTAAAAAGGCTAGCTAGGCATGACAGTCCATACTTGTAATTCCAGCAACTCTGGAGGCTGAGGCAGGAGTACAAGTTCAAGGTCAGTCTCAATAACTTCGTAAGACCCTGTCTCAAAATAAAAAATAAAAGAAGCTGAGAATGTAGTTCACTGAACTGCTGGATCCCATCCCTAGTACTTAAAAAAACAAAAAAGAAACAAACAAAAAAGACAAGAAACCCATAGTTAGCTATAGGCTTACTAGGGTTACCATAACCAAATACCACAGACTTGGCAGATAACACAAACAAAATTTATGTTCTCATGGTTCCAGAGGCCAGAAATCTTAAGCTAAAGTGTCAAAGTTTTTTATTTCTTCTGAGGCTTCTCTTCTTGGCTCACAGATAGCTGTCTTTTCCCTGTGTCTTCACATGGTCTTTGCTTGCTATTTTTTGTGTCTATTAAGCCTCTTTCTTGCTATTTTTTATGTCTATTCTTCTAAGGACACCATGGAAAGGTGTCCTACTCTGCTGACTTCACTCTACACTACTTATCTCTTCACAGGCCCTGTTTCTAACAGTGGTATTCTGAAGTACTAGGGATTACAGCTTCAACATATTGAGAAGATGGTCAGTGGCAGCACAATCCAGTCCATACAGAAGATAAGTATCTAACATTTAAGTAATTAATTACCTGTTCAGGTGAGTTGCTTAAGGATATGCATTTACTCAAGAAAAACAATAACAGTGTCTTATATAGCATCATTTATTATACAAAGATATTTAATCACCAGGACATTCTGTGATGTGGGCATTAAATGACACTGAACAAGATTAAGAAATTACTCAGAATTATGTAGTTAATATTTGCCAACTGCAGTATTTAAAATAGTTATTTTTCCAGTTCCAAGTTTATTCTACATCTTATCACAAGAAACAATAACCATTTCCCTAAGGTTCCCACTCATCAACTACTTATTATAAATTCATTTTGCTTAGTTACATGGAGATAAAATGAAGTTGGATGTTAGTAAAATTCACACATGAGGAAACTGAGTCCAGAAACTCTAGTGATACTTCCTGTAGAAGGCAAATAGCTGAAATAGAAACATTTCTCCATCTTTTTGATTCATTTTTCTCAAAATACTAGCACAATCTATTTCCAGAAGCCCAATGTTTTCCAACTTTCACCAACAGGCTCTCCAGGATCTTCTAAGATACCTAAGAGACCTCTTACTTTCAAATTCTAATTCCCTTTGGAATTATTTGGGACAGTAGTTTTAGCATGCAGACAAAACCCAATATATACATAATAATCATTATTAATTATATAATTGATAGATCAGTTATCAATAAACTGAGGAAATTATGATTGGAGAAAAACAGAGGTCATAAATGGCTCATAAATGCTCAACTGAACATGTAAGTTTAACTTTTCCTTCTACCCACTTACCAGTTCATGACCACAGAGAGGAAAGAAAAATCATGGCCTAAGCAAATTCTAAAAATATCAATTACTTATATGTTCTTTTCCTGGCTCATCTATCTGACTATTAAAGAATACAAAAAAGTCACCAAAAATTCTAAGGAGAAAATGGGATCCTTTACTTATTAAAACCCCAAATAATATGTGGTACTTGTCTGTACCCTATCAAAGAGCCAAGATTCAAGCTTAGCGCATCCAATAAAAGGCAATTCAAACAAACAAACAAAAAAAAATTATCTTTACAATTGAAAAAGTCAAGTTCCCAGGAGATCCCTGAATCAAACACCAAAGCTCCTTTGGGAAGGTGAAAGACAGAACGTTCATAAAACAGCAAGAAACCTAAAACAACACGTATTTTACAAAGAAACAAAACCATTGTTGACAATTGGTATCTTTTTTTTGTTTGAAAGGATGAGCAGGAACAGTGGGGGGTGGGCAGAAGACCAGACAGACTGATAGGAAGGATGAAGAGGAAAAGAAAACAAAATTTTCCAGTAGGACAAAGAAGCTGTCCTCTTTGACAATTGTTTTGTCCCTTGTCTACCAGGTTAACTGAAAGCTTTTCCTTTCTTTTCTTTTGATGAGAGTGATTACAAATCAGTACTGGAGAATCCATTGAATTAAGGAATGATGTTGTCTATGTGAATGAACCAATTATGAGTAAAGTGCTGAAGTAGAGGAAACTATAAATTGAAACGTGTACATGTATGTCTATATGGCTGACAGATGTGCTGAAGAGAAATAGTTGGATTTTATTTTATTTATATTTATTTTTCCTAGGGTTGTGTTGAATGAAGAATATGTGTTCCCATTACTCTTTGCTCAGGACCAATGTCCTGGGAAGGCTGAGAGAAAATGGTGTTCTAGAGCTGTCTTTATTCTTGACCAGTTCACCTTATTTTCCCCAAAGTCTTTCCCTAAACTTCTTTTATACTGTAGTCAAATAAACATACCATGAAATTCATCATTTTGATCACTTTAAGGTATGTAATTCAGTATAATTTAGTATATTTGCACTATTCTACAACAATCACCACTATCTAGTTACAGAACACTTACCCCAAAAGGAAACCCATACCATTAAGCAATCACTTGCTGTTTCCCCCTCCCCCTCACTCCTTGGTAACCACTTTCTATCAGAGAGTTGCTGATTTACCTATTCTGGACAGCTGATATAAGTGGAACCATATAATATATGGCCTTTTATGTCTACATCTTTCATTTATCATAGTGCTTCAAGTTTCATCCATACCATAGCATATATCAGTATATCATTCATTTTTATAACTGAATTCCCCAATCCTTTAATGGCCTATTTTCCTAATACTGCTTGCATGCAAAATTGAAAATATGTTTTAAGTGGAGCCCTGGTTTAATTTCTCATTTATTAGGCCTATTCATTGGAGGAATGTAAAAATGGAGGTAATGCTATAAAATGATCTTTCGGAATCTGTACTCAAGGATAAAAGTTTGGGAAATGTTGCAAAAAGTTATTTGCTTTATTATTTGCTTTTTAAACAGGAATTCTGGGCTCTTTTCCACTTATAAAGTCGTTTAAAATGAGTCAGAAAAAAATGGCTTCCCATTAAGACAAAATTTAAAGGATTCTAATTATTCTTAAAAAGGGAAAAACAGTTTGTGTTATACATGTCAAATATGGTCCTATCAAAAAAGTGTTTATGGGTCTAGTTCCAAATACCGAATTATATGTGTTTAGAGTCCAACAGCTGCTTAATTATTTCATACTTCTGCTTAAAAATTCTTCTATCAAATTTATTAATACAATGTAAACTACAGAAGTTGATGGGTAAATGTAGTTCATATATCAGGTGTAAGGAATTCAGGGTGAAGGGGGATCATATACCTCTTGCCAAAATGTTGTCAGTTCTAGGGTGCTTTGCTAGAATTTTGAATGGCACTTTTACTGTTAAATGGAGGAAGATTGTTTAAGAGGGATGAGAACCAAACAATTTTTTTTTTTTTTAAGTATTTAGATGAATGTTAAGTATAGCTCTAGGTTCTCTCAATCTATATATCATTCAAGTCTCACCATTTTACATTTTACATATGTGAAAAATCAAGGTTCAAAGTGTTTTAGTAACTAGCTGAAAGGCACACCGCAGTAAATTTCACCAAGAATTCAATCCCAAATGTCACACTGAAGTTTGAGTTATGATTTGACATTAATAGAAATAGCACTAAATTAAGAATCCAGAGATTTTTTTCATTTCATGCTATTTCACTAGCTCTCTCTGGAGATAAATCACTGAATGATCATTAGTTTCCACAAGTCTAAACGATAGAAGCTTGATTACATGATCTTTGCATGGTTTTCCAATTCTAAAATGTTCTATTAAATTGGCCTCCAACAATTGACCTTGCAATATATGTAAGCTGCCACCAAGTGGCAGTAGAGAGTACTAGTTTTTTTAAGTGGGGAGTACATTTGACATCACACCTAACCATCAAAAGTTTCTATGTATAATATAACTATCAAATAATAATATTGTAAGGTATCATTTACTTTACAATAGAGCCTTTAAGTAATGGCTGTGCATCACATCAGAATCACCTGTAGAGGTTTTCAACTGTGTAAGTCAAAATCTTATTGAACCATAACTGGCAGCCATGGGCTTGGGCACCTGGACTTCTGTCTTTTTATTTCCACAGGTGATTCTGATACACGGTCAGTTTTAACATAAACAAACAGAAAGACAGTGTAAATGTCCCCTCAAACTGACTGTTGACATTTCATAGCTAATATGCTTTTACTACATATACATATGTAAAATATATGACTTTACAGGTATTGACCTTTGAATTCATCAGATAGAACTCATTCTAAACAACTTGTAACTCTTGTGACTCTTTTTACCCTATAACTTTAGCTTCTTTCTTTTTGGTCAATCTCTGATTACCCTAAGTATGCAGATGCTCCCATGATATACCTGTGTCTAATTTACCACCACTGAACTTAAGTTGTTTTTTTTTTTTTTAATTTTTTCCTCCCTCAGTAGAAAATGGAAACAATGCATATGCTGAACACTTTGAGCTATCCACACAATAACTTTTTGAACTTAAAAAGTTTGCTAGAAGGTAATACTACAAAAATTTCCTCTCTACCTCAAAGCAATAATAAAAATGAGCACAAAATAATAAAACAAAGAATTTGTGTTTATATTCAGTTCACATATATGCAAAGTGTATATCCACCAAGATATTGTCAGGATCTGCATTACATGGTCTCTCATATATCAGAGAGGAAAAAAGCTAGTTCCTTAAAATATCAGCAGGATTACACTGGTTTAAAATTTCCATTGGAAGATGCTTAATTAAGTATATGTTAAGCAAAAATACTGTCAATTGTTATAATCAGGAGATCACTCAAGCAAGTACATACCCATTATTGACCTGTTAGTGAAATACAATATCATGACATAAAATAGATTTTCTGGTTTCAGTAATAATCATTCCCTTTTCCCCATTTTTGCTGGCAATGTATTGACATATTTTGTTGATGTTGCAGCCTGAAATTTAAAAGATAATTAGTTTATTTATTCATTCTGATATTTTTCTGAATATATCTTCTGCAAATAATATTTTTTCTTTTATTTATAATCTTTATACATATCTTGTTATTCAATGTATAGACTGCCAATATAATATTAAATCCTATTGTGATATGGGTTTCCATCTTACTCACCATGTTAATGGACATGCAATAAAATTTTTCTCCATAAATTTTAATGCAACATTCTTTAGTTTTTGTTTGTTGCGTGTTTATCAAGTACAAAAACTTCTATTCTATTCTGAGAATTTTAATCTTAAATAAATGTTTTACAAAGCTTTTTAGGGAACATTCATTAATAATTGACTCACAATATTTTTCTCCTTCAACGTGGTCAATTTTCTCATGCTAAGTCATCTTCAAATTCCTGGAATAAATTATGTATTATTTTTAAACATATAGCTAGAATTGACTGGCTGACATCTTATTCATAATTGTTGTATAACTTTATATTCTTATATTGTCCACATCTAGTTTAGAAAGTAATGAATAAATCAGTCTTCCCCTCTTTTAGTTCCAGTTTTCTCATCCCTTTACATATTTTGGAATATGTTTTCAGGTTTCTCGTAAAAAATGTAAAATTTAGTAGGAATGATCTATTCCTTCAAAATTTTATAGAACCCACCATCAAAATTACATAGATCTTGAATTTTTTTGTGTGTATGTGTGTGTGTGTGTGTGTGTGTGTTTTTTCTTCCCCAGGGGACACTTACTTTTATTTCAATTTCTTAGGGAGTTATGTATTCATGTATTCTATTTGTCCTATTTCAAATTGGTCAAATATGCCAATTAACCCTTTCTTCCAAAAAAGTTGTTCATTTTATGAATTCATGTTGTTTTCAAACAAATTCACTAGCATACAGTTTACTTGTATGTTTTAAAATTATTTTGACAGAGTGATCAGATTTGTAGTATTTTTCATCCTTTCATTTGGTATTTTGATGGTTTGCATTTCCTCCTTTTGATTTTTTCTAACAATCTTACCAGAAGTTTCTCTATATTACACATCTTTGAAAATACAAGATTATTTTTAGAAGGTGGCAATTTTTCTTTGGGGGGTGGATGAAGCCCAGCTTCAACCCACAACATAAAAAATACACTTATTACACAATTTCTAGACTTAATGCTCTTTATTTTAAATATATTGTTTTAATAGGCATGTATTTAAACCTAGGCTTTTCTGAATACTTTTTTAACTGAGTCACTCAATTCTGATTTAAATTGTTTATGTCATGAAGTTTTAAGTATTCAAAATTTTTTCTTGACCTCTTTCACTCAAGGATGATGTATGGGATTTTTTTTTTTTTTTTTTTTGATAACCAGATACATGAAATTAACATATCTATTCTTATGTTAATTTTACCCATCTGATATTATTGTAGGAGACTGTGTTTTATGTGGCGTATCATTTTTTAAATATATTGGAGCTTTCTGATGACTTCTTGTAAAATTCTTATATAATTTGGAAACACTTATTTGTTTAATATAAAGTTCTTCCTGAATCACTTTAAAGTTATTAATAGCACTATTCAAACTTTTATTCCTACTTACCGTGTGCCTGCTTGATCTAACCAGTTCTAAGAAACTGATATTAAAATACCTTTTCTTTTCTAAGTTTTCAGGGATCCGTTGTTTTTGTCACATACTCTATACTCTAGATTAGGTTCCAGATTGTTACACATTCTTGATATATTGTTTATTTTACCAGAATATATAATTTCTCTTTGTGTTACAATGCATTTTGTTGTAGCTAGTTTTTAATTATTATAGTGAGTTCCAGTTTGTATTAAATTTTTAAATTTACTATTCTTAATTTACCCTTCTTTGTTCTATTAATTAAAGGATGAATCATGTACACTGCATGTTTTTAAATCTTGCATTTTTAATCCAGTCTTATAGTAATTGAATTCCACTGATTTATGTATTATGTAATTAATATCATAGTAGAGTCTATTTAGGCCATTTAACTTTGTTTTTGTTTTATATCCTCACACTTTTACTATATTCTGCTTTCTCCTACATGCCTTTCATTGCAGATTATTTCGTTTTGTTTTGTTTTGTTTTCTTTTTGAAAATTTACACATTAGAGTTTTTCTTTTGTAAATGTTGAGGTTAAGTGCAATTTCAAACTTCAATCTACAATCTTTACAAACAAGAAAAGTATTATAACATCATTTTATCTCCTTTGGGTCCCCCTCACCCTCCTCATCAAGAATTTTTTGTGAATTGCTATGAATATGTCCACTGATGTGATCATATTTTTTAGATAATAAACTATAATTACCATATATTTCATATCATATTTCTGAATTTATTTATTTCATGTACACTTTCTTAATAAGTGTTTTTAAATGAGGCTTCTATGTGGTAAAATTTCTGATGTTTTATGTGCCTGAGAATGTCTTCATTGTAAATGATGATATAAAATTCTAAATTCACCCTTATTTTCCTTCAAAACTCCTCAGATTCCTTGATATATTCCCTGGCACTCATTTTCCCCTTCTAGGCTCATATGCAGGACCTTCATACATGACTGACAATTTAATAGTATATAAACATAGCCAATTCAAGGGACCAGGGGACCTGAAATGTTCCAGTACATTACCAAGTTGTTGCCATAGCACTGAATTGTATCCCTTCAAAAGTGAAAATGGACTTTTCTCCATCCAAAGGTGACACTTTCCAAGCCAGGTCATATGGAGCTGTTCCTTATTCTTCGTCCAGAATGACTTTCTAATTTTTCCTCCCAAATGTGTGCCATTTTTTTTTTTCTTTTTCAACTTGGCCACCTTATGGGAAACACCTGTTTCTAGGTATCTTAATAATTTGTGGAAATGAAACTTATGGATAAGGTGATTCTGTGATTCTGTGTCCTGGTTGGCCTGGGACAATCCCAGATCATACTCATTGCCTGGGCAGTTACTTATTGCTCCTCATTTTATTCTCAAAATGTCCTGTTTTTGACAATAAAGTACATGATCATGCTACTCACAGATACCCACGAAGGATCCTTGGTATGAGTTACTTTGTTACTGTGTACTTGGGCAGAAGGGGCCAAAGTCCAGGCTCTGGACTCAATGACTTTTTTATTTTATTTTATTTTTTAAAAAACAGGTCTCAATGACTTTAACAGCAAAGATGCTGCCTCAGAGTAGACAGACACCAGTGCCCTGATCTTGGCTTAAATTCATCTACATGTTGCTGAAACCCAACCAGGTTTGAAAAATTGCCTTTCAGCAAAAGTTTCTACCTCTCATTGCTTCCTGTTCTTCAAGGACTTTCCCTTTCCATCACATAGCATTAATAACATTAAGAGTAGGAGGTAACTCTAAAGGCTTCAGCAGTTTGTTTACACCTCAGTCAGACTTTAATGCTGCCCTACAATTACCTGGAGAACAAGCCATGCAGGGCAGGTGCTATTTTTCTTTTTTAAAGCAGCATCACTCCAAAGAGCTCCCTTAACTAATCTCCTGATGGGAGCTTCCAGCCTACATCTGCTTAGACTCCTTTTTTCATCCCATGCCGGGCCACAACCACCTTCATCTCCCCAGGAGTTTACATAGAATTTAACACACATCTTCCAGATCTATGTTCCTTTAATTCTCTGTCATTGCTACTGTTGGATCTGGTGGAGGCAACCAACAGTCACCATCAACGCTTCTCAAACTAAATAAATAAATAAATAAAACAAAACAGAAAACAAACAAGAAAACCCAGAAGTCTAGAACTCTTCTCTGATCTTCATTTTTAAATACTGTTGACTCCAAATGGCAAATTCACAGCTAATAATTGGTTTGGAACAAAGGAAAATGCAGATATATCCAAATATTAAAATTTAGGAATGTACCTGAATCTGTTAAGTTGTTTCTATCCTCTTACATTGACAAATAAGCCTTAAAAAGAACTTAGAAGAGTTGGTCTAAGATTTAGATACAGCTGGACATACTAGCACACACCTGTAATCCCAGTGACTTGGTGGGGGGGGTGGGGGGCTAAAACAGGAAGCCAGCTTCAGCAAAAGCAAGGCAGTAAGCAACTCAGTGAGACCCTGTTTCTAAACAAAAAATACAAAACAGAATTGGGGATGTGGCTCAGGGGTTGAGTGCTCCTGAGTTAAATCCCCAGTACACCCCCAAAAAAGATTTAGATACAGTAAGAGCTAATCATTGTCAGCCCCCCACCTATGGCCCATCCAGGACAAGCTACATAATTGATATAACCCTGTGAAAAATAAATTAAAAAATAAAAATGCAACACTTTTATTAATAATGTAGGAATAAAAGGTCATTAAACATACAAAAATATGAAGCTTTTTCTTTAGCAGTTTCTATTGACTTGTTCTGGGTATTTTGTATTTGCAATTTGAGTAAAGAAAAATTAGAATGTTTAATTGTTAGCAAAATGTTATATCCTCATGTTACGTAATGCCAAGTTAAGTATAGTTACCTTTATATTGTAAAATAAACTATACCATTTAATATTATGCATTGACAGTTTTACATATAAACATAGTGCATTTAATTTATATCTAAAATCACCTACATTACATATTTCATATTTTGAAATTCATACATGCAAATGTATTATTACCACAATAGTGAAAACACTACAAAACATTAATTCAAAATTCCTTTTTAGTTCACTTTTTCCTATGTGCTCATGTATCCAAAATTTGTTTGGCTTATTGAGTGAAGAAAGACTAAAAGGCAAAGGCTCTATAGGTCACCCTACCTTTCATTTTTAGCACAATTCATTGACAAATAAGAGAGAGAATGCAGTGAAGAAAAGATATGGTGGGAGTTCTTTTCCCTTTATGTTTCTCAGAATACCACTGCTTTCTTCTGCATTCAAAACAAATTCTGATTCAGATGGAGCATTGTCTCTCTGGGTTGACACCTACCACTTAGTCACAGACCTGATATGCTTACCTTGTATTTGCTTTGAGTGTTATTGGAGTCCCATGCATTGTGGGTGTACTGTATACTATTTTCATGGGGCACCATGAATGCTGTATACTAGTATGGCAAGGAATGGTGGTAAACATGCATATGGCCTCTTATACCTTCTCTATACCTACTCCTGTGCATGCTCTGTTATCCTGTTACATTTCACTCTCAAAACATAAATTCAAAGATGAAATTATTAAGTATATCAATACAGCAACAGCAGAATATTAAACCAAATGTGACATCCTCCTTTATGTGGGTGTTGTGTGATCACATTTGTTACTCATGAAGTCATCTCTAGGCCCACCCATATTTGGCTCCATCCTGTACACTTTAATGCCTGTATACCCAAGCTATGCCCAATCCCCTGAAAACAGCTGTGTATTAGCCACCTATCCTTGGAAGAACAGACCTAGGGACTATACAGGCACTGAGAGGAGAACTGGAGTATCTGGACAGGATACTTCAGAATTCAAAGCTTTTTAATCATAAACTAGTAGGATCACAGTTTAGGCACATGGTATCTGGTCCATAGGGCCATGTCTTGTAGGCCTCATGACCTCTTTACTCCAAAGGAAAGGAAATAATCAGAGCCAGGCCAGAAAAGGAACCTCAAAAGCACAGGGCCCTTGTCAGGGACTCCACTTTTTTGCATCTTAGGTAACACTAAGCAGGCAGTCGATACACTATTGTTCTTATATTCATCATAACTCATTTTACTTTATATTTAGCATTTCTCATAAGTTTCATATCATTCTGAGTCTTAGCTTTGCTAATATCATTTTCCTTTTGTTACATGGTACTCTTTTCATCTTTTGTATATGTCCTTTCTTAAATCATCCTTATCAGAGAGATACTTGAGCAGCCACAAACATCTCTGCAGACACCTCCTCAGTTTCTTCTACACTTAAATTACTGTTAGACTTATATTTTCTCATGTCCTTGTGAATTGACACAGCTAAGTGAAAGACCTAGCATCAGAAAATGCTAGAACTTTAGAGACTTAAGGAATCTGTGGCTCACTAAGTTATTAAGAGGCTTTTCCTAAAGAGAACAGGTCATTGGTGGTATACCAAAAGCAAGTCCCAGACCTCCCAAATCCTAATTTATGTTTTCCCTGTACTATGTTTTCTCAAACAGAATAGTTGGCAAAATCTTGAGCTTTTGGCCATGGGTTAAGAGGCGAGTCCATATCCCTGAGAAAATACAACTCTGGATTTCAGCATCCAGAAAAAAATCAGACCCAGTATAAGAAGTCTGATAGATATCTTTTCCTTTTTATTTATTTATTTATTTGTTTGTTTGTTTGTTTGGAACTGGGAATTGAACTCAGGGTCACTCAACCACTGGGCCACATCCCCAGCCCTTTCTTGTATTTTATTAGAGACAGGGTCTCACTGAGTTGCCAAGTGCTTCGCCATTGCTGAGGCTGGCTTTGAACTCGCAGTCCTCCTGCCTCAGCCTCCCAAATGTTGGGATTACAGGCATGAGCCACTGAGCCTGGCTAATAGATACCTTAAAATATGCAGAATTCATGCCCTTGGCAGTCAAAGATAATCAAAGTCCTCTTTGCCTTGAAACTTCAAACTTCTTCCTATTAACAAATGAAAACTAGTAAAAAAGATAAGGCCTTCGGGCTGGGATTGTGGCTTAGGGTAAAGTGGTAAAGTGCTTGCCTAGCACATGGGAGGCCCTGGGTTCCATCCTCAGCACCACATAAAAATAGATAAATAAAATAAAGGTATTGTGTCCAACTACAACTAAAAAATGAAATATTTTTTTTAAAAAGATAAGGCCTGTAACCATCCCAGCTACATAACAAAGAACCTGAAAATATTTTGTAGCTTAAAACACATACTTACTATGTAAACTGAAAACAATGACATTATTAACTTACATCTAACACTTTAGAAACAGCTATTCTAAAATAGGCTTTGATGAAAGTCTTTGTATTGGCCAGCAATTACGATAGTAATATTCTGCAACAAACAATCAGGAAATAGTTAGCTACACACCAATCATCACCTTGAATGGATCTGCAGTCTGTGTGATTTATGTATATTGGACAAGCAAGTAAGTAAGAACTGGTTCTTCTCATAGGATGTCAGAAATCAAGAATATAGACACCCAGGTCCTCATAAGACCTAACCTCAGAACTGGCACACCATCACTTCTGCCCATGCTCCATCAGTCAAAGCATAATATATAATCATGCTTAAATTCAAAGATTGGGAAAAGGTAATCCACCCACAATGAGATCAGGGTGAGTTTCATGTAAGGAAGATAAAAGAATTGGAGTTACTCATTCAAATTTCAACAAACAGAAGAATTTTGGAGCCATTCCTAGAGGTATTATTCAAACTAAAATATATTTGTTTGATTCAAATGAGCCTTTTGAAAAAGCTCTGCTACTTCTTAATAAATCCCTGTGTGTGAATACTTCTCTTCTCAGGAGACCTAATGATTATGGTCATTTCATAGGAGACATGGATCTTCAACTGCAGTTGTTTCACTGCTGGTTTTTCTACAAAATAAGTACCAGAGTATCCAGAACATAAGTTTCTATGCCATTTACTATCATAGCTTTCTCAGTCTATGTTCTGTTGCTGATAATGCAATATCACATGATAGGTTAATAATAAAGGAAAAAAGTTTATTTTATCTCACAGCTCTGGTCCAACGTAGAAGGACCACATCTGATTTTGGCCTTCTTGCTTACAAAGTCCCAAAGCGGCACAAGACATGGAAGCAACTTGAGAGACCTAGCCAAATTGCTTTTACTAGCAGACCCTCTCTAGGGATAACTCATTATCTCATTAATCCACTAATCACATGAATTGATTAATCCACTCATGAAGGCAGAGCCCTAACATCTCTAAAAGGTCCCACTTGGTCCCACTTTTTAATCTCTCATAATGAGGACTAAATTTGAATTATCAATTTCAGAGGGAAAAACTGTATTCAAACCATAGCAATGCCTTGGTATGTTAGTAAAACTGTCTTCACTCATTTTGAAAACCAATTTTAAAAGCATAGTTGAACTAAAGATCCAAAATTTCAGGTTCTTTTCAAAATCCTTATAGCTTCAACTCTTATGCTAAAAACAAACATCACCACTAAGTCTTATAAAATGAGATGGTGAGAGGAAACAAGTTTAACTCTGAAGAAATAGCAATTTTATTAAATCTACCATCTTTGAAAAAGGTTATTTTTTCTTTTCCTGTTCTTCAAATGCAATAATAAACACTATGCAGTCCTTCTCTAAGCAAGTTTGAGTATTCCACAATAGAGAGGTCTCAGATAAGTTTTTTGAAGAAGAGCATAAGGGAGGAGAAAAGGGAAGCAGCAACTTCACAAATATTTATTAAAAGTTAAAAGTGCAACTGTTACTGTCTAGGGTTCAGTTGTCTCCACTCAGCAAAGAATTGAAGAACAGGACACAGAGATAACAAGCAAGCAGCAGGTTTATTGGAAGAGCAAAAGTAACAAAGTAACAGACTTCTCAGAAAAGAAGGGGCTCCTGAGCTGGAGTCAGACAGCAAAGTACTGACTTGTTCTTTTCAAAGGTTTTGGGCCTTCCTTCTTTTTCTGTCTCCTCCACTCTCTATGTTCTTCTTATAATCACTATTGGTACCCTCAGGCATACACACTTCTATTTTAGTCTTTGTGTTGAATGCCTCCACTTATGTACACAAGTACCAAAGGGTCAGCCCAACAGGGCCACTCATGACCACAGCACTTTTGTCAGCTAAGAAGTTGATCTTAATGGGGGACCCTCTTTGTGCTCTTAATATCTGAACCTACCCCTAACTTCCTCATTCACCATCTTGCCCTGACTGCCTACCCAGTACTAAATCTCCATCACAACTTGGATGTGAATGTTGCTTCATTTTTTAAAGCAATCATTGTATTGCTTCATGTTTTCATGTTTGTGTTTAAAATAGTATATGTACTGCTTTTCATTAGACAGATGAAAGATGCTAGGTCAGCCTAAAGTTTGGTTATCATTCATTTCTGTGTAGTACATACTTGAAAATATTGTTTATATTAAGTTAAATGAAATCAATAAAAGAAAAATTGTCCCAAGCCTTTTATGTAAATAGGGTTTCCAGTATAGACCAGACCAATATTCCTTTTATATACCTGTGACTGGCATTTTAAAATATCAGGGAAAAAGAGTTGTTAGTGATGGGTTTTCCAAAGCCAGTTTGGCTGCAGACAATCTCATGGGTTCTGTAGAAAAGTGTATCAGGAGGCATTAGATTTATTTTTAAAGGCTCTTTCCCCTTGGGTTTACTATAAGAATTCATCACCTTGCCAGTCCCTCCTACCTCCGCCCCACAGCAGGATCCAGCAAGGACAGACCCACAAACTCTGCTTTGAGTTCAGGTGTGCCCAGGACAGTCCTGGGGTCCCACATTAGAGTGCCGCCAGGCCCAGGCTAAAGCCAGTCCCACGGACCTCCACCCCAGAGCAGGAACCAGCAAGGACAGACCCACCAACTCAGCTTGAGTCCAGGTGGGCCCAGGGCAGTCCTGGGATTCTGCATTGGAGTGACGCCAGGCCCAGCAGACCACCGCAGGAGCTCAGAATCAACCAGTTAGAACCACACCAACCTGTATGGACCCAGCCCCAGGTAGCATACTTTGAGGGACCACAGCAGGTTCTGATAGCCCAACACTAAGTGGAGGCAAACCTGCAAGGATATTATAAGACTATAGGGAAGAAACTGTAATATCTCAGATCTACACTGCAAGAAAGTAAGGCAAAAACACAAGGGAGGAAAGATCCCCAAACAAACCAGGATTCTACAATAACAGAACCCATGCTCAGCGAAGTCGATGAAATGTCAGAGAAGGAGTTCAGGTCACAGAAGGAGTTCAGAAGGTTCATAATTAAAATGATCTGTGAATCAAAGAATGACCTAAATGAACAATACAGGCAAAAATTGACCACTACAACAAAGATATAAGAGAGCAAATACAGGTAGCAAAAGATTACTTCAAACTTAAATAGTACGAATATACTTTATATACAAACAGTGTTATATGAAAGGAGGCTCAATGTGTGTATTGTGAATTGTAATGCATTCTACTATTACAAATACAACAACATTGAAAAAATAAATAAATAAAATTAAAAATTAAAAATTAAAAAAAATTTAAAATAAAGGCATTGTGTACAACTAAAACAAATAAACATTTTTAAAAAAGAAAAAAAAAAGAGAGATAGAAACTAAAAAAAAAAAAAAAAAAAAAAAAAAAAAAAAAAAAACAGTCAGAAATCCTTGAAATGATGGTAATAAAAAAAAAAAAAAAAAAAAAAAAAACAATTGAAGCCGGGCGCGGTGGCGCACGCCTGTAATCCCAGCACTTTGGGAGGCTGAGGCAGGAGGATCGCGAGTTCAAAGCCAGCCTCAGCAATGGCGAGGCACTTAGCAACTCAGTGAGACCCTGTCTCTAAATAAAATATAAAGAAAAGGGCTGGGGATGTGGCCCAGTGGTCGAGTGCCCCTGAGTTCAATCCCTGGTACCACAAAAAAAAAAAAAAAAAAGAAAGAAAGAAAAAAAAAAAAAAATTGAGAGCATCACCAACAGACTAGATCAACTGGAAGAAAGAACTTCAGACAATGAAGACAAAGTATATAATCTTCAAAATAAACTTGACCACACAATGAAGATAGTAAGAAACCATGAACAGAACATCCAAAAAGTATTGGACAGCATCAAAAGACCAAATGTAAGAGTAACTGGGATAGAGGAAGGCACGAAGTTTCAAACCAAAGGAATGTACAACCTCTTCAAAGAGAAAATATCAGAAAATTTCCCAAGCATGAAGAATAAATTGGAAAACCAAATACAAGAGGCATATAGGACACCAAATGTACAAAATTACAACAGATCTACTCCAAGACACATTATAAAATTATGAAAATGCCTAGCATACAGAACAAGGATAAAATTTTAAAGGCCGCAAAAGAGAGGAATCAGATCACATACGGGGGGAGACCAATTCATATCACAGCAGATTTTTCAACTCAGATACTCAAAGCTAGGAGATCATGGAACAATATATTCCAAACTCTGAAAGAAAAGGGATGCCAACCAAGAATCTTATACCCAGCCAAATTAAGCTTTAGATTTGAGGATGAAATAAAAACCTTCCATGATAAACAAAAGTTAAAAGAATTTACAAGTAGAAAGCCAACACTACAGAACATCCTCAGCAAAATATTCCATAAGGAGGAGAAGAATAACAATGATGAAAATCAACAGAGAGAGGTATTACACTAAAGGAAAAAAACAATCAGAAGAGAAATCATGTCAAGATAAATACCAAAAATAAACAAAAATGGCTGGGAATACAAAACACATCTCAATAATAATTCTGAATGTTAATAATGCCTAAACTCACCAATCAAAAGACACAGACTAGCAGACTGGATCAAAAAAACAGACCCAACAATATGCTGCCTCAAAGAGACTCATCTCATAGGAAAAGACATCCATAGGCTGAGGGAGAAAGGTTGGGAGAAATCCTACCACTCATATGGACAGAGGAAACAAGCTGGGGTTTCCATCCTCATATCAAATAAAGTTGACTTCAAGCTTAAGTCAATCAAAAGGGATAAAGAAGGACAATATATACTGCTCAAGGGAACCATACACCAACAAGACTTAACAATTATAAATGTATATGCCCCAAACAATGGAGCATCCATGTTCATCAAACAAACTCTCTTCAAGTTTAAACGTCAAATTGATCACAACATAATAATTCTGGGAGACTTTAACACACCCCTTTCACCACCCGATAGATCTTCCAAACAAAAGCTGAACAAATAAACTATAGAACTTAAAAATACAATAAACAACTTAGACTTAACTGACATATATAGAATATTTCATCCTTCTATAAGCAAATACACTCTCTTCTCAGCAGCACATGGAACCTTCTCTAAAATAGACCATATACTATGCCACAAAAAAACTCTTAGCAAATATAAAAAATTAGGGATACTACCCTGCATTCTGTCATACCATAATGGAATGAAATTAGAAATCAATGACAAAATAAGGAATAAAAGCTACTCCAACACCTGGAAACTAAATAATATGCTACTAAATGAACAATGGGTTGCAGATGACATCAAAGAGGAGATTAAAAAACTATTAGAAGTGAATGAGAACACAAACACAACATATCGAAATCTCTGGGACACTATGAAGGCAGTTCTAAGAGGTAAGTTCATTGTACTGAGTTCATTCCTCAAAAGAAGAAAAAGTCAACAAATAAATGACTTGAAATTACATCTCAAAGCTCTAGAAAAAGAAGAATAATCCAACACCAAATGTGGTAGAAAACAGAAAATAATTAAAATCAGAGCTGAAATCAATAAAATTGAATCAAAAGAAACAATTGAAAAAATTGACAAAACAAAAAGTTGGTTCTCCTTGGGAGGCTGAGGCAGGAGGATCGCAAGCTCAAAGCCAGCCTCAGCAATGGCGAGGCACTTAGCAACTCAGTGAGACCCAGTCTCTAAATAAAATACAAAAAAGGGCTGGGGATGTGGCCCTGTGGTCAAGTGCCCCTGAGTTCAATCCCTGGTACCAAAAAAAAAAAAAAAAAAAAAAAAAAATGTTGGTTCTTTGAAAAAATAAATAAAATTGACAAACCCTTAGCCAGGCTAACAAAGAGAAGGAGAGAGAAAACTCAAATTACTAACATATACAATGAAAAAAGAAATATCACAACAAATACTATGGAAATACAGGAAATAATTCAAAATTATTTTGAAAACTTGTACTCCAACAAAATACAAAACACCAAAGGCATCGACAAATTCCTAGAGTCGTATGATCTGCCCAAACTAAAGCAGGATGATATACACAATTTGAACAGACCAATTTCAAGCGACGAAATAGAAGATGCCATCAGAAGCCTACCAAGCAAGAAAAGCCCTGGACCAGATGGATACACAGCCGAGTTCTACAAGACCTTTAAACAAGAACTGATACCAATACTCTTCAATTTATTTCAGGAAATAGAAAAAGAGGGAACACTCTCAGTCATTCTATGAGACCAATATCACCCTGATCCCCAAACCAGGCAAAGACACATCAAAAAAGAAAACTTCAGACCCGTATCTTTAATGAACACAGATGCCAAAATTCTCCATAAAATTCTGGCAAAATGGATACAAAAACGTATCAAAAATATAATACACCATGATCAAGTGGGGTTCATTCCAGGGATGCAAGGATGATTCAACATACGGAAATCAATAAATGTAATTCATCAAGTCAATAGACTCAAAGATAAGAACCATATGATTATCTCAATAGATGCAGAAAAAGCATTTGACAAAATACAGCACCCCTTCATGTTCAAAACACTAGAAAAACTAGGGATAACAGGAACATATCTCAACATTGTAAAAGCTATATATGCTAATCCTCAGGCCAACATTATTCTAAATGGAGAAAAATTGAAAGCATTCCCTCTAAAAACTGGAACAAGACAGGGATGCCCTCTTTCACCACTTCTATTTAACATAGTAATTGAAATGCTGACCAAAGCAATAAGACAGATGAAAGAAATTAAAAGGATACAGATAGGTAAAGTTGAACTCAAATTATCATTATTTGCTGATGACATGATTTTATACCTAGAAGACCAAAAAAAATTCCACCAGAAAACTTCTTGAACTCATAAATGAATTCAGCAAAGTAGCAGGATACAAAATCAACACCCATAAATCTAAGGCATTTCTATATGTCAGTGACAAATCCTCTGAAAGGGAAATGAGAAAAACTACCCCTCTTATAATAGCATCAAAAAATAAATAAAATACTTGGGAATCAACTTAACCAAAGATCTGAAAGACCTCTTTAATGAAAACTACAGAACATTAAAGAAAGAAATTATGGAAGACCTTAGAAGATGGAAAGATCTACCCTGTTCTTGGATAGGCAGAACTAATATTGTCAAATTGATCATACTACCAAAAGCACTACGCAGATTTAATGCAATGCCAATCAAAATCCCAATGACATTCCTCATAGAAATAGAAAAAGCAGTCATGAAATTCATCTGGAAAAATAAGAGACCCAGAATAGCTAAAGCAATCCTTAGCAAGAGGAGTGAAGCAGGTGGCATCACTATACCAGACTTTAAATTATACTACAGAGCAATAGTAACAAAAATAGCATGGTATTGGCACCAAAATAGGCTGGTAGACCAATGGTACAGAATAGAGGACACAGAGACTAACACATATAATTTCAGTTATCTTATATTAGACAAAGGCGCCAAAAACGTACATTGGAGAAAAGATAGCCTCTTCAACAAATGGTGCTGGGAAAACTGGAAATCCATATGCAACAAAATAAAATTAAACCTCTGTCTCTCACCAGGCACAAAGTTCAACTCAAAGTGGATCAAGGATCTAGGAATTAGACCAGAGACACTACACCTAATAGAAGAAAAAGTAAGCTCTAATCTCCAACATATTGGATTAGGCCCCAAGTTCCTTAATAAGACTCCTGTAGCACAAGAATTAATAATCAAGAATCAATAAATGGGATAGATTCAAATTACAAAGTTTCTTCTCAGCAAAAGAAACAATCAGTGAAGTGAATAGAGAGCCTACTAATTGGAAACAAATCTTTACCACACACACGTCAGATAGAGCACTAATCTCTAGAGTATATAAAGAACTTAAAAATCTTAACACCAAAAAAAAAAAAAAACCCAATCAATAAATGGGCCAAGGAATTGAACAGACACTTCTCAGAAGAAGATATGCAATCAATCAACAAACACTTGAAAAAATGTTCAACATCTCTGGCAATTAGAGAAATGCAAATCAAAACCACTCTAAGATTTCATCTCACACCAGTCAGAATGGCAGCTATTAAGAACACAAACAACAATAAATGTTGGTGAGGATGTGGAGAAAAAGGCATGCTCATACATTGTTGGCAGGACTGCAAAATGGTGCAGCCAATATGGAAAGCAGTATGGAGATTCATTGGAAAACTGGGAATGGAACCACCTTATGACCCAGCTATCCCACTCCTGGGTCTATAACCAAAGGACTTAAAAACAGCATACTACAGGGACACAGCTACATCAATGTTTATAGCAGCACAGTTCACAATAGCTAAACTATGGAACCAACCTAGATGCCCTTCAGTAGATGAATGGATAAGGAAAATGTGGTATATATACACAATGGAGTATTACTCAGCAGCAGTAAGAGAGAATAAAATCATGACATTTGCAGGTAAATGTATGAAACTGGAGAATATAATGCTAAGTGAAGCTATCCAATCCCAAAAAGCCAAATGCCAAATGTTTTCTCTGATATAAAGAGGCTGATTCACAGTGGGGTTGGGATGGGGAGCATAGGATGATTAAAGGAACACTAGAATGGCCAATGGGGAGGGAGGGGAAGGGAGGGAGCAAAAGGGTGAAGAAAAAAAAAAAGACGGTAGAATGAGATCATATCATTACCTTAAGTGCACGTATGAAGTCACAAATGGTGTCAATATACTTTGCATACAACCAGAGATATGTAACAATGTGCTCTACGAGTATAGTATGAAATGTAATACATTCTGCTGTCATTTCTAACAACTTAGAATAAAAAAATAAATTTGAAATAAAAAGAAAAACAAAGAAAAGATGGTAACTTAGCTCATGATTTTGGAAGCTGAGAATAGCATTGGCTCTGGCAAGGGTCTCTGGCCAATCACTTTCTAGTGGATGGCATCACAATCTATGCAGGAAGGCATGAGAGAAGGTGGTGAGATAGGACACCAGACAGAGGGGAGGAGCCAGTAATGACCTCTCACTAGGCTCATCTTCTAAAAGTACCACCACTTCTTAACACTCGGGACTAAGATACCCATTTGTGACCCTTCAAGGGACACATTTAATCCATATCCAAACCATAGCAAAAGTGATCTTCAAAAGACATTGAATCTGAACTTTGTGCAATGGAAAAACAACATGTGTGAGGGCAAAAAAATGTTTAGAATTTTTCTTTATGTGGATTTAGGATTGCCTAATCTCTTCAAATGGGCAAAAGGACAATGACCTGTTTTCTAAATGTCCTATGGACATTTCTTAAATTGTGATAGTAGCAAAATTGTGTTATGCCGATTCTTCTCTTAAATATTAAACATATTTGCTTTCCTTATGTAATAAGTAAGAATTTGATAGCAAATCCATATTCACCAATAGATTGTGCATTATTATTTATTGTCTCCTGAGCCAGAGGTAAAGAATAGGAAAATAAGCAGTCTCTATGGTTATGTTGATCCCCACACTTAATCTGTTTTCTTTTGACAAAGAGAATACATGATTTAGTTTTGCTCCTTTTAATTATATATTATTTTTTCTACTTTCTTATTGTGAAAAGTGCTAAGTTTCTAAGAGGTTAAATTGACATATAATAATATTTGAAGTGTCATGAAAAACTTGTATGTATTAAGAGTTTTGTTATTCACAGAAATTGTTAAATGCATGTATCCTTCTGTATGGTTTTTAAAGAATGTGATATAAGTGTATTTGAGTGTTTTCAAGAAAAGAAAAACAATCATTAATGTTGTATGCAGTTAACTTGATATCAACTGCCTTGTTAACAGCTTATATAAAGTGTTATAACTTTTTTACTTCTGAAAATTAAAAATAAGACTTATTTCAATAAAAAAGAAAATTTGATTAAAAAAAAGAATTCATCACCTTAACATACCATATTTATTAAGCAACTCCATGTTTTACATTTGATGTTTATAAAATTTGATTGTGTGAGGGGTTTATATTTGGCTCTCCACATGGCTGCATGAGCCAGAGTGGTAAAATTTTAACATTAAAAAATAAAGCCCTGGTTTTAATGGTAAGAGAGAGATACTATATTCTATGCTATATACTATTTTGTTCAAACATTTTCCAAAAATTAATGAAATTAAGGCATTTAAATTCTACAAGCTTTTAATCATAATAGGTTTTTACATAAACATGAGGTAAATCACCAGGGCAGAATCAAGCTCAACATCACGTTTTGCAAAAAGCCTTTCTAATTTTTCAAGTTTAACTTAACACCCACTCTTTGTGAAATCATGACCACCAATGTCACTATTACTGCTCTGATTGTCTATCTTCTATCATAATTATGAACATTTAAGTCCCATATAATCCTCAACCCTACAAGAGTTATAAAACAGGTATTGCTATACCAATTTTATGGAAAAGGAAACTGAGGCTCAGAACATATAAAAACTTTGCTAGGAAATGTATAAAGAGTCAATGATAGAAGTGGGATAGAGTAGAGGTGAAGTAGACTGAAGTCCAGGGCTTTTTCTGCTAAACAACTGTTAGTTTCCACATAGACTGTATTGTACTCCACAGCTTCACAGGCAGTCACTTCCTCGAAGAAGACACTAGAAGATGTTCTGGGCTTGAACAAGAGCACACACACACACACACACAAAAAAAAAAAAAAAAAAAAAAAACAGTTCAGAAGAACTGTGGCAATTTTTTACAATGTTGGGAATACAACAATGGAAAAAAACAAGAAAACCCAACAAGAGAAGAAATGTAGCCTCAGCTTCAATTTTTTTTATTTTATTTTATTTTATTTATTTATTTATTTATTTATTTATTTATTTTTGGTGACATTTGCCTTCTAAATGGCTCAAGTTCTACAGCCTCAGAAATTAGCAGTTTTCCCTATCACTGAGCAAATGGCCTGAGAAGACACAGCGGGAAATTTCTCTTTTCTTGGCTCCACAGTTCAATTAAGAAAAAAAAAAAAAAAGATCTGGACAGTAGTTCAAGTGGTACAAACAGATTTTATTCAGGATTATTACATTTGGGGAGACCTTAGTATATAGAGCTGCTCTCTGTTCTGAATACAGTACGGGTAACTGGGCATTTATAAAATGCAAAAGAGCAGGATAAGTGTCAGTGCATGAAAAAGTAGCGAGAGAAAATGTCAGTGCTAAGCGAGAATTCTGACTAACCTGATGTAACAGGATTCTGGTTGAAAACAGGCCAGGATGATCAGACATCCCCTAGGGGATTGTGAAGGATAAGGAACCTGATTAGATATTGAGAGTGATCAGATATAGAAGATGTGGGACTCTTGGCTAAACTGACTTATCAGGGCTCTTGATAAAACTGGATTTTATAAGAAAGTACACAAGGGCCTAGGAGAAAATTCTAGAGCCTGACTAAAGTTTGGTCAAGCATAGCATCTCTGTCAACAAAAAGCTATTTTCTCTGGGAGGTGACAACAGAGAGATATAAAAAGGGAAAGTTTCTTTCTAGATTGACATGGGCTCTGGGGGATAATTGACTTTCAAAGGCCCCACAAAGTAAAAGCAGTTATAAATTTCACAATAACAACTAGGCCTTAAAATTGTTTCTCATTGTATTCCCAATCATGAAGACTAAAAATTATGTTATCCTTAATAACTTGCTTGCAAGATCCAGTTTGCCCAGCAAATGGCATGCTGTATCAGACCTTCCAATTTTTCCATGATTAACATCTAATGGGAATATCTACTTTCCAATAGGAAGTACAATTGTCATTAATTACTACATGAAGTCAATTATTAACTAATCACATTAAAATTTTTAATGTTTATAGTTCTTTGACATATTTGTGACATGAGTAAATATTTAAGAAAGAAGATCTACTAAGAGTTGCATTAGAGAGCAAGTCTCACATTAGTCAAATGATTTCACAAGAAAAGCCCTGGCATGTCATTGACAGAAAGTAGAGGACACCTCAGTGACCTCCAAATTTAAAACACTCTGTGGTGCAGGAGAAACTATAAATTACCTCCTTTCTTGTAACTAATTTCAATTTGTCAAATGATATGTCATTTGTTAGTTTTCAAGATATCATTTTCCCATGACAGGGGTCGCTTTATTTATTTTTACATAATTAAAAAAGAAAACATTAAAATTTAAAAAAACATTAAAATTTAAAAAATAAAAAAAGAAGATTCATAACCTATAGGATAGTGAAATGCAATTAGTAAGAACAATACTAAACTGGATATTTATTATATCCATGATGAATACATAAGGGGAAAATGCATGTATATTCTATATATGGTATCACAGTATGTTTATTTTTAATGTATTTGTTAACATATACATACATAGTGAGAAATATGATAATTTCTTTGTTGTTCCAAAGAGATCAAAGGAGGACAATTATGCATTCATCCCTCTATCTGCTCATTCAATAATATTTGCTGGAGTCATATTATGTGCTGAGAATGGAGATATGACATCAGAGAACCTACAACTTCAGTAACATTAGCAGATCGACTTCCTCTTTCAGCTAGATAATTGTAAGCAGTGCAAACAACTGAGAGATTGAAAAGTTATATTGTTTATTTTTTATTTTAATTAGGTATATATGACAGCAGAATGCATTTTGATTCATTGTACACAACTGAAGCACAACTTTACATTTCTATGGATATACATCCATAGAAATGTAATGCCGCACCATATGTGCAGTCATACATGTACCTAAGGGTAATGTTGTTTATTTTTTTTTAATAGAGAAGAAGTGTGAGATTCTGCCTTACCCCAAGGCTCCTCAAAGGCTCAAGCTTTAAAATTTGTTATTTATTGTGTAAAATAAAAACAAAGGTATTTAAATCCTGTTTACACTTGGGAATTAAAACACAGTGTCCTTTAGCTAGAGCTTGGGCAACAATGTTACTCAGCCTATCAACCATTTATAATATAAAGGATTACTACTTTAGAATTAGGGGATATAGGACAAAAGACCATGTTAGAATTAGTGTATTAAAGCAAATTTCTAATTCTGCATAACTAGCCTGCATTTACTTCATTAACTAGCAGTTACATTTCCCATGCCTTCAATTAACACTGGTTTCATTTTAAATGCTATCAGTTAAGACAAGATGCGATAAGAAAACATCATTGCCAAGCAAGCATTCCTCAAACACGTCTGATTTATCTCTTTGGCAATTCATTAAAATGCAAAATATATTGAAATTGATTTTCAGCACTTTCAGGCAGGAATGTTTATAATAATGTTAATTTGCAAATTTCCACCTCCCCCCCCCCCCCCCCTTTAAGTCTCTGCTGTAGACACCATGTTTAGCTAGAGGCTATTTTTATTGTGCAGACAGAAAATGAACAGCGAACATTTATTTCTCATATCTTTCTGAGAAACCTGAGGTGCATGAAGATATTTGTGCTGTAACAGGCATAGTCAATCTCCTTCACTTGCTTTAGTCACTATATATCACCAGCAAACTCCCAGCTAGTCCTGCTGTAGCAATTAACCTGCCAGAGCTCTCTCCTGTCAGGCTCCATAATAATAAACTCCACCCCCCACCACCCAAGAGAGAGACAGAGCTATAGATTCTGGCTCTGCAACTTCCATAGAGGCTGAATTATTCAGAATCAGCGTGATTAAGAAGATGACATGGTATTAGTTAAAAAGTCAGACTCCCCCCCACCCTCTTCCTGACTTGAGATTTAAACCTATTAAGGATTAAAGCAGTGGAGGCAACTGATCTTTTCCCTCTTTGGTGCACAGGTACTAAAATAAGAATTCTTGAAAGACTATTTACAATACCTTGTCAATTTCTAAGCTTAGTAATAAAAGTATAAATACTGTGAGGGAACTGTCAGAGTCAAAATGTACAGCTCACATAAATCTAGAAACTGGCTAAAAATAACACTTTCACCCCAAAGAAACAAAGGGAAAAGGTTTGTTTCAAATAATCAGTCATGTTTCCATTGTTATTCTTAAATGAAAAAAATCCCCATGTTTTGTTTTTCTGGGTTAGTTTCAAGTGGACCAAATTGTGATGAATTATAAATTAAAAATCCGGATATACAATCTGTCAAATAACAAGTTGTTAGACTCTAGAAATAGCATGTCCCTAACAATAAACCTTGTCTTTATGAGAATGGGAGTATTATAAATGTCATAATGGATTGCAAATGAAACAGCTGTTTATATTCAACTGTAGTACATGAATGAGAGAAGAGCAAGCAAGGAAATAAAGGAGATTGAGGAAATTTTTTCTAGTACCAAGTCTCAGAAAAAAGTCAAAGGAACTCAATTTTTACGCATTCCCATCCAATTTACCCTTGCTGGTGACTTTGTGGGGGAAGTGTAGCTTTTGAATCCAATTGTATTATTGCACTTTAAGATGCCTTCTAGTATATTCAACAGACCCATCACAGTTATATGTTCCTTTTTCAGTCTCAAGCTGCCCTCACCATATGAGATTGGTTACTGTCTGAGGACTTTCAGGGAAGGATTTGTATGCAATTTCAAAGGCCAGACAGAGAAGCTTTCAAACCACTGCAAGCTTAGGAAAGCGGGTTAGTGGCACAGAAGGGGTGAGAGACTAGCTTTCTGTTTCTCATTGCACTTTAAGCTAAATCACCTTTTGATCCCACCCAGGTAAAATTGAGGCAGCAGGGCATTTCTTATTGAATGACCCACCCACCCAAAGCTCTGCAAAATGGTTATTATCTGTAACTGCATTATTGCCAGCATCATCCACATTAACCCATAGAGACCAGTGATTTCCTTTTGAGAACAGAAATACTTTGCTCTTCTACGCATGATTAAATCTAGGTCCACCCATGAGCGTTCGGCAAATAGCCAAACTGCTCAGGGATGCTCATTAATGGACTGCCATTTTCTGTACATCAGGTTTAAATCATAGGCTTTTGTCATGCAAAGATCTTATTTCAAGTTTCATGTCCTCTTTTCTCAGCCAGAACTAGAACCCAGCAAAGGGAAGTGGGGAGGGTACAACTCAACCTTATAAATTAAGAGTGTTGCTTTATGGGGTGTTATAGTTACTCTATTTAAAAATCCAATACAGGAGATAACATTACCACTTGGTATGTTTGCATTTTCAGATAAAGCACCTTACCTCTGGCTACAGGGCTCTTATCTTTATAATATTCATGGAGTGGTAGCTTTTAATTAAACTATCCACAACTCTATGTAACTCAAAGTATATACTTTAGTGCTGCAGGATCCAACAGTCAAGAAATATTCTATATTTTAAATTTATTTTTAAAGCCTGGATGGTTTTATTACCAGTGATGTCATGAACAGTACTGTCCTACAAAGATGACTAAATGCTGTGTTTCAAGAGATGTGCAGATCATATCAGGGGTCCCAAAAGTTCATGAGACTCTTCACTTTCACAGATATAATATTCAAAGATCTGACTTTGTCAGTAACTCTTGGACATCTGTGATATGTAATCATGTGTCCTTTTACCCATACATAACTTTATTCACACATGTGTTGGGTATAGAATGCCAAGAGTCAAGTCTCCTGATTCTTTTAAAAAAATGTATCTTCTCTGTCCTTCTTACTGATTCTCTTTTTATTTCCATCACTTAAACACTGAGAGTTTTTTCAGTCTTCACACTCTAGGTTATTTCTTTCAATCCTGGGGATTCAAGTTCCATATATATGTTGATAACTTACAAGTACAAATCCTCCACCCAGACCCCACTCCTAAAATTAAGAAGCATCTAATCAGATGCCTTCTTGCACACTGGGTATACAACTGACACTTAAATTCAACACAGATGAACCAGGATTCGTAATAATAACAGTTATTTATTTTCATTTAATGTTTACAATCATAATCTTTACCAAAAAAAAAAAAAAAAAAAAAAAAAAAAACCTAACAGGAAACTAATATTGCCCATTTTACAGGTAAGAAAACTGGGACTTGAGAAGTTAATTGTCAAATGCCATGTAGTTATAGGGAACTGTGTTTTGGACTTGAATGCATCTGACTACAGTCTATGTTCTTAATCACCATCTCCATGTTGCCCAGCCTCGGTCTCCATTTTATGTGCTTAATTCTTCCTGTTGGTCCTTCCCCATTTTAACAGTATAATTACTTTTTTAGGGATGCCTCTGCTGACCCTACACTATCTTCTAAAGTTGATATACATTTGTCATTCTACCAAAAATCAATGAGAGTTACTGTTGTTCCATACTCTCATCATTGTTAATGTAGTTAGAATCATAAACTTTAGCTATTTTAATATATATATATATATAAATGTATTTTGTTGTTTTAATTTACAATTCCCTAATGTCCTAAGATGTTGAGCATCTTTGCATCTATTTGCCACCTATACTTCTTCTTTAATGAGGTGTCTGTCTAGGTCTTTTGCCCATTTTTAAATGGGTTGTTCATTTTCTTAAGAGTTTTAAGAGGTTTTGGTATATTTTGGATAACATCTATATTGGTGTTATTTACTTATTTATTACAAAACTGAGATGTCATCAGAACTGTATTCCTTTCTGGTGGTTCTAGGGAGAATTTATTTCCTTGCCTTTTTCTACCTACCAGAAGTTGTCTCCATCTCCTGGCTTGCAGCCCCTTTCTCCACCTTCAAGGCAGCAACAGCAAATGGAGTCCTGCTCTCGTAGTGTCACTCTGAACTTACACTTATCTTCACATTTTTAATTTTCTCCTTTTCTGTCTCCCTCTTCCACCTTCAAGGATCCTTCTGATTATACTGAGTCCACCCAAATGAAACAGGAGATTATCTCCCTATTTTATAGTCAGCTATTAAAAGCCTTAATTCCACGTCTTGACATGCAACCTAACATTTCACAGTTTCTGGGGATTTTTAGAATGTAGGCATTTTGTGGGGACAATTATTATGCTTACCATAGTGTTCCATAAATATTTGTTATTTATTAGTATTGAAATAGGGCAAGAACTAAACATAAGTCAATTACTTATGAAATGAATAATACCGAGCTAATAAAATCTAGTATTTTATAGTTGTTGTATTCCCACTTAATTCAGCAACAACAGTGTTGTTTTTAACAGTTCAAGTGTATGAAGTTGTTTAAAGTACTTAGCTTTCACAGAAACAAAAACTCCTGTCTTTCGTGTTCACATGAGGCAAAAAATTTATACAATATTTAATTAAATTACATGATGCCTGTAGCATTTATACCTGGGGAAAGCATAACTGACTGTTGATGAACATATAACTTAAAAAAGCAAAAGGATTTAAACTAATAGAGGGATGCAACTCGTGACAGGCATACCACATGCAGTGAGCATCTATCCAGGTGTTTTGCAGAAGGAATGGAGATTGTCCAGTAATCCAGTAAACCAGTTGAGTTTTTTTTTTTTTTTTTTTTTTTTTTTTTTTTTTTTTTTTTTTAAAGGGAGGATCTATTCTCCTACAAACATTAGAATGTTTGTAGGAGACATGAGTTCTAATTCCTTCTCACTAATGTCTTTCAAGTGAATTTTACCTTAAGCAAATTAATTAATGTCTTAAGAAGTTCTGCTCCTTCCTCTTGTCAAATGACAGTTAAAATGCCACCTACTTCAGAGTGTAGTGGTAACAACAAAAGTAGTCTTGGAGGTAAAGATATTCATTGAGTAACTATTCTGTCAATCACAAATATTATCATACCATTTCCATTACTTCCTTGAATAAATTCCTGGATATGAACTGCTGAATTCAAGTGTTTATAAGTTTCTTGATTTTATATACAACTATATAAAAATGGTCTCTAAAAAAAAATCAATTCCATTTTTAACTACAATACATAAGAATGTTCATGTCTTTAACATACTTGCTAATGCTATCATTTAAAAATTGCCAACTGAGTTGCCTAAGTAAATAATATCTAGAATTGTTATTTTCATTTGAATTTCTGATTATTGCTTTGGGGAATTTTTAAATGTGAAATTACATTGACCAATTGATTTCCTTTTTTTTATTTTTTGAGTTGCTTGTTAATATCCATACCCCATTTTAATTAAGAAGTTTACAGTTTTCTCACTGATTTTTAAGATTTTGAAATATTGCAACCTGTCTGATATGCTCTTCACTTATCTGATTTATGTTTTTTTCTGTCTTATTTATGTACCCTAAGGATAGCCATAAAAGATAATTTCCAAATTTCCTCTGTCCTTTGAGGGGAAAAATCAACTTTAAAACACCATCTGTCTGATATTTCCTATGGCTAGTAAATTTCCTAGTGATATTATCACATGCAATTTAGTATTTATTAAAGAGTTCATGTGGCTCTAATAATCATTTGACTTTTTAAGAAATGATACACTATCTTCAAAAATTTTGTTTCTTCTTTATAGTCTTCTTGTGCATTTCATACTAAACCAACTTGCATTTGTGATCCCTGACTTGTTTTCATCAATCAATTTCTATTCTTTTTTAATGGCATATTTCACTAGGCTTGCCTTTATTTAGTAACTGTTACCTTAGAGCTTATTATTATAACACCTTCATCTGTTAAATGACATCAACATCCTTCCCAGCACCTCAGCACTTCTAATCCCCCTCCTCACAGCCCCCTCACTGAGTGAAAAGCAATGTATTTTTTGTTGGAAGCATTGAATGAATAATTCATTTGGAAAAATCATCCGTGTTGTGCATGTTCAGAAGAGACAGAGCACTTCTCTTGTCAGTCACAATGGCTTGGGTAGGACTAAGTGCTGTTCAGTGTGTTCTTGGAGTGTACTGCTGATGGGGAACTGCTGAGATTGCCAACTGTGTTAATCCTGACCATCCTTTGTTTTTTGTGACAGGAAGATTAAGATTCAGGGTCTTATTCAACTGTTGCAGTTAGACTGTATTTTACTTTGTTGTTTCAAGTCTTCTTTTAAATTACTGACAGATTCTCATCATTGTACCTCAAATCCTGACCTGGAGCAACTTATTCCTGGGGCAGCATGGAAGAGAGAAGAAAGAGTACGGTCTTTCTGCATCACAGACCCTTGGGTTTGGGCTCTACGTCGGCCATTTATTAACTTAGCAACTTGGGTGAGTTACATAAACTTCATGATCCTCAACTTTCTTAAAGTATTGAAAGAATTATTGCTACGGCTTGCTAGCTTATGAGGAGGTGTGATTTCAAAAAGAGTTTTCTTCTGGAAGCACTCAACATTCTGCCTGCAGAATGGCAGATTTCTAGTTAATGTTCATGTCTTATAAATTTATTCCTTCATCATTGTCCCCATTAGCTCTTGTTTTAATACTCTGCTAAACAGTACAAAATACTGAGTGAACATACCATTGTCCTGATTAACAACATTAAATATTACCCTATTTTCACTCTTCCCAGCAGGGGCCAATCTGCTACCCACTTCATCCCCACCAACACCATGTGCCCAGTGGACCAACCACATCGAAATATTCTTCACTTTCCCCATTTTTTTCCAGCCAAGTTCAATTTCCAGGCCAAATGGCTTTTATTCTCATATTTATCTCATCACCAGAAAATTATATATCCATGTCTCCAGTCTCCCAATTAGACTGTGAGCTTTTAGAGGCATGTATATCCCTTAATGTCTCATTGGCTTACAGAAAATGCATCAAGGATTTTTTTTTTTTTTGATAAATGAATGAGTGAGTTAATAAAGAATTAAGCATTTTGAGAGAAAATATAAATTTTAAAAATACTTAAATCTAAATCACAATGTCCCAGTAACAGTGATAAGAACCAAGAAACGCTTGTTGCATTTCAAACATCTGTGAAATCATGTTAATAATGCTTCATGCATTGTTCTTACTGGTTACATCTTCCCACCACCTCCTCCTCACTGATTGCTTTCTCCAAATTCTCCCTCTTCCCTCCACCTTTTAGAAAAAGTAGAATTAAGAGGGATGATTTGAAGAATCCCTCAGAGGCTGGTAACTTCAGATGTGTCAAACAGAAGAGGGGCCTTGCTGTTACTTGCTGGGCCTATAAAATATCCTCATTAATGTTAATAGGTAATTCAGTTTGGCTCTGTTAACCCTCTCCTTCCTGGTTTAAATGCTCTGTTCTGCATCTGCTTAGGAATTTACATTCCCTTTCCCCCCACTAGGGTGTGTATTGTCTTAACTGGTTCTGCCTAAAACTATTAGGCTGCAAGCCACATCTCATAAATGTGTTATAAGGGATTTTCTTCTGCAATTTCTGTGTGATGTCCACTGACTTATCAGGAAATGTTCCAGCATTTTTTCTGTCTCCCTTGGGAAACTATCTAGAATCCTCTCACAGAGAATATGGACTGATCAATCCTTCCATGCTAACATTGAATATATTTATGGATAGACTCTATATACCATAGAACCAATGCCCCTACTCAGAACTCAAAAATAATAATGCCAACATTTGCTTGGAGGAGAAATAATCTAGAACCTCAACTCAAATGCAAACAAAACTAAGACTTTTAAAGAAATACCATTTGAGAAGAGCTACTAGTGATACCTTCCACTTATGGACATCATACATGTAAACATGTGTTTGTGTGTTTTTCTGTATGTGTGAGTTACCAAGAATGATAGTAAAAAGGATAGTAATTACAAATAATGAAGTAATCATTAAGTGTAATTTTCTGCATGTGGTACCTTATTTAATCAGGAAAACAATCTGTAAGACAGGGAATTATTATCTCTATTTTACAAGAGAGAACTATATGCTAAAGCTGTTCTGTAGCTTGCCAAATGTCACATAGTAAGAGAAAAAGGAGAAATTCAAACAGTCCAATTCCAAAATCCAGTTTTTACCACTGCACAAAACTTCCTTCCACCAGTTCAATAATATATGACTTCTACAACTTACTTCTCCCAAATCTTTTAAAATATGAGGTCATCATAATGTACTTAATCAAGAAAAATAATGACTCTTGGAATTGATAGATCATGAAAATCACCTTCTGGCTAGAATTGATTTCATTAAGACAGAATCATGAAACCTACCTGAGACCGATTAAGGGAAAGACACTGGAATCTATTAAAATACTTCCTCAGTCAATTTTCATGCAGCCTTCCCAGCACCAATTTGTGGGTGCATGGCAGGGGATCATGTTTGGCTAGGGACTACTTCTGTCAAAAGGACTGGAAACATAGGAACTATTCAATAAATTGTCATTGAACTTACTTTTGAGACATCAATCCCTATAAGTAATATTCTGCACATTAATGATTAGAACCATTTTCCTTTTAATATTTTGAAAGACGAAATCTACCCCATCCAACAATGCAATTAAATACATTGCCGCTCCCAAACTGGGGGAGACAGGCAGCAACAGTGGAGTCTCTCAGCAGAGTTTTTCATCAAGCAGAAAGGTTACACTCAAGGTAGACATTTTCCTTCCTAGGACAGTACCTGTGCCTATCATTAAGGTTTATAGGTATTTGTATATGTCATTACTGTTGCCAGTTTTTCCTAGGTCCTGGGGAGAATCAAGCTGAATGCCTATAAAATACAGGAAGTTCCTAAGAGAAAGATGCTCTCTAAAGATATAGTATTACTATAAATTTCAACTACTTCCCCTAGCCTGAAAATGCTGTCCTGGAGAGAATGGTCACTTAGCAGTCATTGGCTCATTTTATAAGCTAGTAGGAAACCAGCCTAACTCCTAGGCATGATAAAAATGGAGTAACAGGGGTCACTGGAACAAAGGGCAGAGAAAATACTAATCAAAGTCACATCAATCAATTTATCAAGTTTTTATAATTTATAAATAAAACCTTATCCACACTTGGTACAACAATACCAAAAACATGGACTTATAAAACTCCATTACCTGTTCATAAATGAAATACCATCTTAGTAAAAGAATTTGTTTAATTTTCTGGTTTTCTTCCTGCTGCCATAATTCAACCCAATTTAGCATGTGGCAGCATCCAGGAGGCTGATTCTCTTCTTTACCCCTTGAGTAGTATCAGTCATCTTGATCTCCATCAGATTTTCACAGTAGCTATTTGAACAAGGACAGTTCCCTTGGAGTTAATCTTTTCAACTCAAAGGCAAAATCCATTTAGCTCATCTCATATATATGAGGCTAAATGTCTCTGAGCTGCTCATAATCTTGGAGAAGTGCCATCTTTTGCCCTACAGATAAATACAGCACTTTGCCAGCCCTAGATATCTAATACCCAATCAGGGTGTAATTCCTAAAGTAAAAACCAACATTTTAAAGAGAAATGAATACATTTGTAGAAAGACAAAAGGAGTATAAATCATACAACCATTCTGGAAAGTAATGGTGGTAATGTGATCAAAAGACTTGGAAATATTAATACCATATTTTATATGCATTCACATATTTATATATATTTATGTAAATATTATAATAAATGACATAAAATATGTAAAATGTACAAACAAAAAAAACCCACAATACATCCAATGTATTTATAGTATTCTACTGGTGACCTTGTCCTGTTCTAGGAATTTCATGTTGACAACTCCCAGATCTGTCTCTAGATAACTAATAGGCATCTCAAAACTGAATTTTTGACCCCTCTTGCCAAATCCACTCTTTCCACAATCTTCACATCTCAAATAGGAACTCCAATAATTTGCTCTAGGCAAAAACCTTAGAGCACTCTCGCTAATTCGTCTTTTTCTCACAGGAACCAGGACATTCCATAATCTCTACCCTCATAATAGTTCAAAAATTCAGACATGCCTTACCACTTCCCTCACCCTCACTCTTTAAAAACCATCCTCTATTTGGAGATCAAAGGGAGGTCTGACTAGAGTCATTACTCAACTGATATAGTTGGTAGTATTGTGTATACACGGGATCACTTATAGAGGAAATGAGAAGAAAAAAATAAAATCCAAGGAAATGTTAGGAGATGTAAAATGTAGGAAGTGAAAACTGCAATGACTTGAAAGGACAACCAAAGCCCTTTCTTTGTTAGAGATGAAACTATGCTAGATTTGCACTTGAAGAAAAGCTGGGTATGCTTCCAAACTCATTCTATAAAGCTAGTATCACCCTGATACCAAAACCAGACAAAGATATATCAAAGAAATAAAACTTCAGACCAATATCCCTGATGAACATAAATGCAAAAATTCTTTTAAAAAATATTGGCAAATCACATACAAAACATATTTAAAAGATAGTGTATCATTATCAAGTGTGGTCCATCCCAGGGAGGCAAGTTTGGTTCAACATACAGAAATCAAAAAACATAATTCATCACATCAATAGACTTAAAGAGAAGTATCATATGATTATCTCAACAGATACAGAAGAAACATGTGAAAAAATAGAGCATCCATTCATGTTCAAAACACTAGAAAAACTAGGGATAGTAGGAACATGCCTCAACATGTAAAAGCCATATATGTTAAGCCCAAGGCCAACATCATTCTAAATAGAGAAAAACTGAAAGCATTCCCTCTAAAAATTGGAACAAGACAAAGATGCCCTCTTTGACCACTTCTATTCAACATAGTCCTTGAAACGCTAGCCAGAGCAATTAGATAGAAAACAGAAATTAAAGGGATATGAATAGGAAAAGAACTCTACTATTGCTATTTGCCAACATGATTCTATATTTGGAAGACTAAAAAACAAAAAACCCACCATAAAACTCATAAATGAATTCAGCAAAGTAGCAGATTACAAAATTAATACTCATAAATAAATTGTGTTCCTATACATCAGTGATGAAGCCACTGAAAGAGAAACTAGGAAAACTATCCCATTTACAATAGCCCCCCCCCCAAAAAATGGGAATCAACCTAACAAATGAGGTGAAAGATCTCTACAAAGAAAACTAGAGAAAACTGAAGAAAGAAATTGAAGTAAAGGTATATAACTTTTTGAAAAAGGTACATCCTTTAACCAAGCAACTGTACTTCTAGAAACTTATCTATAGAAGTACTCAAACAAGGAGGCCAATAAATATGTTGATTGAAAAAATTTGGATGGCAAAAATAAGTAACCACCAAGATATGAACAATTAAATAAAATTCACACATTTATTCAAGGAAATAGGAAAATATCATGTAGCCATGGAAAAAGGAGAATAGATCAATATATAATGACTTAGAACAAAACATTGCAAGTGGAGCAATGAAAATTTATGTCTACAATGATGTCTATATATTATCTGAAAAATAAATACCATAATTAGAGTAGTTAATGTCTCAGAGGCAGGGGAAAGGGGACAAGTGGAGACAATCTATTTTGCTACTTTGTACATTTTAATTTTTATATGTTTTAATTCTTTCTAGTAATACATGACAATAGAGTGTATTTTGACATATTATACATACAGAGAATAAGTATTTCTTGTTCAATTAGGATCCCATTCTTGTGATTATATATGATGTGGAGTAACACTGGTGGTGTATTCTTATATAAAAATAGGAAAGTTATGTTCGATTCATTCTGTTGTCTTTCGTATTCCCATTCTTCCTCCCTTTCCTTTGTTCCTCTGCATAATCGAATGGACTTCTATTCTTCCCTTCCCTTGTTGTGGATTAGCATCCCCATCCACATATCAGGGAGAACAATTGGCCTTTGGGTTTTGGGGAATAGCTTATTTCACTTAGCATTATATTCTCCAGTTCCATCCATTTATTGGTAAGTGCTATAATTTCGTTCTTCTTTGTGGCTAAGTAATATTCAATTGTGTCTATATACCACATTTTATTTATCCATTCATCTGTTACAGGGCACCTAGATTGATTCCATATGAACATTAATGATTACTACAAATTCAACAGATTTATTTTTAGAAAATACAAACACTACATAGCACTGAATAGCCTATGGAAATACTTTCACAAATATATAAAACTTGATGTACAAGAATGTTTTATTGCAGCATTTGTGGCAAAGAAAGATTATAACTCATTCATATTATATAAGAGAATGAATGAATAAAATAATGATTTGTGTATGAAAGAAAAAGAAAGAAAATCTTGGTATGTTTCGAAGGAAACAGTCATATTATTCTCCTATAAACAATTCTGGAAACATCATATCATACAAATGAAATAGTTTTCCTTTATCTTTGGAGATGTGGCCCAAGAGCTTAGTAGATGCTTACAAGCACAGATAGTATCAAACCCTAAAAATACTGTTTTTTTATATGTGCATGCCTATGATAAAGTGTATTTCATAAATTTGATAAGTTTAACAATAACTAATCATGAAAAAATTGAAAGCATTCCCTCTAAAAACTGGAAAAATACAGGGATACAATCCTTGAAATCTTAGAGGAATTAGACAAAAGAAAGAAATTAAAGGGATACTAATAGGAAAAGAAGAGCTCAAAATAACCCTGTTTGTCCACGACCTGATTCTCTATTTAGTAGAATCAAAAAAAAACCTACCAGAAAGTTTCTAGAATTCATAAATGAATTCATCAGGGTATAAAATCAACACCAATAAATCAATTTCATTCCTATACACCAATGACATGTCAACTGAAAGAGAAATTAGGAAAACTATCCCATTCACAAGAGCCTCAAAAAATAAAATAAAATATTTGGGAATCCATTTAACAAAATAAGTGAAAGACCCCTACAATGAAAACTATAGAATACTAAAGAAAGAAATTGAAGACCCCCCCAAAATGGAAAGATCCTCCATGTTCTTGGATAAGCAGAATTAATATTGTCAAAATGACCATACTAACAAAAGCACTATATAGACAATGTGATTACTATTAAAATTCCAAAGGCATTCTTCATAGAAATAGAAAAAGCAGTCATGACATTCAATTGGAAAAATAAGAGTTGCAGAATAGAAAAAGCAATCCTAAATGAGAAAAGTGACGCAGGAGGAATCACAATACCAGAACTTAAATTATATTACAGGGCTATAGTAACCAAAATGGCCTGGTATTGGCACCAAAACAGACATGAAGACCAATGGTACAGAACAGAAGACAGAGACAAACCCACATAGATATAGTTATCTAATAATAGAGAAAGGCACCAGAAACATACATTGGAGAAAAGATAGACTTTTCAACAAATGATGCTGGGAAAACTTAAAGTCCATATGTAGTAGAATAAAATTGAAACCCTGTCTCACTCGGCACAACACTTAACTCAAAGTGGATTAAGGACTTAGGCATTAGACCAGAGATCCTGTGGTTACTAGAAGAAAAAGTAGGCCCAACTCTCCAACATGTGAGCTAAGAAACTGACTTCCTCAATAAGACTCCTAAAGCACAAGAAGTAAAATCAAGAATCAATAAATGGAATGATATCAAACTAAAAAGCTTCTTCACTGCTAATGAAACAATCAAGAACAGAAAGAGAAAACCTACATAATGGGAGAAAATCTTTACCTCACCTGCACCTCTAATAGAGCATTAATCTCCAAGAAATACAAAGAACTCAAAAAACTTAACACCAAAAAACAAATAACTCAATCAATAAATGGGCAAAGGAACTGAACAGCCAGTTCACAAAGGAAATTCAAATAGTGAAAAACTGTTCAATATCTCTAGCAATTAGAAAAATGCAAATTAAAATTTAACTGAGATTTCATCTCACTCCAGTCAGAATGGCAATTATCAAGAATACAAGTAACAATAAATATTGGCAAGGATGTGGGAAGAAAGGTACTCTCAAACATTACCAGTGGGACTGCAGATTGGTATAACCACTATGGAAAGCAGTATGGAGATTTCTTCGAAAACTTGGAATGGAAGCACCACTTGACCCAGTTATCCCATTCCTCAGTCTATACCCAAGGGACTTAAAATCAGTATGTTACAGTGACACAGCCATATCAATGTTAATAGCAGCTCAATTTACAATAACCAAGCTATGGAACCACCTAAGTGTTCTTTTACAGATGAATGGAAAAAGAAAATGTGGTATATATACACAAAGGAATATTACTCTCCCATTAAGAAGAATGAAATTATGGTATTTGCCAGTAAATGGATAGAACTGGAGATTATCATGCTAAGTGAAATAAAGCAGTCCCAAAAAATTAAAGGCCAAATGTTCTCTGATATGTGGATGCTAATCTGCAACAAGGGAGGGAGAGGAGGGGATGCATAGAAGTCCATTGGTTTATACAAAGGGTGACAAGGGGAAGGGAGGGGGAAGAAAATAGGAAGGACAGTAGAATTAATTGGACATAACTTTTCAAGCCTTATATTTGAATACACAACCAGGGTTACTCCACATCATGTACAACCACAAGAATAGGATCTTAATTAGATTAAGTTATACCCCATGTATGTATAATATGCCAAAATACATTATAGTGACATGTATATCTAAAAAGAACAAATAAAATTCTAAAAAATAAATAAATAAAATGTTGTTTAATACCCTCCCTCAAAAAAAAAAAAAAAAAAAAAAAAAAAAAAAGCTGATGGGAAGTAATAAGCTGTCAAGGAACAAGTAAGTAGGCAATGGACCAGAGGTTCTTGGTATAGGCTTGTTTTAGACTTTCAGGTATCCTCAAAAAGTAAGCATGCACCAGGAGGAATCTTCCCTATGTGGGACAGTGTGGATCTCAACCCAGATCAAGCATGGGGCTCTGTGCTACTTCAGAGGGCAGTGGTCAATGTATCTGTGCCTGCACATGAGTATCCCCTGTGAGTCTGGCTTTCCTGAAAGGAGGCTAACTACAGAAGATTTTGAAGTAGAGGAGCCAGCATATAGCCCCAAGATCATAACAGGATCTCAGAATGCCCAGGTCTACTTGTGACTGAACTCTCCTGAGGTGGGCAGCCAGACTCAAATGGAAAACAATGGAATGGAGCAATGAGCATGAAAATCTTTCTTTCTTTCTTTCTTTCTTTCTTTCTTTCTTTTTAATGGAAATTATCTTTTAAAATTACTCATGTGGGAGAAATAGTGCTACATATGAACTGTTGTTTATAAGTTTGTGGATAATTAAATAGCAATGATGAAATAGAACAATTATAACAATGCACTCTAATAAAGTTATACGAATTTTGTCTCTCTCAACATATCCTATTGTACTATACTGACTTGTCTTTTGATGTCGATGTAAAATGATACAATGTCTACATGATAAGATTAAGTGAGGTGAATGGTGTGAGCACTGTAAAGTTGTGTTGTGTTACCACATAAGAATAATTTGAACACAAGAACTGTAGTGCCAAAACAATCAATCTAAACTGAAATGACTGTTATATGACTAAGAGGCAGGTGTTATATGACCTGGATATACTGGGCAAAGAAATTATCACATGCTGGGAAGGATAGAAAAAGATAGAGAAAAATTTCATTGATCACTGTGGAATTTAAAACTTAGGAACTGTTTATTTCTAGAACTTTCCATTTAATATTTTCAGTCCATAGTGACTATGGGTGGCTGAAACTGTAGAAAGAAAAACCACTAATAAAGGAGGACTACTGTAGATATTTGAGCATAGGGTCACTGTAAAAGAGAAATTGAGCCTCATGCACAGAAAGCCATTACCCCAGATTCAGCAAGACCGGGTGATGTGTTGTTATGAAACAAAGGAAAAGAAAGAATTCCTTATCTGGCTAGCTCTAGTCTCAGAAGGTTAGGGGGAAATCCTAATCTATAACTACACAGCCTCCTTAGTTCCTTCCCAGAGCAGCAGCCCTCCTTGGTCATCACATCAGCCAAGTTCTTGTTAGATGGACCAGACTGACACCCAAGAGGTAAGGCTAGAAGGAAAGAGATGGAGTTCCTGAGAGAAAGTAATTGTGAGTCATGTCACATAGGAAGATGAGTCAAACTTGGAGCAAAGAGCTACCTAAGACTTAGTCCTGCAATACCCTGGAATCTCCGGATACAAACACTAGAAAATAGAATCTGCAATATTAATTTTAAAACTCTGGAAGAAATCCCTTGAAGTATTGATGGATGAAAGGAAGAAGAGGTGCACAGTGGAAGACAAGGAGACTACAAACACCTGAGTGATGGTGGTCCAAGGGTAGGAAAACAAAACCATGCTTCCCCAGATTCCAGAACAGAGAAAATATGTAGCTGCAGATTAAACTCTCTTTCTATCCTCTCATTCATATCAGAGAATCTAGAGGGAATTATTTAGGACAAAATTTCTAGGGAAAATTGGATCCTCTCACCTAAAAGAATAAAAGATTTTAAAGCTCATTTAGATTTGAAATCTTATAAATTTAAGTCCTGGGATGTACTGATCACATTTCTTCTCCAAATTGTTTTTAATTAGCATCAACCATTTTCATTATTTTTAAATCAATAATAAAGTAATTAAAAGAAAATGACCAAGGTTGCTGAACTCGTTTTTTTCTCTATATTTCTAAAAGATTTATTTACATTCACAATTCAAATATCACATAGAGTAGTTGGCAAATATCCCATTTCACTGACTGAAAAATGGAGTACTGCAGGGATTAATGATCCTTCTAAAGGTCAAAATTCGAAACACTAAATCCCATGGGTTATTTTTCCCTAAGCACAAATTTCTTTTCTCAACATGTTCCAAGCAACAGCCAAATTATAATTTCTACTTCATCCCAGATTCTTTACTTGCTAAGTTTTAACCAGCTGATTTGAGACTAATTTTCAGATATTAAAGATGGCATTTGGTTTTATTTTAGTTAAGATACAGTTGACTGTTCTTATTATCCTTTTTTCTGTTTTAGGACTTCTCTGTGACTCATGTTCAGTGGGCTCTTTCTTGAGGACATTCATCAGATGGACTCTCTCTCTTCTTATATTCCTTTGGTGGGAATAACCTTTTTTCAAAAAATAGGGGTATTTCTCCTGGTTGACATATTTTACAAGAAATAAAATTTTACAATGAAATCACAGATGTTCTTGCTACTATAGGCTCATTTACATAAGTAACAGCTATCCATTTTGCTTAAGTTTTATACTAATAAATTAATATTAATAAATATTATTAAAGTACCAATGTTTTAATTTTCATCTGACATCTATTTTCCTTCCAAGTCTATATGTAGTCAGAGGGGGGGGAAATCACAAAAATCAAATACTGTCAGTTACTGCACAGTTTTATGATAACTTCAGAGAACAAAATATATTTTAACAAGTGTTTCTTTTCCCCTCACCCTTTCATTTATTAAAGGTATGCCCACCTAGTGCTAGTAATAGGAAGAATCAGAAAAGCAAAATTGTGCTATTAAGGGCCAAGTTAAGAAATGTTTTTTAGAAAACATTTAAATGAGTATGGTTTCCTATTGAGTTATGGCTTTGCCAAATAAATAACTCTTTTGACCAGTTCTCAAGTGTAGGTCAGAAACAAGTAAACATTATTGTTCAAGCTTCTAGTTTAGGAAAAACATACAAATAATCTCCTAACTACTATAATTCTATGTTGAGTGTGTGTACAAGTAATTTTCACTTAATTAGTCTAAGGGAGACTCTTAGGAATGAAGGGTCAATAGCTAGCATGAAAGGGTGAGTAGATAGCAGTTTGATAGGGGAGGAAATAATAGATTTTTAAGTTCTGTTGTGTTACTCCATAGTGAGAATAGCTAGGGTGACAGGCTCTGCTGAATACAGAGAATCACAGCCTAATAAGCTTTTAAAGTTGAAGCAAGACTTGGCAGTCATTTAATTCAATTATCATCCTTTTCAGCAGAGAGGAATCTCAACTCTGAAGTAATGTAGCTTAGCCAAAATTAGACAGTTATAAGTGTAAAAGTCAGGCCAAGGGTTTTTACTTCTATTCAAAGTTCTTTCTACTATTGTCCCAACTATCTCTTTTCAAAGAAGACCCAAATGGTAATGGAATCTATGGGGATCCAGTTTGTTTTGCATTAATATGGGAATTAATGTAAATGTCTGGGAAGGCCAGGGAGGATATCAGAGACAAGCAAAAACCTAAAACTTTCATTTAAGCAGAAATAAGTTTGAAGATATCAAATACCCTACAAACAGATCAAACTAATGTGGGTGGGGAAAACAAAAGTTACACTCATACAGAAACAAAACAGTGGGCTGAATATCAGGAAGTGACAGTGTTTGTCAGGAAAGTCTAAAGTAAGTTCTAGAAACAATAGTTTTGCATTTCAGGTACATGTAAGAGTGGCAGGTTGTGGAGGAGAAGGTAGGTTTCATTGACAAGGTTCACTGATCTCTGTCATGTGGGTAGGGGGGTTTTCCCAAGTATTCTCACCTGGGACGTTTCCCACTTCCCCCAGGTCTTCAAAGCACCCTGTGTTCAAAAAAAAGATTTTCCACTATAGTTCAATATTTTTTCTTCACTTAATTCATCTGTAGACTACTCAGAAGCCAACATTCAAACTATCAAGAGAAAACACATTCAATTTACAAAACTGTGTGGACATCTAAGGTCTTCTCGCTCTTATCCTCAATCATTCTGCTTCTATCTGTAAACTTTTATTATGTTCTAAGTTTATTAAGTCAGTTTCCCTTTTTAAAATGTTAGGCCAGTTAATAATGAATTTCTGTCATGTAGCTGGTGCCTTTTAATCAATGTCAGGAGAAACATTGAATTCAACATTGTGTATTTAAATAGTCACCATTCTAAACCACTGATAGTTTTTGTTGGATAGGCAACAACTATGATAATGATCACTAATGGCTTCATAACCCCTGTCTTGATCATATCTTAATCTTCAAAGTCAAAGTTCAATACATCAATTAAAGTTCAGTAAATCATTGAGAAGCACAGGGCTTAACTTTTTTCACAAACAAATGGTTCTCAGTTCAAACCACTGGTATGGTTTTTCAACTTCAAGTGTTTTCCCAGCCTCTGAAACAGAAAAACTTGCTTGAGTAGTGTGCTTACATATTTGTTGCTCATCTGTTGCATTCTTTAACAGTAATTCATTATCAGTGCTATTTTTCCAAGTTACAGGAAAAGAAGACTAGACAATTAATTTTATTGATACAACTGAAAAAGGCTTTTATGTCCTCTTGCATGCTGCTTAGTGACAATTTGATACAACTCCATTATCCCTTATCTACAAATGTAAAATATGAAAACTCTAAAAATCAAAGTTTCATTTTAGTTAACAGCATATTTATTTAGTGGAAAAGCCTGATAAACTATTATCAGACTACCTGCAATCTATTTATCTCAGTGCAAATATCAATGTTTTTCACTGCAGAAAACTTATTAGTTAGATTTGCATCACTGTGACCAAAATACCTGACAAAAAAAACTTAGAGGAAGAAAGATTTATTTTGGCTCATGGTTTCAGAGGATTCAGTTGACAGTTGACTGGCTCCAAGGCAGAAATGACATGGCAGAAGGCATGGCAGAGGAAAACTGCTCAGCTCATGGCAGCCAGGAAAGAAAGAGAGAAAATAGGATCTAGGGAGAATATAAACACTCCCAGGTCACACCCCCAGTGATTTATTTCATCCGACTAATTTCTCTAATGTTCCACCAGTCCATTCAGCTATCAATAGATTAATCCATCAAATTGACTGATCCACTGATGAAGTTAGAACGCTCATGATCCAACCAGCGCTTAAAAGCCCTTCCTCTAATCCTTGATGCATTTGGGACCATGCTTTCAACAGAAGACATTTAGGGAAAATTCTAAATCTAAACCATAACATGTTACGTTTGACTAGGGGGAGCTGCCCTGGACTCTAAGGGTAATATATAATGTGTGTGTGTGTGTGTGTGTGTGTGTGTGTGTGTATAATGTGTTTCATTTATAAACTTAAAAACAAAAAACCCTGAATTTCAAAACAAAAGTAGTCAAATTGGATTTAGCTAAAGATGATCCTGAAAAGATAAAATTGACAATTTTCTAGGAATGTAGGAAGTAATTACCATACCTTCCAGATAATAGAGTAGCTGGCTTTATTTAAGTAAGCAATTTTTTATTGTTATTGCTTATACATTTACAGTCTTTGTTCTCCAGGAAGATTTTCGTTTGTTTTAATTTTTGCTATTTGTATTTTTATTTTACTCTTCAATTTGTATACTCATGAAAAAAACAGCAGATGGAGAACACTGGAGACTATCACACAACAAATCCATGGTGGCCACAGACTTTCTGATATTATTAGGAAAGTCCCTTAAGGCTGGTTAGCTGGCTACTTTGTATCACAAAAGACATTTATTCAAAGAACATTTAATATTTGGTTTCTATGCTAAGACTTTCAGCAAAGGAAGTAATTGTGAAAAGAAATGCTGTTTATTTGACTTGTGTCTAACATATACCCCAACACCTTGTTTCTCATTCATTCCCACTACAATTACAAAAGCCTGTGTGAACCTTACCCATTCTTAAAAACAACCATTATGAAGAGAAAATTTGTCTCATATCTTCTCAGTAGGTTCTTTTTGCTTTCAAAATATATAGCTTTAGTTTTCCAATTTTCATTGGAAAAAGAACATTATTAAAGTCAATATACTCAAGGTACTGATACTGATGAATGAGAAGGTCAAATTAAGTTATGTGCATGTATAAATATGGTATAACAAATACCACTATGATCTATAATTCCAATGTACCAATAAAAGTATTTTAAACAGTCAGTATTCTCATTTTTAGTTCCCTCTTATAAGGACAACAATTTTAGTTTTGTGAAAATAGGTACCAAATTAAACACGATAGGTTTCTGGATGAAGAATGTTAAATAGATATGATTCCTTATTGTCTGTGATATTGAATTCCAAATGAGTTTTAGAGAAAGAATGAACAAAACCATAATATCAAAAGATACTGCTTTAGCAAGAAAGAGTTCTTAAAATATTCATTACATACGTGATTTTCTGTTCATGAAGTTCATGTTGAACATATAACTTCCTGTGAGAAAGACAGAGTTCTGTGAGCTGGGAATATTCAACTTGAGTTTTACTGAATAAGAGAAGAGGACTTCAGGATATAAAATCCAAACACATTAGCTTAATTGTCCTCACTGAAAATAGAAAAAAGAATTTGGACTCCGTATATAAACTGGAAACCAACTGAAGTTAATTTACAAGTCGACACTGAAAGCAAAATCAGTGGGAAGCATACAACCTACTTATATTATTGGAGTGCATTTAAAATGCATTTCATTTCAAAAAGAACTCTTTAGAAGTCCACCAGCAGGGTGTAATTTGTGTATATAGTCATGAGCATTCAATAAATGGCTAGTTCTTATGAACTCAATGGAAACCTCAGTGGGGAGGAAAGCAGAAACCAGGAAGCCACAGGGATGTTACAACTCCCACGAATTAGTGCTACTTCAGAAATACAACTACCAAACTTTAAACAGCTTAAGCAAAATGTCAAGGAAATCAAGTACCTACCATATGCTAAGCCTGTGTTATGAAAATGTTAACAAATAGCTAGGTATTATTAGAGTGAAGAAAAGAAAACATGTTGCAACTGATGACAGCTGGGCAAGTTATTAAACACTCATATAAATCAGACCTCAAAATTGATTTGGCAATAAGGGGAACTTTTCATACATTTTCCTTTCATATTCATGGTAGTTTTAGAAGTATTTATGTTAATCTTTTAGGTACAACTGTGTTCTTTTAACTCAATATGAAGAGTTGAGAAGTTATTACAGGAAAAGTGAACTAGCTAGTGATACTAGTGAACATATTTATTACCTGTCTAGAGATACCTGTGAAACACTTTAGATGAAGGGACTTTACAAGTTATGTTCATGTTGGAGGCTCATCTGTCCATTCATTCTTTATGTAATTTCTTTTTGAAATATTTAAGATGAGTGTTTTTCCTATATTTGTTTCATAGAGAGATATTAATTTAAAAAAAAAAACATAGAGCACAGACTCTCCAATCCCACTTGGTATACTTTGTTTACTCAAATTTTAGTATTATAATAAACAAGGAAAAGTACATGCATAACAACAAAACAGGAAAATGGTGAAAATAATTATTCCTCCCAACACACAAGGAACTACTACTTAAAGGTTTTATGTATATTTTCCTGAATTTTCTATATAGATTATTGTATCCCATTACACTCTTCTACAACTTTATTTCCTCATGACAATATATCTTGGAATTCCATGTAAGCATGTAAGTACACAGAGAAGTGCCTCATTTTTAAAATAAAAAAAATGATTGCAAGATGATTGGTTATATGAATGTAGCATATTTTTTCAATTGGCTTCCTATTAGTGGATTTTTAGAATATTTCTAGATTCTTACTACTAATAACAGTGAATTTTTGCTTCCATATGTGAGGCATAATCATAGGAGAAATTCCTGCAAATAGAACTCTCATAGTCAAATAGTGTTACAGGTTGAAAATTTTGAAAGACGATTCTAAATCAAGTTTAAAGTGGATGTTCCAATCCACATTTTAAGTTAATGTTGTTTAAAATTGATCATTTTTCCACAGCTTCACCAAAGATGTATATTACCAACTTTTTGTCATCATGAAAGTGAAAATGATATTTCAGTTGTTTTAAAAATTAATATTAAATTAAGGGTAAAATTGAGTATCTATTCATATATTTCTAAGCTATTTGTGTTTTCTTTATACATCGGACTATTTGTTCATGTCCTTTCCCTTTTTTCCTATGGGTTTATTTTCTCTTTCCTTATTGATTTATAATTGCTCTTTAAATAATAGTTTAATACTAAACACAATAATATTATGTTCTATATTTTCCTTTTCCCTTTTTTCTCCCAGATCAGTGTTTAATTGCTTGTTATAAAAAGATAAACTTTTACAGATAAACAAATGACCATATTATTTTAAGTAATTACAGACAGAATAAGGTTTTAATTTGCTTTGGGAAAAAAATTTCAGAGGGGTTTTTCATTTTAAAAAATTAGATCATCATGATTTTTATATATAATATGCAAAAAACCCACCTTAGTTCTCATTTTGGGAACTATTAATGTAAGATTCTGCAATGAGAAATTTGTTTTTATTAATTTCCTTCCAGATTGAAAATTAGTAGAAATTTTTGAGTCCCTGGTTCATGGGAAAGATTAAGTAACAGAGGATCTTTCATCTAAGCAACCCCCTAAGTTCCAGTTTGCTCGGTTATGACAGAATCTAGCAGGATCAGTAGGACAGAAATACACTATGTCATGGAGGCAGCCTCTCATAGTTCATTTTCAGGTTTAACTTGTCCTTACTGTATTAACAAATTGTCTTACAGCTTCTTGCTCACCTCCGACAAATTAACTCAACTGGATGCCCCTGGAGGATCATGGCTTTATCTCTGATAGAGACTGTGTAGACAAAACCTCACTAATGCTGGGATTTAACTTTCAAAGGGAATTAATAGGACACAAGAATGTAAAACAATAAGGTATTCTAATACCAAAAGAAAATATAAAATAAAAGCCAAGGAAATACCAAAAGTCAGTTATAGCTGACAAAATCATTAGTGAAATACACAGATGCTTTGTCATTTGAAAAAAATTGTATGTACTTACACTATAACAACAGATATTCTCCTACCACTTTACAAAATTCAATGTACATTCTTATTACAACTCATCCTTTCTCCATAAATGTTTGTGGTGTAAAATTAAAACCATCCCAAATAATAAAAAGGGAACTTCTCATCTCTGATTTCTTAAAACTATATATTGCCTATGTATCCACTATCACAATGATTAGTACCTGACAGTTCTCTATGTTATAGGTCTTATTTCATCTCCAATCATATTATGAGAGTCCTGGAGCACATTATGTGCTTTCTGTTCCCACTGTGCCTAGTGAACTGCTGAATAAACAAAGCTCAGTGTTACCGTTTTCTTGTACTTGAACTAAACACACCTTCACATAACTGGGATCTAAAGAGCCATCACTTTAACAGAAGCTTTTAAAGATTTACCAGAGTCCCAGAACAAAAATGGCTTAAGTTCAGCAAATTAATCACCCTCATCTTCAGGTACAAAGAAATGTGTTACAAGGGTTTCCTGATCTTAGAAAGGTAAACTGCACGGAAGTGTTAGTGGCATTTCTAAGCAGCATGTGGGATAAACCTCTGTACAAATTACCATCAATAGGCACAACAGGGAAGCCAACGCAGGTAGATTCATTTTCCCTCTATTTGACTAGTTCAAATGAGTTTCTCTGCACAGAGCAATATATGTGGTTCTCCAGCAGAAATGGAAAATTTGAATGCCACTGCTTTCATCACAATTCAAAGTAGGTATCAGCACCCGTACTGTTTTCTATTTGCTTTCCCCAAACCTTAGTATGTCTATGCTTGTGTACTGGCACACACATATGCACATGCATGTGCAAATCCCAATGCAGAAAAATATCTCCATTTATATTCTTCAAACAAATTACCCTTGGGTATTTTCCCCAAAAGCATGTAAAAATCTGTCTAGCTAAGCCTAAAGTTCAATTCCATTTTTGGTTTTGCTGCCTTAATCTACAGTCTAGATGAATTTCCTATTTATCTAGACTTGTGTATATGCGAATATAACCCTTCAAAGATCAGACTCTTTGTGTTACTAACCCCTTACTGCTCCTTCTGTTCCATTCTGATCTTCATGTAGAATGTGTGGTTCAAGGCCACATGCCTAGAGGACAACCATCATCTCCCACATTGAGAAGGTTAATAAGCACATCTGCCCCACAATCACACTGGCTCAGTTCAGGAGTCTGACCATCAGGGAAACCTTGGAAAGGTCAAGGTGTTTCAGCTCTTCAGCCTCAGAACCCTAATTTTAAAAATGAGGGTTAGAGTAAAGGTAAAATATGATAATCCATGTAATGCATGTAGAATAATGACTAGCACATAGTAAATCCTCCGTATCTGTGGATATTATCTTTTATTTAGTTCGTTATGTGAGGACTTAGATCCAAGTGAAGTGATGTAGTACTGAGGAATCCTACCACAGAGCAGGTAGCTCCAACTAGATCAATCCCTAGTTGAAAAACCTAAGATTACCACTATAGTGGTAAATCACTACAGCAGAGTCATGAGTACTCTTTTTTATTTTTAAGATTTTTTAAAATACTTTTTAGTTGTCAATGTACTTTATTTATTTATATGTGGTGCTGAGAATCAAATCCAGTGCCTCACACATGCTAGGCAAGTGCTCTACCACTGAGTCACAACCCCAGCCCAGAGTTCTCTTTTTAATCAAGAATTAGAGAAGTTAGTAGAGGAACAGGCTTCCATAAACAGTCCTCATTAAGGTAGACCAGAAATGGGAGTAGAAACTCTGCAGCTACTTTAGAATAAATGGTAAATGCATTTTTAGAAAGTGAAATAAAAACTTAGAATATCTAAAGAGGCAAAATATGATAATCCATGTAATACATGTAGAATGATGCCTAGCACATAGTAAATCCCCATATCTGTAGATATTATCTTTTTTTTAGTTCATTAGTGTGAGAATTTATATCCAAGTGAAGTAATGTAGTTCTGAGGAATCCTACCACAAAGCAGGTCATCAGAAAACTGTTCAAGGAACATGATGACTAAGATTCACAGGACTAGAACAGTAGTCTGTGAACTTTTTCTGTAAAAAGCTTGTTTTAGTCAGGCTTTTTGCCTCTGTAACTGAAAGACCTGACCAGTAAAATATTAGAGGAGGAAAAATTAATTCAGGTGCTCACAGTTTCAGAGATCTCAATCCATATAGTCTTCATTCCTTGGAGCTCAAGATGAGGCAAGTCATCATGGTAGAAGAGTGTGGTGATGGGAAGGAGCTCATATGAAGATTAGGAAGCAGAGAGAGAGACTCCACTCTCCAGATAGAGAGAGACTCCACTCTCCAGATACAAATATATACCCCAAAGCCATGTGCTCAATGCCCAACTCCTCCAGCCACACCCTACCCACCTTCAGTTTCCACTCAGCTAATTCTTATCAGGGGATTAATTCACTGATTGGGTTAAGACTCTCACAACCTAATCATTTCTCTTCTGAAACTTCTTGCATTGTCTCACATGTAAGCTTTTGGGAGACACTTCACATCCAAACCATAACATTCCGCCCTAGCCCCCCAAAATCTCACAACCATCTCATAATGCAAAATACATTTTGTCCATTTCCAAGAGTCCCCATAGTCTCAACAGTTCCAAAACTGCCCCAAAGTTCAAGTCCAAAGTCTCCCCTGAGACTCAGGGCAAATTTGCATCATGAGCTCCTGTAAAAATCAAAAGCTACTTACAAGTGTACAATACATAAAAGCACAGAATAAACATTTCTATTCAAAAAATTGCGGGCATACAAAGAAGGGATAGGACCAAAGCAATACTGAAATCCAGCTGGGCAAACAAGTTCCATGTCTGACTTCTGGGGCACATAGTATGATGATGTTCTGTCCAAAAGGCTGTGTGCCTTCTCCCCTGTGGCCTTGCTGGTTGCAGCCCAAGTGGCCTTTCTCTTGGCTTGTCTGTGCTCGATTCCTGCAGCTTTCCTAGGACGATGTCCCACACTGCTGGCATTTCTCGGGGATTTCCAGTGCAGCTTCTGCTCCCCAGTCATAGCCTCACACTTTGCCCGCTCACAGGCTACCTGCAGAAACTCCAACCCTGCTGCACTTTGCCTGGCCTCCCAGGCCTTCCTTTGAAATCTTGGTAGAAGCCTCCATGATCCCCTAACTTCAGTATCCTGCAATCCTACAGAACCAGTACCATGTGGTTGACACCAAGGTCTGCCCCCCTCTTGAACAGTAACAAGCTTCCAGGGACCCTGGCTGCAGCAGGGTACATTGGGATTCAGGACACAGTACTGCACAGTATGATATTTAGCAGCTTCCCAGGCCTCTATTGGCCCCTGCACACAAGATACAATAGCACTCATCTTCCAAGCTGTGACAGTTAAAAAAAAATGTTGCCAGACATTGTCAAATGTCCTCTGAGATAGTACAATCTCTCCTAGTTGAGAACTACTATCCTAGAGTAAGAAGCCCTACTGGATATCTTCCATTTGTGACTAACCCATATCTACACTTCACCTCTTCTCCAACTTTTCTCTGCCCTAAGAAGCTGACTCATCAGCAGGATCCACTCCCCTCAGTTCCACTAAACATGGCCAATCTGAGACATTCTCAGGAGACTGGAAGACAGAAGGAAGTAAAATGGAGATATTTATCTTGGTTTTAATGGATCATCATGGTTTGATTGTACACTTGTACTCAAAGCCACAGTTCCTGTCAAATTGCTCTCACAAGACCGTATTTATCTCTGTTAGCTGCTTCCTCTGTTATAAGCTTTGGAAACCTGTTGGTTTCCATAAATCCTACCTAACCCATATAATTTTCCTCAAAAGAAACTCTCCCCAAATTATCTATTTTGAATGTAATTTCTGTGACTCTGATATAAAATTATGCATATATTTTTACACTGAATATGTAGAACTGATTGCAATCAGCTCCCAATAAATATGTCATATAAGTAAATGAAATGGCATCTGTTCATTCTCCTTTCTCTGACTTTTGGCCTTTATTTGCCTCAGGGCTTCACTGGACCCAAACTCAAGTGACTTTAAGGGCTTCCAAAACATACTCATAAATTTCATACCCAACCTCATACCTATTTCCAATTCTTGCTTACACCTATTTCTATTTCTATAACACAGCATCACCTCTACTCTTTCTTGGCCAAAATCCTTCTTGCCAATAGGCAAAGTCCTTCATTGAGTTTTACTACCCATTTATCCTACAACAGCCACATTAAACAAACACCTTCAGATTAAATTCTGTCTTAAGTAAACTAATGACATCCGTATTAGTCCGCTTTTCATTACTAGAGCAAAATATCAGAGGCAATTAACTTATAAAGAGGAAAGGTTTATTTTGGCTCATTGTTTTGGAGGTTCCAGTTAGAGATCAAGTGGCCCCTTGGCTTTGAGCCTCTGGTGAGGGCAGCATTCCTTAGCAGCACCACATGGCAGAGAAAATCACTCAACTCATGAGCACAGATGCAAAAAGAGAAAAAGGGAAAGGTCAGGATCCCACAATCCCTTCCGCCTCCCATAGGCCTTCCTCTCTGAAAGGTCCTACAACTTCCCAACAATGCCACCCTAGGACCAAAGCCTTAAAACATGGATCTTTGGGGGACATTCAACCTTCAAGCTACAGCAGCATGTAATACCATATCTGCAAACTAATAAAAGAAAGGCTCACTTTCAGCTCTTTTTTTTTTTTTCCAAAAAAATTATGAAGATAAAGCCATTAATAGCCTCTGCCTCATTTCAGGCTACTAGGTCAACAATATTTGTGACAATATTATTTGATCTGAAAAATTTCCAACTTAAGCAATACCACACACATATTTCACAAATTCAGCTGCCCATCTCTGGAGTAAATAACATTTGTTTTGAGAAAAAGCAAATATGGAAAGAAGCTAAGCAATTAAGAATTTGTTATAAGTGTTTAGATTTCTACAAGTCAAACTCTCAATTCCCAAGCCTTTGTGTGTGTTCTTGACTCACAATTTCTGTTCATCACTTCCTACTATCCTTCTCTTAAAAGTCAATAAAAGACAAATCATAACAATTAACAAAAGAAGATAGTTTTTCTGTGTTAAAATGGAAGGTTATATTTTTAAATTCTCTTTAGTTTTCATAGCTGAAAACCAATAGTTACTTAGATGTTCTGATTCATTTAAAATAACACTTTCATTTGCTACAGTCTCATGGCTTATGCTTTCATTGTAAGGGCAAAAACTCTTACTCTGTAGCCTTTTTAGGAAATGCAGAAAAATGGGTATAAGAAAGAGAAGGACTCCTAGATCTTTCACAGAGAAGGGAAAAGCAGCAGCTAGTTTCTGAAAAACGAACCCTACAGTAATATCATTGCTTGATTCTTTGGGGGAGGAAGAAACTTTCTTTTTCCCAATTTTATTATCCTATTTCTGCTTTTCTCTTATACCATAAGAAAAGAGGTCATGCCAGGATACATATAGGAGAAAATGTTTTTGATATAAAGTCAAATGTAAAAATTACAAATCATGTAAAATTTTAATATAAATGATAACATAAATTATAATGTGAAAAAATTTAAATAGTTGTAACATTAGCATGCAACTTTTGTAGAGTATCTTTTACTAAAAATAACATATTAATAAAAATTAGAGAAAGACAGAAGATGTTCTCTCGTTTTAAACTTTATATTCAACATATATCTCCTTTGTATTATGGGGTCCTTTTATAAGTTCTACCTTTTAACTCAATAACCAATAAGAATTTTTTGAAAGAAGACATTAAATTCAGTTCCTTAAAAAAAGGTTTTTGAAATTAATTAATTAATTAACTGAGATACTTATTGAAGTCCCCTGTATCTTATTACAATTTTAAAAAGGAGCAAGTCTGGCCACTCTAAAGAGATCAATTAATTTAGATATAAGTTACAGGTTCAGATCTTATCAACACAAAATGTAGATAAAAATCTGAAGAAAAGAGGGTCTTCTCTAGAATGTGTGCTGAAGTGAATTCAAGATTTCTCCCTCCTTTTATGACAGTAAGATAAGTAGTTCTAGGTTTGAGTACACAATGCAATGTGTGGTTTTCTTTATTTCCAAACATTTTATAGAAAGTTTCAAGCATACAGAAAAGTTAAAAAGGTTTTTACAGTGAAAATTCATATATCTACCATACCTATATTATACAATTAACTTTTTGCTATATTTACTACAACTCTATCAATCCATAGATACATATATTAATCCATCTATCCATCAATAATATTATATTTTTGTGCAACCAAAAGTTCAACATGCATATGTTAACAAGAATCAAATTACTTTCCAACAGTTTTCCTCATTTTAAAATAAAGTTTTCACAAACTGAAATGCAAATTTAAGTGTATATATAAAAGAGTTTTGGCAAATGTATACATGTGAGTATTTTAGACCTTTCTCAATATATATAACAATACATCACTCCAGAAAGTTGTCTTACCCTCCTTGTAAATCAATACTCACTCCTTTCTAACCCTGAGACAACCACTGCTCTGATTTTATCTCACCATACATGCATGTTCTATAAATTGACCATTTTTGTCTTTTCTAGAAATTCATATTAATGGAATCAGAAAACAAGCATACCCTTTTATATATGGTCTCTTGTACTCAGGATAACATTTTTGAAATTCACTGTGCTATTTTGTATCACTATATTTTTTTCCTTTTACTGTTTACATATATGCTATTATCTGAATACACCATAGTATATGGAAACCACAGTTATTTTCCATTTTAGGCTATTATGAATAATTCTGCAATGACTATTCATGTAAAACTCATTTTAGTGACATAGATTTTCTTTTTTCTTGAGTAAAAATGTAATTACTTTGTCACAGGGTAAGTGAATGTGAAATTTCATAAGAAATAACTGTATATTTTCTCAAGTAGATTCTACCATTTTATCTTCCCACCAACAATTTATGCAAGTTTCATTTGTTTCATAACCTCACAAACATTTGATATTACCAGTATTTGTAATTTAGAATTAGAAATCTAAATTAGATTTAAAAAATTAGATCCATTAGATCCATCAGAAAATTTCTAGAATAAATGAATTCCTCAAAGTACCAGGATATAAAATTAACACCCATAAATCAAATGAGTTCCTATATATCAGTGATGAATCCACTGAAAAAGAAATTAGGAAAACTGCCTCATTCTCAATAGCCTGAAAAAAGGTAAAAGACCTCTACAATGAAAACTACAGAACATGAAAGACAGAAATTGAAGAAGACTTTAGAAGATGGAAAGATCTCCAATATTCTTGGATAGGCAGAATTAACATTGTCAAAATGGCCAAAAGGGTTATACAGATTTAATGCAATTCTTATTAAAATCCCAATGACATTCTTCATAAAAATAGAAAAAAAAAAACAATCATGAATTTCATTTGGAAAAATAAGAGATCCAGAATAGCCAAAGAATCCTTAGCAAGAAAAGTGAAGCAGGAGGCATCACAATATCAGACCTTAAACTATACTACAGAGACATAATAACAAAAACAGCATGGTATTGGCACCAAAGCAGATACATTGATCAATAGTACAGAATAGAAGACACAGAGACAAACCCATACAAATAGAGTTATCTCATACTAGACAAAGGCTCCATAAACATACATTGGAGAAAAGATAACGTATTCAACAAATGGTGCTAGGAAAACTGGAAATCCATATGTAGCAAAATAAAATTAAACCACTATCTCTCACCATGCACAAAACTCAACTCAAAGTGGATCATGGACTTAGGCACCAGAATAGAGACCATGTCCCTAAAAGAAGAATTAGTAGGCTCAAATATACATCATATACAACACGTATGTATGATATGTCCAAATACATTCCATTGTCATGTATGACTAATTTGAACAAATTTTTTAAAAAGACCCTTACACCTCACACAAAACAAAAATCAACTCAAAATAAATCACAGACCTAAATGTTACAGCTAAAATTATAAAACATTTAGAAGACCACACTAGGGAAAATAGTTTTAACCTTGAGTTAGGCAAAGAATACACAGATACAATGCCAAATACTATCCTATAATAACTATAACAGCATGATCTATAAATAAAAATTTAAAAATTGAACTTTATAAAAAAAAATTCCTTCAATGGATTCCATTAAGAAAACTAGAAAATAATCCACAGGCTTAGAAAAAATACTTGCAAATCACATATCTGGTAAGGTGTTTGTATCCAGAATACACACACACACACACAAAAAAAAATACACTGACAACTCAATGCTAAGAGTTGAATCAAAATGCACATAGGATTTGAATAAATATTACTCCAAGAAAGATAAACAAATGACAAACAACACAGGAAAATATGCAAAATGTCATCTGTCATGAGGGAAATACAAATCAAAACCGCAAGAATATATCCCTTTATATCAACTGCATGGTTACAGTTCAAACTGCCATTAAGAAGGTGAAGAAACCAAAACATTGCATAAAGAAATGTAAAGTGGTACAACTACTTTGGAAAACAGTTTGACAGTTTTGTAAAGTGTTAAGCAAATATACATCAGAGCAATTCCACTTCAAAAATGGAAATATATATATTCACAGACTTTTGAATATTAATGCACATTAATTTTCTAAGCAGCATCATTAGTAATAGCCAAAATGTAAAAACTTACAATATCTACCAAATGAAAAGATAAAAAACATGAAGTATATCCATAGTACGTAATACTGTATAGCAATGAAAAGGAATGAAATACTAATCATATAGTCACAATAAACATGAATCTCAAAACTGTTGAGTAAAAAAAGCTAGAGACGAAAGGTCATATACAGTATGACTGCATTCATACCAAATGGCCAAAACCTCACAATTCTATAGGAAGGGAAATTAGATTAATGGTTGCCTGGATTTGGGGGTAAAAAAAAAAAAAAAAAAAAACCTACAAATTAGAATGATTTGGCTGATGGGTACAATCTTTGCCCAACTATGCAAATTTACTAAAAAATCACTGAGTTTTAAATTTAAAGTTGGGTGAATTTTATGCTATGTAAAATATACCTCATTGAAGCTATTAACAAAAAAAAAAAATAAGGTTTCCACAAAGAAAACTGCAAGTACAGATGGCTTACCTGTAAATTCAATCAAACATTTGGGAAAGAAATACCATTAATAATGCAAAAGCTCCTACAAAGAATAGAAATTTAGGAAATACTTTTCAAATATCCTTCTATAGGTTGTAGAACTTTGGTATGCAAACTGAAAAAAAGTATAACAAGAAAAGAAAATTTCAAGCCAATTTCTTTCATGGGTACAAAATTCCTAAAATAAAAATTAGCAAGTCAAGTATAACATTACATTTTAAAAAATAGCATACAACAATCTAGATAGGTTAGGTTGTATAATAACTAAAATTCATTTAATGTTTTTAAGAATAAAAAATTAAGAAAATTCAATATCCTTTCACAATAAATAAAAATAAACTCTTAAGCAAACCAGTAATAGGAGAAATTTTCCTAAATCCATTAAAGGATTATAAAAACCTTGTAGCATAGAGTTTAATGGTAAAATATGGAAAGCTAATCACCTCATATTAGGAAGGGCATGTGAATGTCTGGTATTAGCATGTCTACTCAACATGGCTCCAGAGACTGTACATGAGACTAATAAGTAAGAAAAGATCAAAGTAGATCAAGGACCTAGGAATTAGACCGGAGACACTACACCTATTAGAAGAAAAAGTGGGCCCTAATCTCCAACATGTCAGATTAGGGCCCAACTTCCTTATAAAGAATCCTATAGTGTAAGAATTAATATCAAGAATCAATAAATGGGCTAGATTCAAACTAAAATCTTCTTCTCAGCAAAAGAAGCAATCAGTGAGGTGAATAGAGAGCCTACTAAATTGGAACAAATTTTTACCACACACCCATCAGTTATAGCCCTAATCTCTAGAATATTTAAAGAACTCAAAAATCTTAACACCAAAAAAACAAATAATGCAATCAATAAATGGGCCAAGGAACTGAACAGAAACTTCTCAAAAGAAGATATACAATCAACAAATACACAAAAAAATGTTCAACATGCCTGGCAATTAGAGAAATGCAAATCAAACTACTCTAAGATTTCATCTCACTCCAGTCAGAATGGCAGCTATTAACAACACAAACAATAATAAACGTTGGACAGAATGTGGGGAAAAAGGCACACTCATACGTGGCTGGTGGGACTGCAAAATGGTGCCGCCAATCTGGAAAGCAGTATGGCGATTCCTTGGAAAACTGGGAATGGAACCACCTTATGACCCAGCTCTCCCACTCCTGGGTCTATACCCAAAGGACTTAAAAGCAGCATACTACAGGGACACAGCCACATCAATGTTTATAGCAGCACAATTCACAATAGCTAAACTGTGGAACCAACCTAGATGCCCTTCAGTAGATGAATGAATAAAGAAAATGTAGTATATATACCCAATGGGATATTACTCAGCAATAAAAGAGAATAAAATAATGGCATTCACAGGTAAATGGATGAAATTGGAGAATATAATGCTAAGTGAAGTTAGCCAATCTCAAAAATCCAAATATCAAAATGTTTTCTCTGATATAAGGAGGCTGATTCACAGTGGGGTTGGGTCGGAGAACATAGGAGGATTAGAGGAACACTAGAATGGCCAATGGGGAGGGAGAGGAAGGAAGGAGCAAAGGGGTAAAAAAAAAAAAAAAAAAAAAATGATGGTAGAATGAGATAGATATCATTACCCTAAGTGCATGTATGAAAACACAAATGGTGTGAATATACTTTGTATACAACCAGAGATGTGTAAAAAAGGTTCTCTATAAGTGTAATATGAATTGTAATGCATTCTGCTGTCATATATAACAACTTAGAATAAAAGAAAAGGAAACAAAATAAAATAATTATAAAAAATAAATAAGAAAAGAATAAAAAATATAAATAGTAGTATAAATGACAGAACACTGGAAAACTGATATTGTTTACAATTATAATATATGCAGAAAAAAACAAGTATCTATTTATTTATTTATTTATTTATTTATTTATTAGTTGTTAATGGACCCTTATTTTATTTATTTTTATGTGGTGCTGAGGATTGAACCCAGTGCCTCATACATGCTAGACAAGAGCTCTACCACTGTGCTATAACCCCAGCCCCCAAGTATCTATTTCTTGAGAATTAACTCAAGAAATTAGCAAGAACACTGGATAAAATGAATATATAAAATGAGCAGCAATTATTATAATTCTGTATGCCAGTAACCAATAATTAGCAGACAGACTGTAAAGGAGATACCATTTATAACAATAAAGATTTCAAAGCACACTCTGTGGCAACCAGAATTACAGCAATATCAGTGTATTAGTTTTCAATTATTATAAAAAAAAAAATACCTGACATAATCAACCTCTAAAGAGAACAACTTGATTCTGGCTCACAGTTTTAGTGTTTTCAATCCATGATTAGTTAGCTCCCTTGTTTTGGGTCTGAAGTGGCACATCATGGCAGGGGCACAAAAGAGCAAAGTAACCTACTTCATGCCAGGAAGCAAAGAAGCAAGAAAGTGCTAGAGGCATACAATCTCCTTCAAGAGCAATCCCATTGACCTGAATACCTCCAATGAGGCCCCACCTAAAGGTTAAACCCCCTCACATCAGTGCCACACTGGGGACCAAGCCTTTACCAAAAGAACCTTCAAAGGGCACTTGAGATCTAAGCTAGCACTGGACACAGTGGAGCACATTTGTAATCCCAGAAACTAGGGAAGCTGAGGCAGGAGGATCACAACTGTGAGGTCAGTCTCAGCAACTTAGTGAGGGCCTAAGCAACTTGGTGAGACCCTGTCCCAAAATAAAAAAAATAAAAAGGACAGGGGGTATAGTTCAGTAGTCAAGCACTCCTGGGTTCAACCCCAGTACCAAAATAAATAAATAAGTCCAAATTTTTGGAAGCAGAGTCAGATTTAGAAAGATAGCAAGACTTCTGATACCAGAATTATCAAATGAATATTTCTACATTAAAATTTAAAAAATAAAAATGGACTAAAATACAAGCAAGGAAAAAAAGACTATTAAAAGGACCAAGAGAATATGAAAAAAGAAACAATTTTATGTACCCAGAAGTTAACAATGAATAAAAATTTAAAGGATAAATTAAATAGCAAATTAAACGGTTGAAAAGAAACAGTGTATTAGAAGATGGGTATTTCTTTTTTCTAAAATGCAACATAAGGAAATAAAGTGAAAGGAAATATTAAAAAAGAAGTTAAGAGACATAGAAGCCAAGATAAGGAATTACAGAATAAGGAATGTAATTTTGAAAAAAAGAATGTCAGAGTATTTTTCAGAACACTTGTTCTATGAAGCTAATTTCATCCCAATTGCAAAACCAGACAGAAACTTCCAGGAAAGAGAATTATGAATTAATATCTTTGATAAAGATAGATGCAAAAATCCCTAATAAATTATGAGAGAATTAAATTCAATAACACATTAAAAAGACTATACACTATGATCAAGTTGTTTTCATTCTTGGAATACAAAGATGGGTATGACAAAATAAATAAATAAATGTAATACACCACATTAAAAAAACAAGAACTAAAATCTTTACATAATCATCTCAATAGATGCAGAAAAAGCCTCTGACAAAATTTAATGGCCCTTCATGATAAAAACTGTGAAAAAACTAGGGATAGAAGGAACTTACATCAACATTGTAAATAGTATATATGACAAATTCAAATCCAATATCATACGGAATTGGGAAAAATTGAAAGCATTTTATCTAAAATCAGGAACAGGGCAAGGATGCCCACTGTCACCACTATTAGTCAATACAGTACTTGAAATTAGGCAAGAGAAAGAAAAGAAAAAAGTCAAATTATTCCTGTCTAAAAATAATATGTTCCTATACTTAGAAGACCCAAAAGACCTACCTGAAAACTTATACTGCTAATAAACATTCAGCAAATTAGCAGGATACAAAATCAACATCCAAATTTCAATAGCTATTCTAGATACCAATAATGAATTCACAGAGAGATAAATAAGGAAAACAACAGCTTCAAAAATAAAATACCTAGGAAAAAATCTAACCAAGGAGGTGAAAGACCTGTACTTAGGAAATTACAAAATATTGAAAAAAGAAATTCAGGAAGACACTAGAAGATGGAAAGACCACTCATGTTCATGAACAGGCAGGAAAAAATTGTTCAAATGGCCATATTACCAAAAGTAACCTATAGATTTGATGTAATCCCCATCGAAATACCAATGATATTCTTCTCAGAACTAGAAAAAAATGATCATATAATTCATAAAGAAGAACAAAAGACCCAAAATAGCCAAAGCATTTCTGAGCTAAAAAGGCAATGCTGGAAGCATCACAATATCTGATTTCAAACTATACTACAGAGCCATATAACAAAAACAGCATGGTACAGGCATAAAAAGATGACACATAGAACAATGGAATAGAATAGAAGACTCCAAGACAAAGCCACACAGCTATCTATTGTCATCTGATTCTCGACAAAGGTGTCAAAAATATACAGTGGGAAAAAATCCTCTTTTTATTTATAATTTTTTTATTTGTTCTACTTAGTTGTACATGACAGCAGAATGCATTTCAGTTCATCGTATATGAATGGAGTTCAACATTCCAATTATTTGGTTGTACATGGTATAGTCTCACCATTCATGCAATCATACATGTACCTAGGGTAATTTTGTCCATCTCATTCCACCATCTTTTCCTACCCTCTTAACTCCTCCCATCCTTCCCTTTGCCCAATCCAAAAATCCTCCATTCTTCTCATGCCCCACCCCAATCATAGATCAGCATCCACTAACCAGAGAAAACATTCAGCCTTTAGTTTTTTGGGATTGGCTTACTTTGCTTAGCATAATATTTTCCAGCTCCATCCATTTATCTGAAAATGCCACAATTTTATTCTCTTTTAATTCTGAGTAATATTCCATTGTGTATATATACCATGGTTTATTTATTCATTCATCTATTGTTGGGCATCTAGGTTGGTTCAACAATTTAGCTATTGTGAATTCAGCTGCTATAAACATTGGTGTGACTATGTCACTATGGTGTGCCGATTTTAAGTTTTTTGGGTATAAACCGAGGAGCGGGATAGCTGGGTGAAATGGTGGTTCCATTCCAAGTTTTCTGAGGAATCTCCACACAGCCTCTTTAACAAATGGTTTTAGGAAAACTTGGTATCTGTACATGGAGGAATGAAACTAGATCCCTCTCTCTTACCCTGTACAAAAGTCAATTTAAAAGAGATCAAATATCTAGGCATTACACCAGAAACACTGCAACTGTGAGAAGAAAATACAGGGGAAATATAGGGAAATAACTTCAACATATAGGCACAAACAATGATTTTCTGAATAAGACTCTAATGGCACAGGAAATGAGAAGTGAGACTGCATCGAATTAAAAAGCTTCTGCACAGCAAAGGAAAGAACTGTAGAGTGAAGAGAGAGCCTACAAAATGGGAAAGAAAACCTTTGCCGGCTACTCTTCCAGAATATATAGAAAAACCCAACGTCAACAAAATAACCCATTAAATAAATGGGCAAATGAACTGAACAGACACTTCTCAAAAGTATTAAGAGCTAACAATTATATGAAAAAAAATGTTCAACATTTTTAGCCACCAGTGAAATAGAGATCAAAATTACACTGAAATTCTATCTCATTCCAGTTTAAATGGCAATCATCAAGAATACAAGCACAATAAATGCTGGTGAGAAGGTAAAAGGAACTATACACTGTTGGTAGGAGTGGAAATTGGTATAGTCACTACAGAAATCAGTATGGAGGTTCCACAAAAAAAAAAAAAAAATCTAAAAATAGAATTACAATATGATGCAACTTTCCCAGTCCTTGGTATTTACCCCAAAGGATTAAAGTGAGTCTACCTGAGAGATACATGCATAACCATATTTATCATAGCACAATTCACAATAGCCAGGTTATGGACTCAATTTAAGTATATGGAAGCAAATGACTGGGTAAAGAAAATATGGGATGTATACAAAATGGAGTTTTAATCAGCCATAATGTAGAAAGAATTTATGTCATTGCAGGAAAATGAAAGGAACTGAAAAGCATCACATTAGACAAAGTGAGGTAGGCTCAGAAAGAAAAATGTCATGTTTTTGCTCATATGTGGAATCTAGTGGGGGGGGGAAGGACATCATGAAAGTAGAAGGGTAGAAATATGGAGTAGGAGGAAGGAGGAGAAGGTAAGGGGAAATATTAGGGAGTAAAATTTATCAAATTAGGTTATATGCATGTACTGATATGTCACAAAGAAACCATTCTATGTAATTAATAAAGAGTACATTAACACTCATGAATAAATATTATAGTATAAAATTTTCTGAGTGAATGAAAAGAATCAACTTGCAAATAAATACATAAAGTTTGATTTTATATAGATAACCCTTAGAAGCATACAATCAAAAGGATCTGATATTTACGGATTCAGTCAGATATCATAAGACTATTGAGAAAAGCAAGGAAATGGGAGATAAAATTTAGGATAGTAAATGTCTTTGAGTGGTAAGCAAGAGATGGGAATCATACATGGGGTTTTCTAGAACAAGAATAATGTTCCACATGTGAAGCTAGATGGTTAAGTACATGGGCACATACTGCATTTTATTTACATTTATGCCCTTGACAAATAAAAGATGGGGTTCAATTAGTTTACAGAAAAGGAAATACAATTGCCGTCTAAAATATGAATTGATGGTCAACATTATTCAATGTGAAAAATGTAAAACAATAAACAAAGAATTATCACCTATTAGATTTAGATAAAAATTTTAAAGTGTGAAGATATAGAGTGGACCAAAGTATAGGGGAGCTGACATTTATTTATACATTGTTGGCCAAAATGTAAATTAGTTCAAATACTTCATGGAGCATGTGGTAGTAGTATTCACAATACTAAAGAAAAAAATGTAAGTGATAATGTATATCAATGGGCACTGATTAAATAAACTATGGTGCATCCATACAAAATAACACTATGCAGTCACTAAAAATAATGCAGTTTTATATATGCTGCTATATAATGGCCTCAAGGAAATATTAGCCACTGAAAACAGCAAGATAATGAACTATGAATTTATAGTTTATGCTGTTATGAAAAATAGGTAAATATATGTATTTTACCTTTGTAGAGACATGAATTGTTCCTCAAAGGATAACCACACAAAAGAAAAATCTTGTACAAATGGCTAATTCTGTAGAGCAGTATAGTGGTTCTAGACTAACAGTGAATTTTCTTAGTATACCATCATCCCTTTTTTTACTTACTATTTTTTTTATCATAATTTACCTTTCAATTGAAAAGATATGTTGTACAAAAATTCATATAGGTACAGAAATGTAACACAGACATAACATGAAAAGCAATCATGTTCATTTAGATCACTGTATTTGAAGCTTATTTATAACTCAAGCAATAATTCAAAATCTCTTAACAAAAGTAGATTTTTGTTTTATCAATATTTTACACTACTCAAGTGTTATCATCAGGAAGAAAAAAACTATTGCATGAAATTTCTATTGCTTCCTGGGTTTATCTTGCTCAGAAATAATAGAGGAAAGAATGCTGTTTCAAACATTAAAAAATAAAGGTTGGTCGAATCTCTCCTTTGAAATGTATAAAAATAAAAGCAAACAATAGAAATAATTTTAAGATACCTATTTTGGGATTCCCCTTTCTAAAACTGGGTATGTGATTTAATTTCACTTTTTATCAGTTGTTCATTTGGGGTCAAACTTTCTACAGTTCCATAATGGAACTTGCCATTCTATTTTCAGAGGCACAGATGGTGGAAAAACGTTTCGCAAGTAAACCATTTTATTTGAGTGCAACTGAATTAGCTTTTCCAACCCACAATTTCCAAATGCGATGTCAGAAATGAAATACACCCTTCTACACCTTAGTGATGTAGCTCTGGGAAAAAAAAAAAAAAAATCATGCCATCACTCAGAAATACAGTCTCTGTGAAATGAGGACCCAGATGCCTTTGTCGTAGTATTGTAAGGATTAAATCACATAGCATTTTCCTTTGAAAGTACCCGCAGGCAGCACTGTACACCTTGCCTCCCCCCTCAAATCTGGCTGCATCTCAGTATCTCTCTAGACTGTGTTTAAAAATACTAATGTCCAGGCCCTACAGAGGCCAATTAAATGAACATCTCTGGACCTGGGCCCAGACATTTGCATTTTTTAAAGCTCCCTGGGTGAATTCTCATAAGCAGCTGGAGCTGAGAACCACAGACTAAAACTGTATCTATGCCTATCATATCCTCCAGCTGTTAAAAATACTGACATTTCTACTGATAAAACATCAACAAATTTGTGGGGATCCACAAGCAAACAAACCAAGTAGTAATCCGCTGGTAGTGACATATATGCTGCCTGTACATGTCTGATTCAAGAAACAAGAACTGCCTACGCTAACCTGCTCAGATGCTACCTTATCAGCCTCTAGCACTGTAGCAGGTAGAAGTGACATTTTAAGAGAAGAGTAGGAAGATGAGTAGGAGGAAAGGAACTTATGTTTTAAAAGCACAAAGTCTGAAATTGTTTTGATGCAGCAGAAAAGACTTATAACAAATGAATGTGCCACAGGCATCTGTTGCAGATCAAATTCAAGCCTAATCTGGCATATTTCTTTCCATAATGATAATAGCTACTCCTTACCTATCCCCTCACTTCAGACTCATTTGGAAATCTCAAGTTCCCTTCACTTGCTCTGTTTTCCACAACAGTTCTGTGTGTGTGTGTGTGTGTGTGTGTGTGTGTGTGTAAGTTTAATTGACTGTATATTTCCATCAGAATATGAGCTCCATGAAAGCAACTCAATAATATTAGTTATCTATTATATCATTGAATTTTCTTTCTAAACATTTCCAAGAGAAGCACCACCCCCAAGGCAAGAATTTTTTTTTAATAAAGAGATTATGCCATATATCATAGTAAAGCACAATAGATGGAACAAAAAGTGTAGGAAAGTGGAGTATTTTGAAAAAATATATATTTTAAAAAGAAAAAACAGTACTCCCCTAAATACTAGTATTTTCCACATGAGGCATTCTTTCCATTATATTTGCCTAGTTTAATTAAAATTATTTTTTCCTACAGTATTGGTGGATACTTTGAAATATTTTCTCTGGTTATTCCTTAGAGATCACTGTTATTCAAACTGGTGTCTAATTCTCTGGTATGGCTGATTCCTTTCTTTAATAATTGGATTCTGCTGGCTGTTTTCTAGCCCTCAGCATTTCCTCCAAAACTAAGTGAACTTGTAACAATATAAGATAAAGTTTTTTTTCCTCCTTTTATCTTTACGTTCTTTAGAGTCTTACCAAAATATCTTGTTTACTCCTAGGGGCTACAACAAATTATCCTTTCTTGTTGTTTATAGGAAAAATCACATATGTGTGTTGCGTAACCTTAAGCAGTTCAACATGTCATTCTTTTAGTAAAAGGCGGGTTTGACCTTGCTCTTGACACCTTGTACATAGTGCAGTGTTCACCTATTAAATTGAGAATACAACTTTGGCCAAGAAACTATTTGTATGGACCTTAGTTCTAAAACTCACTTATAAAATGTTAACCAAGTCCATGTCAAACACCTTCTTTCTAAGGTTCATTATTGTTTTACAGAAATAAATTTGCTAAATGTAAATAAAATCATTTGCTGTACCTTGAATGAACTCTCAAAAGTGCATTGTAACACTTGGTATGGTGCAATGTTCTGTCTTCTAGATACTATAGTATCTAGAGGGCCAACAGATTTGGAAAGCCTCCTTTTCTGCACTAAAATACTGATGCTAATCTAAACCTAAGTTTTCACATCATATCCAAAGTAGAGCATCTTCACTGCTACCCAAGTTCAAGGCTTATCTTAGGTTTGATGAATACTACTATAGAAGGGGAAAGAAAAAACACTCTTTTTTTTTAATTATAATTTGTTACATATGACAGTAGAATGCATTACAATTCATGTTACACATATTAAAAACCCACTCTTTTTATGTTGATATTCTGCCAATACACCCTGACTTCTAAGGCATCCTTTCTGGTTTGTCAGCATGCATGCCCCACCAGTTGTGAAATAGTTTGAATATCATCCCTGATTCTACCACTCTCCTTTTCCTCCTACTTCCTCTACTGCTCTGGACAGAGCTTTCAGTAGTTTGTTGTTGTTTTGATTTTGTTTTGGATAGCAAATATTTTCTGTGACAGTAAATGTCCAAATGATGCTGCTGCTGTGAAGCATATGGATTGGCTTTTGGAGATGCACATATCCTTCTTGGTCCAGATCCTTTCAAGATGTTCCAAGCTTGGCTATCTCCCACCATGTCTTATGGAAAAACATATATGCCAGCCCTCCAAAAGTGGAAGGAAAAATTTTGTGAAATGCGGCTTGAACAATTCCTGATCTTCTGTCCTCTGTCTTCTTTTGCTGTAGGCACCTCATCCAGCCTCAAGCTTTCAGACTTCTCCAAATGAAAGGCAGATACTAGATTTTGCACTCCTCCCCAAACCCAAGGGACACATTTCAAACACTGCCAAGAATTATTGTCTCCTCCGCTCTAAGAACATCTCTGGAGGGCCAACAGTGTTAGTATTCTTCAAGCCACAGTTAAATGCTGGTTTCCTTACACAGAAAGTATAGTATTTAGTGCTAAGGTCCCAACTGCTTCATGTAGAGGGAGAAAACAGCCTCTATTCTCCCTAAGGCAGAGAGGTGAGAATCTTCAGCTTTCTTCACAGGAAACTGTACTAAATCTACTTTTGAATATGTAGTCTTATTTTACGTGGATGTTGGAGTTAACAGTGGCTGAACTGGGTTTCCACATCTTGCAAATTATATAGGGTTAGATATAGTCCTTATCCTTTAGTATGTGGAAAATCTTACAATCTTAAGGATTTTTGCTGAAATTTCAAGACAACAAAGAAGTAACATCCCTTCCCATTCTGCTACATTTCACAATATTTTCTCTTGCTGTTAATTTAAATGTTTAAAGGATACATGGGAATTTCTCATTCTAACACTGAGCAATAAGGAAAATATGTATTCTAAGTCTCAGTATATTATATGTAAAATGAACTAATAAGAAATCACCTGACATAGTAATTATAAAATCAAATGAGATAATCTGTGCAAATTCCAGGTAAACTTTTAAATACTATTCAAAGCTGGGCGCGGTGGCGCACGCCTGTAATCCCAGCACTTTGGGAGGCTGAGGCAGGAGGATCGCGAGTTCAAAGCCAGCCTCAGCAATGGCGAGGCACTTAGCAACTCAGTGAGACCCTGTCTCTAAATAAAATACAAAAAAGGGCTGGGGATGTGACCCAGTGGTCGAGTGCCCCTGAGTTCAATCCCCGGTACCACAAAAATAAATAAATAAATAAATAAATAAATAAATAAATAAATACTATTCAAAGATTAGTTAGTATGTTTGATATAGCCCAAGTAAAGTAGAAATTAAATGCAACTGTTAAAGTAATTCTGACTCCAAAAATGACTGTCAGTAGTTATTATAGAAAAAGAAACACATCTGATAACTGTCTGAAGCATACAGATGCCACACACCACAGTCTTCAACTTAAATTCACCAAGAAGGAGTAGGAAAAGAAATAAGGGGAAAAGAGGTGAGGAGAAAGAGAAAAAAATATAAAATAAAATTTTTAAAAATAATGCTACAAAATGCTCATTATGACTACAAAGGAAACATCCCTTCTCTTAGTATATGCTATGTGCAGCAGTCTTCACTTTTCAAACACCTACTCAAATCTTGCCATCCAGCTTTCCTCTTGCCCTAACATCTCTAAAATATTTCTTTTCCAAATGTTAAAACTGACATGTAAAAGCTATTTTATGCATTTGCTTTCTTGTTTCTCCAACTTACACTTTAAAAGTTTATATGAGAGGCTGGAGTTGTAGCTCAGCAGTAGAGTGCTTGCCTAGCACGTGTGAAGCATTGGGTTCCATTCTCAGCACTACATATAAATAAATAAATAAATAAATAAATAAATAAAATAAAGGTCCATCAACAACTAAAAAATATTTTTTAAAAAACGTTTAGATGAAGTATGGATTTTATGTCTATCCTCTGGCCTTTGCAACGCATATTAGAAGGTTAATGCACCAGTGAGACTTAACAGATAACTTTATTTAAATCAAGGAAAATTAAAACCTCAAGTAAAATTGATTTCTGCAGCAGAGTTGATGAATTGTATATAAGATGCTTAGATGCTCCAAAAAAGTACACATTAAAAAAAAAAAAAAAAACCTAATGCAAATGAACACAGCCAACTATGTAGACAAAGGGAACTTGTAAGATTCTTGATATTTCCAGTAAGACAGGATATACCATGTGATATTTTTGTACTTCTGTTTTTGTGTACTGAAGAAAAAATAAAGTCTATTATTTACATACACACACAAATAACAGCCACATGCAGGTATTTGCACATACCCCAACCTTCAACCTAATTTTTTAAGAAGGAGGAGGAGGAAACATAAAGAAAGAAGAGGGTGATGGTAAAGAAAATTATCAAATAAAATTAAATAAAATTTTAAAATGTTATCTCTGCCACTAAATTAGGATTTATTTTCAAAATGAGAAAAATTTACCTTCAGGTCAATTCTTTGTTCTTATAAATCACTTCATTCTTGCTTCCTTTGAATCACAGACCACAGGATTTCTGTTTGGTGAAATATGAATTCCCGAATATGTAAGGTAGCAGCAAAACTAGTAGGTAAAAGAAAATAAATTTAAATTAAAACAAGTATTCAAGACATTCCTGTGAATCAGGATGAATGCTGTTTACTTCCTTCACCTTTTAAAATTACAAGCTTTCAAAATAGCCACAATAGACCTTGAGGACACAGGTCCAAAGAAAGTTAGATATTTCATATTTTGCACAAGATCACACACATCTACCCAACTGCTGAGTCTTGTCTTCCCTTTCCTTTTTTCAACAGGCAAAATCAACCTCTGCTCCAGAAGCTCCCAAACTGCAGGCAAGATGGCAGCAATTAGCAGATGGCAGCAGGGGCGGGGCAGCAGCTTCCGGAAAACCCTGCCTCCTGGAAAGCCCAACCCCTAAAGCCCCACCCCCTGGAAGCTCCGCCCCTGGAAGCCCCACCTTTTGGGGCCACGCCCTACATCCAGGAAGTGCCATTTCTCCAGTTCAGAGACACCACATTTCCAGTGACAGCTCTGCTTTCGGATCACTATTCCGTTGTGCCTCCCTGTTAGGGTTAGATGTCAGTTATACACCAAAAGCATATCTGTGAGACATTCCAAGGAGGTTTAGAGGTAAAATGATTGGGTTATAAGAGCCTTAACATAGTCAGTGCATGAATCCCCTGATAGGGATTAACTGAGTGGTAACAGTAGGCAGGGGTGTGTCTGGAAGAGGTGGGTCCCTGGGGGCTGTCTTAGGGATTTATATTTTGTTCTTGTTGAGCAGAGCTCTCTCTTTCTCTGACTCTTGGTCATTTCTTGAGGCCTTACTTCTGCCATGATGTTCAGCCTCACCTCATACCGCAAGAAATGGAACCGGCCATCTATGGACTAAGACCTCTGAAACTGTGAGCCCCCAAATAAACTTTTCCTTCCCTAAATTTGTTCACGTCATGTCCTTTGGTTAGAACAGAAAAAAAAAAAAAAAAAAAAAAGCAGACTAAAACAATCCCCAAACAAATTAAGCACGTCAACTGAGAACTATTATAAAAGTCTGTTTTTGTGTGAAAGAAAGAATAGTGGGATTGTAAATAAAATAGAAATGATGAATTCCCAAATGAGTTTGTCTGGCCCTTGGTTTCATATCATCTGCCCCCTACCTATTGTTTAGGCCAAATACTTTTATTTTTTATAGACTGTGTGGTTATTTCATCTACTGAGCTCTTTGGGGGGCACTTGGCTCCCAAAAGAGCATGAAAAGGAAGTGTCTGAAAGCAAGTGTATGGAGAACCTAAGGCATGGCAGCAATAGAGGCAGAAGGAGAAAACCCCAGAGTTCTGAAGACTCACAACAAAGAGTAAAATGGTGGAGATCAGCTAATCATACATTCTAGTCAATATTAAGACCTGGATACTCACAAACTACACAGCAGCATGTGACAAGCTTTCCTCAGGTCCTCTTCAGAAGATGTTCTTCACTGACTCTCTGTTTTCTAGTTCTCCCACATCACTCCTAATGTTTGGCCTCTCCAAATGTAGATGGCACTTTTCCCTCTCTCCTTCTCTCACTCACCCGAGGTGGCTGTCCTTTTCTTAGTCTCTGTACCTGTAACCTTCTCACTCCTCACTTTCCTTCACTTTCTACTTCCTCCATACTTTATCTATACTTCTCCTCACTTTCCTTCACTTTCTACTTTCTCTATATTTCTCACTCCTCATTTTCTTTCACTTTCTACTTTTCTCTATATTTTTTTTCACTGGCCCTAAGTGGAATTCAATATTAATAACAACTAATGCTTCTATCGAGTTTACTAGAGATTCTTTGGGCCCCAAACATTTTTAAAACATTATATTTAATTCTCACAGGTATGGATTTAAGATGTGATTACTCATATTTTGAAAATGGGAAACTGGGAGCCAGGAGCAGTGGCACACGCCTGTAATCCCAGTGGCTCAGGAGGCTGAGACAAAAAAATCACACATTCAAAGCCAGCCTCAGCAAAGGAGAGGCGCCAAGCAATTCAGTGAGAATCTGTCTCTACATAAAATACAAAATAAGGCTGGGGATGTGGCTCAGTGGTTGAGTGCCCCTGAGTTCATAACCAGTACCAAAAAAAAAAAAAAAAAAAAAAAAGATAAGAAAGGAAGGAAGGAAATGGGAAACTGGGAATTGCAAAAGTAATCCATCCTTCCTTTCAAAGCCATCCAACTAAAATGTTCACTTGTGATGAGCTTTTTGAGATATAATCCACATAACTCATACTTCCACAACCTAAAATGCATAATTCAATGCATATTAATATATTCACAGAGGAGCATTTTGAGCATTTTGCCTTCTCCCCAACAACCACTTAACCATCACCTCCCAATTTCCCCATCGCTTAGTCTAGGCAATTACTAATATTGTCTCCATAGAGTTGCCTGCTTGGGATATTTCATATACTATATCATACAATATATGGTCTTTGTGCCTTCTCTCAATTGGTGAGTTTTTAAAGTTAATCCATGTCATAGCATATAACAATACTTCATTTATTTTTTATAGCTGCATAATATTTTATTATAATCATTTTGTTTATCCATTCATCACTTGAGTGATATGTGAGTTGTTTCTATCTTTTGGCTAATATGAATAATGCTGCTATGAATATTCCTATGCAAATTTTGGTCTAGACATTTTTTCTCCCTAGTAATGGAATTGCTGGTTACATGATAACTTTATGTTTAGATTTTAAACAGCTGTCAGATTATTTTTCAAAGAGACTGTACCATTTTTCATTTCCACCAGTCATGTATGAGAGTTCTAATTTCTACACACCCTCACCAACACTTGTTATTACCTTTTCTATTATATAAAGCCTTGACTAATATAACATTCTGTCAGGTGTGAAGTGTTATCTTATTTTATTTTTTATTTGCATTTTCCCAATAGTTAATACTAGGTTTTCTTGAAATGCCTCTTAAAATATTTTTCATGTTATTTCATGTTATTATTTTCTTTTTAAAAACCCATGATCTTAAAGCAGTTTCCTATCAATAAGGAATGAATATATACACACTAAGCAGATATCAATGTATAAAAACTCATCTTTGTCAATGTTTATAAATGAATGTGTATGTGTACATGTGTATGTTTATGAACTCTTTAAAACAAACTCTTTAGTAAAATTGCTTGAGATGTAGGCACTACTACTTAATTCCTGAGGGACTTAAAGGAGGTAGCTTAATTTCTCTAAGCTCATTTTCCCTGTTATAAGTGGAGACAACAAAAGTAGCATATATAATTTGCTTATCATAGTGCCTGCTAAATAGTTTGTTTATAAATATTAGCTCAATATTTCTGAACTTGTAGACTCTTTTACAATTAGGAAGTATCCAATGTGCTGGGTAATTTTTTAAAAATCAGTGAGTTGTACGTTCTATATTTGTACATATTTGTTGCTAACATTGTCCAACCAATGTTTTGGTTTAGGCTTCATTATATTCCTTGTAATGGATTAGTGTCTTTCTGTATCTAACTGTTGACCCTATACTTCAGAATGTGACAAGCAATTCTCCCTACAAAAAGAATAATAATAAGATATATTTTATTGTAAAATAACATCATCAGTTCTCACAGCAAAATTCATATCTCATTTTGATACAGTGACAAGAGAAGTCCCAACTCAACCAAAAACAGAACTGGGAGCCACTTAGAGCCTGTGACAGCGCGTGCCCTTGAAGAACAGCAGAACTCCCCTTCCTTTCTCCTCCATGGCCCTCTGATTTAGGCATTGCACTTCCCACTCATCAAACCTGGGGAACAGTAGAAATAAGCGACAAAAATTGGCAGATAATGCACCTTATTTCCATGTAGAAGCAGGTGCATTTTCCTCTGGATAAGTAGTGTGATGACACTGATCTGCTCTGACAGGCCAGCTGATCTAAAATTACTCAGCACACATCGCCACTGGCTGGGGAAGCTTCTCCCAAGAGCTTATTCCACAACTCTTCAATCCCCTGAGTGCTAATTAAAATTTACTGGATAATATTTGCAAAGCTCAATGGCCCTAGTTACAGCAATTATCAGTTACTAAATGTTAGTGCCAGAGATGTCACCTGATGATTGGCTTTTTTATCTAAGAGGATTTTCCCTCATCCCCCTCCCCTCATTCTTTCCTTTCATTTCTTCAAGAAACTGAATGAACTAATGTCTCAATTGGCTTTAGAAGAGGAGAAAATCACCATCCTACTCTCAGAATAATTCTTTAATCATTGTACTACTAGTCACTCAGGGATCTGGATTTTAAGCACAAGCCCCTAATCCCTTTACTAAAATAAGGGGATAAATTGGAGGTCCATTTCTGATCCATAACAAAAAGGGCACTCTTTGTTCAGTCCTTTGCCCCGGTGATTGCATCAGCTTACACAGGTAGAAAACGGGCATGTCCAAGACACAACAGTCTTATACTGCTACTGTAAGTAGCTGCTCTTGAAATTAAAGTTGTTATTTTAAACAACAAATTTATGGAATTGGCCGCTAACAACTATAGTTAAAAATGTCCAATAATCTTGGGTCATGCTCTAACACTGACTTCTATAGACCAGACGGGGAGTCAATTATTGCAATGATACACAGCTGCATTTTCTGGGCTTAATTGGATTTGAAATATAGTTGATGACCTCCATTAAGGAGATAATCTGTGGCTAGAAATAAAGATGGTCCAGATTCTCTTTATACAAATCACCTTAAAATTAATAACCAAACTTCTTTAAGTTCTAATGCAGCAAAGACACCAGATCCTGGTGCAATAGAGTTGGCTCTCCATATCTACAGAGCCAATCAACTGCAGATTGAATATAATTAAAAAAAAAGATTACATCTGTACTGAATATGGAAAGACTTTTTACTTGTCTTTATTCCCTAAACAATACTGTGTAACTACATACATAACATTAGCATTGTATTAGTTATTATAAGTAACCTACAATTTAAGATATACAGTAGGATGTATATAGGTTACATTCAAACCCTATGACATTTTTTATAAGGAACTTGAACATCTGTTGGTTTTGATACATGAGGAAATTCTGGAACCAATCTCCCATGGATACCAAGAAATGACTGTTGAGTTGAACTTCATCATCTGTGGTGGCAACAGACTTTGCTCTTTGTTCATATACTATTGGCAAATGTTTATCAAGAAACAATGTTCTCACTGTTACACTGTTGGTGGGATTAGAAATTAGTACAACCACTATGGAAATCAGTATGGAGTTTCCTCAAAATACTAGGCCTGGGACCACTATGTGACCCAGCTATACCACTCCTTGGTATTTATTCTAAAGAAAATCATCATATTATAGTGATACATGTATACCCATGTTTAGAGCAGCACAATTCATAATACTTAAACTATGGAACCAGGCTAGGTGTCTATCAAAGGATGAAGGAATAAAGATAATGTGGTATACATATACAATGGAGTTTTATTCAACCATAAAGAAAGATGAAATTACACCATTTGCAGGAAAATGGATAGAATTTGAAAACATTATGTTAAGCAAAATAAGCCAAATTCAGAAATTCAGGGGACTTTCTCTTATATGTGGAAGCCAGAGAGAATAAAGGAAAAGAAAGGTGTGTGTCAGGGGAGGAGTCTCAAGAAAATCAAAGGGAGATCAGTAGAATAAAGGACAGGGACGAGGGGGTAGGAGGAGACTAGGGAAAGAAGAAACACTGGGAAATGATATTGGCCAAATTACATTGTTATATTGTATGCATGTATGAATATATAACAACAAATCTCATCATTATATAAACAATAATGTACCAACGAAAGAAATGTGGGGGCAAAAAGAAAAAATGTTCTCAGTTATTTCTTTATGCTTTTTATTTATTTTCAGAGAAACATTTTTTTACAGAATTATCTTTCAAGAAGATAAGCATTAATACTTGTAAAATACCTATTTGTCAGACATTAATATTTGACACTTTAAACAAAGAGATATATCTTTGTTGCTTTGGCCCAACTATCATGTTGGTTCTTCCTTTCCATTTTGAATCAATTTATTTTCAGAAGCAGAGGAAAAGATAATCGCCCAAATGTTTGATAATCAGGAGTCTGTATAGAACCAACATGAAACACAGAAGAACATGAAGCAATTAGAAAAGTATTGTCCTCAACCACAAAACATTTACTAAGTGACCAAATGAAAAGTCACAAAAAAGAAAAAGAATGTGTATCTTGGGGATCTCCCATGGTAAATGGTGACCATCAATAATTTAAATATCATTAAATATAAACCCAAAGTTTATTTAAAAAATTCTTCCTCCTTCAATCTCTGCAGCCTTCACCAAAGTATTTAACATTCTGAGTCTCTGTTGACTTTATTGCATTAAGAATGAACAATGCAGTGAAAGAGCTTAGAGAGATGTGAGATATTGTATAATCAAAGAAGAGAGGACTTCGCCAGTCAGGAGATCAGAAGTGAAACATCAAAGATTCTCACAAAGACTAGTAATGCATGCTCATGAGATCAAGTGAAAAGTCACAAAAAAGAAAAAGAATGTGTATCTGGGGACCTCCCATGGTAAATGGTGACCATCAATAATTTAAATATTATTAAATATTTCTGATCCATAAGGTGTTCTCCGGAACCAAATAGGTTAAAACCAACTTGCAACATTAATTAATATTCTAGACCATTCTATTTCTTTCATTATATTTCTGCTTCTTATTCTCTTACTTTACTTATCTATACTGGATAATAACATGTAGTAATAAATTACATTCTCCCACTTACACTCAATATGTTTTCTATAAAATTTCAAAAGAAATCAATGTATCTGGTAAATTCTAAAAGAAGGTTAATTGTCAAACTTACCTGGTTTTTCAGCTTAAAATAATTTTTGTATGTCCAATACAAAATAAAAGTTAGGAAAGTTTTTGTATTTCTAATACAAACAATGAAAAAAAATACAAAGAAGCAAATTCATCTATTTTAATAGCTATTCCCCTGGGCTAAATGGATGATGAAGCAATTAGAAGAGTATTGTCCTCAACCACAAAACATTTACTAAGTGTCATATATTTGCTGGGAACTTCTTGGTGCTAATTTGCAAGTCATTTCAAATACAAGGAAGCAGTGGAGGAGGGAAGGACTTGGCTTGGTAAGAATGGGACAAGGAGCAGTCCAATTTAAGGAAGCAGTGCTTGTCCTTAGGTGGGAAAAATGGTGGCTATGATACAGGGTGAAGTGCGAGCATTGTAGGCAAGGTGAGATCATACAGGACCTTATGAACTCAGCCTAGTGCTCAAGGTACCAGGAGGAAACATCAATCAGAAGGTTTAATAAAGAAATTTTGATGAAAGTGACACTTACAGAAATGTAGATAGTATTTAGGGACAAACAAGTATTAGGGACCAGGCATCATCCAGATACTAGCAGTTAGTCAGTTTGTATCTCTCTCTCTCTCTCTCTCTCTTTTTTCTCTCTCTCCCTATTCCTCCCTCCCTACCTATTCAGAGAAGAATGGACAAACTGGGAGAGGAAGAGATGGCAAATAGAGAAAAATCACCATATTGCACTTTGTATTTCATCCTAAGAAAAACAGGGAGTTTCTTTGAAAGATTTTGTTATAGGTTCTGAAAACAAAACAAAGAAAAAAAAAAACACTGCATTTCAATGCACATTTTCTTCTATATCAACATTTATTAATGGGGGTGGAGGGGTGAGATAATTCCAATTTGTTGCAAGCAAGCATCATTTTAGAATGAAAAAGAATCAAGGGTGAAAGCAAACTGGGATGCTTCAGTTAAAACCACAAATGATGTTGCAAAAAAAGGCAAACTGGGATGCTTCAGTTAAAACCACAAATGATGTGGCAAAAATCTGTGTGATTTGTAGAGCTTAGAGATTGGTGATGAACTCTGTCAATGATCACATTGAAGATAGGAAATTTGGTCTAAGCAATCTTTTTGAGGAGTTAGTATTGCAAGTTGTCATCAAAGCATTTGCTGAAGTTCAGATGTTTCCTGTTTTTGACAATGAAAGTTACAAAGCTGTTTTTTTTCCCCCTTATGTGGTAGGTAGTTTACCCAACATTTGTTGAAAGAAAAATAAGAGACTCTTTGAAGCCTTTTAGGCCCATTGAAATAGTTCAATTTCCTGCTACAATTAATATTTGTGCCCCCTTTTGAGGGAAAACGAACATCTTTTAGGTTTTTTTTAAGTGTATACAGTATTTTTTTATAAGTGACAGAATCATGAAAAATTCAGAAAGTTTTATAAATTACCGATTTTGATACTCTGCTACATGCTATATATGACCTACAGAGATTTTTAACATTTGTAAATTCCTAAGTCCCCGAAAAAACAACTGAAATTAAATCTGATTAAGACCAGGAGTTCTGCATTTTTTAAAATGCCCCTTATGTAATTCTGACATGCAGCCATGATTAACAATCACCATAGATGTAATTCAACTTCTAAGCTGTGTTTACTAAAAACTTGCACATTAAAATGTTATTGATATTAGCCTAAAGAGTTTCTAGATCTTTCCACTTACAGCATTCTATTACTCATGTAATACTCAGTTTCAAATTTTAATCACAAAGATGAACTCAAATTTATAAAATTCCTAAATTGAATTGACATCAATGGATTGTTCTCCACTGTGAGTTACTGAAGATTGAACACAGACACTCATTCATACTAGAACTATATCCCCAGCTATTTTCAAAATTTGATGTTGAGACAAATTTCCATTAAGCCCTGATCCTTTTTTTAATTTTTTTAATTTTTTTTATTTAAAGTTGTATTTATAATAGTAGTATGTATTATAATTCATAATAAACATATACAGCATCTTTTTACAAAACACTGTTTGTATACAATGTATATTCGTACCATTCAAATCTTCAATCATGCATTTAGGATAATGACATCCAAATTATTCAAACACCTTTTCTTTTTTTCCCCTCCATCCCCCCTTGCTCCCTTCCCCTCCCTCCCCTTTGACCTTTCTAGCATTCCTCTAATTCTCCTATATACCCCGACCCAACACCACTGTGAATCAGCCTCCTTATATCAGAGAAAACATTTGATATTTGGATTTTTGAGATTGACTAACTTCACTTAGCATTATATTCTCCAACTTCATCCATTTACCTGAAAATGCCATTATTTTATTTTCTTTTATTGCTGAGTAAAAATCCATTGTGTATATGTACCACATTTTCTTTATCCATTCATCAAATGAGGAACATCTAGTTTGGTTCCACAGCCTAGCTATTGTGAATTGTGCTGCTATAAACATTGAAGTGGCTGTGTCACTGTAATATGCTGTTTTTAAGTCCTTTGGGAATAGACCCAAGAGTGGGACGGCTGGATCATAGGGTGGTTCCATTCCCGGTTTTCCAAGAAATCTCCATACTGCCTTCCATAACGGTTGCACCATTTTGCAGTCCCACCAGCAATGTATGAGTGTGCCTTTTTCCCCACATCCTCTCCAACACTTATTGTTGTTTGTGTTCTTAAAGGCTGCCACTCTGACTGGAGTAAAATGCAATCTCAGAGTAGTTTTGATTTGCATTTCTCTAATTGCCAGCGATGTTGAGCATTTTTTCATGTATTTGTTGATTAATTGTGTATCTTCTTCTGAGAAGTGTCTTTTCAATTCCTTAGCCCATTTGTTGATTGGGTTATTTGTTGTTTTGGTGTTAAGTTTTTTGAGTTCTTTATATGTTCTAGAAATTAGTGCTCTATCTGATGTGCATGTATTAAATATTTGTTCCCAAATAGTTGGCTCTCTATTCAACTCACTGATTGTTTCTTTTGCTGAGAAGAAGCTTTTTAGTTTGAATCTATCCCATTCATTGATTCTTGATATTAATTCTTGCACTACAGGATACTTATTAAGGAACTTGGGGCCTAATCCGACATGTTGGAAATTGGAGCTTACTTTTTCTTCTATTAAGTGTATTTTCTCTGGTCTAATTTCTAGGACCTTGGTCCACTTTGAATTGAATTTTGTGTATGGTGCGAGATAAAGGTTTAATTTCATTTTGTTGCATATGGATTTCCAGTTTTCCCAGCACCATTTGTTGAAGAGGCTATCCTTTCTCCACTGTATATTTTTTGCACCTTTGTCTAATATAAGATAGCTGAAATTATATGTCTCAGTCTCTGTGTCCTCAATTCTGTACCATTGGTCTACCAGTCTGTTTTGGTGCCAATACCATGCTGTTTTTGTTAGTATTATTCTATAGTATAATTGAAAGTCTGATATGGTGATGTTACCTGGTTCACTTTTCTTGCTAAGGATTGCTTTAGATATTCTGGGTCTCTTATTTTTCCAAATGAATTTTATGACTGCTTTTTCTATTCTTTGAGGAATGTCATTGGGATTTTGATTGGAATTGCATTAAATCTGTATAATGCTTTTGGTAGTATGGACATTTTGACAATATTAGTTCTACCTATCCAAGAACAAGGTAGGTCTTTGCATCTTCTGAGGTCTTCTATAATTTCTTTCTTTAGTGTTCTATTGTTTTCATTATAGAGGTCCTTCACCTCTTTTGTTGATTCCCAGATATTTTATTTTTTTTTTGGATGCTATTGTAAATGGGGTAGTTTTCATCATTTCCCTTTCAGAGGATTTGTCACTGATGTACAAAAATGCCTTTGACTTATGGGTATTGATTTTGTATCCTGCTACTTTGCTGAATTCATTTACTAGTTGTAAAAGTTTTCTGGTAGAGTTTTTTGGGTCTTCTAGGTATGTTATCATGTCATCAGCAAATAGTGCTAATTTGAGCTCTTCTTTTCCTATCTGGATCCCTTTAATTTCTTTTGTCTGTCAAATTGCTCTAGCCAGAGTTTCAAGTACTATGTTAAATAACATTGGTGAAAGGGGCCATACCTGTCTTGTTTCAGTTTTTAGAGGGAATGATTTCAATTTTTCTCCATTTAAGATAATGTTAGCTTTTATAATGTTGAGATATGTTCCTGTTATTCCTACTTTTTCTAGTGTTTTGAACATAAAGGGGTGTTGTATTTTGTTGAATGCTTTTTCTGCGTCTATTGAGATGATCACATGGTTTTTATCTTTAAGTCTATTGATGTGATGTATTATGTTTATTGATTTCCGAATGTTGAACCAACCTTGCATCCCTGGGATAAACCCCACTTGATCGTGGTGCACTATCTTTTTGATATGTTTTTGTATTTGATTTGCCGGAATTTTGTTGAGGATTTTTGCATCTATGTTCACTAAAGATATTGGCCTGAAGTTTTCTTTTTTGGCTGTGTCTTTGCCTGGCTTTGGAATTAATGTCATAGTGGCCTCATAGAAAGAGTCTGGAAGAGCTCCCTCTTTTTCTATTTCTTTAAATAAGTTGAAGAGCATTGGTATTAGTTCTTCTTTGAAGGTCTTGTAGAACTCGGCTTTGAACCCATCAGGACCTGGACTTTTTCTTGATGGTAGCTTTTGGATGGCGTCTTCTCTATCCTCAATTGAAATTGATCTGTTTAAATTGTGTATAGCCTCCCATTCTAGTTTGGGCAATTCGTACGACTCTAGAAATCTGTCGATGCATTCAGTATTTTCTATTTTATTAGAGTACAAATTTTCAAAGTAACTTCTAATTATCTTCTGTTTATCTGAGGTGTTTGTTGTGATATTTCCTTTTTCATCATGGAGGCTAGTAATTTGAGTTTTTTCTCTTCTTTTTGTTATCATCACTAAGGGTCTGTCAACTTTATTTATTTTTTCAAAGAACCAACTTTTAGTTTTGTCAATTCTTTGAATTGTTTCTTTAGTCTCAATTTCATTAATTTCAGCTCTGATTTTAATTATTTCCTGTCTTCTACTACTCTTAGTGTTGATTAGTTCCTCTTTTTCTAGTGCTTTGAGGTGAGATGTTAAGTCTTTTTTTTTTTTTTTTTTTTTTTTTTTTTTTTTTTTTTGTTAAGGACTGAACTCAGTGCAATGAATTTTCCTCTTACTACTGCCTTCATAGTGTCCCAGAGATTTCTATATGACATATCTGCATTTTCATTTACTTCTAGGAATTTTTTAATTTCCTCCTTGATGTCTTCCTCAACCCCTTGTTCATTCAGTAGCATGTTGTTTAGCTTCCAGTTGTTAGAATAGTTTTTTTGTTTCTTGTTTTGTCATTGATTTCCAATTTCATGCCATTATGGTCTGATAGAATGCAGGGTAGTATCTCTACTTTTTTATATCTGCTGAGATTTGCCTTGTGGCATAATACATGGTCTATTTTGGAGAAGGAGCCATGTGCTGCTGAGAAGAAAGTGTTTTCCCTCACTGAGGGATGAAATATTCTGTATATGTCCATTAGGTCTAAGTTATTAATTGTTTTAATGAGACCTACAATTTCTTTATTTAGCTTTTGTTTAGATGATCAATCCATTGGTGAGAGAGGTTGTAGGAGCCCTAATTAAGGAGATGGCTAAGATTGCGGTTGGCTGTGAGCCATAGAGATGTTCAAGCATTGCCACCTTCCATGGTCTCGCAGGACTTGTCCCGGGACATTGTGGATCGGGTCGGTGCCATTTTTTTTCTTGGTGGTGGTTGTTGGAGGAGTGTGGTTGGTGTTGGAGTTGTTGTTGGAGCCAGAGAGTGAAACTAGCAGAATAAAGAGCCTCTTCGTTTCCAGTCTGATTCTGAACTTATTTTCGCGGCAGCGTTGCTCCAAGCGGCAATCGCTTCAGGGAGAGACAAGTGGTGGCCCGTACGGGAGTTCGGTCAGCAGGTAAGAAATAAGAAAATTTAAAAAATGGGAGCGAAAATAACAAAAGGTCATATAATAAAAGCCATGGATGAGTTTTTTGATATCGCGGACTCAGTGGATAGTGAGGAAAGTGATCAAGAAAGCATAGCCTCTGAGTCAGTTAATACTGGTGAGAAGAGTAGTGGTGTAAATTCAAAAGTGAGAGCTGTAAATGCCATCAGAAACTTATTGAAATTAGCCAAAGAATATGTACTCTCCTTAGAAGCCGAAATTCGGGATACCAGTAAAAGTGATAGTAGTGAAGAGGAATCAAAAGGTGATTCTGGGAGCACAGTCTCCAGTAAAAAGAACAAAAAGAAATTGAAAAAGAAAAAGGACCATCAAGTAGAGGAACCACTTTTGTCCCCTACTCCCCCATGGGTGGAATCCATTACAAAAAATATGAAGGGTAATACTAGGCGTTTGCATACCCTAGAAACAGAAATAAAAAGCCTTTCTGAGTGCTTATGCGCTTTCAAGGGTAACTCACAGATACATTGGGAACTGCCAATATTTGAAAATGAAAATGGACAGAGGGTCCACCAGTCAGTAGATTTCAAAACAATAAAAAATCTCAAAGAGGCAATAATGACGTATGGGCCCCAAGCTCCTTTCACGTTGAGTATGCTGGAGTCCCTTAACATCTTTAACTTAACTCCCTCAGACTGGAAAAGTCTATGTAAAGCAGCCTTCAGTGGGGGACAATACTTGGTTTGGTGATCGCAATTTCAAGACCTTTGTATAGAAACGGCTAAAAGAAACGCAGCTGCAGTGTTTGGAGACCATCATATAGAAATGATCACAGAAGAAGGGCATTTTGCAGGCTTTCAGGCTCAAAAATATTATGACCCAGGTGTATATGCTCAGATATACACAGCTGCCTTAAAGGCATGGAAAACTTTACAAGGACCTGGGGATCTACAAGGTAGCTTGTCAAAAGTGATTCAAGGACCTTATGAGCCGTATGCTGACTTTGCTGGTTGACTTTTGAGAACTGCAGGTAGAGTGTTTGGAAACGTTGATCAAGCTATGCCATTAGTTGTTCAATTAGCATACAAAAATGCTAATAAATACTGCCAGGAAGCCATCAGGCCATGGAGAAATAAAAAGGATCTTTCCATATATATACAACTATGTAAAGATATAGATGACGCCTTTGTCACAGGAAATGTGATTGCAGCTGCAATAAGAGGTGCATCCCCTCAAAATTTCACAAGGGCTCAACCTAGACATTATAATAAATCAGGATATTCCAGGCAAAATTATCATAATAAATCAGGCTATTCTGGGAAAAATCCCCAAAGAGAAATAAGACCAAGCTCATACCGTGCCCCAGGCCGTTGCCCCACGTGTAAAAAGGGAAATCATTGGGCCAATAAATGCCATTCAAAATTTGACATCTATGGAAATAATTTGTCCAGGAATTCAAAAAATGGGGCACGGGGCCCAATGCCCTGGGGCCCACAAACGTACGAAGCATTGGAGGAGGAGTATCCTCAAGCATCCACTCAGATGCTTCCCCGACACAATCCCTACTACCCATCCACTCCCTCGCCAGAGGAACAGGAGGAAATGCAGGATTAGACCTCTGTTCCACCGCCCAAGTAGTGTTAACACCTGAAATGATGGTTCAACTGATTCCCACAGGGGTCAGGGGACCTCTTCCCTCAGGGACTGTAGGACTTATTCTCGGGCGAAGTCCTAAAAGCTTATTAGGTTTTTAAGTGACCCCAGGTGTAATAAACTCAGACTACAAAGGGGAAATAAAAATAATGCTTAGCTCACCCCAAAGTATAAGTTCTGTTAATCAAGGAGATAGAATTGCTCAGCTGCTTTTCCTTCCAAATTTACATAATTCATTTAAAATGAGTATGCCTCAAAAAAGGAACAATAGAGGATTTTGTTCCACTGACTCCAGACCCATGGCTTGCTGGGTTCGGGATTGTTCAAGGAGGCCTATGTGTAAAATAAAAATCCAAGGAATAGAGATGAAGGGACTGATAGATACTGGAGCTGACTCTTCCATCATTAATCTACGACAATTGCCCAAGCACTGGCCTCTGCAAAAAGCTTCAACCAATTTAAGAGGCTTGGGATATAATAACCTCCCAGAGAAAAGTGCAGTAATTTTAAAATGGGAGGATGATGAAGGGCATAAAGGAACATTTCAGCCTTATGTTTTACCTCACCTACCGTTTACTTTATGGGGAAGAGATAGTTTGCAACAAATGGGAGTACACCTTGCAACCAAGCCTGCAGATGTTAAATGTGAAAATCTACAGAGTAATCTTAACCCTAAAAGAAATCATTATCAAAAGGTACAGGATAATCTTAACCCTAAAAGAAATCATTATAATAAAGGAAAAAGATATTTTTTGGGGGGGCCACTGAGAAAATAATTTTGAAAATACAATGGCTTTCTGATAAGCCAGTGTGGGTCCCTCAGTGGCCCCTATCTAAAGAGAAATTACAAGCGGCCCACATACTAGTTCAGGAACAACTAGAAGCAGGACATATAGAACCTTCCACCTCTCCCTAGAATTCCCCCATATTTGTGATCAAGAAAAAATCAGGAAAATGGCGATTGTTACATGATCTTAGAGAAATTAATAAAACCATGCAAATCATGGGCCCTCCTCAACCTGGACTTCCTAATCCTGTAGCTATTCCAAAAAATTTCCATCTTATTACTCTTGATATAAAGGATTGTTTCTTTTCTATTCCTCTACACCCTGTGGATACCCCCAGGTTTGCTTTTTCAGTTCCTTCTATTAACAATAATGGCCCTGATCAGAGATATCAATGGAAAGTTTTGCTGCAGGGAATGGCTAATAGCCCCACTATCTGTCAGATCTATGTAGATAAAGTTATTCAACCTATCAAAAATAAATACCCAGAGCTTATGTGCCTCCATTATATGGATGATGTTTCGCTTGCTCATACTAATCAAGAAGTCTTATTCACCATATTTGGTGATATATCAGAAAACTTGAAACGATATGGACTAAACATTGCTAAGGAAAAGGTTCAAATTAGATCTCTAATATTATATCTAGGATTCCAAATTATGGCCACTTTTATTAGGCATCAAAAAATATTAATTAATAAGGAGCATTTGGCCACTCTCAAGGACTTTCAAAATTTGCTAGGAGATATTAATTGGCTTCGCCCTACACTAAACCTCACTACTGGCCAACTAAAACATTTATTTGACATCCTTCACGGGGGACCCTGATCCATCTTCACCGCAAACATTGACTCCTGATGCTAGGAAATCTTTAAAGTTAGTAAAAAAAAAAAAAAAAAAAAAAAGCCATTGAAGGAGCTCATTGTGATAGATTTGATTTAACACAACTGCTGATATTGATTATTATTTCTTCACAATATACACCCACAGGAGTATTTTGGCAACAAGGGCCTTTATTATGGATACATTTGCCAGTCTCTCCTAAAAGTATAATTGAGTCTTATACCTCCATGGTGGATAAACTTATTCTTCAAGGACATAAGACTTCTACTAAAATATTTGGCATTCACCCTGCTACTATTATTACTCCCTATTCATTGTCACAGATTGAATATTTATGCTTCAATGATAATGATTGGGCTATAGCTAGATTCTCTACTTCTGCAAATTTTGATAATCATCTTCCTAAGTCTCCTATATTATCTGTTTGTACCAATCATCCTATTATATTTCCACAGGTAATAAAACATCAACCTATACCTAAGGCATTAAATGTATTCACAGATGGGTCCTCAAATGGTACTGCTACAGTAGTCACTAAAAAAGAAAATATAACTTACATAACTGCACACATATCAGCTCAACTAGTGGAACTGGAAGCTGTGGTAAGAGCTCTGGAAAATTTTAGAGACCATCCCATGAACATTTTTTCAGATAGCCACTATATTGTACATGCCGTCCCAAAATTAGAGCTAGCAGGACCAATAGCACCTCATACTCCAGGCTTTAAATTGTTTTATCAAATACAAAAACTTTTGTAGGCAAGAAAAGAACCTCTATTCATAGGGCATATTAGAGCACATACCAACTTGCCTGGTCCCCTCCATGAAGGTAATCAAAAGGCTGATGCCCTTACCCAAACAATCTTTATACTTTCAGCCCTCCAGCAAGCTACTTTATTTCACTCCCAGTTTCACGTCAATAGCACCACCTTGCAGCATAGGTTTAAAATCACAAAGGAGCAAGCCAGAACAATTGTAAAAGATTGTAAATCTTGTATGGCACATTTGCCCAATCCTCATTATGGTGTTAACCCTAGAGGATTAATGCCCAATCATTTGTGGCAGATGGATGTTACTCATGAGCCAAGTTTTGGAAAATTGTGATTTATTCATGTGACCATAGATACATGCTCAGGCATGATTTTTGCTTCCTTACATTCTGGAGAAAAAAGTTAAAGATGTTACATCTCATTGTTTGCAAGCTTTTGCTGCATTGGGCATCCCCAAAATGCTTAAAACAGATAATGGCCCTGCATATACGTCCTCATCTTTCAAACAGTTTTGCGCAAAATTCAATATATTCCATAAAACAGGCATCCCATACAATCCTCAGGGTCAGGGCATTATTGAAAGAGCAAACCACACACTGAAAATTATGTTATTAAAACAAAAAGAAGGAAATTGGAAAAGTCCCAGGAACAGATTGGCAGTTGCCCTGTTTACCTTAATTTTTTTAACTTTAGACTCTAATGGTTATTCTGCTGGAGACAGACATTGGAACCCACACCAACAACATAAACCTTTGGTTTACTGGAAGGATGTTCTTTCAGGTACATGGAAGGGACCAGATCCAGTATTAATTTGTGGGAGAGGATCAGTTTGTGTTTTTCCAAAGCACAAATCCTCTCCAATATGGACACCATCTAGATTAATAAAGCAGGTAACAAATCAAGAGGATCAAAATGAAGTTGTTGAGAAATCGAGATTAATTAAAAATGTACAAAATCAAGAGGACCAAGATAAAGGTATGGAATGATTCCCTCAAAAGAGTCCTTCAAAATATTTCACAACTTAAGTGTCATTCTTCCCGGCCGGGATGAGGAGATCTCTCTTTAGTGTGCACACAATTGTATTTTTTTTCTCTTTTTATATATGTCTTTATGTTTGCACATTTGTCTAAATTTCATGTAAATGTGATGTCACAAATATATGTTTGTAGGTTTGTACATCTGTCCAGTGTGACGTTCACAAATAACAAAGCGCTTATAAAAATATATATATATATATATGTGTGTGTGTGTGTGTGTGTGTGTGGATCCAAATAACTTTAATTCATTTAAGTTTAGGAGTATTCAATTTGGGTAAATAATTTAATAAGTGAAGATACCTTCAATTTTGATTTATAGGTGTCCCAGGGATTTCTCTTTAGCGAAGAATATGACTAGTGCTGTATAACCTGATATTTTGGTGTTTTGACATAGGAATGTTTATTTATAATCAACATTATTTGTTTTATAGCTGATTAATTTGCGTTATTTCAACAGATAATTTTATGGAAGATTACAGAGACTCGAGGGTTCCAGCTAACAAATTATTTTTCCAAAGTGCCTTTAGCTTTGCTTTAATTTGTCTTTAATGCAGTAAATACCCTCAGTCTTTCTTTGTTTTGTTCTGAATATGATATTTTGCCAGCTGATGTTTGTGGGAACTCAAGCAGCAATGTGTGTGAGCAGAAATCAACTTTAATTTTCTAATCTAATAATTCTATTTTTTAGTTTGACAACTCGCCTCTTGACTCAGTGCTGGAATACCACTGCCTTTCCTTTAATAATTGATGCTTGAGTTTCTAGGTAGCGGGCTCTGAAGATTTGCCGGTGGCATTGTCTAGACATAAAAAAGACAGCTGCTACTACAGCAGCAAGGATCACGGTCGCTGCAAACATCCCTGCTGCTCAAGCATCAAACAACCTCACCAGCAGTATGGCCTCTGCCCTGCATGCATGGGGCCTCCTAGATCAAAGTGTTATAACAAGTGGATATTTTGATCTTTCATTGTTTGGGACTTTATGGGACAATGCCTTGCAGGTATTTGTCTAAAGAACTCACTGTGTTACTTGATAGAACTCAGGGAAGCTAATTTGTTTAAAGAATTTGATATGCTATGCAACTTGTCTCATCAGCAGAAGGCTTATCACCTTAAAGCATCTCCCCACAATTGGACGGCTGTTAGTCATCATACATAGTCGATCCTGAAGGGCTCCATTGGATGGCTGGTAGCCAATAACAGGTAAGATCCCCAGAGGGGGACAGCCTAAAACAGGCACAGTCGCATGGGACAGTCTCATGTGGCCGACATATCAACCTAAGACAGGAGTCAAGGGCACAGCCTTGATTATCCGATGATGGGTAAGAATGTTGGTTGCACATGGACATCCTAGAGAATCCCCTCTTTTAAAACAAAAGGGGGGAAATGTAGGAGCCCTAATTAAGGAGATGGCTAAGATTGCGGTTGGCTGTGAGCCATAGAGATGTTCAAGCATTGCCACCTTCCATGGTCTCGCGGGACTTGTCCCGGGACATTGCGGATCGGGTCAGTGCCAATTTTTTGGTGGTGGTGGTTGTTGGAGGAGTGTGGTTGGTGGTGGAGTTGTTGTTGGAGCCAGAGAGAAGCTAGCAGAATAAAGATCCTGTTCATTTCCAGTCTGCCTCTGAACTTATTCCCGCGGTGTCGTTGTTCCAAACGGCAATCACTTCAGGAGGCGACAAGAGGTGTGTTGAGTCCCCTAGAATAATTGTGTTGAGGTCTATTTCACTCTTGAACTTGAGAAGAGTTTGTTTGATGAATGTAGGTGCCCCATTATTTGGGGCATATAGATTTATAATTGTTATATCTTGTTGGTGAATGGTTCCCTTAAGTAGTAAGAAATATCCATCTTTGTCTTTTTTGATTATCTTGGGCTTGAAGTCTACCTTATTTGATATGAGAATGGAAACCCCTGCTTGCTTCCGCAGCCCGTGTGTGATAAGACTTTTCCCATCCTTTCACCTTCAGTCTATTGTTGTCTTTTTCTATGAGGTGGGTTTCTTGGAGACAGCAAATTGTTGGGTCATTTTTTTTTTTTAATCCAGTCTGACAATCTGTGTCTATTGAATGGTGAGTTTAGGCCATTAACATTCAGGGTTATCACTGAGATGTGATTCTTATTCCCATCCATTTTTATTTGTTTATGGTATTTAATTCGATTTGTTTTCTCCTCTGGTTGGTATTTCCTTTAGTTTAATATCTCCCTTTGTTGATTTTCATTGTTATTATTCTTTCTTCGTAGAATATTTTGCCCAGGATGTTCAGAAGTGCTGGCGTTCGAGTTGTGAAACTTTTGTTTGTAGTGGAAGGTTTTTATTTCATCTTCAAATATAAAGTTCGATTTTGCTGGGTACAAGATTCCTGGTTGACATCCCTTTTCTTTCAGAGCTTGAAATATACTATTCCAGGATCTTCTAGCTTTTAAAGTCTGGGTTGAAAAATCTGAACATAGTCTGATTGGTTTCCCCCTATATGTAATCTGCTTCCTTTCTCTTGTGGCTTTTAATATTCTCTCCTTGGTCAGTATATTAGGCATTTTCATTATAATGTGTCTTGGTGTGAATCTGTTGTGATTTTGTATGTTTGGTGTTCGGTGAGCCTCTTGCACTTGGTTTTCCCATTCATTCCTCAAGTTTGGAAAATTTTCTGCTATTATTTCACTGAATACATTACTCATTCCTTTGGCTTGGAACTGTATACCTTCCTCCACCCTAATCACTCTTAAATTTGGTCTTTTCATGTTGTCCCATATTTCTTGAGTGTTCTGTTCTTGATTTCTTACAATTTTTGCTGTGTAATCTACATTTTTCTTCAGGGTATATATTTTGTCTTGGTTATCTGAGGTCCTTTTTTCCAAGTGGTCTAATGTGTTGGTGATGCTTTCAATTGAACATTTAGTTTGGTTTATTGCTTCTTTCATTTCCAGAATTTCTGTTTGGTTTCTCTTTAGAACCTCTATCTCCCTATTGAAGTAATCTTTTGCTTCCTGTATTTGTTTTTGGAATTTTTTTGTCAAAATCATCTTTTACCACTTGTATTTGCTCCCTTATATCATTTTTGAGTTCGTTCTTAAGTTCCATAAACATTTGGAATATGTAATTTCTGAATTCCATCTCTGGCATTTGACCAACTGTGCTTGTCATGGAATCTTCTGAGGAGATATGTTGACTTGTTTGAGTCACTTTCTTCCCTTGTTTCTTCATATTGCTTGTGTGATTTTTCTTCTAGCACTATGGAACCTCGACTATTTCATTTTTACCTTAAATCCTTATGATGCTCTTGTAGTACAATGCTATCAGATCCACTTATAAATACTTGACACTTTAAAACCAAACACTTACTATTCAGATAATCCCAGTTTGATCACAATGTACAGATTTAGTTAACTCAGATATTGTCTCCAATTTACTCTGTATGTTTGTGATGGGTTTTATTGTTTCAAGTGTTGGACACAGAGGTGATAAGTTTAGGAAGAAGGAAGTGAGGGTATTGGGTTGATCTTTCTTAGGAAGTGTGAAAAGAGAATTCTATGGAAGTGGTTTAATATCATCAGACAAGAGAGGAAAGAGAGTGAACGATTTAGTGGAAAGACCGATTTATATATACGCCAAACTTATACAACCGTTGAGAGAAGAAAAAAAGAAAGATGGAAAAGCAAAAAAAGGAAAGAAGAATAAAGAGGAAAAAAAGAGAGAGATGACAGAGAAGTAGGGATTAGTGTAAAAGAGAGGAAAGAGAAAGTGAGAAAAAAACGAGAGAATAAATTATATATAGCACGGCTTTGCTGTATAATTTAGTTGCCCCAGTTCTCGAAATCCCAATTTCTGTGTGTAACTTGTTTTCGCCTCAGTTGAGAATGCAATGGTAAGGTGTAAATAGGAAAGATGAGGGAAGAAGAAAGGAGACAAAAGTGAGAAGGAAGAAAAGAAAGAAATAAAAGAGGAATAAAAGCGAACAAACAAACCCACAATCAAGCAACAACAACAGCAACAAAAAAGAAAATCAAAGTCGAACCCAGGAACAAATCTCAGGAACAGATCTCAGTCAAACAGCACCCTGTGAAGTCCTTCTTTTTTTTCCTTTCCAGTTTGAGCCAGTTGTCCCAAATCACGTCCAGGCAGTTACTGAGAACCTGGGAAGCTTGAAGACCTGGGCATGTTCTCCTGCTGTCCTGTTGTGGGATCTCCTTCCTACGGTTGGCGGGCTGGGAAAGTCTGCTGGTGGGGGCCTACCTGGGAAGCTTGCAGGCCGGGGCTTTTTCCGCTGGGGTCCTGCGCTGGGATTGCCTTTCTGTCAGCCCTGATCCTTTTGCCTCAAGTTCACGAGTAGCTAGGATTACAAGTGTGTGTCACCACATCTAGCTATAATTTTGTTTTTTTGTTTGTTTGTTTGTTTTTTTATTGGTAACATATTTTAAGTGGCTTCCAAAATGCCCTGGATACCTAGTCTGGGAACAAATACATTATAGGATTTCCAGAAATAATGTAATTATTATTATCTAATATCATAGAAAATTCTTGGTCTAGTACCTTAGTTCAAAGGTAATTGCAGTCTCTTCCAGTGACATCTACAATGAAATTTTCATCATGATCAACAAATATTATCCTGAAATTGAAAAAACTCTACATTTCAATAATGTTATTGTCTTTGAACTTCTTTCATCGAATACTCACCTGTATCCTGTATTTTTGCAAAAGGTGTGGTGTGAGATCATTCACTCTGAAGCATTCCTCCTCATTCCTCTGATTTGTATTCTTTTTTTCTTTTTTTCTCTCCAAGGCAATCATACTCAACTTGGAATGCAAATCAATTTCTAGCAATTTCATGCTTACCTTCCTACCCCCATCCTCTAATAGCAACCCCAAAAGTAGACACAAACAAACACCATGTGTGTCTTTGTAAACTATTTCTGAGCTTATTGCTCTACAATTTACACTGTAGCAGCATTATGATTTTCATTGCAAAGCTATTAAAACAGTGGACTGAGCATAAGCAACCACTCTCACCCCAGCCTAAATTCCATTGAAATGAAACACAGTCAGCTTTAAAGTATTTTCTAATGTTACTAGGAAATAAAAATTTTGCCTCAGATGAACACAAAATCTTGATGAATTCCTGAAGAATAGAAAGCTGATAGGAATGAAATGGGAACTGAAGACTACATAAAATTGCAATGAAAATACAGAGTAAAGAAATGGCAGTGAAACAAGAGTGATTTTAGTAGCATTCTCAGTGGCATTCAAGGAAATTAAAACTAAAATAGCAACAAAATACCATCCTTCACATTACAATGAAAAAATTAGAGACAATAATATTATTTAATGTTAGTGAGACGTTGGGAAATGCATATTCTAGCATTTTCTTATGGTACTGAATTGACCAAATTTCTTTAAAGGAAAATTTGACAATTTCCATCAAAACTTACAATATGGATGTCTTGTTAACATATTGATTCCATTTGTCGGACTTTATCCTATAATAAATATGTATGATAATATAACATATATGAAAGCACAAAGACATGTATTACAATTATTTGGTATAACATTATTTAAAATAGAAAATTTGGAGAAAGAAACTAAATGGCCATCAGAGAAACAATTAAGCAAACATATATTTGAATAATCAAAATAATGTAAATATATATATATATACACTGACCTGTAAAAATCTCAATGACATAAATGTAAAAATCAAGTTGTAAAATAATTCAATACTGTGACAATTATACAAAACTATTATACACACACACATATACACATGCAAATGCACATACACCCATGCATACTTGAATTTATTTAGAGAAAAGACTAGAAACATTTACACCAAAATTGAAGCTGACATCCCAGTGGCTCAGAAGGCTGAGGCAGGAGGATTGCAAATTCAAAGCCAGTCTCAGCAACTTAGCAAGGACCTAAACAGCCTAATGAGTGAGACCCTGTCTCAAAATAAAAAAAATTTTAAAAAGGGTTGGGGATGTGCCTCAGTGGTTAATTGCCCCCTGGGTTCAATATGTGGCACACACACACACACACACACACACACACACACACAATTGAAGCTGATATGATTCTTGAAGATGATAAAAGGCACCACAAGCTATTGCATAGACTTATTTTATTATGTTTATATCTCTCTTATGTCTCTATATTCATCTATAATTATATCTTGTTCATGAAAATATATTTGTATAAGAGTGGGGAAATGTACATCCTTTAAAACTGTCCAGAAGGTAATTTTTAAATACTTATATTATTAATTAGAAAATCAGATTCCTATGGTCTTAACTTTAATTGGAAGAACTTCATTTAATTTTAAATGTTAACATTATCATATAGTATGGAAAGACTTTAATGTCTTTTAATAGTGGTGGTGAAAACTACAAAGGAACAGATTTCAATTTTAATACAATGTTATTAAAATAAATAAAACTAAAATTGGACATCATCATCATCAATCTACATAAAAATTATATGAGAGCATAGAAAAATACCAGAAAGAAAACAAAATGAAGAGTTTTGATATCCAGCAATAAGACTATTGCTTATCTTTTCTCAAATTGACTTCTCTCTGGTTTATTTTTCTTACAATTAAAAATTCCATGGAAACAAAACATATAATATATTTTTATCAGAAAAAATAATTAGGTTCTTTTATTTTTGCATTATTCTTATTTCTGAGAGTTGGGTATGAGAATCAGGAAATTAAGTTACATGGTCAACTTCACACAGATGGTTATTAACGAAGAACAAGAATTAGGTCACAGGTCTAATTAGCTCATGGGTCCAAAAAAATCCAATGTTTTGCCTACCTTCTAGTCATGCCAAGCAAGTTCTATCTTGGTGTATCCTGTTTTAGATTACCTCATAACCTAATAATAGATTTTCTTTATTCAATCAGGTCTAGAGGCTGCTACAAATCTCCCTAACTCTTATATTTTCTAGCTTCAATCAAACATGCATTCGCACTAGAGTACTCTATTCACAGCTCATTCTCCACATCACCATTAAGTAGCTCCTTTCACTGCCCCAGTGACTTGCAGTCAGAAATGCCTGGCTTTCTGGTAATTTTCCTGGTGATTGTCACATGAGCAGTAGTAAGGGGAGGAAGTTATGTACTCAGTGTATATTTTAGGGCATGTTCACTTCCTTTTCTCTTTTAACTTTAAACTTGTCTTTGATGTAAGCAAATGGTAAGGTAATAAAAGATGTGATGATAAAGAGGTAACATAATAATTTTTGGAACTGTTAAAAAGAGTAAAAATCTAAAGGGGTTTAATAATGAGGGAAACTTCTTCATTTCATATTCTTTGCTATTATTTTAATTTATGGGATAGTTGTATAAAAGCAAGATATAGATAAGTATAATGTATGACTGACCTTTGGATTGCTTTGTAATTTTCATAAACATAGATGTATAATGAGTATTTTTGTTCTAACCAGAAAGAACACAGCAGATCACAGAGGAAACAGAAGTATTTTTTCCTTACAGGTAGGACCAGAGCCATGGAAATGTTCATACCAATTTCAAGGAAGAAATTTCCTGTAATGAAGATGGTTTTCTGAGCCAGTTGTCACATTCTTCAGTGACATGAGTCACATGTGACTCAGGTGGTAGGAATCCAAAATTAGTGGGTATTTGTGCTTTGTCTATAAATTGGCAGTGGGAACCACTGTTGTATTGACCACATAGTGTGCTTATTATAAGCAAGTACAATATGCTAATGTATAAATTCATTATAATCTATATCTTAATACCTGTCCTGTGAAGACCCCTACTCTGGAATTCTCATCCTGGTGTTAGCTAGCATTTGAAGAACTCTAATCCATTATCCCTTCATGGAGACTGTTGTGGAAGAATTTCAAATATCATTAATAAAATCTGTATCAGTGGTTTCATTCACTGGTGTAAGGAATAGTAAAGATAATTTTTCACGGGCAAAATGAATGTACAAAATAAATGATTGATCAGAAAGACTATTCAGCCCCCAAGATCCTTGCATAAGAAAGGGATGAGAAATGCTGCAGGTTCCTTCTGTGTTTGGACCTTTCCCGAGAACACTGAGACCAACCCAGTTAGATTCTAGCTAAGCTGAGCTCTCAGAGTGTGGTTTCTTCCTATGAGTGAATCTGTCATAGTGGGTGCTTGTGGAGTGCCTGAGGACAAAGAATGGAGATTTCTCCACAATTCCCAGATGGATTGTGCCTTGTCACTAGTGGATTATTGTAGTTTGCTATAAGGTTCATTTTCAATGTAAATAGCATCTGGTGAAGACAGCTTTTAGCTGCCTCACATTTGTAACCTGCTGATTTTCAGAATTACTAAAAGGCCAAACTGGCTTAGACTAATTCCTCACATCTTCTGGGTGTATTCTGAAGAATACAGAGATGATCCAAAACCCTGTTCAGGGGAGTTTAGGGAATACTTTATTTTAGTTTAAATTTTCTATAATGTTAAAACTAGCAGCACATAGAAGCATAAAAGGTAAAAACTGACCTGGTGACTCAGTGGTAAGAAGAAGCTTCCCATTCCAGAACAAAACTACCTGAATCAATTTTAAGGTTGATTTTTAAATTTCCATAGTTAGAGCGTCATAAAAATAGCTAATGTTTTTTTTTTCCTGTGTCATAATTGTCTTTGTTACTGTTTTTAGCAAGACATCTTATTACTAAGACATAGTTTCTCAGATGGTTTGTCATGACGGTTTGCTGGAAATCTTTATTATTATTTGTAGGATACATTGTCTGTTCTTGAGAGGAAAGTGTCCCACAGTGGTGTGTGTGTGTGTACGTGCATGTGTGTGTATTGGCTCTCACTACACTTGAACTATTTGAAATAACCAATACTTATAATTTGGAAATTTTAAATAAAAGTTTTAATTTTCATTCCTACCTTAGACTACTAATTACAATCTCATGTTTTTTATTTGCTTAAACTCCCTTCCACCCCCACTGAGAGTACCAATTCTTTAAAATAAAATCCATCTAAAGTCACAGTTCTTGCTTTAATTTTCCCAAAAGAAGACATCCTGCAGAGTTCAATTAATGACCTGGCAATGTGGAACTGGCCAGGGTACAAACATGTTCTACAGTAGAGGTTGATGCATGGTTTATCATTATACATGTAGCCTGCTTCTTCTAACATGCCATCTGGAGACTGAATGCTCCTAAACAAGTTTCTTTCATCCTGGAAATTAAGGGCTCCCTATTTGTATTGACTCTCTTTTTGTTTTTTTGGTTGATTAAAATTCAATCAGTAGAGTTTGATAAAATCTGTCAACAGAAAAAAAATAGCTTCAGTGTCCTTTTCTCTCCATATTGTGTGATAAAAACTCAAAACACCATAGTTCATTTGTACCAAGAGAGCCATCTTCAAACACTTAAAACTAACCCTTCTTTACTTCCTGGAACTTGTTTGTAAGCCTCGTGCTCAGCACATGATAGGAATGAAAGGGAGAAGTCGGCCTAGATGAAAGTGCCAGAAAGCTGGAGTCAAAGACTAGCCGCATTAGGAAAAGTTGGGAGAGCACTAGTTGAGCTCTCACAAGCCATTCACAACCCAGAAGATGCTTCTGGCATGTGTTCTTGCCACAGAAGGGAAGGTAGCACAGGGTGCTCTGATGGTCCCTCTTCATCTCCCTAAATTCTTAAGTACTCATGGAACTTCTCTTTTTTGTCTCCTTACCTCATAACCTTAAATGCTGTCTTTATACTGTGCATCTGCACATTTAGAACTCCAACCACGACCCTTCTGGTGAGCTCAAGACTCACATGTCCAGCTCCTACTCATATTTTCCCACTGGATGTCAATTAACATTATCATGTCAAATTATCATGTCAAGATTAAATTCTGGATATCCCCCCTCACCTGCTCCTGTGTTTTTCCCCACATCAGTTAATGTCAACTTCATCCTTCCCTCCTCCTTCTCTTACAACCCACATCCATCTATCAGCAACACATGTTTGCTTTACCTTCAGAATCTATACAAAAACCTACCACTCCTTACCACTTCTAGTGTGAGCCACCATCATGTCTCCCTTTCACTAATGCAATAGTTTCCCCAACTGGTCTCCCTACTCTCACTTCGACACCCTCCATCTGCTCTATTCTCAACTCAGAATCTAGAGTGACCATGTTATCTTCTTCTCAAAAACTTTTACTTTGCAAAAAAGGCAAATTTTTGAGTGGTTCATAAGGTCTCACACAAAGTGTCCTCACTCCTCCTACTGGCTCTCACCTCTTTCTGACCTCATGATCTTATTTTCAACCAACTCCCCCTGCTTTCATATTTCTCTGAGTCACAAGGCTGCCATATTGTTCTCTGAACGCACACATCATCTACCAATGCAGAGATTTTCCATCGACTGTTTCCTGTGTCTGGAAGACTCTTTCCTTAGGTATCTACATATCAGTTCCTTTGCCTCTTTCAAGTCTTTGCTCAGATGTTGGCCTCTCAAAGTCTTGCTTGACTGAGTCATATAAAATTGTAATATGTGCCTCCCTATATTCTCTGTAATCTATCCTTTTCTAAAGCACTTATAAATTGTGCTGAATATTTTACTTTTAGTTTTTAAATTTTCTTCTTCCCTCTAAAGATAATACTAGCTCCAGGAATGCAGGTAGGTTCGCCTGACATTCCATAGAATGAAGAAAAAAAACAGAAGATCTTTAATCTCAGTTTGATCTAAAACTACTCAAATGAGTCATATAATCACTCTGGGCCTCTATAGGTTCATTTATGAAAAATGAGAATATTAGATTAGATCAGTGATACTTGAGTTTTATAGTACATGTAAATCACTTGTGGATATCTTTGAAGTGTATATTCTAATTCAGGTTGTCTGATGTGTTATCTGAGATTCTTCATTTCTAATATCCTTTCAAAAGATGACAATGTTGAGCACCCATGAACAGAATTTTGAGCAGCAAGGCATTACATAATCATTAAGATTCCTTTTTTTTTTTTTTTTTCTCTAACTCTAAATCAGGCAATGACAAGCCACAAGTGGTCACCTGTTTTTGTAAATAAATCTTCATTGGAACATAGCCATGCTTATTAATTTAAATGTTTGGTTGCTTTCACATTACAGCATCAGAGTGGAGTAGCTGTCACAGAGATCATGTGTGACTCCAAATTCAAAATTAGTTGCTATTTGTCCCTCTATAGAAAAATATTGCTGGTCCCTATTCTATATAACTGGATTGGCCTCTGTTCATTATTTGAACTTGAATGTATTAACTATAGTTTGTTTTTCTAGGTTTTTTTTTCTTAATTGCTTTATTTTTCCTCCATGTTCTCAATATTGTCCAAGTCATAAATCATGAAATTTGCCATTTTGGTGTTCACTTGAGTCACTGTTGGACAAATTTAAAACTGAACAATGACCTTAGTTACCAATTAGTCCAACTCTGTACTTAAGACACAAAGCCTATTAGGGCAGAATAATTGTTCAATGTCATCTAAGAGGTGAAAAATGTAGAGGAAACTCAAGTCTTTGGATTCAGGTCTCATGTTCTTTGTGTTATACAAGCTTACTGCCTTACTTTCTCAGACCTTAAATGAAATGTATTCTGGTTTTGCATGGCAGTGGTTCAAGTACAAGAATTATCAATCATTTGTCTGAAGGTTCAAAGACTAAGGAAAAAGCCTTGCTAAAGGTTTCAGGATCTTCTTAAAAATTAATTCAGCCTAAGAAAAGATGTTGGCTCAAGGTTGACAAAGTCTATGGGGAAAAGGAGAGGTAGAGAGATTAAATGTGTACCACATAGATTCCTCTTGAAGATTAAGGTACTCATTCCCCCATTTGCACGAAGTTGGCTACAAAGCTGTGCATGATGGTACACACCTCTAATACTGGTGATTCTGGTGGCTGAGGCAGGAGGATCACAAATTTGAGGCAGCATGGGCAACTTTATGATACCCTGTCTTAAAATAAAAAATAAGAAAGGGCTGGGGAGTTAGCTTAGTGACACCGTGCTCCTGGGTTCAATCCCCAGTACTGGAAAAAAGAAAAGAAAAGAAAAGAAAAATTTATTGACTGAAGACCACTCCCAGATGAATCCTTTTGGGACACTTACCCTCAGTTGAAAAGAATTGCCTCATTCAAGTTTATGTCCCCTCCTTGGGACAATGCATATTTAATAAGTGTATGAGGTGAGAATACAAATCCTGGACACTTGTCTCAGCTGTAAACAACTCTGAGGGACCAGCCCTGCCCCAGACCCCCATGTAATTGGAGAAGGCTTCTGTTGCAACTACAGCTGACCTTACCTCTCCCTCTGCCCAACCTGCTGCCTCACTTCCCCAACACATGTCCATCCACTTCTCCCTCTACCCTATCCTTTCTCACCTGCTCTTACATGGGTGTTAGTCTTGAGCACACACCCAATCAATACACATCCTGAGCACAGTGCCTTCTGTATCTGATCTGGAAGAACACAAACGAGGGCAAGAACAGTTTCAGATGATCCTCTGAACTGGTTACCAGGGATTCTTGAATTCTTGACTACAGCTTGCAGTAACAGAATGAGCCACACCCAGATCAGTTCCACTGAAGTCACTATGGCATTGAAGTTGCTTTGATGTAAAGAAGGAAACAGGTGGGTTATGAGCATTGGTGCCAGGCCTTGAGCACTAACTCAAGACTTTCTGTGGCCTTACAGGTAATTGAGCCAAGGCCAGCAGTATCCCAGTAGCAATGATGCCCTTTGTATTTGGCACCAGGGACTAGTTCAAGAGTTGGCAGCCTCCCCTGATAGACATCACAGCAGTGAGCAGAAGGGAAGGAGGAGAACTTCAGATATGGTAGCTGACAGAACTGTGTTCAAAAATATGGAAACCATCCCCTGAAGTCACCTAGAGACAGTTGGCCAGGTAGAGAAAGAGGAAAGAAGAATATAGTTGCTGGCAGTTTCAGATAGGGCTGAGCCAGAGAAATATGATTTGGGGAAGCGCATAACCTTATTTATACTCCTCAGATGGTGTGGCCTGGGGAGACATTGGCTAAGACTCATGGCTTCTTTTATTATACCCCATTTCTCTATTAAATTCTATTCCCTGCACCTTTGGAGCAAATAATTCCACATAACACTGTCTGCTTTCTTTGATCCATGTTAGTAGAAGGATGAATTGGCAGCTCCCCTCCCCCACCAGCCCTTCCATAGCCCAAGGCACAATCAATTTCAATATTCACGGGAAATAGACCACACAGGATCTATGGCCTCCCAACAGGGACCTGACATATTAACTGTTGTAATGCCTCTAATTCAGTCTATTTACTTTGGGATAGGCCTGACTCTCCTGCTCATCATTTTAACCTATACATTGGCTGTGTCATGACTATTTAGAGTGATGGGGGTGATCCTCGGGGCATAGTCATGAGAAGCCTGACGAGCTACAGCAAGCCCATGTCGCTTCGGGGTAATGATGACTAATTCCATTCACGTCCCTCACCCCTGCATTGAAATCTTCTCTTGCCTTTTAAATTGACGTCTGTCGGAGGGAATGAGACTCTGCTGGTGTCACAGCTTGATGAATTGGTCCGGTGGAGGCACTCCTTCCTGTCATGAACTGAGACAAGTGAAGGGAGTAAAGAATAGTGGAGGAGGGGACAGAGGGGAGAAAAGGGCTCTCTGGGAAGAAGAAAAATGAGCAGGGAGAGATGGGAAACATCCTCAACCAAATGCCACTATTTTGATTCAAACACTTTTACGGCTTCTCCAAACTAGAAGCAGGCTGTTGAAATAATCTCACCATGTATATGCATGAAAGAAAAAAAATTATTCAATAATACATATTAAAGAATGATCAGGCCAACTTTATTTAGGACCACAGGACAGGATTGGGGACCACTGCAGTAATATTTACAGTGGGGGAGAGATTGTGCTCAACTCCCAAAATGTAGCATGGACAAGTAGAAATTTAAAGGCAAGGATCAAGGTGGGAGTCTCTGGATGGAAAATTACGAAAGGAAATGTCAGGGGTAAGGACAGATTCTAGATAAATTAACCTCACAGGATTCTTGCTGAAGACAGGTCAGTCAGATCAGACATCACCCATAAATTGGTTAGAGGATGAGGAACCCAATCAGGTATTGAGAGGGATCAGATATTAAAGGAAAGGGATGTAGTCAGTTTATGCATTACTGTGACCAAAATACCTGACAAGAACAACTCAGAGGAGGTAAATTTTACTAGGGGCTCATGGTTTCTAAGGCCTTAGTCCACAGACAGCCGACACCATTGCTCTGGGTGAGGCAGCCCATCATGGGGGAAGGGCCTCCTGAAGGAAGAAAGCTGCTCTGTTTATGGCAGGGTCAGGAAGCAGAGAGACAGAGGGGGAAAGGGGCTTCTCCCCTCCAGGGCATGCCTTCAGCAGCACACTGCCTCCTGCCTAGCCCCACCTGCCTACAGTTACCACCCAAGTCAGTCCATTCAAACTAGGATATATGGATTAGGTTACAGTTCTCACAATCCAATCATTTCTTCTCTGAAAATTCCTACATTGATACAGGAGTTTTAGGAAGATGCCACATATTCAAACTATAACCCTAACTTAGCAGGGTTCTTTGCTATAAGGACAGGCCTAGGAGAAGGTTTTGGAACCTGACTAAAGTTTGGTCCAACAGAGAATCTGTGACATATGTCACCACTGTAAATAGCTCAAGTTGGTACATTTTTTACAAAGCATCTCTATGAGAAGCAAGTAAACAGGATCTATGTTGCATCCAGCAGTTCTATACAGGTAACGCTTCTCTCTTAAATTGCTCAGAATCTATAAACATGTTGACCTTTAATGCATTTTTAATCAGCTACAGTGAAAAAAGAGCCTTAAAATCAATATATCTCTAGATAGCACTGTTGAACTGATAGTGATATAGTTGACTATGTTTAAATTAGCAAGTAAATAGAAATGTTTGAGATCAGGACGGAAAACAGAAAAATAAAATACATTAAAAATGTGTTTACCACTTAGAAGTTATGCCTTACACTGTGTACAACTAACTAAATAAATAAATTTACTTGTGTTTTAGAACACAAGTAAATTAAAGATCAGGTTTGGCAGAATCTTCTGATAACATGATAGAATGCCATTAATTAATGTCAGTATACTAGGAACAGTTATATTTGCCTTTAAAATAAATGATCGGATGCTGAGATTTTCTTATTAAATTGATAAGATTTTTTTTTAAATCCCATTAATTTGGATATACTGGATCTACAAAAGAAAACCATGACTGGGAGAGATGGTTAATGTTTAGGCAAGCCTCTGCTCACCTCTCATCTTGGAATAGGTTCTGGCTCAAAGCTGATTCCCCAGCAAGACCAGAAAAGGCCTGAAGAAGTCTGGCCCAGCTCCCAGGAATTTTAGTTGGGCAGATTCTCAGGAGGCCAAGGTGTTTCTGAGGATAACCCAGGCAGCTCCCTACTGGTCAGGATGAGCTCTGAAATCGTGATCTGGAATCATGCCCTGTCAGTCCTGGAGAAAACCCAAAACCATAGATTAGCTTTAGAATGAATCCAACAACAGGCACTGCTGAGGTCAAGGGCAGACTTTTCTTTTGTACTCTGAAGAATTCCCTGCTCTCTTTCAGTGCACACAGAGGTGAGAAACCGAGTTCTGCCGCTGCCAGATGAGCTTAGGCTCAGGGCTTGGATTCATGTCCTTCGGTTTGTAATAATTCTGGCATGCCCAAGACAACAGATAATGACAATATTCATTATCATTTACTGAACAGCTCCTCTGCCAGGCACTGGGCTGGCCTAATTACAAGACAACACTCAAAGTAAAAACCATTGTACCTAGCCGGGCGCGGTGGCGCACGCCTGTAATCCCAGCACTTTGGAGGCTGAGTCAGGAGGATCGCGAGTTCAAAGCCAGCCTCAGCAATGGCGAGGCACTTAGCAACTCAGTGAGACCCTGTCTCTAATAAAATACAAAAAAGGGCTGGGGATGTGGCCCAGTGGTCTAGTGCCGCTGAGTTCAATCCCCGGTACTCATTGTACCTTTGCTTGCTGTTCTTCCCCTCTGGACTATAAGATCTTTGAGTATGGGACATTTTTTCGTTTGCTTTTGATGTTGATATTCTCTAACCAAAATAATAGCAGAAACTCAATAAAGATTTAAGAAGCACAAGTGCACATAATTACTCAATTTCACACAAATAGTAAATAGCAGAGCCACGAATCAAATCTAGGTCCATTTACATGGGAAGTATGAGATAACCTCCTAAGCTATACCCCTTTCCTGCCTCAGCCTTCTGTGGGGTCTTAGGTGCACAATCCATAAAGAAGGGAATATCTAGAGGTGGTAGAAAAGAATCAGTTCACACTGGTAACAGTAATTCTAATAATATTGCTACTAACACTATGCCTGGAACACAGCCAGAGAATGGTAATTTGTTTCTTTATTTCTTTATTTATTCTTGATACCAGGGATTAAACCCAGGGGCCCTTAACCACTGAGCCACATCCCCAGCTCTTTCTATTTTTTTATTTTTTATTTTTTATTTTGAGACAGGGTCTTTCTAAATTGCTGAGGCTGGCTATGAGCTTGCGATCTTTCTGCCCCAGCCTCCTAGGTCACTGGGATTACAGGCATGATGAGCCACCAAGCTGGGAAGAATGGTAATTTATTAAAATGGTGCATTGCTTTTCCTTTTTACAAACATGAGGATTCTAGAAGGATGGGAAAAATGTGTCTGCCAGCAGTCACTACATTTGGAATTTTTGGTTTTGTCTTGGATAGTGATACTCAGGTAGATAATTTACTAAAATAGTAACTTATTTCATGTCACTTTAATACATATGATTAGAACAGGATTCAATCATGTTCCTGAATCTATAGTAATAACAAGGGAAATATCATATTTTCACTCTTTATTATTTAAAAAGCACTTCCATGTATATGTTCTTTTTTTCTAGTATCAAAACTGTACTTGAAACCAGATAAAGAGTATCCTAATATTTCCAACCTTAGCTGGATATTTGAATGATTCAGAGATTCTTATTCAGATGCTCTGGGACTAGGCCCAGGCAAAAGTACTTTTAAAACAAAGCCAGGTATATGTGAAGGCAGAAAGGGCCACAATGCAGAATCCCACAATGTATACATGGCCAGGCATTCATGGGGACCAACCATTTTTTGTCACCCAAACAGAAGGATCTCAATTATGACCTAATATTTACAGAATTATTGAAACAAGATATTAGTTTTACAAGGGCTATTGATTTTTAAAGACATCTTACAGATATTTTGCCATTCTTTAGCATTTATAAAACTGAAAATTTAGTTACTGAGTTTATGTCCATTCTCTCCATTACTAACCACACAGAGAAAAATTTCCTGGGGCCAGAAACCATGTCTAATTAACCTAAGGGTTATTTAGACTAAAGAAAAAATGACTGAAAAGCAACGTAATGAGTCCAATTATTTCCTTCAAGCCCAGGAAGAGCGTTAGCAGCACCCTCCCTTGCACACAATGCAGATGGACCTCTTCCTGAGCTCCCTGCAGTCCTTCCCCCACCAAACTGAGCCTTGGCTCTAGAGGAAGTGATTTGATAGCTACCAGCACACTTTGTTGTTTTTATATTACTTCTAAAAAGTAAAAAGGATATTCAAATTTAGAATAATTTCATGCATAGAATAATCACGATTGGTATTGTAGATGATCATAGTATTAGTTAATTGTATCAGTCAATAAATTCTCAATCGTTTAATATTTCTCAGGCAAACTGTATTACCTATATTCGTTGGTAAGGAAAAGGAAGAGAAGCCCTGCCCCAGTCTCCCTGGCACACACAGGCCCCACCTCCTTGTAACTGAACATCTGGAAAGTGCAGCCTTCTCATCTGCTATATTGGGGGAATACAGATAGATTGGCTGATTGTTCCTAGTCTTTTTACTCCTCCACTCCATAACTGACAAACATGTATTCATATTTTCCCAGCCCAAACAAGTTATATGACCCATTCTTCACTGCAACCAGACTGGAGAATATGGGCAATTAATGCAGAATTTGGTGGGAAATATTCTCTCTGCCATAAGTCTTTAAAATGCCATGTATGTAACACTTTCCAATGTTTTAATTTAGATTGATTTCCTAGGACATCTCAGAGTAGAGCTTTTCCACCTTTTCTTACAAAGGGTAATAAGTTTCTTTCCTTGCTTATCCTTTTTAGACAGGAGTCACAGAGGAGCTGTTGAGAAGCCATTGTTTATTTCTACTGAGAATAGGATTAGTAATGAAATATTTATCCACTTGGGAAAGATGACTACACAGTGGTCCTGCTGCCTTTCATATCTATTTGTTTATTCATTCATTCATTCATTCATTCATTCATTCATCATGGACTATTTCCTAGAATTTAAAAAGGAAGAATAAACTTGCATTACTGACTTATGCACCTTCATGCCTAGATTTGGTAGCCTCTTGAGTGCCCTTTGAACTCCACTGAAGAATTGTATTAGAAGATTCTTTAATTGAGCCAGGTCTTGCACAGTTGAAGAAAATCCATAATGAAGAATAAACTAGACAATTTTGAAAAGAGCATTACATTAGTTTCTTCAGAATGCTGAAGGCTGAGTTCTCAGGAAACTATCTGCTTAATGAGGTGCCCTTAGGAGAAAATAAGAGCTCCTTTTCATAGTATTTCCATTTGGCAACACTTGTTCCCAGCATCCAAGTTTCTCTTCAGAGGAAATCAGGCCACAGAAAGCAAGTAAGTCACTTGATAACTTAAAGATGATTTAAAAAATATTCTATCATTATAATGAACAAGTTTAAAGGCAACTTGTCTTTGAAAGCTATTTATGGCAGCTTTTCCACTACAGAAGTTAAGCTTAAGATCTTTGGTAAGGGTGCAAGATTCCACATGGAAGAAAGAGTGGAGTTGGAAAAAGTTAAAGTGACATTGACCAATTTTTAGATTATTTTGTTTCTTTATGAATTCATAATTAAAGGTAGATAAAATCTGTATACATTGTAAATAAGCAAGAATTATTTTTTAATTCTGTATCAACATGCTAACAGATGTTATTGTTGCATGCAGTGCACTGTAGGAATGAAATCATGGTTTAAAATACAGTGTGAAACAACATCACAAAGAAAACTATTTCGGGAAATATTTTAAGTGAATTGATTCATAACAATGCTGAAAACATATACAATCTATGTAAGACATCAAGACATGTTCTTTTGTATAGGAAATATGATACTTTACAATTAAAAATTCTCCAAACAACCTAGTTCTTATTGACAAGTATTTAGAACACTGGTTTTTTATCCCTGGTTGTACATAGAAAGCACTTACGGAGTGGGTACGGGTGGTGCAAGCCTATAATCCCCGCAGCTTGGGAGGCTGAGACAGGAGGATCACAAGTTCAAAGCCAGCCTCAGCAATGGTGAGGCACTAAGCAACTCAGTGAGACCCTCTCTCTAAATAAAAAAAAAAAAAAAAAAAAAAAAAAAAAAAAAAAGGATTGGGGATATGGCTCAGTGGTCAAGTGCCCCTGAGTTCAATCCCCAGTACCAAAAACAAAACAGCCAGGCGCGGTGGCGCATGCCTGTAATCCCTGCACTTTGGGAGGCTGAGGCAGGAGGATCGCGAGTTCAAAGCCAGCCTCAGCAATGTCGAGGCACTTAGCAACTCAGTGAGACCCTGTCTCTAATAAAATACAAAAAAAAGGCTGGGGATGTGACCCAGTGGTCGAGTGCCCCTGAGTTCAATCCCCGGTACCAAAAAAAAAAAAAAAAAACGGTGATGATGATGCCTCATCCAAACCACTTGAGATAGAATCTATGCGGATGAGGACACATACTCATATATGTGATTCTAATATGCAGTCAGCGTTGACAATGACTCATATAGGTCACTTTCTTATTTTTTTCATCTAGCTGCAATCCTTTTGCCCCAAACTCCCTATTTTTATGCTTTTTTCCTTTATAAAAAGTAGCATGTGTACCAATTGCTTATCCTCTATTGGAAAAAAAAAGTCCTCTATTCACATCCCCAGTTTCTAGCAAGGCATATGGCAGGTATCATGTTAAATAAGTATGAGCTGCTTGTCCTCATGTTTGATCATCTGCATAAATCTAATTCCAGATTTTTAATTTCATAAACTCCACCAAGGATCCATTAGGAAATGAAATGTAGAAGATTAAAAATTTGGTAACTATTGTTCATATGACACATAAAATATAATTTTAGTAATTTTCTGATATGTTCTTAGAGGTAAAGAAATAAACAATACAATGATTTTCTTCTAAGACATTCTGCATAGCACATTCTGCTATTGCTTTGTAGTTGCCCCCACAGCAATAATATCAATGAATAGAAAGGGAATATTTAAGATCTAGGTAAAAACATACGTGTTTGTTTGTTTGTCCTTGGAAAGCATAATGAAAAAGTGAATGTAAACAATTGTACTTATAGTAAACTAAAATAAATGAATTAATTAAAGTTTATAAAAATGAATACTAATTTTTTATTGTTCAGTTGCTCTTCCATTTACAAACCTAAGAACCTGTTTGTTGCTGTTTCTACTTCTGATCATCTTAGGGTAGCTTACTGCAATACAGATCACTACCAGTATCTGAGTCAGTTTGGACTGCTAAAACAGTACCATATACTGGATGGCTTATAAAAAAAAACACACATAAAATATTTATCACAGATCTAAAGACTGGAAAGTCCAAGATCAGGGTTAGGTTTTAGTTTCCAGTTCGCCGATGTCTGACTTCTCATTGTATCCTCACATATTGGGGGGGAAAAAAAGACTAGAAAGCAATCTGGGGACTCTTTTTGAGGGCACCAATTCTATTCATGAGAGCTCCAACCCTTAAAATCTAATAACCTTCCAAAAATACCTTCTCCCATTGTATATGCCTGTAATCTGAAGTAGAAGTATAGAAGGATCACAAGTTTGAGGCCAACCTAAGCAATTTATTGAGACCCTATTAAAAAAAAAAAAAAGGTGGGTGCTGGAAATGTAGAGTGCCCCTGGATTCAATATCAATATAGCAGGAGGGGAACTCTTCCTAACACCATCACAACATTAGTGGTTAGGATGCTAATATATGCATTTTGAAGGGACATCAACATCCAGTCCATTGCACCTGGTAAATCCAATCAAATGAAAAGCATATTATCTGATGAACCTGTTCCTCACCAAGGCAGCTGTAAATCCCTGCAGGAGATGCAGCAACTCTTTCCTTCACAGTTTTGGATGGAGAGTTGCCAGTCTTTACTATGTTACAAAAAGGAATAATTTTACAGTGTAATTGTTATACATCAGTTATCCAAATTCCATACTCAGTGTTTCTGCCATATACTCACAACACGTATACTATTTATAACTCAATTAATGCTTTTAATACTATTTTCTTTTAGTTAAATGAACTTCCAAAGGAAAGTTCAAATCATAAATAGAAGTGCCTACAGCAGGTCACATGTAAATATCGAAATAAAATGTGCTTGTTCATCTCACATACTATCAATAGCACTTAAACCACCACACAAAGCAAAACAACCGCATAAGGAAAATCATGGTGTTCGGTGTCAGTTGTATTGTATCTCCATCATGTAGGTGGAATTCATGTAGTTGTAAAAATGCCTGAATTTAAAAGTATTTCTAAAGTTTAATTAATAGAGGGTAAATTTAGATGGGTAGAGAAATGTTAATGCCTGGCCTTATATGGGCTCTTGAGGGAGGGATTAGGTAGGTAAACTTTAATGGATGGTATGGAAAAGAGGACCACAATATGCTCAACATGTCTTTTTGAAGGCATTTTACCAATGACCGAACTGAATTTACACCATCCAGGCAGACACATCCGAGTGTAGAGCACAGCATCTCACCACTTATTACACACTTATCATAGTGTGTAATCATTTTTGTGCCTGTATTTTTCTTTTTTTCACTGGTTAATTAAGTGTCTAGACCACCACTCTAGTTCTATGACAGTGGGAACCATATTCACCATTGGAGTCCCAGTGATTGGCTCATAGTAATTGCCAAATTAATATTTGTTATATCAATGTCTAAATATTCTCTTCCATTTTTGGTAAAAATCTTCCCTTCCAAAGGTCCTCTTTATTCTCATTCTACTCTGATCTGAAATATACAGCTTTAAACTCTACTCAATGCCAACATTTTTATATACATCTTACAGGTTCCCTTAAACCCACACTTTCCCCTATTCCCAACTTTCCTTGGCCATTTTCTTCCCCACCTATAAAATCCTCATCTGCTAGCAGTCTATGGCGATTTACTTCTCTACTCAGGCAAGCATCTTTCAATGCCTGGGGACCCAGAGCTTAGACTCTCAGGAGGCCATGCCATTGGGAGGGGGTGATAACTGTAAGACACATTTTGTCATCTACCTTTATAATCCACAGCAGCACAAAGCACAGGATTGGCTGCATTTTCTGACGTCAAGGCATAAAAATGATAGATGACCTGGCAAGTGTCCTAAGTGATTTAGCAAGGAGTTTCCACTGCTGAAACAGTATCTTAAACATTTCTTTCCCCACTCTCTTTCCATTCATCCTGTTTTGTCATCACTAGCATCACCCTAACAAAGAATCTGGGAAACTAGGGCAAGGAAGACCGAGGGGGAGAGAGAGAGAGAGAAAGAGAGAGAGAAAGAGGAAGGAACACCCTGCTATCCAATACCCATAAAAAATTTGTTTTTAATTCCCTGGCTATCACAGATAGAAGCTGCTGCTAGCATTTAAGATAAGATTAGTTGCTGTTGTGCTATCAGCACCTCCACATTTTCCCTGCAGGGATTCCTTCTGACAGGCTGAAGCTGGAGGCATGTCTCAGGATTAACACGAGCTAATGATTATACACTAAAGCTTTGGAACTGTCGGACTAATAGGATTAAGCAATAGCAGATGCAGGTCCCCGTTCAGGTTAAAAATGCACTTTTTACATTACAAAGTCAGACAGATCCCTTTGAACATGCAATGAATATGGATGTTTTCAATTATCACAGTCTTCCAGGGCTATACGATATGGTAAATTAATCCCTTTAGAACATCGGAAACAGGACAAAATAGCCTTCTTGAAGCTGAAATCCCTCGTTTTAGATTTTCTTTCATGGGGATAAGCAGCAGTGCACCTCACATAATTAATCTTATTACAAACAGAGAGAAAGGGGAAATATAAAAAAAGTGTAAAAATTGTTTAAATATTTGAGAAACTTAGAAAAAAGCACTTTGAAATCAACATCTCTTAATTGATTTCCAAACAGTCAAAAATACAAACATAAAGCAAGACAAGCAATGTCTGGATGCATTTGGATGGGTTTGTATTTCTCTATGCCTCAGGTGTTAGTGGAAGGAGGAGGGGAAAAAAATTAAGGTCACTTAAAAAAAATGAACAAATAATAACAGCCAGTAGAAAGCACCATTTTCAAGATATTTGAGTTGATCTGATCTTATACTCTGGGCCCTCGGAGGAAAGGAGAAGGAAAAGGAGACACCAGGATATTTATATTTTGCTGCATGAAAGGGTCTCTGCTGCCCAGTAGATAAAACTGCCCCTCAGAAGTAAAATGCCATTATTGCAATTAGATGAGGTTGGATGTGGACATTAGCAGGAGATGAACCTCAGAAGTTTCACGTGGTTGATTGACTTAGGGGTGAGGGCAGGGGAAAAGGACTTCCCAGAGAAAGCTGTTTAAGCTGCCAGCAGGGAATGGAAGTAGATTACAACAACCAGAATAAAGCAAGTTTACCATCACTGGTTTGATTCTCTGAAAATTCTAAAGCCAAATATCTTTATAATTGCTCTGAGCAACTGGTATTATTAACCCCCATGAACAAGCCCTAAAATGGTGCTACCTAATGTGGCTTCTCATATCACAATTCAGGCAAACAAATCACATGGCAATTTCTTCAACAAACAAAAATTCTATTTTTTTAAAAGATGCAAAATGAAAGAAAAAAAGGAAGAAAGTAGATAATATCAGTTTTCTTCACCAAATCTATTATTTGGTTTGGCTTTTTTTTTTTAATACCTATCATGATTTTTGTCTAGGAAATTATATGGACACTCCCACCTAGATTCAAATAAAATCTGAACGAAAATAATAGTTATGATAATAGAGGAAAAACTGGGTGTAACTGGACCATGAACTCTAGTTTTAAAATGACCAGCCAATTATAGACACCCAGATCTCAAAGCAAAACTTAATTATTTCAGTTTCTCTGATGATTCAATACATCTAGATACCAGGATTTTCTATGTTTGTGAAAATACATAGACTGTATTGTTTGACTGTAAATACTGCTTGGAAAGATTAAAATAATTAAGCTAAAAATGCTAGCAAACTTCTACAAATATTCACTATTTTTCAATATTTGGATTGAAAAGAAGTCATTTCTGGGCAAAAATAAATAAATAAATAAATCTAATTTTAACAGGACTCCTTTGTATCTGCCCCCCCTCTATTTTCTTTGTCAAGTGAATAAATTTTAAGATATAAGCTGACTTTAAGATTTAAAAAAAAAGAAAGAAAGAAAGAAAAAAATTGCTACCCTAGTAAAAGGCATCCAGAAAGTTGTTTTCTTAAATATGTATGTCCTTTTTCTTCCTTGGAAGAAAATGATGACTAATTAGTTATTGAAATGGACTTAATCTTCTATAATCATCATGTGCATTTCAGTGACATACATTAAGACAAGGGCTACTCAGTTTTAATGTGCAAATGAATCAGCTGGGGCTTTTGAAATGGAATTATTGCAAAGGTCTGGGATTCTGCTATTGACTCTACATTTCCAACAAGTTCCCAGGTAACATACATGGTGATGATCCAGGAGACCATGCCGAGTAACAGAGATCATTGGCATACCAAAACCACTTAATGAATGACTTGTTAGACAGTGCAGACTTGAGGGAATCAAGCAAACTAACTCCATACCTTGGTTCTCTAGTAAAATACAAAATTATATATTTGGGAGTGAACTTAAAGATAGTCAAAACACCCATGTCTTGGCTTTCTTCTTAAGTATCTATTTCTTATCCATTCTACCGGGCTTAATTTTAATGGGTTTAGTTATTCATCTGCTGAAAACTGCCTTAAGATAGATTTATCATATGAGGAGCTTCTAAGCCATCTTCTTAATTAATTATAAGTCTATTATAATTTTTGTTATTCCTTAGCCTCTTAAAACTGACAATATGAATTCTATCATTTTAAGTGATGTTTATTAGAGTACTATTACATTTGGAGGCATTTTGATCTGCAATCCACACATTAACTATGGCTGGCGATTTGGCTCCATGGTAGAGTAAATTACCTAGCTTGTTCAAGGCCCTGGATTCAATCTCCAGTACCATACAAGTGCCCATGTACACACACACACACACAAAATTTCATTAACTGCTAGGTTATTTTCAACAGAAAATAAATTTTGGTTTTGCTAACAATGCTGAAGGATACTCTTTCTAAAACATTTTAAGAAAATCTCAGCTCTCTTTCAAGTCCACTATATTTAACAATGCTTATCAGGTATTATGCGGCCCTATATATCCTCGTACTGGGAAAGAGCAGGGTGGAAAAATGCAGACCTAATATTTTTGTTTTACTTTCAATAGTTCATGTACTATTAAGAAAAACAGACACATAAATATATTTACAACTCAATAATACATATGCATATTAAACATAAAAGCAAAGTTTAATCAGAACACAAAGAAGTGTACAATTGTTGAGTAGAGCTAGGGAAAGCTATTACAAAGAAAAATAAAATATGAGAAAAAAATTTGAAGTATGAACAGAAGCTCAGGAAAAGGAAAACCGAAAACGTTCTGTTCACATTTCAGCCTAACACAGGATCCCTGCTGCAACATAGGGATTAAGTGTAGAAGTGTCAAAATAAACAAGGAAATTATCTACTTCCTGTTTTCCACCTGCTGCCCTAGGGATAGCAATATGACTGTAGAATTAGCACTCTCTCCTTGTTCTTTTGGCTTCACTGTGAATTGCTGTTTAAAGGACTCATTTTGCACAACTTTTAGCTCACAGAATTTCTAAAATAGCCTGCAAATTCTTGTGACTTAAATGAAGACTGAGGCCTGCCTGAGCATGGCACACTGAGGACACTCAGGGGACATGCTTTCTATACCAGTGCCTAATGTCTATAAATAGGATGAGTGGAGATTGAGAAGAGTGAGTCTTCTTCCTTCTTTCCATTTTAGATTCTGTGACAAATAACCATAAAAGTTACAATAGTAATTTAATTTCATTGTGACAAAAATACCTGAGAAGGACAACTTAGAGGAGTATAGATTTATTTGAGCTCCTGATTTCAGAGGATTCAGTCCATGGTCTGCTGGCCTCAAGGCAGCATGGTGGAAGGGTGTGGCCGAGAAAAGCTGCTTAGTTTATGGTGGCTGGGAAGTACGGAGACAGGGGAGGTGCTGGGGAGAAGCTAAATCTTTCCAGGGCATGCTCCCAGTGACCTACTTCCTCCAACTAGGTCCTGTCTCCCAGAAAGTCCATTCAGATTATTAATCCATCAAATGGTTTAATCCACCAAGTAGGTCAGAGCCCTCAGGACCCAATCATTTCACCTCTGAACACTGTTGCATTGCCTACCGTGAACTTTGGGGGGGACATTCCAGATCCAAACCACAACACTCATGCTCAAAAGTGACTAAAAATTTTCATCCATCAGCTACCAACCATGTTCTCAGCACGCTCCTCAGCAGCGTGAGGGTGGAAAGGTAGCAAAAGAAATGTGCACTGCCATTCCACAAAGTACAGACCAGCTATAAAGGTAAGAAAAGAGGGTATGCACTACCAGACTTGACTACTATAATTTAGAAAGATTAGACAGAAGAAATTAACTCCACAGATGAAAGTCTTTGCATATTTTGTACTAACATCAGAGCAAAATTTAACATAAAATCAGAAATAAGTTATTACGTTTCTTACAGTAGCCACACATTGGATATAATGACAACCCTAGAACAGTGGAAAGAAAGGTTATGTCATAAAAAGCATTATTAGAGTCCTTGATGTAACTTCAGGCACACAATTAGAAGAGCTATACTCAACGACTTGAAACCCTGCAGTTAAGGTATGTCCTCCTGTCACAGCCACTTTAAATGCATGCAGTTTTTAAACAAAGTTTTATTATTAACCATTGTGTCATATTCTATTTCCCTAATTGCCTTCCCATTCTACTTTTACACTTCCCTTTGCAATCTGCTGTGGTTGTTGTCTTTGAACTGTGAGCCTTTTCAGCATAAGTTCTGAGATGCTGGAAATTACTGAGTCCGCGGTGATTTAAACCCCTGAACCCTATCTTTTCTAGTGCTTAAATCACTTCTTGGGTGACTGGCAGACGATTATTTCCAATCAAAGGTGTTCATTAAATAAGTGATTAGAAGGCCTGGTTGATGCAGCTAATTGTGGAAACCCAAGAAAGAGACATTGAATGTATCTTCTCTGAAGCTTTAGTAGATTGTTAGCAATGCGTTAAATGGTGTCCTGGTGTCTTGAACTAGTTAATGGTATTAAGCTTGTAAGCAGAGTGACTTTGACTCTGGGGAGAAACTAACTCAATATTATTTTTCCACAGGGCTCAAAACCTTGACACAAAAGCCAGCCAAATGTTCCTAATTCTGGGGAACATGTTATTTTAGCCTTCATGATGATGACTCAACACTGAGACTTACTGCAATGTGGGATTCCAACAGAGATGACATTTTGTAATCCACAGCAGCAACATGTCCCCTGTCTGGAGGCAAACCAAGAAATAGTTCACTTCAAATGGGCCTCTAAACAGCTGTCAGGTCAGAATAACTTTAAGTCATTACCTATCCGAGCCATGTTGAACCAGTGACTTTAAAGTGGTGAAAATCTCTGTATCATGTTACTAATCTCACTGGCCAACAGTGGCTATGTCAACAACCAACATTCCCTCTTAGTAAGCAGGCAAAAATAATACACTGCTTGTTATTGGAAGTTAAAGGAGCAGTTGAGAGGTTGAAAAGTTCAGGAAGTGAGGAAGTTGAAAATAGACCTCCTCAGAGCTTTGCTTCCACACTGATTCATGGCAACCTTTAAATCACAATGTGCCAGAAAAGAATTCACTCTGACTTCTGACCTGCTAATGTTTAGCAACGCAGACTTTCTTCCCGAAGACCCATAAGCCATCTTCTTCTAGTTACCACTAGCTATAGAGCTTGGACACAATTTCCTGACCAATTAACAGCTCTCACAGTCTAAAATTAAAGAAATAGGGAGCAGCTGTAAGTCTCTCACTATGATTACTTATAAACCCTTCAAATTTAGACTCAAATAGCTTCCCTATAGTTTTACTCAATTGATTAACTCCGACTGGTTTATCACTAAACCATTCATTTACTTTAACAATCCACTAAAGCCTCAGATAAAATGCATTTCATGTCCCTTCTTGGGCCTTTAATAATTAGCTGTGTCTACCATGTCTTTTAATCTCTTGCTTAATGAGTGCCTCCAATCTTTAATAATTTAAAAGGATATCAAGCCAAGTATCAATTAAAGAGAACTGTTCCAGGCAGCAAAAACAATAAGTGTTAAGTCAGTGGAGAAAAGCACATAGAGCCCTGTTGCTTTCTATTGCTCAAGAGCACTTGAAAACTATGGGATTATTTCAAAACATTACACTTCACTGCAATTTATTTTAGTTAGCTTACAGGCAAAATTAAATATAAGAAATAAGCATGAAGCATTTTGTGGAGATTTAAAAGAGAATCATGCATGGCAATATCCAGCCTGACTCTCATTTCTGAATATATTGCAACTTTCTCAACTCATCCCCATCATGCAAGAACACTAAGTTACAATTTAACTACTGTGTTTTGATCCTTCCAATTTCCTGACTGGAAACTCTTGATAATTCCAAAATATCCAATCCATTGGCACTTTGTTTCGTACTATCTCAAAAAACATGGGATGGATACTTATTAAGGTGTTTTGTCAGAGATTGATATTAGACCATTGGTACTCTTTCATTCCTGTAGATCATTAGAGCAAAGTTAGCTCAAAAGAATGGTTATCATGGGCTGGGGTTGTGGCTCAGCGGTAGAGCACTCACCTAGCAAGTACACGGCCTGGGTTCGATCCTCAGCACCATGTAAGAATAAAGGCATTGTGTACAACTAAAAACAAATAAATAAATATTAAAAAAAAAGAATGGTTGTCTACTTAATAGACCTGGTAAGATCCCAGGTATAACAGACCAAACTAAACCTCAGTTACCCACGTCTTAGATACTGACTACCAAAATGGTTACAACATTCCCCTCCCTTTGTCATAGATTTTACAATGTGACCTTGCAGTGTTTCCCATGGTGAGGTGGTATCTATTTCCATATCCCTTGAATCTGAATTGACATTGTAATTTCCTTTGGTGAATAACATGTGGCAGAAGTGATGTTGTGCCCATTCTGAGCCTGGGTAATAAGACTCCTTGCACATTTCTGCTTCTTCCCTTGGAAATTCGCCCAGCTGCCTTGTGTACAAGCCTAAGCTATCCTGCTGGAGGATGAGGAACTGTACAGAGGACTGAGTTGTCACAGCCCAAGAATGTCTTGGGCAGCCAAACTCAGCTAACCTAGCAGCCAAGCATACACATATAAGGAAGCCAGCTCCAAGAACAGAAGAACTACCCAGTGGAGCCCAACCCAAATTGTGGACAAACGGATCATGAGCCAAATAACTTGTTAAAGCTGTCTTAAGCATTTAAATTTTGGGGTGGTCTAATTTTTTATATCACTCCTTGCACAATTTCTCAACTATTTCAAATACTTTTATCATACACACCTCTATGTAGACATTGTACTCACAGTAATGATCCTTATTACTACAAACCCTGAAATCCTAACATTTCCCACACATGGAACTTTCTCCATTAATTGATAAGTATGTATTAGAAAAAAATCACCATCAATATCAATAATACTAGTACTCCATATGTATTTATTTGGAGGTCTCAATAGCAGTCAGAGGATGTTTCTGGAACTACCAAAGAGCCATTTCAGTGTTACTCAGGAACACATACACATCACACCATCGATGTCTTCATAAGTAATTGATTTATGAGATACCAGTAGGAGGAACTCACATGCTTCTTCCCTAATATACCTACTTCAACAAATAACTACTGCAGAGTTCTGACACTTTGTGATGACATCAGGAGATAGGGTTGAATATACCCTGGATGCAGCCACACCATTGACGTCACCTGGTTTTGCTTGCTGGTGGAGATAACAATGTTGAGATGTCAGTCTTGATGTCTGTATCTTATTATGCTTAAGCACTGATATCCTTGAGCATGGGTCAGAAAAGCAGAGCATGGAACAGACAGGAGAAGTGAAAAAAAAGGTTTGCTTCTTTTTTCCATTCAGTCCTATGAGACCAGTAAAAGAAAGTCTCATTTCCCTTATCTTTGGAATCAGCAGCCCTGGTGTCAAACTTATCCAGGTCACAGCCCTTGGGGCTCCTCCGCATATAATTTCTCCCTCATTTGCATGTCATACAATCACTTCCAAACACTAATTCAAATAAAATAAACCCTGGATTCATATTTTTTAAATGTTAATCCATTTACAATACAAATTACCAAATCTGTGGAAGAGTCCATAAATGTTGTTTTGCTTGGAAGACTACTATTTTAAAAATACAAAATACCAATTTCTTTTGAGCACAAATATTAAATTATGTAGTTCAACTTTGTTTTGACTTCTTTCAGCATTTTCTAAGAAATAAATGAGAATTTTCCATTTGTTAAAAAAATTAACACCTCGTTATAGCTTTATTTTCTGAAATAGAATTAATCCTCTTGATATTTCCACAGGTGCATAAAAAAGACATTGTTGATCTCATTATAAAGATAAGAACATAGAACTGTGCATGTGGCATGTGTAAATCAGATAAATGAATGCAGACTTTTTTTTTTTTTTTGAAATTTGACCTTACAGTAATCACTAGCTAGTCAATAAACCAAAGCAATGCAAGGAAAATGTCAAATGTATTGTTCTAGACTTAAGTGTAAACCTATGCTTGAAACAGGAAAAAGAATCATATGTCCTCAAAATTGCATTTTCACTAGTTTTTCCAGTTTTGTACTTTTGCATAATAAAAACAATAATGTTAGTTAAAAAATTTTTACTAACCACTAGAACATAGCCAAGTGCTATGCTCTATATCAAGCACATTATCTAATTTTTTCCCCATGATGTGATGTAACCACCATTATTTGTTTCACTGGGCAAATCATGATCATCATCATGACACAGTTTGTTCACTGTTACAATCGCACGTTTTCTGGCTTCAAACCCATCTTCCTAATGGTGAGGACATTGAGCACATAGGAACATTAGTGCTTTCAAAACTACATAAGATAACTATAGGTAATTTATCCTGCTTCTTCTAATGTTGATATACTCTTTTCTAAACAAAGTAATTTTTAAAAAATATTTTTAGTTGTAGATGGACACAATACCTTTATTTTATTTATTTATATGTGGTGCTGAGAATTCTACCCTCACACATGCTAGGCAAGCATTCTACTACTGAGCTACAACCCCAGCCCAACAAAATAATTTTTTAAATCCAGCTTCCTAATATCTATGGAATAAGATGAATAAATTCATTTTTTTCTATACATTAACCTCTCTGGCTATTTTGGGATTCCTGATAGTTCAACATTTTGTAATGCTGCATCACAATCTACTCACTGGCTCAGGATGTTGGGGAAGTAGATAAACCAGAGTTTTATTTGAACTTGAAAAGGTCTATCACAGATGTCTCTGAAAGTCAAAAGCATATCATTAAGTCTTGTCCCTTGTAATTCCCTCTTTTTTTCCCCCTGGAATCATGATTTTCATACAATTGGCTAGGGCATAAAGAATTTTTTCAGCTTTATTGGGGTATAGTTCACAAAAAAATTGTATGTGTATATATATATGTGTGTGTGTGTATATATATATATATATGTATATATATATACACACAAAAACACACACACATACATATATATCATATATATTGTTAAGGTGTACAGTGTGATTCCCCAGGAATTGGCAGAGATTGATGGATTTTGGAAAGGTTGCGCCAAGCGGGAGAGAGCCAGGAAAAGTGCAGTGCTCATGTGTCAGCTGGGGCATGGGATAAGTGTTTCTTACAGCCTTGAAAACAGAAACTAATGCAGCTTCATGAGAGACTGCCAAGATGAGGGAATTGCAAGATAAGAAAGAGAAGTCAAAATATGATCACTGGAGGAGGATCTCCATATCTTACAAGCACCCCTCAGTCTCTCCCATAGTGCTGATGGAGTCCAAGGAGGAGGAGGGGAATCAACACCTGCAAGCCTGGACAATGGTAGTGCAGAAAATGAAACAATAGCAATTGATGGCCCCCTGAGGGCAGCTGGCAGGATTGGCCCAAGTAACCTATTTTACCATATTCCACCTGTATACTCAAGCAGAGCTGATGGACTTGGGAAAGTATACTAGACAGAAGCTGAGAGAGCCCCTGGCCACTTAGTTGTTATGCTTTGGGGATTTAGGGGTGGACGATAGTATATGTAGTGTTCTAGAAATGAGGCCAACCTCCTTAGGGCAGAGGTTGCCAAACAGTCGACACCATGGAGGCATTCAGAGAGGCCAAAAGACCCCATGGGCACTGGGTGACATTGCCCAGGTGCCATGTTATTGATCCTCTACAACCTTGTGAATTAGGGGTACATGTCACCCAAGAAGGGTTTGGATGGAGACTATGGCAAAAATCTGAATGGCTAAGATAGCCTACTAAACTTTGGTCCCAACTGTGGAAAGGGGCAGAAGTGTGGGATTCTCTAGTGGAGAAGTAGTTAGTGGCTGTGGATGCCACTTTAATAGCCACTGATGCTATTACCAAAACCACACCTATTATTGTGACTACAATGTATCCCATTGCCAGTTGGGTGTGTGATTGGCCATGCTGCCCCAGAGCGGCACTTTACAGACCCCAACCCTAACAAAGTGGGAAGCCTATCTGCAACAGCAGAGTATGCTCTTGATGATCCCTGTGCAGGCTGAGCTCCAGGAGGTGCATGGGCCTCTTACCTATGTAGATGACCACATTGTTATAAAATGTGGAAGTAGTACCAGAAGCAAGCCCATACCTTGAAGGCAAGGCACCTATACCATCCAATGCTTAGTACACAGACAACTCTAGTCAAGGACAACCACCTGTGTGGACAGTTGTGGCTATGCAACCAGAGACAGACACCATCTGGTTCAATCCCTTCATAGAATGAAGTAGCAAATGGGCTGAGTTATATATTGTCTGGACAGTGGTAGCAAATCAGGTGTCCCCAATAGTGATATATATTGATAGATGGGCAGTGTATCAGGGACTTACGCTGTGGATTTCCACATGGAAGTTAAATAACTGGCAAGTCATACATCACCTGCTATCGGAGCACATTCAGTGGCAAGAACTCTGGGAGTTAGGCCACCAGAAACTGGTGACTGTATATCAGGTTACAGGACATGCACCTACCACCTCCCAGCAAAGATGAAGTTGACACTTTGGCTAAAGTGCACTGATTGGAAACAGACACGTGTACCTTATCCACTGGACTTAGATGACTCTATGGATGCATAAACAGCTTTTACATGCTGGTCAAAAGACTGTGTGGGCTACGATAAAGGCCAGGGCCAACAAGTGACATTGGCTAAAGTATAAGATATATGTATGTCTTGTACAGCTTGCTCCCAGAAACATCCCTGATGGCCTCCAGCTGATCCGGGCAAAATGCTGTGTGGGCAAGTACCTCTACCAGGTGGCAAGTAGACAGTATAAGGCCCATACCTAGTTCTGAATGGTACAAGTATGCATTGCTTGTGTAGATGCTGTGACTGGGCTCTTGTCTGCTTCTCAGTGTGGCACCCTGACCAAAGAAGGTGCACACACATAAGAATGGGCAAGTGTATAGGCATTACCTGGTTATTCCATGTGCTATATAACCTGTAGGCAGTGAGAATGACAAAATGGTACAATGGCCTCTTAAACCAGGTATTGTGTCATGTTGCTGGCTCTCCCACACTAACTGATGGGACTAGGAGATTCAGGACTATTATTAGTACCTTAAATGAATGAACTAGAAGGGGCTACCCTACTCCAGTAGAGACCTTGTTACAACATGCTGCTGAATACACCCAATTGCAAATTTGGACACGAGATGAACTATTGAAGTCAGATTTTTGACAGAAAGGTAACATCTTGCTGCTGGCTCCTTAAGCCACTTGGATGAGGCTTGTATAATAACAGCATCTCATATGTGATAGGTCGCACTGATAGCTCCTTGGGAATAAGGATTGAAAGTCAACAGACATACGACTCCATGGGTAAAAGGTTACTGGCCTTCAATCTTAAAAGGGGGATATCTCATGCCTCCTTCCTGTGATGTTATATTGAGAGGTAGTTTTGTTTTGTCCCTCTGACCAATTATGAATTTCCCCTTACTAATCCATATTGAGTCAGAAACACTTGGACATGCCTCTATCACCAGTCAAGTAAGCCATTACTGCCTGCAACAGTATTGTCCATTGTAAGCTGCCTGTTAGAGCTTCTTTCTTCTTTCTTCCTTCTTCCTCGGGAGCCTCGGCCTGACTGACCAGCCATTACTTCTTCTATCTGGTTTCTCTTCTGTAACCGCTCTGCCTACATTCTGGCCGCTCTGATTCTCCGACCCGAACTCTTCTTCTGACCGACCGAGTGACTGCACGACTGACTGAATACCTTCAGCTTTGCGGGTGCCTACAGGTGCGTCACATACATATCAGGTGGATGGCTTCCAGCTAGCTGCAACAGCCCTTCCTAATTAGGGCTCCTTCAGTCCATGGACTCAAAATTGGTCCATATTTTCCTGGATTTGCCTTTGTGCCTGCAACTGCCTTGTCTTTTCACCCTAGGTGTGCATAGGCCAATGTGCTGGTTGACTGTGTGCACACATATGCTGTTGTTGCCAATCAATCTGCATGCTATGCTAGGTATGCACTGAAATGCTGCTGAGTTTTGCACATGGCCTGCCATGGTGAATTGATCCAGCGACAACCTCTAACTGGACTTGGTTGCAAATATAAAACATGGCTGAACCTCAGTGAAACCATAAAAAAGCCAGGTGCTACAAATCATAGCTCTTGAAACTCAGCAAATAGAGTATTTATCAGGGGACTCCTTACAAGAATGGTGAGCCAGCCGGGCGCGGTGGCGCACGCCTGTAATCCCAGCACTTTGGGAGGCTGAGTCAGGTGGATCGCGAGTTCAAAGCCAGCCTCAGCAATGGCGAGGCACTTAGCAACTCAGTGAGACCCTGTCTCTAATAAAATACAAAAAAAGGGCTGGGGATGTGGCCCAGTGGTCTAGTGCCGCTGAGTTCAATCCCCAGTACCAAAAAAAAAAAAAAAAAAAAAAAAAAAAAGAATGGTGAGCCACCCTGACCCTGTGGAGATGGGTCTTGCTTATCTTGGGAGGGACAGCTTTTGTGTTAGTAATTTGATGTTGTGCCTTACATTGTTGTGTATTTGGGATGCAAGACCATGCCCTCCTCACCCAGGGAATGTCTTTGCAAAAGTCATCTGTTACGTAGATTGCATGTTGAGAAACACTAAAGGAATAGAAATTAAGAAAAAGGGAGTTGGTTAGGATCCCTCACCCAATGTCTGGGAAAAAATGAATAAGATATTTTCTGTAGGTCAGGAACAACAGTGCATGTGTACTATTTTGTAACCTGTGATATCATGCTTGGCATGCTGCTGTCTTGGTTTCAATTCACATACAAACTGACCAGGACTTTCCACTGCACAGATTGCCCACCTATTTAATAAAGACATGTCAAAGCTCCCTATGGCCCTGCATATTTTCTTCAAGCAGCTTAAATTTGCAGACAACCTGCCTAGGATAGTAGAGTGATTGTAGAACACATATATATTATGGTTTGAATATAAGGTGTCCCTAGAAAGCTCCTGTATTAAGGAAATATGATTGTGAGATTAATGACCTAATCAGTGCATTAATCCATCTGATGAATTAGCAATTTAAATAAATTACTGGTGGCAGGTAGGGTGTGACTGGAGAAAGTGAGTCACTGGGGCATGACTTGGGGATTATATATTTTGTCCCTGATTCCTCCCACTCTCTTTCCGCTTCCTGGATGTCATGAAAGGAACAACTTCCCTCTGGCACATCCTTCTGCCATGGTGTTCTGCTTTGTCTTGAGCACTGAGCAATGGAGCCAGCCAACTATGGATTGAACCTCTGAAACCATGAGTCAAAAATAAACTTTTACTCCTCTAAATTGTTCTTATTTAGTATTTTACTCATAGCAGCAAAAAGCTGACTAATATTGTATGATTAAACCAATTTACATTTTTCCTAAAGCACACAAGATTTTCCATTTCTCTGTACCCTCACCAACACTTACTTTTGCCTTCCAGTAACAGTCATATTTCCCTGATGATTAGTGATTTTAAGCATTTAAAAAAAAACACTATTATTGCTATCTTTCCCATAGTTTGTTACTTTCTTCCTCTTTTGCTTTATTCCTTTGTGATCTGATGAGATTTTGTAGTGGTAGGTTTACATTCTTTTCTCTTTATATTTGTGTATTTATTATAATTTTTTTCTTTGTAGTTACAAAGACTCTTATACAAAATATCTTATAGTTAGAATAGTCTATTTTGAACTGAAAACACTTTGACAACATAAAAAAACCTCTACACTTGAACTTCTCCCCCTCATTTCATATTGATATCATAATTTACATATTTTATATTGTATAGCCTTTAACAAACTATTGTAGCTATAAAAATTTTGTTTTTAAACTTTTATACTATAATTAAGTGATTGATACACCACCATTACAGTATTAATCAATTAATTAATATTACAGTATTAATTAATAAAATTAATTCTGAATTTTGCTATATTACTACCTTTACAAAAAGTTTTATACTTTCCTATGTTTTCATGTTGTTAGTTGGCATCTTTTCCTTTCAGTTTGAAGAACTTCTTTTAGCATGTCTTATAAGCCAGGTTGAGTGGTGTTAAACACCACTCCCTCAGTTTTTGTTTTGTGGGGCAAAATGTTTATCTCTTTTTCATTTCTAAATGACAGCTTTGCTGGGTATAGTATTCTCACTTGCCATCTCTTTTCCCCTCCAGCACTTTGAATGTATCATCCCACTTTGTCTTTTGGTTTGAAAAGCTTTTGCTAAAAAATAAAAAAATGAGAATAAAATCTACATATAGCCTTATGAAAGTTCCCTTGTATGAGTTTTTGTTGTTGGGGGTGGTGGTGGTGGTGGCGGTGTGTGAGCACTTCTGAAATTCTCTGTGTTTGACTTTTGAGATTTTTCTCATACCAAAGGTCTTTTCATTTGATTTTAATAATAAAAAAAAACCTAGAATTTTTTAGAACTAATTGATTTGGATGCTTATTTCCTTTTCCAGATTTGGGTTTAATTTTTTTTCATTATTTCTTTTTTTTTTTTTTGTAATGTTTGTATTAGTGCATTATATGTACATAATAGTAGGGTTCATTTTGACATTAATTTACATGGAATATATTTTGCTCCATTCAATCCCCAGTACTTCTACTTTCTTTCCCCTCTTCTCCCCACCACATCCCCTGTTGCATTTCCTCTACTCTACTGGTTTTCCTTTTGTTTATTTTTATTATTTTTTATTGGTGCTCATATATGTACATAGCATAATTTGGTCAATTTCATTCCACAGTTCTTCATGTTTCCCATTCCTCCTTTCCATTCCTCAATCCCTTTCCTCTATTCTACAGACCTTCTTTCTATTTTTATGGAATCCATCCTCCTATGTTTCTTTATTTTTCCTTATTTCACTCTAGCTTTCATATGTGAGCAAAAACATTTCACCTTTGACTTTCTGAGTCAGGCTTATTCCATTTGTTAAAAAGCAAATGGTCCTATAAAAAGTGGATATCCACATATAAAAGAATGAAACTAGGTCCCTATCTCTCACCCTGCACAAAATAATTAAATTACCTAGGAATTAGAGTAGAAACTTTGCAACTGCTAGAAGAAAACACAGGGTCAACACTCCAATATATTGTTGCAGCAACAAATTCCTTAACAAGAACCCTAAAATTCAAGAAATAAAATGAAGAATTGGTAAGTGAAAAGCTTCGCATAGCAAAGGAAATAAGAGCATGAGGAGAGAGCTTACAGAATGGGATAAAATCTTTACCAGCTACTCCTCCAACAAGGAATTAATATCCAGAATATATGAATAACTCAAAAACCTTAACACACATACAGAGAGAGTGAAAGAGAGAGAGAGAGAGAGAGAGAGAGAGAGAGAGAGAGAGAGAGCACAAATAACACAATCAACAAATAGGCACAATAACTAAATGGGCATTTCTTAAAAGAAAATATAAAAGTGACCAACAAATATATGAAAAAATATTCAACATCCTTATCAGTCAGGGAAATACAAATCAAACTACATTGCACCCCAGCACAGTGGCACACACTTGTAATCCCAGCAGCTCAGGAGGCTGAGGCAGGAGGATCACAAGTTCAAAGCCAGCCTCAGCAATGGTGAGGCACTAAGTAATTCAGTGAGACCCTGTTTCTAAATAAAAATACAACATAGGGCTGGGGATGTGGCTCAGTGGGTGAGTGTCCCTGAGTTCAATCCCTGGTACAAAAAAAAAAAAAAAAAAAAAAAAAAAATCCAACATCAAGGTTTCATTTTACTCCAGTTAGAACAGCTATCATGAAGAATGCAAATAATAATAAATGCTGGAGAGAATGTACAAAAAAGTACACTCATATATTGTTGGTGGGATTTCAAATTAGTAGAACCACTTTGAGAAGCCATATGGAGATTCCTCAAAATAATAAGAATAGAATCACCATATAACCCAACTATCTCTATTTATCCAAAAGAACTAAAACCAGCATACTCTAGTGATATAGGCATATCAATTTTTAGAGTAGTGCAATTCACAATTGCCAACTTAGGGAATCAGTCCAAATGCCCATCAACAGATGAATGGATAAATAAAATGTGATATATATATATATATATATATATATATATATATATATATACACACACACATAAGAGTTTCACTCAGTGTTTTAAAAGGATGAAATTATAGCATTTCCTGGTAAATGGACAGAACTAGAGAACATCATGTCAATATGGGATAACCTGATATTATAGGTCCCTGATTATGAAGCAGTAAAACTCCCTTATGGTACCAGAAGATTATTCTTACCCCAAACATTTACATAAATCTTAATATGAAGAAATAAATAAATACAGTATATAAGGCACCCTACAATGTAACTCACCTGAACTCTTTTAAAAAGGTAATGCCATAAAAACTGAAGAAATAAACAGGTGGAGTGAATGGTTTTGCTGATTAAAATGGACTAAAGACAAATAATAATCACTGCAGGGAGGACCCAAGATGGCGGGTTAGAGGGAGGCTGCATTCTGTGTCACTCTGTGACCTGGGATTCAAGTAGTGGAATAATGTTTCTCTACAAGTGATTAGAGGACCCCTGACAGCTGCTCCCATGCAGGACACCCAACCACTGTCCACGCGCAGGAACTCCAGCTGCCACTCCCATGAGGACCCCCATCTACCAATGTGGGGCTCCGCCAGTTGCCTCCATCTTGGGACACTGCAACCACTGTCATAGTCCCCTAAACATGGTAGTCTGAGCCGGGCGCGGTGGCGCATGCCTGTAATCCCAGCACTGTGGGAGGCTGAGGCAGTAGGATCATGAGTTCAAAGCCAGCCTCAGCAATGGCGAGGCACTTAGCAACTCAGTGAGACGCTGTCTCTAATAAAAATACAAAAAAGGGCTAGGGATGGAACCCAGTGGTCGAGGGCCCCTGAGTTCAATCCCTGGTACCACAAAAAAAAAAAAAAAAAAAAAAAAAAAAAAAAAAACATGGTAGTCTGCACTTGGGGACACTGCACAAGGTCTGGAGACAGCCGCAAACCACATTACATGCCACAGAGCTGCATCTCTGAACACTGATACCACATGGCCCCACCCCACCTGACACCCCATCACATAAAGCGGCTGCCTCCATCTTGGGACACCTCTGTCTCCATCTTTACTTGGGGCACCTCCAGCTTGGAACACTGGCTGGGGCTTAGAAACAATATCAAGGTACATTTAGTCCCTAACTCTCCCCGTCCCCATCATCCACTAACCTGGCATAGTGCTTGCAGCTATGTGGCCGGGCCTAGCTTGCAAAACCTGGTCCTGAACTGCCCAATACAAAGTAGCACTCCGCGACAGGTGCACAGCCCCAAGAGCACAACCTACAAGACCTACGGAGAAAAAGTTTCCTGATTGGAAAGTAGAAAGGGAGGGGGTCAGTGTGATACAGTTTAAAGACTAAATTAGAGACCAGGAATTGTGAGGTTTATAGAAGATATAAGGAAATATGACCAGGCACCCTCATCACACAAGTGGGCCCCAAATGAAATCCTTGGGGTGCAGTCTCCCATTGGGGACTGGCAAGTGCTATACCCCACTTCCAGGAACTCCACCACCCAGATCAACCCTCCCACCCTAATAACCTTCATCATCCTGAGGGTGAAGATACCAGCAAACAACAGACAACCCCACCCATTGGATGAGAAGGGAAACAAGAAAGATACTAAACTCCAACAAAAACAATCCTTGTATCTTCCTTCAAGATCCCCCCCTTCTCCCACACTCTCATCCCCAACATTTATGAAACCAAGTACTTTTCATGAATTAGGCTACTGATGACTGGGATGTCTGAATAGTATATTACGATGGAGTCGTATATTCTTTTATCTCCTATTTTTACATTTTTTAATTTTTTCTTAATAATTGTTTGCTTGTTTGTTGTACTCTATTGTATTCCCACTTACTTGTTTCCCCAAAATCCCTTTCTCTCTCTTCTCCTGCTATTAACCAACTTAGACATCCACAGACTGAAGGTGAAAGCTTGGGAAAAATCATATCACTCACATAGACTGCAGAAACAAGCAGGGGTTTCCATCCTTATAAATAAAGTACAATTCAAGCCAAAGTTAATTAAAAGATAAAGAAGGACATTTCATACTCCTAAAAGGAACAATATATCAACAAGACATAACAATTGTAAATATATATGCCCTAAACAATGGAGTACCTATATCGACAAAACATAACACAATTGTAAATATATATGGCCTAAACAATGGAGTAATTACGTTCGTCAAACAAACCCTTTTATCAAGTTTAAGAGTCAAATTGACCACAACACAATAATTCTGGGTGACTTTAACACACCTCTTTTACCACTGGATAGATCTTCCAAACAAAAGCTAAACAAAAAAACTTTAGAACTCAGTAATATAATCAATAACTTAAACTTAACAGACATATATATAATATTTCATCCATCAATGAGTGAATACACTTTCTTCTCAGCAGTACATGGATCCTTCTCTAAAACAGACCATATATTATGCCACAAAGCAACTCTTAGCAAATACAAAAAGTAGAAATACTACCCTGCATTCTATCAAATCATAATGGAATGAAATTAGAATTCAATGATAAAATAGGAAATAAAAGCTACTCCAACACCTGGAAAATGAATAATATCCTATTGAATGAACAATGGGTTGCAAAAGATATCAAAGAAGAGATTAAAAAATTCTTAGAGGTAGATGAGAACACTGATATAACATATGGAAGTCTCTGGGACACTATGAAGGCAATACTAAGAGGAAAGTTCAGTGCATGGAGTTTATTCCTTGAAAGAAGAAAAAGTCAACAAATAAATGACCTAACATTACATTTCAAAGCCCTAGAAAAAGAAGAAAAAATCAACACCAAAAGCAGTAGAAGACAGGAAATAATTAAAATCAGAGCTGAAATCAATGAAATTGAAATAAAAGAAACAATTTAAAAAATTGTCAAAACAAAACGTTGGTTCTTTAAAAAAATAAATAAAATTGATAAACCCACAGCCATGCTAATGAAGAGAAGGAAAGAGAAAACTCAAATTACTAACATCCCTGATGAAAAAGGAAATATCATGACAGACCCTTCAGAAATACAGAAGATAATTAGAAATCATTTTGAAAATTTGTACTTCAATAAAATAGAAATATTGAAGGCATTGACAAATTTCCTGAGTCATATAATTTACCCAAACTCTGAATCAGGATGATATACACAAGTTAAACAGATCAATTTCAAGCAATGAAATAGAAGACACCATTAGATGGATACACAGCTGAGTTCTACAAGACCTTCAAAAAAGAACTAATACTAATACTCCTCAAATTATTTCATAAAATAGAAAAAGAGGGAACACTTCCAAATTCATTCTATGAGGCCAATATCACCCTGATTTCAAAACCAAACAAAGACACATCAAAGAAAGAAAACTTTAGACCAATATCTCTAATGAACAAAGATGCAAAAATTCTCAATATAATTCTGCCAAATCAAATATTAAAACATAGTGCACCACAATCAAGTGGGGTTCATCCCAGGGATGCAAGTTTGGTTCAACATATGAAAATCAATAAATGTAATTCATCACATCAATAGACTTATCAAATATAAGAATCATATGATCATCTCAATACATGTACAAAAAGCATTCAACAGAATACAGCACCCCTTCATGGTCAAAACACTAGAAAAACTAGGGATAACAGGAACATATTTCAATGTTGTAAAAGCTATCTATTCTAGGCCCCAGGACAACATCATTCTAAATGGAGAAAAATTGAAAGCATTCCCTCTAAAAACTGGAACAAGACAAGGATGTCCTCTTTCACTGCTTCTGTTTAACATAGTTCTTGAAACTCTAGCCAGAGCAATCAGACAGATGATTATATAGGAAAAGAAGAACTCAACTTATCACTATTTGCTGATGATATGATTCTATACCTAGAATTTCCAAAAAAATTCCACCAGAAAACTTCTAGAACGAATAAATGAATTCAGCAAAACAGCAGGATATAAAATCAACAAACATAAATCAAAGGCATTTCTGACATCAGTGACAAATTCTCTGAAAGAGAAACTAGGAAATCCATCCCATTTACAATAGCCTCAAAAAAAAAAATTACATGGAAATCAACTTAATGAAAGAGGTGAAAGACCTCTACAATAAAAAATACAGAACGCTAAAGAAAGAAATTAAAGGAGACCTTAGAAGATGGAAAGATCTCCCTTGTTCTTGGATAGGAAGAATTAATATTGTCAAAATGACCATACTACCAAAAGTGTTATATGGATTTAATGCATTTCCAATCAAAATTCCAAAGACGTTTCTCATAGAAATAGAAAAAGCAGTCATGAAATTCATCTGGAAAAATAAAGAGACCCAGAATAGCTAAAGCAATCCTTAGCAAGAAGAGTGAAGCAGGTAGCATCACTATACCAGACCTTGAACTATACTAAGGAGCAATAGTAACAAAAACAGCATGGTATTGGCACCAAAATAGACTGGTAGACCAATGGTACAGAATAGAGGACACAGAGACTAACCCACATAATTACAGTTATCTTGTATTAGACAAAGGCGCCAAAGACATACATTGGAGAAAAGATAGCCTCTTCAACAAATGGTGCTGGGAAAACTGGAAATCCATATGCAACAAAATGAAATTAAACTCCTCTCTCTCATCATGCACAAAACTCAACTCAAAGTGGATCAAGGACCTAGGAATTAAACCAAAGACCCTGCATTTAATAGATTAAAAAAAAAAAAAAAGTAGGCCCAAATCTTCATCACCTTGGATTAGGCCCCAACTTCCTTAATAAGACTCCTATAGTGTCAGAAATAAAATCAAGAATCAATAAATGGGATGGATTCAAACTAAAAAGCTTCTTCTCAGCAAAAGAAGCAATCAGTGAGGTGAATAGAGAGCCTACATCTTGGGTGCAAATTTTTACCCTTCACACATCAGATAGAGCACTAATCTCTAGGGCATATAAAGAACTAAAAAATCTAAACACACACACAAAAAAAAAACAAAACAACAACAACAAATAATCCAAACAATTAATGAGCCAAGGAACTGAACAGACACTTCCCAGATGATATACAATAAATCAACAAATATATGAAAAAATGTTCAACATCTCTAGCAATTAGAGAAATACAAATTAAAATTACTCTAAGATTTCATCTCACTCCAGTCAGAATGGCAGCTATTAAGTATACAAACAACAATAAGTGTTGGCGTGGATGTGGGGGAGAAGGCACACTCATAAATTGCTGGTGGGACTGTAAATTGCTGCAACCAATCTAGAAAGCAGTATGGAGATTCCTTGGAAAACTTGGAATGGAAACACCATTTGACCCAGCTATCCCACTACTCAGTTTATACCCAAACAACTTAAAAATAGCATACTACAGTTATGTAGTCACATCAATGTTTATAGCAGCACAATTCACAAAAGCTAAATTGTGGAACCAATCTAGTGCCTTTCAATAAATGAATGGATAAAGAAACTGTGGTATAGATACACAATGAAATACTACTAAGCCTTAAAAGAGAATAAAATCATGGCATTTTTAGGTAAATGGATGGAGTTGGAGAATATTATGCTAAGTGAAGTAAGCCAATCCCAAAGAACCAAATGCTGAATGTTTTCTCTGATATGTGGATGCTGATCCATAATGGGGGTGGTGGTGGGGAGCATGGGAGGAATGGAAGGACTTTAGATAGGGTAAGGGGGAGCTAGGGAAAAGAAGGGAACATATGGGTAAGGGAGAAGGTGGATTGAGATGGACATCATTATCCTAAGTATATGTATGAAAACACAAATCATGTGACTCTACTTTGTATACAACCAGAGACATGAAAAATTGTGCTCTATATGTTTTGAATTGAAATGTATTCTGCTGTCATGTATAACAAGTTAGAAAAAATAAGTAAATTTTAAGAAAATAATAATAATCACTGTAAAATATAAATATTGCTTAGTTTGTACACTGGAAATAAGTAGCTATAAATAAGATTTTTCTTGAAGTAAATGGATTTTTTTGTAATATTATATTTTAAATGATATTAAATTCATAATTTTTAACATTTATTTTTTAGTTGTAGTTGGACACGATACCTTTATTTTATTTATTTATTTTTATGTGGTGCTGAGGCTCTAACCCAAGGCCTTGCATGTGGTAAGCAAGAGCTCTCCCACTGAGTCACAACCCTAGCCCCTTAAATTTGTAACTTTGTAATGTAAAAATTGCATATTGGTTCATATATGTCTTTGTTCTTAGCAGATATATTTTGAAATGTGTTGGGTGATGTTATGTTTGCCACTTACTTTCCTATGGTTCAGGAATAACGGATCTGGAGAGAGAGATTTAGAGAAAAGATTAAAAAGCATGCATAAGCAAATATGGCAATAAAACACCAAAAGAAATAAGAATTAAAGATTTTTATATAGCAATAAAATTTGAAATTTCTCAAAAGCCACTCATTTCAGAAAATAAATATCACACGTCATAGGTTTGATTTCTCAAGGGAGAAGGAAGTTTCTTTGTACAAAGACATCAAATAAATACAGAAAAGAATCACCGAATGGTACACTCTATAATAAAGTAGCTTAAATCCTTGAAAATAATCTAAGCATTAGCATCATTCCCAAAATATGACATGCATGACTCCCACATCATCCCAGAATGCACTTGGTGTATAACTGCTGGCTTGATTCCTTCCACCCTGGTGGGACTCATCATTTACCTACCTGGAGCCTTTGAGGGCAGCAGCTATAACTTGTTTTTGTTCATTTATTCATTCTACCTATTTAAAAATTATTCATTGAGTTCCTATTATACATCAAGCACTATTCTATACACTAAAGATATAGATTTTTAAAAGGTGAAAATTCTTTATCTCTAGAACTTTGTACTTTAGTAAGGTGTGAGGGAGAAAATTAACAAGTCAAAAGATAGGCTATCTGATGATGATGAATACTATGAGAAAAAAATAATGACAATGGAGATGGGAGAGGGCATGTATTTAAAATTTACTTGTCAGAGGTGGACTCACTAAGACAGTGATAATTCTTTCTTCCTTCCTTCCTTCCTTCCTTCCTTCCTTCCTTCCTTCCTTCTTTCATACAGAAATTGAACCCAGGACACTTAACCACTGAACCACACACCCAGCCCTTTTCTTTTTCTTTCTTTTTTTTTTTTTTTTTTTTTTTTGGTACCGGGGATTGAACTCAGGGACACTCGACCACTGGGCCACATGCCCAGCCCTTTTTTTGTATTTTATTAGAGACAGGGTCTCACTGAGTTGCTAAGTGCCTCGCCATGGCTGAGGCTGGCTTTGAACTCGTGATCCTCCTGCCTCAGCCTCCCAAGTGCTGGGATTACAGGCATGCGCCACCGCGCCCGGCCCCTTTTCTATTTTTTATTGTTTATTTTGAGATAGGGTCTCAATGAGTTTCTGCTAAATGAGGTCAGCTTTGAACTTGTGATACTCCTGCCTCAGCCTCCCAAGCTGCTGGAATTACAGAGAGTGATAATTATTCATAAGTAAAGGAAAGGATCACATGGATATGGGAAGAGTGCAGAGGGAAAGAGTGTGAGTAGATGCTGGGTATGTGTGCCTGGAGTCTGAAGGGACAGCAAGGAGACTGGTTTGGCTACACTGGCATAAATCAAGTCAGAATCAGGGCTTTTGTTCTGGGAAGTGTAGGAGTAAGGAACAGAGAAGTAGCAAAGACAACAAGAATGAATACTTTTCATATATTTTATAGTAAAGTGAAGGTGATAAATAGCACTTGGTTGTAGTAGGAGTAGGAAGAACCATAGTATTTTGTGGCTGTCAGCAATGAGTAACTCAAAAGAGAAAAAATGTGCTTAAAGAGGGTAGAGAATTGTCTTAGGGTAGGCAGAAGAGTTGATATTTGGCATAGAAGTGAAGCTGTTGACCTTAGCTTGGATTAAAAGCAGCATACCTACAGCAAGGTGTAGAAAGCTGGCAAATGGAGAACGACGCAGGAAGGCGGTGGAAACTTGCTGAAGTTCTTGAAATTTATTTCTGATTGATGTTGTTTCATTTATTTTCTTTCTTTTACCCCAGTAATATAACAACATATCAACTGAAAGTTAGAATAGACCAGAAGTGTTACGAGATTAAGGCAAGAGAAAGTATGAAACACCTTCTGAGATAATAGAATTTGAGAAGTAAGGTTAGTATAATAAGATTTCAGAGCTAAAAGCTCGCAAGAGGACCCTCTCTTATGTAGGAGCCCTAATTAAGGAGATAGCTAAGATTGCGGTTAGCTGCGAGCCGTGGAGATGTTCGAGCATTGCCACCTTCCATGATCTCACGGGACTTGGCCCAGGACATTGCGGATTAGGTCAGCGCCATTTGCATGATGTTGTGAGACTTGGCCAGGGACATGGCAGATCGGGTCGGTGCCATTTTTGTGGTGTGGTGGTGGTTGTAGGAGTGTAGATGGTGTTAGAGTTGTTGTTAGAGCCAGAGAGAAAAACTAACAAAATAAAGAGTCTGTTTGTTTCCAGTCCGCCTCTAAACTTATTCCCGTGGCGTTGTTGCTCCAAGCGACAATCGCTTCAGGCAGCAACACTCTTAAAATGAGACTCACACCATGTCTAACAATGTAGATGCAAGCACACTCTTTAAAGTGTATTAGTTTACTTTGGCTGCTATAATAAATCTTTACTAACCTGCTGACTGAAAACAACACAAGCTTATTCTCTTATGGTTCTAGAAGCTAGAAGTTCTAAGTTAGTTTCATTGGGCTAGAGTCAAGGTATTGGCAGGACCAGTCTCTCTCTGCAGGCTCTCATGGAGAATCTGTTTCCTTGTTCTGTTCAGCCTGTAGAGAGGCATTTCTTTGTTCATAATGTCTCCCTTCTCTCTTTCTTTCTCTTTTTTTTTTCCTCCCTTCATCTTCTAAAATGGTGGTATAGCACCTTCGAATCCCTTTCTGCTTGCATTTTTACATTGCCTTCTGCCTTCTGTATCAACCTACTCTGCCTCTGTTTTATAAGAACTCTTGTAATTGCATTTAGGAACCATTTGAACAATGTACAGTAATCTCTCTGTTTCAAAAGTTGTAATTTAATCATATCTGCAAAGCCTCTTTTGCCATACACATATACATATATACACATAACGTGACAACTAGGGACATCCTAGAATTAAGACTTGGATGTCTTTGGGAATCGTTATTGAGTCTCCCGTAAGCACTATTATGGCTTGGCTAAGCTGGTATGATGAAGGGAGAGAGAAGTGCATGCAAGGGAATGATTACAGGATAAACCATTGAATTGAACTTCATAAGAAGGAAAGTGAGAGTACAAAGAGGTGAAAATGCGGTTTAGATCCTCCAAGACTACAGAATTTTTGGCATCAATGTTTGTGTTTGAATGCAAAATAGGAGTTGATAAGAGTATGAAATGTTTGAAACTGAGGTTATGGAGGGATGAGGCTGAGGTAGAAGAGAGGAAAGGGTCATTGGTTATTTTAGAAGTCAAGGGGCTGGGATCATTTGGGTGGATTAGGAAGATTAGCAGGACTGATGACAAGGATAGTGTTGAGGAGACTGACAGTGGGCCAGGAACTAAAATTATTTTAAGGAAAGATGTATGTGTATGTGGAGAGAGGAGGTAGAGAGAGAGGTTAGGAGGGAGGAGAGAGAGGTTGGGAGGGGGAGAGAGAGAGAGAGAGGAGAGAGAGAAGGAGAGAGGGGGAGAGAGAGATATGAATTAAAGTGATAAATTCCAATTATTTTGAAGTTTATGAACCTTAGAATCATTTTTATATTCTCCTTATATCACAGATGAGTTCTACTAACATTAAAGTACCTCCACTGATAGTGATGTTTTAAATTTTAATACTACTACATTATCACATAAATTAAATCTTCTGTGAGCCTTAGACCACTCCAAAATAATTTACATTGGAAAGATCAAAGTGACCACAGACAATATTTCCAATGGACTGTTATCTAGACAACTGCTGTTGTAGTGTAATCCACAGTCCAGAAATAATGCATCACACAGAGAATTTCTAGAAAGATAGATTATCAGGCCCCACCCAGATCTGAATAAAAATTCCATATTAACAAAATATCCAGGTACTGACCTGCAAGGTTGAGAAAGAGTCCAGACATTAGACCCAAGAAATATGTTAGTTAGAGGACACGTGATATTTTTGGTCAGGTCTGTAGGAAAAGGGGAATGTCTCTAAGAGTTATTTCCTCTCAAATTGTAACCAATAGATTTGATAGGATTTAAATAATTGTGGGGAACTGAAGCATATGAGTTTATTATTTGCCTGACGTCAAGTTTCAATACCAACTGGCTAAATATTTTTAAAGTGATCTCTCTGAGGTTCCTAAGAATCTTTTAAAATGATGAACTTGCCTTGCTTCCAATTCCCTGTGCAAATACATGCAACATACATCTAGGAAGTTACATGTTCTTTCTCATACAAGTCATTCATTTTACAATTTGGGAGTGTATTGGTCTCCAGATGAACTTGAGCATTAACTGTTTATTTCTTCTTCTTGTGGGGTCTTTAAGCACATATTCTGGGAGGATAAGAAAGTTGAGAAAAAACGTTGGCATGTTACAAAGTTAGAAAAATTGTTTACCAAATAAGACATTTTTGGCTGTACATGGAAAATGAAATATGATATATATTTTCATATTATTGTAAGGACTTCACATATTTTCAAGAATATTTAAAAACAGTAACAATTATACAGACAACCAAAACTTGACTACCTGTAATCCAACCTAGTTGTTATTTTCTCTGTAAAGTAAAAATATTTTATTTATGTATGGCTTTGCTTCCTAAAGTAAAGATGTGGCTTTTTTTCATCTACCATTCTACATTGCTCTATCAAAAGCCTAATATAAAACTATCAATTAATTTCTATAATGTTTTCATTATACCATTGTTACAAATTTAGGAGCATATGTTTTAATGATCTTGGTGGAGAGCTTTTAAATTATAAAAGGAAAATGAGAAATCACATAAATTTACTCCTTTGCTGGGCTCTTCATCAGCATGCATTTCACAGACTGTTCTACAAGATGACTTTCTAAAGCCAGTTACTTATGGTTGGCCTCCAGTCTATTATTAAAAATGATATGATTATCATAGAGTATATATGTATCAATAAAAGGTGGAGTAGCATATCAAAATATCACATTCCTTGAAGAAGAATGGAAAATAAGTATGTTAAAAATCACACTAGTTTAACTATAATTTAACTAATCTTATTTGGGGCACTATTGCAACTGAAATAAAATGGGAAACACTATGGATGGAATAGGGTGTTTTTCTTTAAGTTATCATATACCCAATAATTAACCCCTTAAAACTTTTCCAGGTTATTGTGTAAGTCTGTAGTTATTGGCCGTCTCCAATAATGTGCCTTATAAGAATAAAAAGATTGTAAGATATTTCTCTCGTAGACTGGTGCTAGGGTGACTCACATGATGAACCATTTGATTTTTTGGCAATCCTGTATCATTATGCAGACTATACCCCAAAGTCCTAATAAATTTCAGGGACAGGGATACACCTGTTTCTGGGAAGTTTCTTTAGGGAAAAAAAAAAAACATGTTTTAAAATTTAATAACTGACATGACTCTCTTGGTGGATAAATTGGAGGACAATAAGAATAAGAATGAGGCATCTTTGGAGTCACAGTGTTTTAAATACGGCTAAATTTGACCTCTTATAGAGCAGAGGTTTCTGAAACATTTTTCACTCACAAATATTGTTTCCTGAAATCTTTTCTAAGCTATTGAAAATTGAATAATGAATAATTATTTATTATTGAATAATGTTGTTTAAGGCTTGTAAAATATTCATCAAAAACATTTCATACTTAAGAAACAAGTACAAATGATTGGGAAGAAATCTGTTTATATAATTTTCATAATTGGCTTAGAGCCTTTTAAAATATTTTTCCCTAAGCATTTTTAGACTTTTAAAATGAACCAGTCAATAGAAATCTGTAAATTGTAGAACCTGTACTCAATTCCACTAGCATTTAAAATGTTTGAAAACAAAATAATTTTTATATATATATATTTTTTAGTTGTAGGTGGATACAATACCTTTATTTTATTTATGTGATGCTGAGGATCGAACCCAAGGCCTCACACATGCGAGACGCATGCTCTACAGCTGAGCCATAGCCCCAGCCCCCCCAAAATTTTAACAATGTATATAGAATAATTTCTGGGGCATAACTGAAGTGGATTAGTACTGCTTTTAAACTCACATGATAACACGCTGCCATTTTATAATGAGTTCCACTTGAGTAGTGGCCTGCATAATCATGGTACCAATGACACATCAGTCTTTGTGGACAGCTGAAAACCTGTTGTCCCTTATCCTAGCCTTCTTTTAGGAAATCATAGTTGTCTAATCTTCCACCTCCTCTCCAATTCTCTGCTCAAAGGTAGCTGTTTACAGCCCTGGATGAAAAACATTAACTAATGGTAGAGTAACCATCTAACAGGGGATTCTATGCATAGCCAGGCTCATGTAAAAAATAACAAAATGATAACAATTTTAACCATAATAAAGAAAATATCTAATAATTTTATATTTTATTAATTTGATATTTTGTTATATACATTGCTCAGGTTATTAGTATCTTTTGAATACCAGGAAAAATGTGAGTACTGGCCTGTAAATCATAGAGACCTCAGAAGACAGTCTTCCTGCCTCTTGGTATCCTTAGGGGCAGAGATTGATGTATTCTATCTCACACAGAAAGAGAACCTGAGCCTCCTATCCCTTAGCTTCTCTGAAATGAGATCAATAGTATTCCTGAAACCACACGTGACAGAAGTCCCTGTTGCTTCAACAAAACCTGAGAACCAGGATCCCAGACCTCTGTAGCTAGCCTATAGGCCAACCACTGTTGCAGAGGAAATGGGATTCTGGCCTTTTCCCCTGTCTTGCTCACTCACTGTGGGAGCTGGAGCCTTCTCACAAAATTCTCAGGTGCCAGCAACCAACCACTCAGCTCAAGAAAGCTGGTTATTCCAGACTGGGGCTGCATTCTTGATCTCTCTTGTTCTGAGGCTACAACTTCTTGGACTGAGCAGCTACTGGTTCCTCCAGTTCTCTAGCCTACAGATGGCCATTGTGGAACTGTCTAGCTGCTGGTCATGAGAGCCTGTCTAATAAATAGAAGAAGAAGGAGAAGGAGAAGGAGAAGGAGAAGGAGAAGGAGAAGGAGAAGGAGAAGGAGAAGGAGAAGGAGAGCAGCTGGTTAAATCAGAGCTGGGGAGGGAGGATCACAGCGATGCACATATGGACCACCAGCTCCCTACAGTCACCCTTTACCCAGTGCCCCTAAAGCCAAACTCCCCCAACCTCTCTCCCAAGAAAAGTACACCCTATAATTCCCCAATTACTAATGTTGGTTCAGATTTTTAACCTCCTAGTCTGGATGAATTCTGCAACATTCCCATTGCTATAAAAAGTATTATATAGTATATTACTATATAACACATATAGTTATATAGTAATATATATGTTATATAGTAACTATATATGTTATATAGTAATATACTATATAATACTTCCATAGTATTATAATCCTAGAATGCTTTAAGTGAATTAAATTCAGCCCTTCAGTGCAGATCATGGAGGCAATCAAGGTGAGAAATCAATGAGCAAAAAAAATTAGACTCCAATCCCCTGATACTCTGTAAAACAAACCAAAAATATTGGACAGAGGTTTCCAAGGGTATCTTTCTACGATTTCTGATTGAACATAATTAAGAGTCCCATCACCCTACAAAACTTTCAGACAAACTGCAGTTTATTTCTTAGGTTAATTTGATTGATTACACTCATCCCATGATAGAAACAGGAAATTAATCCAAAACTATCCATCTCCCCTTCTCAACACTTACACATGATAATGCAAGAAAGGAAGTAAGGTATGGATCATAGTTACCTTCAAAACTTTGAGAAATCTGTGGAAATTCATAGCTATGATTTTCAGATCATAGTTTTCACTTGATTCTAATAATCTTAAGTCACTTTTATTTTGAATTTATATGGGAACAAAACCAATTTCTAAACTTGGAAAAGTTTTTCATTTTTTTTTTAATTTTATAATCTAATTTTCTTTCAGCAGGGATGGACCTAATTTACATAAATCCTCTCACCCCCACCTTACCTCTGATAGTGGAATTCTAAACAAAGCAATCAGCCTGGCAGATGAGTCAGATTTGCTTATTGTATTGTACGCACGCATGTACTAGCTCTTTCTTGTTATTTATTGGTGTCAAGAGGTACAATTTAAAAAATCCTGCTCTTTAATTTTTTACTTTCTTATGACAGGCAGATTGCATCCCCCCGCCCCCTAACACCTCCTTGAGAGCTTACTAAATATTTGAGCATTAAGAAACCCTAATTTCTCCTCTTAGAATTAACTAGAAACATTTATTTTCATGCAACTTTTTAGACAAAGAGAACCCTTTATTTGGGGGGCTTTCAGGTTTTGGAATAAAATGAGTCTAGGTAAATTAGCTGTTAAAGTTACTGTTATTATGCTCATAAAAGCTACTAAAATAATCAGTTCATAGGGCAAAAATTCATATGTATATTACTTTCTTCCTGATGGATATTTTAAAAATTTGTCCTAGTATAGAAGATAGATGTGTTTTTTAATTGTAACAGATTTATATTACCAAGAAAATGACTATTACATGCATAAATCTTTAATAACACTGGTATTTCCATAAACATGGCTTTCCAAGCACATAAAATGTTGAATGCCCAAAGACAATTTGAATTATATCTGTCTTTGTTTGTCCTCCAAATCAAGGAATATAGGTAAGCAGTTTCAAATGCCAAGTTACAAACTGCTTTTTTTTTACTCCTAAACATTTTTTGTCTTGTTGAGCAAATGTGTCCCTCCTTCTAGTACATAGGGGCTGCCTCCAGCTCTTCTCCATTCCCATCAGAGCAGCAGCTATTTAAACATGAGAAATAAAGCTCTTCCAAATGACAAATTTTTGTTCATGTTTTCAAGCATGGAGGCAAACATTGGCAGCAAACATGAACAGCGATGAAAAAAAGTCATTTGGAATTTATTTTATTTCCCTCTATTTAGAATCAGCAAGATGTTGATTGGTGCAGTCCCTACAAAGACAATCACCCCCCCCCCCCCCCCCCCCCCCCCCCCCCCCCCCCCCCCCCCCCCCCCCCCCCCCCCCCCCCCCCCCCCCCCCCCCCCCCCCCCCCCCCCCCCCCCCCACAATGTGTGTATCTTGGTGGCAAATGAGGCCTATCTTGCCTTTCTAAAACATCAGCTATCTACCATTCCTTTAAATATACAAAGAGAAAAATGAGACAACAAAGCTGTGCTTTACACTCTATCAACTTTTCTGAATCTATGGATTGGAGAAACTTTAATATTTTACCTGAATTTGGCAGTTCCAGGTTTTTCCTTTCTGTCAACTGAATAAAACTACACACTTGGTGCTTGATAACATTCTCAAGTTATTTTTAAAGTTATTTTTTAAGAAACATTCAATAGCCTAAGTTAAATGTGTTTTCTTTGAATTATTAAATGCTGTCTTACATTTGAACAACACTTTATAGCTTATAAAACTTATTTCATTCAAAGATGATCTGTCTCTACTAATAGCCTCCCAAGTGTGGCAGAAAAGACGTTATCCCAAGTACAAATAAAGAACCTGTGCACCTGAGAAGCTCAATAACTTTCCTCAAGAAAGTAACCAAAAAAATGCAAGACTAGTGTTGACTCTAGTGTTTCCCAATCTAGCACAGTCCACTGGAGAAATCATCTTTCTTCTGGAGTCTCACTTGGTATTTATTTCCTTTGAGTCTTCCAAAATTTCTTATACTTCAGATAGAAAACCTGGAGCAAAATATGGTGGTTTTATATAAAGGGACTTATGTGGAAGAATATATATATTGCTAAATAATATTTATTTATTAATAATATAAATATAATAATATAAATAATATAAAATAAATATATTTTAGAACAATGGTGATACAGATGTTGTTTGAAAATCATAATGCCTACAGTTATTTTTCTAACTCATCTGCATAATACTATTTTTTTTAATGATCAACAATCCCCAATTTTATTTGTTTGTTTTCTTCCCTTAACAATAAATTGTTGATGTGGATATGAATGTCAGCTTCAGGAGAATGAAAGAGCATTGAGAAGACTGGTTTGGGGTCAGTTTTATTGTGTGTGATCAGAAAACGTGTATGTGACCAGTGGTACTTTTCCTAAGGTATGTGTTTTCAGTTACTTCTCTTGCTTTATCCTACAAAGAGAAGGGATTCTTTAATGAAATGGAGATCTGTCCTGCACCTTTGCGGCTGCTTTTCCATTTGGTGTGCAGTCAACTGTGTATTTAATACAAATATTGCTTCAGGATTTCCAGAGAAGATAAGAAGGCTGCTGGTGTTAGAATGCAGTGCAGAGAGAATCTGCACACAGGTAGCCCAGTGAAATTTAGCTTGGTGAATAATTACCATGATGATCATAATTAATAATTATCTTGTGCCAGTGGAGAATTGTACTAATTGGTAATCTCTTCTCTTAAAAGTCCTAATATTTTATTTCTGCTTATTGCTAACTATCAAGTGGAATGCTAATGGAAATGTGGATGACTGGTATTGTAATAATTATAACTGTAATCACATTCAGCAGCTAACCTCTAATTAAAATAAATCAGATGATGTAGCGAATTGGCTACATAGAGTTGTGTTTCCAATAATATATCTTATTGGAAAAAATTATTTTCTCCCACAGAAAGCCTTTGAAGATCAGATTAAAAATTATGTGGATGTGTTGTATGTCTAAGGAGATGTTTTCTGTAGTAATAAGTAGGTTAATTGCATATTCATCAGGTGATGGAGTTTCAGGATAAACACAAGTTAGCATATAATAAGTACCACTATTTCTAATGGAATTATAATACTGTTACCTTGCAATTATATGCAGGTCACTCTTGAATGTTCAGCCAGTAATGAATATATGTATGCAAACTTGAAATTTCTTAACTGAATTAGTTTTTTATATTTATTATTTAGTTGTAGTTAGACACAATAGCTTTATTCTATTTATTTATTTTTATGTGGTGCTGAGGATTAAACCCAGGGCCTTGAATGTGCTACAAGAGCGCTCTACTGCTGAGCCACAACCCCAGCACCTTGAATGAATTCTTAAAAGCAATCAGATAAATCTACTCATATGATTTTTAAAACACTGAATTGTATTATCAGGGGGAGATCATGTTTTCTTTGTATTTATGAGCATTTTCCAAAATTAGAGCTACAATTAAAAAGGGTATATATTTTATAAATATATATGATTGCATGTGTGTATACGTATATATACACACACACACACACACACACACATACACACACATAGATAGATAGATATCCCAAATATCAGTCCAAGCTATTTTGAACTGAGCACCACTAATCACTCATTATCAAGTAATCAAATAATACGAAAGCCAGCAATAAATGCATATGATGCATGTGTACATCTTCATGTGGATAGAAATAAGGAAATGAAAACAGGACAATCTCCTGAAATGACAAATATGAATGATAACTAAATTTGATATTTTAGAAACACTTTGTGCTGCTCTATGATCTTTCATCAACTTACTACACAGTCCATTTTCATTCAGTCAGAAAACTTTTAATGTAAAGGACTGGATACTAAGTATTTAATCTTTGTGAACCCTATGGTATCTATTGCAAAAATACAAATCTACTGTTGTAAAGAAGGCATCCATAGCAATATGTAAAGGAATGTGTGGCTGTCTTCTAATAAATATTTATTTGTAAAAACAGATGTTGAGCTGGATTTGGTGCAGAGATCATAGTTTACCAATCTCTGATATATTAAAAAATTATTGCCAGATGCAGTGGTGCATGCCTGTAATCCCAGCCACTTGGGAGGCTGAGGCAGGGGGATGGCAAGTTCAAGGCCAGCCTCAGCAATTTATCAAGGCCCTTAGCAATTTGGTGAGATCCTGTCTCAAAATATAAATAAATAAATAAATAAATAAGGCAGGGTATGTTGCTCAATGGTTAAGCTCCCCTGGATTCATCCCTGGCACCCAAACAAACAAAAATGTTATCAAGTGCTGTCCTAAGGGCAAGAGGTAAAGAGATTAAAAATAAGAATTCTTTCTTATCTTTCACTCTTATGAATGCCTACTGCATTTATGTTAGTAAGTTAGGGGGATAACAGGGAATGAGATCTATTTTCCTTGACTTGAAGAGGTTTAAAATTTGAGAAGTACTTACACCAATGGCAACTATTGTGGGTTAGATAGCATATGAATCATGAAAGTATCTAGAAAGTGTTAGGAGGGTTTAAGTAAAGAAAATACAAACTGTTATCTTTTAAGATTTCATCCAGATAGTACCATTCAAAGATTTTCAGCATTAGCTATATCAAAGGCAAAGAACTGTGAAAGAATAGGACCTAGTTGAGACCTAATGAGTGTCCAGGGAGGATGCTAATTATAGAAGTAAAAGTTAATGACGATGAGCCTGTACAGTTGGTTGGGACTGGATTGTGGAGGCCCTCAGTTTCCATATTAAAGTCTAGTTTTTATTTATGGCAACTGGTGGGAGAAAGGGAAGCATTACAGAACATTTGTAATGGCATGATAAGGTGTGAGAAAAAAGAGAAATTAGTGTGGAGACAGCATGGAAAATAGATTGAGGGGGAAAGCTTTGTGGGCCTATAGGTTAAGAATACAATTCAGAGTGTAATATAACAGCCTTTTAAGATATGATGAGGGCCCAAGCTAGCTTGCTGTCCAGGGTAATGGAGAAAGAAAAGATGGCTTCTAGGGTCTTTCTCCAGAAGGGGGATAGAAGATCTTGGCCTAAAGTAATTCATCTTGCTGAGCCAGCTCACATTCCAGGTTAATGTATGTAAATTATTTAAAATTTTTGAAAGTAATTGGCTTTAGAATGAGAAGGGAATGAGACTGATGAGGACTTCAGCTTCATCTGTAATATTTTATAACTTCTTATTCTAAAAAGATGTGAAGGAAATGTTAAAAATTAGCAGGTCTGTGTGGGATTATTCTTTGATCACAGTCATATTTCTTGGAGGCAAGAAATACATTTTCAATCATTTTAAAAATAGTTATGTTTTAAGGGTGTACAGGTTTATTTCAAGCCAACTTTATCTCACGTGTTCTCTAACTTTGAATTTACTCAATTTATGTCATTATATTCACATATTTCATTATTAATTAAATTATAACTTTTTCAATTAAATTTGTTTTTCAAATAAAGGTTCTATATAATGTGAAATGTCTAAGGTCATTTTTTTACCAGAAAAAAATGCCTAAAACTTTGTAATTTAGGTCAAAAAATATGGACAAGGGTTTGTAATCTATGGAAGTGGAGTTTTTCCAATAAAATCAAGTTATGCCATACACCAAAGCTGGGAGAGCAAATAAACAAACTGAATATGCTAAAAGCATGAGCCAAAGAAAAGCACAAAAGCACAAACATGTGAGTATTACACACACACAAACATTATATGTGTCTGCTTCTCAAATAATGCATATATATATATGTATATATATATTCAGAATATATATAATGTGTCTGTATGTATACACACACACACACACACAGAACACTGTTGGACTTCCTTATACACATTTTTTTAAATTATTTTTTATTCTAAGATGTTACAAATGACAGCAGAATGCATTACATTTCATATTACACATATAGAGCACTTTTTTACAAATCTCTGGTTGTATGCAAAGTATATTCACACCATTCGTGACTTCATACATGCACTTAGGGTAATGATATTCATCTCATTCTACCATCTTTTTTTTTTCCTTCACCCTTTTGCCTTGTACACATTTTATTATTAAGAATTATTTTTAAATTTTAACCTCACACGGTTGTTCCCACAATCTTTTCAATGTTTATGGTATTTAACTCCAGTCCTGCACATGCCTTTTGTTTTTTCACCTTCACTTAGGAAGAGGCTCTTTTGAACTTTGTACAGATCTTTAATAAAGCGTTCTCTTATATGTGACCAACTAGGTCTGCTTTCTATCAGTTTGAACTTTCTGGAGTCCAAATTCAATGTAGGAACACAGGCGAGTGCACCCATAGACAATGAAGAAATGCCCTCTTATTCCTAGAGTTGAAGAGACGTGTGCTCCCCAAAGCCCAGAAGATTGTCTGAATGATGAACACAGACCAAATGGCCCATGTGGATGCCAGTCAAAAGGCAAAGAAGCTCTTCATCAAATGATGGAACCTGGGAAAATAAAGCAGACCCTTGAGGATTGACTCCAGCACATCTGTTCCCCACTTTGCCTGATATCTCATGGAGGCTGCTCTTTGTTTTTCCCTTGGAGATCATGCAGGAATCAACTGCCAAGCATGCCTTACACCTCCATGCCATCTAATTATAGCCTGTAACACTCTGGAGTGCTGACAGTGCTGAGCTATTGACTCTTGACACTCTCTAAAGCTCTTAATTATCTTTTCACATAAGCCCCTTTCAGACCTGTCAACTTCTTTGTATTGTTTATGAAGAAAAAAAAGGTAGCATACTAAGATTTCAGGACTATGTACTTAGAGCAAACTTGCAGTTACACTTGTGAGTGCTCTTGACTATCTGTGCACTCACACACAGAGGAGCAAAGAGTGTAGACTACAGCTGCCTAATAAGAATTCTGATGCTAACTTGTAAAGGGGACAAATCAATTTAATCAGGTAAAATCAACTTAACCCAAACTTTAATAAGTCTGTCTTTAAAGTCATTTTTAACCTTTTCTTCAAATGCATATACATATATATATATATATATATATATATATATATATATATAAAATCATGCATAGACATATATCCATCTACACACATGTGACTAAACTTATAAAGAGGGACTAAAAGTGTTTGGAAAAATTCATTCAATCATGAGATTAGGTAATTTCAAAGGATATCCTTGTTTTACCTTATTTTAGAAATTGTTTTATGTAAACATATATTTAAGTACTTAAAAACTGCTTACATTAATTTATCATACCAGACATTCAAATAACCCTGAGAGACATAAAAAAGTAGTATTATTGCTAATTTTGACAATTTCGGATAAAGAAAGTGTAGCTCAGAGATTTGAAGTGATTTGCCCAAAGTCCTCTAAAAACTGGAAAAATGAAACTACATTTCAATTTAGAAGGGTTTAGGTTTTTTAAGTTAGCATGTATGGAAAAGATCATAAATAATTAAAATTACCACTGCAAATCTATCTTATATCATTTATTACATAAAACATAATCCATATATACACTGTGTCCCACCTAGTCCAACACACTCAGTTGCTGGTGTTGTCTTGGATGTTGCTGCTGCTGCAAGTCACCTCTCCCAGAACTAGAATCAACCACTGCTTTATTAGCAGAGAACCAGGTAGTGTATTTGGTTGGCAGTTAGACATCATGTTGTATCTGCAAACCCCAAATCACTCTCCAGATGCTGAGATGCTCATACCATTAAAGGTAACAAGAAATGTGGCCAGTAGAAGGAAGAAGAGATTTATTTTCCCTCTGGGGAATACTGTCTCCATCTACTATCATTTAAATTATTAAATTCTCTTTTTCTCATTTTTTTCTCTTTTTTCATGTATATGGTTGAAGCCAAGTAAATTAAATGGAATCTCATGCCCTTGTACAGTACCAGGCCTTTGACTCTAATTTTAGTCCTTTCATCATAAATTCTTTCATTTATTTCTACCTTGTTGATATGTAGTAGCAAATGAGTCTGATGCTAAAAGAACAAAACAGATTTCTCCACACTCCTTATTGAACAGGAAAACAATGACACTTATCAAATGTTTCAGTCCTACAGAATAGCAAAAAGAGATCAGGGACCATGAAATGGGAAAGAAATACTAACTTAAAACTCAAGCATGGGGCTGGAGCTATGGCTCAGTGGTAGAGCGCTGGTCTCGCATGTGTGAGGCCCTGGGTTCGATCCTCAGCACCACATAAATAAAATAAAGGTATTGTGTCCACCTACAATTTAAAAAAAAAAAAACCCTCAAGCATTATGCTTTATGAATAAGAAGAAAACAATTTTAATTCAAAGGGGTTTTCTCTCTCAGTGGAGTTTAACTCCACTTTCAGAGACAATGTGAATGAAGCAAGGAGCCTTAGCCTGATAACAATGCTATGATGTACCTAAAAATAAAGTCCAGGTCCTTGTGTGCCAAAATGGGGCCCTTTGCACTCAGAAATCACTCTGCAAAGTAAAGGGTGCCAAGCAGACCAAGGTGTGAGCAAAGTTCATAATCTCACTGTGTGCTGTTAAGCAAATTATCTAAATCCCTGAGCATTCATGGTCTAATCTGTAGATTTAGAAGAATGGTTGCATAGCTCACAAGGTTGCTACAAAAATCAAATGTGGAAATATGAACACAGCACATGTAATACATAGTTTGGCCATTTCAAGCCTCATCCACTTTCACCAAAATCTTGCTGAAATGAAAAAGACACATAAATCCACAATAAATTGTCCAAACTAACTACCAAATGGATCAATTCTAATCTTACAATTTCCTTTAATATTGACTGAGAATAAAGTTAAGTCCATCAACATAGTAATGACCACAGTCACTCATATTGTATTACAATGGGATTGAAATGACAAGAATTTTAACAATCAATGTAAAATGATAAGGTTGTTTGTGTTGCTTACACATGAAGTTTATCTTTTATGGAAAGGGGGGCCATCAAATTTAAAGAAACAGTACCAACCTGAGTTATCAATTCTCTTGTTTAAAAATTATCTATAGAATCAATTTTTAGAAATTCATGTACTTCTGTTTTAAGAAACACTGTGTCTTAGAGTGAAAAGACATAAAGGTTTAAAATATTTAAAGCTCGATATAAAACAAAGTGGTTGACAATTTTTCTGTGTAAAAACAAAAATGGGTCCATAGGATAGACATGTGTATGTGCAGTAATCCAGTGACTATCTAGTACCATATATTTCTTAGTTGAAACTTTGTATATCCTCTTCCCAAAAGAGATAATGCAGAGTGGACTTCAAAGAGGAAAGCCCTACTGTAGCTCTACGTAGAAAAATTCACTATTAGGTTCAGTTTTATATTGGGGTTAGAAAAGAAGAGGAAGCCTCCAGGCAGAATTTAGCAGCAGGGAGGTAAAGTAGAAAGGCAGAGGAACTCAAAGGAACAAAGGATTGAGCAGAGAAGAGAAACCTCAGCTTTAAGTTTATATCTACCACTCAGACGGGAGCTCCCATTCGATCTCATTGGATGTGAAATGAGGCACTTAGGCACTTCCTAGCAAGTCACATCATCTTTAACAGTACCATTTGTAACAAGTGACTTTCACATAACATTAGGTAACTTGGCTTTATTGGGAGTTTGATGTAGGAAGATGTATAAACAATATTCAGAATAAGTGGGAAGACCCAATGTATATGGATCATGGCCCACACAGGTAAATGAAAGATATTCAGTCATTTCACAAATAAGATGCACTAAAAATAGTTCTATTTATTATTCAGAACTTAGAATATTTTTTCTTAGGTAACAAGATCACCAATAATGGTACTTTTTTGAGACTAGTCTCCACATACCTATTTTACACACACTCTAGCATATTTTGCAATGCTTTTAGTATAGGGAACAGTATAAGAACATAGGAAATGAGGAGGGATATGGTTTAATTCAAGTTTTTTTTTTTTTTTTTTGGTTAGAACTTCATAAGCTAGATCAAAATTGGTTAAATCATGAATATTAAACTTGTGCAACTCAGTATATGTTAATTAAAGTTTAATAAAACTTTTTTTATAAAAGTTCAAGAAGACATAAGGAAATCCTTCCTTCCCCTGTCTCAGATATGACACAAAAAGAGAAAAGAAGATAGTAAATTTCAGTTTCTCTTATCACTGCTGAAGCTCAACTAAACGAAAGTTATAGAGGTCTTCGTGAGCTGACCTCACATCAAAATAGAATTTAAATTGTCATCTTTATCTTAAAACGTGGTCTAATCTACCATCAACATATTTGGAAATGAATCAGTCTTATACAGAATTTGAAAATTGACTGCACCTGTTTATCAATAATTATCTTCTTTAATTTGTTTACTAATCTATGTTCATTGTAGGAACAATCAGAAAACAGGGATAGGCATAAAAAAATCACATTTAATACAGTCTGCAGAGATCCTCTTACAATCAACTTTTGATTTTAATTCTAATTGGATAATATGAATGCAAAAAAATCAAAGTGGTATGAGAGCCAAAAATATTCTATATTTGATTTGGAAATTCCCTTACATTCAAATTTTGAATATAGGACAATCATTCACACATCAAATTACTATTATCTTCTTGCCTTGAAAAAGTAATCATTTCATGATAACAAAAACTTCTTTTCTAGCTTCTCATGAACTAGAATAAGTACCAGTTTTGTGACTCTATTATCAATTTACATAAATAAGACAAAATTTCAATATGATGATTTTCTCAGAGTTTTCTTCCTACGTCCATACTAAAACCCCTAAAGCCCACTTAGAGACATGCACAAACAGGATACCCCATAGTCCAGTTTATTAACACTGTACTGCTTTATGAGATTAAAAAAGGAAAGATCACTAACTTGATTGTGTGTTTACTTAGATATTAATGCATGCATACATTATATATAAATATATGTATATATTACAGATTCTATCACTGTCCTTTCAAAATTGTTACTGTCATGATTTTTTAAAACTCTGAAAAATAAGAATGGTGCTGTTAGGAAAGCAAAATATCTAACAAATTACCTTTGCCTCTCCCTTCATTTTGCTTTGGCTTCCCTTATTATCTTTTCCTTGCCATGTCTATTCTTTGTTCTCATTATTTTCTCTCTCCTCTTCCTTCACAAGGACACAGCCCATTAGGGAAATTCCCAGTCCCTTTACATACTCAATTACATGGTCTTTTCTGACTATTATCTCTAATTCATCACTACCACCAAAAAAAAAAAAAAAAAAAAAAAAAATCCTTTACCACCACCAAAATTTATTGCTGTTATCATCTAATCTTGTCTTCAATCAATCTTACAGAATAAACAAGTTTGCAAATGACTGGTTTAGATTCTACTAGGGAAAGAGTATTATTACTTGGGGAAAAAATGGGCTCTGAGACCAAACATAATTGAGTTGTCATTCTAATTCTCCTTAACTAATGATGTGACTCAGTTAATATCTTAAATGCACTGTCCTTAGATTCCTCATCTATGAAATGCTTACAGCAATGTGTACCTTATAAGTTTCTTGTTCTTTCTACTTTTCATTATAACAAAAGTCAAATCCAAATCTGAGAGTTATCTCAGAAAGTTCCTCCCTTTGGCCAACAGTGGTCACCACCAGAACTTCAGGATAGATTATTTGCCTTTTCATCTGTCAGTTGCTGTGTTAGTCAGCTTTTTGTCACTGTAATCAAAATACCTGACAAGAAAAACTTAGAGGAAGAAAAGTTTATACTGGCTTATGGTTTCGGAGACAGGATCTGTGGTCAGCCAACTCCATTGCTCTAGGCCTGAGATGAAGCAGAAAAGTATGGAAGAGCATGGAAGAACAAAGCTGCTTGGCTCATGCCAGGAAGGAGAGAGAAAAAGACACAGAGAAAGAGAAGGATAAATATAATCCCCAAGGGCATGACACCCCACCCTGATGCTCTACTTCCTCCAGCCATGCACAACCACCCAATAGTCCTTTCAAATTATTAATCTATCAAATGGATTAATCCATTGATGAAGTTATGGCTCTGGTAATCTAATCATTTTACCTCTGAATATTTCTGCATTGGCTAACACATGAAGTTTTCTGGGGATACCTTATATCCAACTCTTCATACTTGCTCTCTTCCACTTGGCTATTCCCAGCCTTCTCCACTAGCTCTGACATGCTCAGCTCCCTCATACATATTCTACCATCACTTCCTTACAAGTTACTGCACTCCCAAACAGAAGTTTTGATTTGTCTATAGTAAATTAATGGGCAGGGCACTGGGGTCAAACATAAGAGATTCCACATTTGTACTCTGCCACTTACTACCTATCTAAGCTTAGCCAGCAACTTCTCCTCTTTTTGTTGCAGTTTCCTCAACTATAAAATTGAGTCAATGATACCAACTGCTCAGGGTTGTTGTATGATTTAGACATAATAAAAATATAAAGTGCCAGGGGCTATACCTGGACACAGTAGGTGTCAAATAATTGAGATTGTCATCTTTTACAATGCCCCCAAGTTATTTTACCCATTGGATTCAGATTCAGACTTTGGTATTTCTCTTGCCCTCAAATCAACATTGCCCTTTGTGCTCTTTATTATTATTATTAATTCCAAACATTTTTACCAATTCTTTTTAGTTATATATAACATTATGATACATTTTGACAGAATCATAAAAGCATGAAATAGAAGGAGCTTACCTCAACATTGTAAAGATTACATATGATAAAACCAAGACCAACAGCATTCTGAATAGAGAAAAATTGAAAGCATTTCCTCCAAAAATAGGGACAAGACAAGGATGCCCCCTTTCACCACTCCTATTCAACATAATCCTAATTCCTCTAGCCAGAGTAATTAGGCAAGAGAAGGAAATTAAAGGGATACAAATAGGAAAAGAAGAGCTGAAATTATCTCTGTTTGCTAATGATATGATCCCATATTTAGAAGATCCAGAAACTCCACCAGAAGACTTCTAGAATTGATCAATGAATTCAGCAAAGTAGCAGGATACAAGATCAATACTCAAAAGTCAATCACAATCCCATATGCCCTTTGCACTCTTTTTTAAAAAATATTTATTTATTTAGTTATTTGTAGACAATGCCTTTATTCTCACGTGGTGCTGAGGATCAAACCCGGGCTGTGCACCTGCTAGGCGAGTGCTCTACCCCTAAGCCACAACCCCAGCCCCCCTTTGCATTCTTGATGAAAACTTTTATAGCCACTTTTCATGGAGAACAAAATCAGACCAACTTTGTTTGCCATAGGCAAACATAGTAAAGACCAACTATATTTAGTTTCAGGATCTATTTGTAACTTGAATAGAAAAAGCAGTAGATTGGGAATTTTCTGCCTCACTCTTAAATGGAAGGGGCCATATTTTTTATTCCTACTTACATTTTCAAGTTTCCAACACTGTCTTAAAAATCATTTCATTCGAGAATCCTAATTCCAAACTCTGACTCTCAAATCATATTGCATTTGCTTCATCCTGATTCTAAAGCTATTTCATTTTACTTAACTGAGTTTTCTGAGTTAAAATGACAAGTTTTTGAACCATTTTTCTCATGTCTGAGGTCAGAAAAAATGTAAGCAACCAAATTCTTTCTGCCAAGATCCAGTAGAATGACCACAGCTGGATTTGTTTCATGATTCTAGACTCAAAATAGGGAATCTCAGTCTGTCATTAAATTGACACATTCCTTAAAAACTTCTGCTGGCAAAGGATTAGATATTCATTTGCTTTGTTCCACAAGCATTCTTCTCTTAAGCCCAACAGTCTTTCTCTCCATGAGTTGCACTGACTTCTCAGCTGATGTTGGGGTAATCCATCCGGTCAGAACACCCAGCCTGCTTCTCAGTGTGAGAGCAGCCAGGGCACACCAGCACTGTCACCATTACAATTTACAACTAAGGTTGCTGCATTCCCAGCCCTTCTAATGTGACTATGCATACTAGATTAAATATGCCCAGAGACAAGGGAAATATCTAATATGTTCAATTATTTTATTGCATTATTCTATGGTATACATCATGTCTCCCCAGGCATTGAAAATAGTAAAAAAATAATAATAATAATAATAAGAGAAATCTTGTGATCATAAAAATGAGAACAAAATCCAAAACATGCCTTTGGTTTGTGGTTGAACATGTTTGAGTGGAAGATTATTGTCTTTTTCATCTTGAGTCTGTTTCTTTTATATTGTATTTAAATTAATTACACATGGAATACTTCTACAATGAGATATGGTGATGACTTCCTAACAACAAAGCTCAGTGGAAATCCCTGGATTTAGTTGGAGAAACAGTTGATGTGAAATTACTCCACCTTTTATTTAGTTATAACTCTGAAATCTAACAACAATAAAACATTGCATGTGGCAATTCTCACTGTCAATCTTCTTTTCTCTTGTTCAAGAAGGAAGAATGAAAGGAAATAAACAAAAATCATTACTATAATGATGTAAAGTTCAAATAAATAGTTTTCGTAAGATACAGGGAACTGGGCTTGTCAATCACAGCTTCTTTTCTCATATATAATATTATTAAGCATTTATTAAGCATCTTTAGCTTATGATATGCTATTTACAATATAAGAAAGACATGGATCATTTCCACTTCTAAGCAGAATGAAAGTGCCTTTTTTATCCTATGTAAATAGATTTTCTAAAAGTATTGGGATCCACTTTGAAAGTTTGACTTGAATCATATATGAGGTGAACTGAAGACTGATGCTACATTGTACTTTACCAAATATGCCCCTGCCAGAGAAGATATTCAGAGAACCAGCCTGGACACTTAATTGGTAGGACTTTGTATAAATATTTTACTAACATATTTCCTTAATTACTACAAATAGCAAAGAGACTAATTGGAATTGCTGGAGTCTTTAAGTAGAGTATAGGCATGCAATAATAATGCACAGAGGAATTAATTAATGAATGAAAATATATGGATTCTTACCGCTGGGTAGGTGGGTCTGAGCTAATGTGAAAATGTGATGATAGATGGCAGCAAATGTGAGAAAATTTCCTGTGAGGACTTTGCTAAGAGGGAAGTAACCCACTGTGATGGGCATCATCAATACAGACTCTCACAAATCTAAATAAATTTTTTATCACTAATATATCTATTATTCTGCCCTATGTTTCTCTTTAGGATGGTAACCAGGGAAAAGAAGTCTTTGTGAAGGCAAGTGTTGACATGCTCATCCATGAAGAAGTGGAAATGTAAAGAAGTGACATTTGGTATCATCATTTGAAACACTCATGATCTCACACTAGGACACCATTTCACACCCATTAGAATGGTTATTTAAAAGCAAAAACAGAAAATAACAAATAATGGTAAAGATATAGAGAAATTGGAAACTTTGTACACCATTGATGGAAATATTGGGAATACATAATGATGCAGCCACTGTGGAAAAAGACATGACAAATCCTCAAAAAAAAAAAATGTATAATAAACATACAATCCAAGAGTCTCACTTTTAGGTATTACTCAAAGGAATTGAAAGCAAGGACTTCAACTGGTATTTTTATGCCCGTGTTCAATGGGTACAAATAATTATTTGGGGAAGATTTAAAAGCTCTGCAAACAGATGGTAGTGACTGTTGCACATTAAGGTGAAGGTACTTAAAGCCACAGAAATGTACTCTTAAAAATGATTTAAAAAGGTATTTTATTATATACACACACTTGTACATATATAAATAATAAAACAGTATGGAGGTTTGAAATTTTGCATCAAATGTCTCCTCAAATAAATCCAAATATATATCTGTATATATGTATTATAACCATAAAATATATCCATATCAATATATTTATATTCATAAAAATAATGAAATACCCATGATAGTATTATTATAATGGTACAACCACGTTTTCTCCTACAAGAAATCCAGAAAACTATGGGTAAAGATTAGGATTTGATGATCTTTGTAAAAGTCTGCCCCCATTGCATATTTCTGAGTTTTCTTCTTGTGTTAAGAAGAAAACAATTCTCTCTGACCTTACTTATTAACAGAAAAACTTTAGAATTTTAACTCCTTTGTGCTTATCTTTAAGAGGGAGGAAACTAGGAGAATATCTTCAACTCTGGAGCAGGCAAAAAACGAATTAAAAAAAAAAAAACTGAAGGAATCAATAGTTGTTATTATGGCCAAAAAAGAAATGAAAACTAAGATCAGAGTACTATGGCAAGAAAGAAAATGTGTTGGACTAGTTATGGCAATCTAGGTATAGCCTGCAAGATCAAAGCTTAAGTGATAAAAAAAAAAAAAAAAAAAAGCCGGGCGCGGTGGCGCACACCTGTAATCCTAGCACTTTGGGAGGCTGAGGCAGGAGGATCGCGAGTTCAAAGCCAGCCTCAGCAATGGCGAGGCACTTAGCAACTCAGTGAAACCCTGTCTCTAAATAAAATTACAAGAAAGGGCTGGGGATGTGGCCCAGTGGTCGAGTGCCCCTGAGTTAAATCCCCGGTACCACACACACACAAAAAAAAAAAAAAACGAAGGAGAAGGAATGAAAGGGACATTGAGGAAATACAATATGAAACTAAGCTATGGCAGATCCACCGGCTCTTTGCCATATTTTGATTATGGCATTCTCTCTTACTGAATTCTACTTAGATGTGTTTGTGCAGATCTCCCATACTAGGCCTGGAATTCCCTTAGTTGGTGCATTAGTCAGCTTTTCAAAATACCTGACAAGAACCAAAACACATGACAAGAGCAATTTAGAGGAAGAAGAGTTTAATTTGGCTCATGGTTTTAGAGGTTCAGTCCATGGTCAGCTTGCTCCATTGCATCATGGAAGAAGGGCACAGAAGAGGAAAGCTGCTCAGCTCCTCACAATTGGGCAACTGAGCAAGCAAGGCACATGGACAAAATATAAACCTTAAAGAATTGACACCAGTGACATCTTACCTGCCTATAGTTACCCCCACTACAGTAGTCCTTAATAAGTCATCAATTGGATTAGTCCACTGATGAGGTTATAGCTCTCATAATCTAATTATTTCACCTCCTATATTAACACAGGAGCTTTTGGGGGACACCTTATATCCAAATCACAACAATTGATTTATAATAGTCATTCAGTAAACATGCCAAAGCAATACATGATGAATCAATAAACACATAAATATGCTAACATCTGTTGGAATTCAATTAAATCTATAAAAATCATTTAAATGACCTCTTAAGGAATTACAGTGTATCAGGAAAGTCAAGTACATAAATGCTTAATTGTCATTGACTCTGATAAATACATCATAGAGTTGATGGCAAAAAAAAATATTAGGGGACACAGGAGGCTTTTTGGAGCTTAGATTTTAATGAGCCCTTGAAAAATGAAAAATGGGAAGTTTTGGGTAGGGAGCTAAATGCAATTAAAATTCCAGAAAGAGAAGAAAACTAGTGTTCTAAAGGACACAGGAGCAGGGAAAATATAAGCTGTAAAGTTAGAGAATAGCAATATAGTTTCTAGTTTTATAGAATTGAGACTGGATTAGTGGAAATCTTTTGGTAATTAGGGAAAATTGTGTAAGTCAAATTACAACCTGAAGGGCCACGTATGGTGTTGTATATAACAGGAAACTACTAAAAAGTAGAAAATAGTCTTGGTCAGTTTTTACCTTGGGAGGATCCCTGAAAACAATGTGGATTGTGAATTTGCAAGAGGGGTTGACTGAAATGAGAGGAAGCAATAAGGAAGTTATCAAACATCTGTTTTTATAGAAATATATCTGTGAAAAATGTATTTTAAAAGGAGGCCAATTTAGCACATAGTCTTGGAAGCTCAAAAAGCAAGATCAGGTGATTTCATTTGCTTGGCCTCTGGTGAAGGCTTCAAGGCAAGTAGAATCATGGTGGGAACATGTACAAGAGGGATCATGTAGTGAGACAGGAAGCCAGAGAGTGATTCAGGGGTCAGATTTGCTTTATTATAAATAACTTGTTCTGGTGAGAACAATTCATTTACTCCAGAGGACCAGTAGCAATCTCTTCTGAGGGCAACATCTCCAATGACTTACTTACCCTGCACTAAGCTCCACCTCTTACAGATTCCACCACTTCCCAATTTTATTACACTGAGGACCAAGCTCCCAACACACAAATCCTTGGGGGACACACTTGAAACACATCCAAACAGCATCAGGGCTTAAATAGGGCAATGGCAATGGAGACAGGATGTATATGACTCTCCTACCATTCTAACTTCTAAACAGTATTGAAATGTTGAGAAATGGAAATACTGGCATGAACTCCCAGTAAGATGGGAAGTAAAGTGCTCAAGAGGAAAAGTTTGAAGTAATGCATTTTTTTATATTACGTAACAATTCTGATATTCATCCCACTTAGCCTCTGATGGTGTTCTGCTTATTCTTTTTTTTCTTCTCATGTTGTTTCTGCAATCAATGATTGCAAATTTGGGCAATCATCAGCTTATTAGCTTTGTCTAGGAAAGCATAATCCATTTGTACTAATTAGGAATAGTTGTGGTCCTTTGTTTTAGTCCTGAGCACCATGGACATCATCATAAACTGGGAAGGTGCCTAAGATGCTGAGTGACTTTGCCACTGACTTATATAACTAATAATTGACAAATGGGAACCTTTCACTTGGAAATGAAAGGAGGTTTTGAGGAAAGAGTTCTAATAAATGGGTCAGAAGAATCCTCATTTTTATTCTTTTGTCTTTGCTCAATCTCATTTTCCTATAAAAACTGAACTTTCCTTACCTTACCTCAGAAGGCATTTCAAATAAGTTTTTAAAGTCTTCCATAAAATTAAAGCTGAAAAAGACTTGCAAGTGGTTATTTGTATTGTTACAAAAGGGTAATGAGTGTTTCTGAAAGATCTTTTTGTGGAAGAAACATAAGATTGCTTTAACATCCTCTTAGAAGGCTTTGAGTCCAACCAGGTGCGGTGGGCACACCTGTACCTCAGGAGGCTGAGGCAGGAGGATCCTGAGTTCAAAGCCAGCCTCAGTAAAAGCGAGGTGCTAAGTAACTCAGTGAGACCCTGTCTCTAAATAAAATACAAAATAGGGCTGGGGATGTGGTTCAGCGATCAAGTGCCTCTGAGTTCAATCCCCGGTACCAAAAAAATAAAAGAAGGCATTGAATACAACATAGGAACTCTAGTATGAAGAGAATGTTCTTTAAGTGGAGGGTTTCAGGCTATAGACAGTGTTCTGCTGTGGACATAGCAAAGGAGGACAGTCTCAGGGCTGGTGACATTGAAGCATCAGATGGATAACTGGATTAAGTGTTTGTTAGAACTCCGGTTCTGCAATTCTAAAAAATGGTTTCTCTCTCATTATGACTGAGCAATACTAGATGACAGTTTACAATGGGATGCTACAAGGGTTTCTAATTAACTGAAAAGAAATGTCAAAACTGCTTTTTTAACAGTGAAATAAACATACAAAAATTTTTTTGAGAGAAGCTAGAAAAAGAGGAAAACCTATAGTATCATAGTGATTCTTCAATCTGGAAAACTTGAGCAAAAGTGTAATTGAAAAGAATGGAGATCATTCCTCCCATGTTCATCTAGAATAGTTTTCCCCAAGGAATGCTATTATTTTTATGCCATATTGCATTTTCAGAGGACTAGCAAGATATCATAGATATGACCTGGCCTTGGATTCTGTCTACCTCCCTTATGCTGTGAGGTCTGAGCAAAATCCTTAAATTTCTTAAGGCCAATCTAACTTAACTGTAAAATTCAGTTAATAATTCAACATTCATAGGCAGGCCTACTATAGACGTGGCAAAGCAGAGAAAATGCCCAGCTTTGAGTGCTAGTGAGATTTATATATAACTTGTCATGTCTAGCAAATGGTTGGCCAAGCTTTCCATATGGGTGTTGAAATAGAGGCTGAGGAGATGCTCATGAGAATCCAAGTTCAGTTCATCACTGGTTTAGATATACACTGGCCTGTCTGATGACTGGTAAGGCTTATACAGTCAAAGCCAAGAATGTTTCTTCAGAATAAAAGAATCATGCTAAATGAGAATGGAACCAAGAATCATAATGGTAAAACGATAACAACAACAAAAATGAACAAATAAAACAAAAACAAAAACTCGGTTTAAAATAAGTAATAAGATAGAAGACACACACACACACACACACACACACACACACACACGAAAAGGAACCTATTTGTAGCAACAATTCAGAATCACTGAAGTGAAGAGACTCCTTAAGCGGCAATGGAGCAAACCCAGTAACAAAGCTTATTCTTTTGAATGATGAATTTAGAGAATCCCCTCACTCAACAAGAAGGGATAACAAGGAAATAATATGGAAGATCCTCCAAAAACTGAAAATAGAAATATCACGATTCAGCAATCTCACTGCCAGGTATGTATACAAACGAAATGAGCTGAGTATGTTGAAGACACACCAGCTCTCCCATGTTTATTGCAGCACTGTTTGCAGTAGACAAGATATGAGAACAACCTAAGTGTCCATTAGTGCATGAATAGATTAGAAAAATGTGGTATGTATACACAATGGAAAATGATTCAGCCATTAAAAAAAAAGAAGAAGAAGAAAGAAAGAAATACTGTCATTTGCAGCAACATGAAAAAGCCTGGAGGACGTTATGTTAAGTGAAATAAGCCAGGCCCAGAAAGACAAACACCATATGTTTTCACTCATATGTAAAAGCCAAAAGTTTATAGAATAAAGGTTATGAAGGCTGGGAAGGGTATGGGGGAAGTAGAGAGAGGGAGAAGTTGGTTAATAGGCAGAAACTTACAACTAAACAGGAGAAATAAATCCTAGTTTTCTGGGCTGGGGTTGTGGCTCAGCGGTAGAGCGCTTGCCTAGCACGTGTGCGGCCCAGGTTCAATCCTCAGCACCAAGTAAAAATAAAGGCATTGTGTACAACTAAATAAATAAATATTTTTTTAAAAATTCCAGTTTTCTATGGCACAACTGGGTGACTATAGTTAACCATGTACTGCATATTACAAAATAGTTGGACAAAATGATTTTCGATGTCCTCACCACAAAGAAAATGTTTGAGGTGATAGATATGTTAATTACCCTGATTTGATCATTAAACATTGCATACTTACATTGAAATACCACACTATACCCCATAAATACATACAATTGTTAGATGCCAATCAAATTTAAATATTATTTTTTAAAAACTTGAAATAATAATTTTAAAACCCTAGAATATAACTGGTAGCAATCATGCTTTGTGGTGTTTTCATTACTGTTTAACCAACAAAAACCACTTTATTATACTTTGCCATAGATGGCCAGGTAGTTCAATCATCACAAGAACTCCAAGGAATCAGTTTGGAGGCTCCAGTGGAAGATATGGCCAAGCACATTCAGTGGTGCCAGGAGGTTCCCTAGTGGGTACCCAAAGATAGGGTGCTCAAAAGAGAGCATGGTACCTAGACCGACCACTGTGCTCAGCAGGAGACTGAAGAGCTTGGCACAGGATTGGGGTATCAGGAGGGTCTCTACGTCCACAGCATAAGAATGAAATATGCTGTATAAGAGTGAAGAAGTCCTGTTTAATGAAAACATTTTCTCAAGCTTTGAATACATAATGGAGTCAGTACTTAAAAACCATAAGACAGAAAAAGTTACACATCAGATAACAAACCACAAAATAGTCACCCATTATTTCTTAAAGAATTGCAATTGTACTAAAGTACACAGAAATTGGCTGACAGACTAAAGGCCCTTTCATAATATGATGTTCGCGCAGAAGTTGGTCTAGTCACACAGAACCGAAAGAACTAGAATAGCTGACACACTAAGAAACCCCAAGTTTTCCATTCTTATGTTTTGTGTGACCTTCAAGATTAACATCAAGTTTCAGATTTATGTGAGCTTTAAAACACATTCATGAGTTTCATTTTCATTTTAAGTCACTGTGATTTTCATGAGTTTCTCAAAAAGACATTAGCAACAAATCACCCAGGACTCATTTCAATTACACCCTATGCTTTAGTACCTCTGGAACCTCAGGAAGGAAGGAAAGTTTGGGAAATTGTGTTTTCACATATTTACATTATTTTTTTCCTGCAGACATGATATGGACTGAGAAAAGAAACTAATTCAGGATTGTGTGACAATGATTCCAAAGGCTCTCGCTCTGATTATAGTAATAAGATTTATGAGTTGATAAGACTTCATTAATTAAAAAATATACTCGAATTTCATATTTAGTGTGAGAATTTGCAAATGAACTGTAGATGTGTTTATGTGAGTAACACACCATGGTAACCAGACTATGGAGATAAAACCTGCTTAGATGATGCCTCGATTGAGTCCAAAACAACTAGCTAATTGAGAAATTTTCATTATCAGACCATACATGAGAGGGGGGCAATGATCATTAACTCATTGCTACTTTTGGCTAGCCAGTTAGGTTAAAATGATCATTTTATTGGACATGGTCTTTGAATTATTAAATATCTAATAAGAAAATCTGTGATGTAAGAAATTATTAGATTTCTTGCGTAGCTGGCCAGAGAATTGCCTACAATGCAGATAGAGTTTTGTTTGTTTCTGTTGTTATTGTTGTTTGGGGTTTGGAGTGTGTGTGTGTGTGTGTGTGTGTGTGTGTGTGTGTGTGTGTATCTTGTGCTGAGGATTAAATCCAAGGCCTCATTAATACCAAACATGTGCTCTACCACTGAATTATACTCCCAGCCCCAAGAAATAGTTTTAAAACAGTAAGTGTAAAATACATAGTAATCTCCAGGAATAGCACCAATAATTTTTTTTTTTTTTTTTTTTTTTGTGGTACCGGGGATTGAACTCAGGGGCACTCAACCACTGGGTCACATCCCCAGCCCTTTTTGTATTTTATTAGAGACAGGGTCTCACTTAGTTGCTAAGTGCCTCGCCTTTGCTGAGGCTGGCTTTGAACTCACGATCCTCCTGCCTCAGCCTCCCAAAGTGCTGGGATTACAGGCGTGTGCCACCATGCCCGGCAGCACCAATAATTTTATCAATTTTTGAAGAACTAAATTAAATGAAAAGACATATAAAAATATTTAGGTAAAATCCAGAAATTATTTTGTAGTACTTCTTAATCAAAATAGCATTCCATAAGCTTAGGGCGAGCAAGAGAATGCATTTTTTCTAACACCAGATCTCTCTCCCACTGTATTTTTGGAGATTTAATGGATAGAAAGAATATAGTTGTTGCAAAAACCTCCATTTGACTGACTCTCCATTCATTTACAAGGAGATGCTTCACTCTCTGGGTAATATGCAGTTCATGACACGTTCCATGCTGGTGGTTAGATGCTACTCTAGTATATGTATGCAATCCTGCACAACCCATTCAGCTATGTGCTTCACAAGAGCCCGTTGGTCTGGTTCTCAAGCCTATTTAGGCTAGTTTTAAAGGGATGAAATATGATGAAAATAAAGAAAGAATCTCATAAATTGTCATTGCTGTAGTTTGATCCTGAAATATGCCTCAAAGTTTCCTATGTTAAAGGCTTAGTCCCCAACCCACAGCACTATTGGAAGATGGTGGAACCTTAATAGGTGGAACATAGAGGGAGGTTTTGGGTCACTAAGAATATACCCTTGAAGGAGATTATGGAACCCTGATATCTTCCTCCTTCTTTCTTCTGCATCTGGCTGTGAAAAGAATAGCTTTGCTCCTGCACACACTTCACCACAAACCCCAAAGCAATCAGGCCAACCAACCATTGACTGAAATCTCCAAAACCATCAGTGAAAATAAACCTTTTTTCTTTATGAGCTGATTACCTCAGGTATTTTTTACAGTAATGGAAATGTGACGTATAGCCATTTCTCTGAAAATTAAGTTGAATTCTTAGTAAAACTCAATGAAAATTAGTCACTAAAAGGATGCTGCAACATTATGAGGAAGAAACTTGTAAGAAGTCCTGTTTTAAATTGCTTTTCAAATGTCTTTAAATTTTCATTAATCTTTAAATAAGACAAATCTGAAAAATATATGTAATGGATTGTGGGCACAGATTACACAATAAATATATCATTCTAAATGGTGGTGCCAACTTCCAAGCACTGCAATAAAAGAAATCTGACTGATGCCAAATAAGAAAAACTATACTGGTCATTTGGCAAAAACTATATATGTATATATTTCAAATTAAAATGAAATGCATGAGATATGTATTTACAGCATAAGATGAGATGTTTGTGTTTATAAATATATGTATTAATGAATGATTCATGCTGTATGGTTCTCTGCATTAATTGGAATTTCTGCTTACATGGCCAAATACTTAGGGAAATCATCACAATAAGAGGACTTCTGCAAAATAATCATGCACCTTCTTATATTATCAGCTTAAAATTGATAGAAATTCAAGAAACCCTTGAGATGTTAAACAACTTATGTATCTCATGTAAATTTTTTTCCTCTTAAAGGAAAAACTAGAAGTGGCATGGAAAAGTACAGTTTCCCCTAGCCTTATTCCAACATATTGTAGATCAGAACTTTGTACACAACAAAACAAGTAACCAAATACATAATTCTGAGAAATTATAAGATAAAAAATGTGGATGCAATACAATTGAAACTGGAGAACAGTATAATTGAAGGGACAGAAATGAGCTCAGAATCAGAGAACGAGGTGTGAGTCTCAGATTTCTTGGTTAAACAATTTTGTACAAATGAATTATCTTCTCTGTCTTAATTTTCTTTTCAGTTAAATAACAAAAGGCTACCTTGTCCCTAAGAATATTGAAAATATGACACAAAGATAGTGCAATCAAGGTGATGGCAAAGTATGTGCCATATATTGAGCATTCAAGAAATATTCTTATGAACAATTTAAAACGTTTTGCCATGATCGTGTCAGTAGCAACTTGTATGTGGTGCTGCTAAAATCTTTTCAGTTATGGGAACTTTTCCCTTGGAAGATGAAGAATTGTTGCTGTTTTAAAAATAGTCAAACAATATGATGTGTGCTACATAATATTTGTCTTTATATAATGTGTGTTTGTGTTCATATGTGCAGGAGCCCTGTTTGGGGATTGACTTTAATTGCAGTTGACTATGAGCCGTGGAGATTTGGCCATTGTCGCCACCCGTAGTCTCTCGGGATTTGTTGCGGGATCTCGAGTGACTTGGCCAAGATTGCTGATCGGGTCAGTGCCATTTTAGGGTGTGTTTTGGGCGTGTGTTAGTCGTTATTAGAACCAGAGAGAAAAGTTATCAGAATAAAAAGCTGTTTGTCTCCAGTTTGCTTCTGAAGTTTTTCCCGCGGCTCCGTTGCTCCAAGCGCTTCAGGCAGCAACAGGTGGTGGCCCGTACGGGGAACTTCGGAGCGGACAGGTAAGAACTGAAAGGTCTCTAAAGATGGGTTCGAATATAACTGAATCCCAAGTGATAGAGGCTATGCAAAGACTCCTTGATATACCTGACTCTGTTCTCAGTGAGGAGTATATAGACAAAAGTGAAAGTGATCAAAAAAGTGTAGATTCCACTGGGCCAACTGAGACCAGTAAAGAGAGTATTAGAAGAGACCCAAAAATGACAAAAATCCAAGCTATTAAAGCTATTCGGGAGTTATTGGCGAAAGCTGAAGGATATGTTCCACCGCCCGAATAGTGTTAACACCTGAAATGGGGGTTCAACTGATTCCCACAGGAGTCAGGGGACCTCTTCCCTCAGGGACTGTAGGACTTATTATCGGGCGTAGTCCTAAAAGCTTATTAGGTTTGCAAGTGACCCCAGGAGTAATAAACTCAGACTACAAAGGGGAAATAAAAATAATGCTTAGCTCACCCCAAAGTATAACTTCTGTTAATCAAGGAGATAGAATTGCTCAGTTGCTTCTTCCCTTCCCAATTTACATAATTCATTTAAAATGGGTATGCCTCAAGAAGGGAACAATAGAGGATTTTGTTCCACTGACTCAAGTCCCATGGCTTGCTGGGTTCGAGACTGTTCAAGGAGGCCTATGTGTAAAATAAAAATCCAAGGAATAGAAATGGAGGGATTAATAGATACTGGAGCTGATTCTTCCATTATTAATTTACGCCAATGGCCCAAGCACTGGCCTCTGCAAAAAGCTTCAACCAGTTTAAGAGGCTTGGGATATAATAACCTCCCAGATAAAAGTGCAGTAATTTTAAAATGGAGGATGATGAAGGCCATAAAGGAACATTTCAGCCTTATGTTTTACCTAATCTACCGGTTACTTTATGGGGAAGAGATATTTTGCAACAAATGGGAGTACACCTTGCAACCAAGCCTGCAGATGTTAAATGTGAAAACCTACAGGGTAATCTTAACCATAAAAGAACTCATTATCAAAAAGTACAGAGTAATCTTAACCCTAAAAGTAATCATTGTCATAAAGGAAAAAGATATTTTTTTTCGGGGCCACTGAGAAAATAATTTTGAAAATACCATGGCTTTCTGATAAGCCAGTGTGGGTCCCTCAGCGGCCCCTATCTAAAGAGAAATTACAAGCGGCCCACCAATTAGTTCAGGAACAACAATTAGAAGCAGGTCATATAGAACCAAGAAAAAGTCAGGAAAATGGCGATTGTTACATGATCTTAGTTATGGGGCCTACTCAACCTGGACTTCCTAGTCCCGTAGCTATTCCAAAAAATTTCCATCTTATTACTCTTGATATAAAGGATTGCTTCTTTTCTATTCCCCTACATCCTCTGGATGCCCCCAGGTTTGCTTTTTTCCGTTCCTTCTATGAACAATAATGGCCCTGATCAGAGATATCAATGGAAGGTTTTACCACAGGGAATGGCTAATAGCCCCACCATATGCCAAATATATGTAGACAAGGCTATCCAACCCATTAAAAATAAATATCCAAACCTCATGTGTCTACATTACATGGATGATATTTTATTGGCCCACCCTAATCAAAAAATCTTATTTAATATATTCAGTGATGTGGTAGAAAATTTAAAAAAATATGGATTATATATAGCAGAAGAAAAAGTTCAAACCAGATCTCCCATATTATATTTAGGATTTAAAATCATGGATACTTTTGTTAGGGATTTCCAAAAACTACTGGGAGACATGGCCAACTAAAACCTTTATTTGACATCCTTCGTGGAGATCCTGATCCATCTTCACCACGACATTGACTCCTGATGCTAGGAAAGCTTTAAAATTAGTAGAAAAAGCCATTTAAATGATTGGGCTATAGCTAAATGCTTGCAGCTACAGTTGACTATGAAACATTTTTTTCAGATAGCCACTATATTGTATAAGCCGTCCCAAAATTAGAGTTAGCCAAATACAAAAACTTTTGTGGGCAAGAAAAGAACCTCTATTCGGAGATTTGGCCATTGCCCAATCGCCAAGCCTGCATTGGGCATCCCCAAAATACTTAAAACAGATAATGGCCCCGCATATACGTCCTCAGTTTTGCGCAAAATTCAATATATCCCATAAAACAGGCATCCCATACAATCCTCAGGGTCAAACCGAACACTCAGTTGCCCTGTTTACCTTAAATTTTTTAACTTTAGACTCTAATGGTTATTCTGCTGGAGACAGACATTGGAATCCACACCAACAACATAAACCTTTGGTTTACTGGAAGGATCCATTGCTCCAAGCGCTTCAGGCAGCAACACATATGTACATATAAAGATGAGAATTCAATTCAATTATAAAAATATACATAGATAAACAGATGATTGAGATACATGGTAGATAGACAGACAGAGAGATGGATCATGTAAACTTGCTTCTAACAGGCCTAGATTCCTCCAAACATAGTTTGCTTAGGATGTTGCAGTCTTTAAAGAGCACTAACTATATTTCTATTCATTCACAGAACACATCTGTCTCTGGAATGGGATACATAAGGACTTTATCTCCCTGAAACCAGTAAAAGAAAAATAATGAAAGACGCATCATGCCTCCAAAAGGAAAAATAATATCAATTTTCCTTATTTTACTGAAATTACTGGGTCTCTCCAAAATTGGTGGAATTGTACATTATTCTTAGATGTCTGTTAGAAAACTTAACTGGGAATTTATTAAATGAGTACATTAAGTGTCCTGTCTTTTTCTAATGTATGTGTGTTATGAGCTTATTGATGTACACATAAAGGTAAATGTAGAGATGTACATATTGAACACTGACCATTCCAAGACTCAGAGATTGCTTAAGGATGGGGGAAAGTGGGGAGAGGTGAAGTTATTGCTTTGTATTAATATGTTTCTATATTACTTAACATGTTAAATATTTATTACATCTCTAATTTAAAAAAAATCTGGAGAAATGAAATGAATACAATAGAATCTAGATTGTTCTCTGTAATGGTTGACTTGGGAAAATTAACTTCACATTTTGGGGTGGCAGGAAAAGTCACTTTTATTCACAAAAATAATTCTGAGGATACTCTATTGTAGTAATGATATTCTAGGCATTTCATATCAAATTTCTTATTGAAAACTACTTGAAAATCCAAACAGAATGCTAATTTTTTTCTTTGAATAAAATAGAGAACTAACATTTCAGTGAGGCCAAGATCCAAGAAAAGAAGAAAATCTAGAAATTTGAACTAAGCATTTGGACTGCTTTTCTTTTAAGAGTATCAGTCAATTTTTGAAAAAGTGGCTAAAAGCCAGTATGTCAAGCCCTAAAAGGTATAAGAACATAAAAATTAAAATTTGGGCTTTTCAAATTAGGAAATAGATTCCTTAGAAAACTATTCCAGCTTTTAATTAGGATTCTGAAGGGCCGCATATTCCCTAAGGGTAGGGGCAAACCATAAATGAAACAGCCCTGGCAAACTCTAAAACTTGTCTTAACATTATCTCACTTCCTGACTGGACTAAGGTGACCTGGAATGGCTAGTTAGAAAGAAAGAGGGAAAGAAAGAAAGAAAGAAAGAAAGAAAGAAAAGAAAGAAAGAAAGAAAGAAAGAAAGAAAGAAAGAAAGAAAGAGGGGAAGAAAGAAAGAAAGAAAGAAAGAAAGAAAAGAAAAGAAAGAAAGGAAGAAAGAAAGAAAGGGAAATAGAGGGGGAGGAGGAGGGAAGAAGGAAGGAATAAATGAAGGAAAGAATAGAAAGAAAAGAAAGGAGGGAGGGAGGGAAAGGAAGAAAAGAAGGAAGAAAGAAAAGGGGAAGGGGAAGGAAACTGACTCCCAGACACACACGTAATTTTTTTCAGAAGGAAGATATCATGAACTAAGGCTCATTAATTCTCCTCAATTGTGTGTATACAGTGTTTATCATTAATAAAAACTAACAAGAGCACAAGGAGACAGTGGGATCGAAAATTCAGAGAGAAAAAAAAGAAACTATAGAAGCAGATCTTTGAGGGATACTAATCAAATAAAAATTTCAGACACAAGGTTCAAATAGCTGAGCTTAGTATGTTCAAGCATATCAAGGGAAAAACTGAGAATTTCAGTAAAGAACTGAAAACTATTTATCAACAAGAATTTTTTATAAAACAAGTTATTCTCCTATATTACATAATCTTGTATAATTTTCACAATCCATCAAAATAATCAAGCCAGTAATTAAGAAACCTACTAATCCAAACTTAATGACCCTTGTAGTGTTTTTGTCAGAATATCTGTTTTCTCTAACATTTTTAAATTTGGAGGGCCCAAAATTTCTTTAACAATATTAATTTCATACCTTCCAACCATTACGATTCTTTATAATCACTTTATATTTTTTAAAAACTGTTTTACTCTCTTTGAAAAGTGAATAATTTCATCCAATTGTCAGTATCTCCCTTCTTAGTCCCACACAATTTTCAATTTAATACCCCTCCTATTGAAAAAGCCTTCTAACAATTTCCTAATTATAAGTATTATGCATGTAAATGAGTAGCTACAGAAAAAGAGCTAATAATATGTGCACTAGAGAGAATATACTGTTAAGCTATAAAAGCTGAGAATTTAATGACAGAAAAAGGAAGTATTGAAAGGCATAAAATTACATAAAAATAAATTAAAAATTAAAATCAAGCTTATTGTTTCCTCTCTTTAGAGAAAAGCAGCTGCCTCTGTGCTATTTTTATTTGAAAAAGTTTAATTCTATATTTATATTTTTGCTTTCTCTACATATGTATGCATACATAGACATTTGCCGTATTTACAAACCATGGAATACATAAAAAGCAGCAGGCTAAATTAATATAGTTTTTTTATTGGGGGGGGGGCTAAATATATCCCTTTGGCCCAAATTAAAGACAGAGAATTTCACACAAACAAACAAAAAAACCCCACAAATTATAAAATTATGAACTAATATATTTGAAAGTACTTCTTTCTTAAGAGAATTTTCTCTTTTTGAACAACTTAAATAAATTTTAGTAATGACCATATTTGAAAGAAATCAATCAACTTTTGATAATAAATCATATGAGGAGCACTTGGTCAGAAGAATTTTGATGCTTCCTGATTGCATAGCTTATAGCATACCAATGCTCCCACTAGAAAAACTTGAAAAGCTCCCCAAAATGCAAAGTATCTGGTTGTAGGTATCAGCATGCTGATGTGACATTAAGAACTTTAGGACCTAGATTAAAGACTGGGAAAGGTCCTTAAAATGAGCTCAAACTTCTTCCTTCTGATGTAACCTGGATCATTTGTTGAGCTCTGACATTGGGAACTGAGCTAAGAAGGAAAGCAAAGGATATTTTCCAAAAGGTAGAAAGTGCTTTAGCCAATTGCAAGAGCCCAAGAACACAAAATGTGGAATTTGGTACTCCAAGGCAGACAGGTATTAATAAAATCCAGGAGAGAATGAGATAATGAGATACAGAGAACTAAGCCCAATATTTGGAACTCTTTTTCTTCTTGATTCATTTGTTGATTAATCTGAAAAAGACCAAGGACTAAGAAGTCAATATGAAAATAATTGAAAGGCATGAAATGATTTTAGTCATCCCTTTGTTCCAGGGAACAAACACTGGAGTTCATGACCTACAAAGAGAGTCCTTAGGAAGCTCGTCTGCGATTTGAAACCATGGAAAGTGGATGAGAGGAATAAAACCAGAAATAGAAAGATCATATATACATCTGCATATCCACATATATAACATCCCAAAGTACATGAAGCAAAAACCGACACAATTGAAGGGAGAGGTGGATGAAGACTTCAATATCCCGTTTTCAGTAATGGACAGGATGACCAGATGGGAGGTCAATAAGGATGCAGAGGACTTAAACAACATTACAAACTAATTTGAACTAATAGAGCATTTACCCAATAAGAGCCAAACATATATTCCTTTTTAAGACTAGATGAAATATTCTTTATGATAGATCCTGAATGGTCTTAATACATATACCATTAAATAATTCTCAGTATATTTAAAAACATTGAAATCATTTAAATACATATTCTCTAACCACAGTGGATTAAAATTAGAAATCAACATAGAAGGAAATATAGGTATTTCACAAAGATATATGTTTTAAACAACACACTCCTAAATAACAAATGGGTAGAAGAAGACATAGTAAGAAAATTAGAGAATACTTCGAGATATATGAGAATAAAATCACAATATACCTATGTTTATGGGATGTAGTATACAGAAGAAAATTTATAGTTATAAACATCAACATTAAAACAGAAGAAAAATTTCAAATCAATGACATTCTTCCACCTTAAGAAGCTAGAAAAACAAGAGAAAAGTAACATCAAAGCAAGCAGGAGGGAAAAAATAACAAGAATTATAGGTAAATATGTGAAATTGAAAATACAAAGACAATAAATTAAAATCAATATAACAAGACTGGTTCTTTGAAAACATCAACATAATTGACAAGATTGAGGCTGATTGACCAAGGAACAAAAAAAGAAAGGTTATGAAAATCAAAAATGAAAGATGAAGCATTACTATCAAGCATACAGAAATAAAGAAAGGTTAAAGGACATACTGTGAACAGTTGCATGGAAACAAATTATATAACCTAAAAGATAAGAACACAGTCCTACAAAATATATGCATTATCCAAACTGACTCAGGGAAACAGAAAATCTGAATGGACAATGAGAGCTAATTTTATGTGTCAACTTAACTGGGCCATGGAGTACCCAGATATCTGGTCAAACGTTATTCTGGGTGCTTCTGTGTGATATTTTTGGATGAAATCAACATTGAAATTGGTAGAAAAATGCAAATTGCCCTCCATGTGTAAAATAATTTTTACAACTCAACAATAAGAAAACAAAACGAGCAACCCAATTTAAAAATGGGCAAAAGATCTGAACAAATACCTTGCCAAAGAAGATATACAAATAGGCAGTGAGAATATAAAAAGATGCTGAACACAATTAGTCTTTAGGAAAATGTAAAATCAAGATCACAGCAAAATTCCACTACCCAGAACTAGTGTAGCTATAATAATCAAAAGAGGAAAATTGTAGGTAGTAGTCAGGGTCCTATAGAGGAACAGAATCAATAGGATATGAATGATTATAAAAGGGAAAAGGGGATTTATTAGATTAGTTTACACAGTCAAAAGCTGGGTAGTCTCACAATGGCCATCTGTAAGCTCGAGAACTGGAGAAACCAACAGTTGCTCAGTCCAAGAAAATGGAGCCTCAGAACTAGAGGGACCAATGATGCAGCCCCAGTCTAAGACTGAAGGCCTGGAAGCTCCTTGGAAAATAGCTGGTGAGATTCCACACTACAAGAGAGAAAGAGCTGGAGTGTGATCCACAGGCAATGACAGCAGCAATAGACAAACCTACTCAAGAACTGAGCTTGTATCCACTACGGCTTCCTCCTTTTTCTGCCTTTGGTTTCATAGGGGCCCCTGGCCTTGCCCACATTCAGGGCGGGTCACTCCCCTAAATTTGCTTCCCACATGCCAATCATCTCTGGAAACACCCTCAAAGACACAACTAGAAGTCTCTTAATCCTAGGTATTTCTCAATTCAACTGAGTTAATAAACCAGATAAACTATCACGGTAGATTTGACTAAAATAGAGAATGCGGAAACTACAAACATTACTGGTGGGAACTTAAAATGTTGCAAATGCTTTGGTAAACAGTTTGGTGATTTCTCAAAAACTTAAATATACAATTAGCCTATGACTCAGTATTTATACTCTTAGATATATACTAGACATAATTAAAAAGAGATAATCAAAAACTTACTTGGAATCAATGTTCATGGAAGCATTGTTTATAGTAGGCAAAAAGTGGAAACGACCTAAATATCTATCAAATGATGAATAGATAGCCAAAGGTGGTACATGAAATATTATTCAGTCATCAAAAGAAGTGAAGTTTTCTTTCCATCTACCTCCCTAAACTGGGGATTGAATCCAGGAGTACTCTACCACTGAGTTACATCTCCAGCACTTTTTATTTTTTTATTTTGAGATAGGGACTTCCATGTTGCCAAGGTTGGCTTTGAACTTGTGATGCTCCTACCTCAGCCTCCCAAGTTTCTGTACCACCCTGTCCAGGGAAAAATGAAGTACTTTGTTTTAACATAGAGAAACCATACATACAACCCAGATGAACCTTGAAAACATGGTGTTAAGAGAATGTGTCAGTCACATAGGACCACTTATTATATGACTTCATTAGTATGAAATGTCTAAAATAGAAAAAAATCTATAGAGACAGTAGTTAGTGGTTTGCTAGGGCCAGAGGGTATGAGAAGATTTGGAAGTGCTTCTAAGTATTATGAAGTCTTCTTTTCATGCCAACAAAAATTTTCTAAAATTGATTGTGGTGATGGATACACTACTGTGTCAATATACCAATAGCTATTGAGTTGCACTCTTTCTTTGTGTTTTCTTGGTCAAATGATTTTATTTTCAACAAGTGAGAAAACTGAGGCACAAATAGAATGCACAAGTTAAAAAATCAACAGTGATTTGAATGAGTGACTTGTCATGACCATTGATAGCTGTGCGATAATGCCTTTAGATTCCTTGCATATATTCTGAGAAAATTCAATTTACCTTCTATTGAGTTGTGCACTTTAAATAGAAGACTTGTATTCACATCTCAATAAATTGTTTTTAAAAACTTGTACCATTCTGCTAAATCTGTTACAGCCTTTTATACATACATGAAAAAATAAAAATGATTTAGGACCATCTTCACAAAATGGTCTAACAATGGTCTTCACAAAGTGAATAAGCAAATAGCTGATATCATGTGACAAATTGCTCACGATAATTAGACAAATGCAAATTAAAACTACAAGACACTACTGTATATCTACCATAATAGCTAAAATTCTAACAATGCCGACAAGTCTGGACGAGTGCTATAGTTACTCTGGAACATTGATGTAATGCTGAAGAGATCATAAATTGGAAATTCTTTTTCAAAATACTTTTTCGCAGTATCAAATGAAGCTGAATATATGCAAATCTATGATGCAGTGACTCTACTAATAAGAGTATTATCAACAAAATTGTATATGTAGAAAAGAAGCAAATCCAAAGTGAGAACATTTTGTCAAGTAAATACATTGAACTCTTCAAAATGTCAACGTCAATAAAAAGCAAAAAAGGTTGAGTAGTTCACTTTTGATTAGAGGGGATAAAACCAACTTGATACTTGAATGAAAGATACTTGATTCTAAATTTAAAAAAATTAAGAGGGAGCCATAATGCTCCCTCCTCTTATTGACATGAACAGAGCAATTTGAGTATTAATGGTATATTATTAATAAAAATGTTCTATCCAAGCTACATTTCTTGAGAATAGTAACTGTGTTTATATTTAAAAAATTGTTTTTAGGTTATAACTCAAAAAGCAACTTAGGGGTGAAAGAAAGAGGAAGGAAGCCAACTTGGTGACACACACCTATAATCCCAACAACTCAGGAAGCTAAAGCAACAGGACCACAAATTCGAGTCCAACCTCAGCAACTTAGCAAAACCCTGTCTCAAAAATAAAATAAAATAAAAAGGGGTGGGGATGTAGCTCATTGAAAGAGTACCCCAGGGCTTAATTCCTAGTACCCACCCACCCCCCAAAAAAAAGAAAAAATGAAGAGAAAGAGAAATGAAAAGAGAAAGTTGATGTAATGAAACTTGGAATGGAACTACCATTTGACTCAGCTATCCCATTCTTCAGTTCATACTCAAAGGATTTAAAATCAGCATACTACAGTGACACAGCCACATCAATGTTAACAGCAGTTCAATTCACAATAGCTAAACTATGGAACCAACCTGGTGCCCTTCAACAGATGAATAGATAAAGAATGGAATATTACTCACCCTTAAAGAAGCATTAAATTATGGCATTTGCAGGTAAATGGATGGAGCTGAAGAATATCATGCTAAGTGAAATAAGCCAATCCCAAAGAACCAAAGTCCAAATGTTTTCTCAGATATGTGGATGCTAATTCACAATAGGGGGAGGGGGCTAGGAAAGAACTTTGGATTAGGCAGAGGGGAGTGAAGGAAGGGGAGGGGTTATGGTGACAGGGAAAGATGGTAGAATCAATCAGACATTATAACCCTGTGTGCACATATGATTACACAACAGGTGTAATTCTGTCATGTGCAAACAGAAGAATAAGAAGTTATACTGTACTTATGTATGATGTGTCAAAATGCATTCTACTGTCATGTATAACTAATTAGAACAAATTTTTAAAATGGGAAAAACTAGATAAATGGTGTATGGCTATACATTGTACTATTTTTCAAATTTTCTTAATTTTGTCCCCAAATCAAAAGTTGGGGAAAATTTTAAAAAAAAACTCCGTATACATGTATACCAAAAGATGGATGCACAAAATTCATAGTATTTCAGTTGTCAAAAGCTTGACAACTCTGAAGTTCAATAGTAAAATGATAAATAAATTGTTACAATGAAATATTGCATAGAAATGGGGGATGAGCAAATTACTGCTAGACAAAATAGCATGAATATTTTTCACGTATATAATAGAGATGAAAAAGAAGCCATAAATACAATCGAATTATAGTGTTTGATAGTAGGAAGTTAAACTAGAAACAATAACGACAATAGAAATTAGAATTGTGGTTATTTTTGTAGATACAGTGACAGGGATGCTGCAAAAGGGGAATTTTCGGGAAATAATATTATAAATCTCAACCATGTTTATAAAGTAATATTCACTTTGTGAAAATTGTGAACTATTCAACAGGACACTTATTATGCACCTTTCTACATGTATGCTCTTCTTTGGTAGAATATTTTTTTTTTAAGTTTGAGGCTCAAACATTATTTACACTGTGCTTGTTAGTGACAGCAACTAAATACATCACCAGTTTGAAAGTGCGAGTTAAAGAAATTACAGAGATTATTGACACACCAGAGAAAAAATGAAAATGGGTTTGTACAGATAAAGAATTAGGTTCCCAAGGTGAAAGGTTTCCCAAATAAGCCTTGGCTACAGAACTGTAAAGTTAATCAGAATCATTTTACAATTTGCAATCAATAGCTCTTCCTAGTTAGATTATTTTTAATAGATAGGAAAGGACTCTAAAATTTGTCCAGGTGAAATAAAATAAGCTTCAAAATGCAGAGTGGAACCCTTTTCATTAAGAAGAAACATCACCTTATTATAAAAGGCTTCTGCTACTCACCTGACATTTTACTCTTTGATATTTAAAATGAGTAACAAATAAGATTCATTAGGTAGACAAGGAAAAACTTCCTCCCTCGGACTACTATTACATTCTTCCACGGTATCAGCTTTCACACCAAATAGCCAGTCTTCCTTCCTCTTCTACATCTCCATGCTTTCTTGAAATGACCTTAAATTAGACATTTCTATCTCTGAAAGAGCACATTTATGCTATTAAATCCAGATGCCCCATCATAGATCTTATTTTTTCCCTCCGTGAAAATATCTGCCAGCAGTTCTTTGTGTAGACACAATAAAATGTTGCCTTGGAATATATCAAAGTAATACCATTTGACACAAAAGAGATGTATGCAGAACAGGCCCTGGCCTGAGGATGAGCAACATTAATTTTGATTAGCAAACCAAGCATTCATTTGGAATGAAGGCCTCTAGGGAAGGAAAGAAAAATTTTGTCGAAGGCTGTCAGAGGTGTTTCCAGGAAAGAAGGGAACTATATGGAGCATATCTCTTTCCCCCATGATTCAGAGTTCAGGAAATAGGGGAGGACCAGCAAGAATCAACAAATGTCGAGTGGAAAGGAATGAAGAGCTCAACATAAAAGCCATCATTACCCTAGGTACATGTATGACTGCATATATGGTGCGACGTTACATCGTGTACAACCAGAGAAATGAAAAGTTGTGCTGCAATTGTGTACAATGAATCAAAATGCATTCTGCTGTCATATATACCTAATTAAAATAAACTAATTAATTAAAAAAAACCAGTAAACTGGAAGACATGGTGCCAGAGGCCTTCTCCTGATTACTGCTGCGACTAGAACATTCCACATCTGCCAGAAACAGCTGTCCAAGTAGTGAGTAGACCACAAAATACCACTCCAGACACATGTGGACACAATCTTCAGGGGGCAGAGGACTCATCAAGGCTCTGATTCGGGATATGAAAAGTGCAGCTGCCCTTCCACCTGCTAGAGACAACCTAGGTTCCTCTGCACCCATTCAGCTGCTTTGTCCCAAGACAGAAGCACACCTGCTGTGTTTGCTGAACACTAAGAGGGATAAGCAGTGAGGAGAGCCAAAAAGGGATAACAAAAAAAAAAAAAAAAAAAGAAAAAAAAAAAAAAGAAAAGGAAAAGAAACAAAGATGATGCAGATCTTATTCAGCCTTATACTTGCTGTTTAGAATTTAGCTTTTATTTTGAGTGAGCTGGAAAGATAATTTGCACATAGAAGTAACATTCCCTGATTTACCTCCTAACAGGATTACTTTAGTAGCTGGACTAAGAATAAATGTCAAGGGGGAATAGTGGAAGCAGAAATACCTGTTTAGATGGTAATGCAATAATAGAGATAAAATATGATGGCAGTTTGGAATAAGGTGCTAGCAGTGAAAGTGCCAAAATCAATATGCATATGGTTTAGTGACTATAATTTTTTAGTATATTACAATATCTGCTCTCTATTCTTACAACTATTTCTAGATTTCTATTAATGCATTTTTCTTCTGGATGAACTTAGGAGTTAGACAGGCAATTTGAAACACAAAAATTATATTTAAACTTTAATTAGAATTGCCACAAATTTAAAGCACCTTATACAAGAACAATGTTATGTGCTTGTTTAGCATGTGGGAAGCCCTAGGTTTGATCCCCAACATAAAAAATAAAAAGAAAAAAAAGAAAAGATGCTATATCCTAATCTGCATTGATAACATTTTATAATTTAAAATAAATATTGCACATTTATACTTGAATTTATTCATACACAAAAGGAATTGATTATTGCCTCTTCATTATATATCCAAATTATGTTTCTCAATTTTTCATACTAGTTTCAGTAGTTTTAAGTTTCATTTTCTAGGCAAACCTAAAGTATATAAAAATAATGATGGTTCAACTGACTTTTGTAACATCAAAATGACCCATGATACTGAATAATATACAATGATTTAAAGCTTTTTTTAATGCTAATTGCACACTTTTTATATAAAAGCTGCTTTTTCTTATACAGTGAAATATATATTCTTTTCCATTCATGTTTTTTAGTTATATTCTTTTATGTTTCCTCTATTTCCTTCCATTGACCATGAACATTTTTCCTGTTGAATTTTGTCTATTTTATGTTCTTCATTTTCCTTAAAATCATGTGCCACATAATGATGTAGAGACATTGTAAGAAATTTGTAACTAGGTGATTTTTTCATCCTAGGAACATTACAGAGTACTTACACAAACCTAGATGGTGTAGCTACTACACACGTGGGCTCCATGGTACACTATGTTGCTCCTAGACTACAAACCAGTGCAGCTTATTACAGCAGCACAACAGTAACTATGTATAAACATATCTAAATATAGGAGCTGTACAGTAAGCACACAGTATAGAAGATGCAGCAGGGTACACCTGTATAGGGACTCACCAGGGATAGAGAGTACAGGCCTGGAAGTTGCTCTGGGTGAGTTAGTGAGTGGAGACTGAATGTGAAGGCCTAGGACATTACTGTATGCTACTGCAGACTTTATAAACATTGCACACTCAGGCTACACTGAATTTATTTAAAAAAAATTCTTTCTTCCACAATGAACTAGTCTCAATTTTCTATGACTTTGTTATTTGTATACCTTTAAATTTTTAACTATTTGAATGTTTGTAGTGACACAGCTTAAAACACACTGTAGAGTTGTATAAAATATTTTTATGTATATTTTTACTCTATAAGCACTTTAATTTTTTTTTTACTTTTTAAATTGTTTCGTTAAAAACTAAGGCATAAACACACACATTAACTAGCCCTGCACAAGGTCAGGATGATCAATATCATCAATGTCCCTCTATCATTTCCTATGACAATACCTTTTCCTGGAATACCTCCTGAAGGACCTGCCTGAGGCTGTTTTACAATTAAATCTTTTTTTATAGAAATAGGACTGTGCTCTAAAATAATGATTAGTATAGAAAAAACAAACCAGTAACATAATGGTTCATAATCAATATCAAGTATTGTGTATTGTACATAATTGTGTCATACTTTTATGAAACTGGCAGTGTAGTAAGTTTGTTTGCACCAGTATCACCACAGACACATGAGCAATGTGCTATGCCCTGACACTATGATGGCTCTGATAATAGGATTCTTCAGCACATTATAATCTTTGGGGACAATAATTGCATATGTGGTCCACAATTGACAGAAACATCATTATGTGCTACATGACAGTATTAGTGATACAAGTGTGTGTGTGTGTCTTTTGTCATTTTGAACTTGGTACTCCACTGTTGATGGTGTGTGTGTGTGTGTGTGTGTGTGTGTGTGTTTATCTGTGTGTTTTAGCATATTCTCCAGCCAATATTAGGAGAGTGGTTTATTTATATGGTCATACTTATTTAACTTAGTCATTCACTTATTCTCTCAGTTGCCTAACCCACTTTGTTTTTTACAGCTACAGATTATTGTATTTGTAAAATAGCTCTTTCAAAATTTCTAGAGATTTTTTTGTGGGAATGAATGTGCAGATTACACATAACTAGCCTTTCAATTTGATCCATTCCTTTTCTACAATGTAATAATAATCAATTTATTCCAATATGCAAGAATTGTATTTATTAAGCTTCTATAATGCAAAAAGGATTTGGGAGAAGGGGGCTGGCTTCTGGGAAATAGAAAATATACAAATAACTCAGAGTTCAGGGAGATGAACAAATGTGTAATCAGAAAATTATAATGCAAAGTGGCATGTATGAAAATAATAGAAATATGTACTAAGTACACTGGGGCCAACAGAATGCCAAGAGGATTGGTGGTGATCGTTCTGCCTCAAGGAGTATTTCATTATTGATACTGTCCAATGGTGATAATTAAAACAGACCAAGAGTTATGTTATTGTTTTTCAATTTTCTACAAATGCCTGCACATGTGGCAGAGCATTTCCACTGTTCCCCCTTCTTACGGCACTTGTGGGGGCTCAAAAAGGAAGGAGATACACTCTTCAGGGCCTCATCAATTTACAGATGAAAAGTCATTATAACCTGGCATGTTAGAAAAGGCAGGGATGGAGAGGAGGTAACAGACATAAGACTCGCAAGAAGCTGGAGATGAGAGCACTTCCTTGTAAGTTGAGTGTGGAAGATGAGGGAGTGGGTGGAGTCTAAGATGGCTCTTGAACTTTGATTGGCAAAACAAGCAAAGGAGGAAATGCAGCTGAAAATGGTGAAAATGGAGCAGGAATGAATACCAGACTTCTGCAGAACATTCTTCTATAAACAAATTTTGAATTTCAAGAAGCAGACCTAGGTCAGAATATAAATTTTGGTTTTTTAGCATGCATGGACCAGCAATTCTCACAGGTTTTAATGTAAAAAGAATAACCTGAATTGTTTGTTTCAAATGTAAATTCTAAGGCCATCCCCACGTGGCAATGGCTGTAATCAGACTGACATGGGACAGAGGAATCTGCGATTTAAAAAAGGGTAGGTAATTCTGCTGAACACAGTTTGGAAAATGTTGCTATAAATACATCAGACTAATAGTCTCACCTAAAAGGACTCTTTCCTTTTACATGACATCAGCAGTGCAATAAAGTTTGCAACACCATGAATAGTTACAAATTTAATTCCCTCAAACCTTAAGTTCATTAAGCGTCTCCCCCACGCTTCTGTTTTACACACAGTATTTACAGTTTTTAATCCTGTTTTAGAAAAAAGCAACAGAAAATCAGCAGATCACATGGCACCTTTTCAACAGAATAGAATCAGCAAATAAATATTTACACTACTGATATCATTCACAAACTAAATATGTGCACATGTTCACACCTTAAATGAGATCAAAGTTCAAGATAATAAAAGTTTAGGAAATTAGTATGGTTAGTTCTTTTTTGTGTATGTTGGGGTTGTGCTGGGGGTTAAACCTAGGGATGCTCTACCACTGAGCAGCAATCCCAGCCCCTTCTTTCTTTCTTTTTTTTTTTTTTTTTTTTTTTTTTTTTGACATGAGATCTTGCTAAATTGCCAAGGTTGGCCTCAGATTTGCAATCTTCTTGCCTCAACCTCCTGAAGTGCTGGGCTTACAGGTATGCGCCACCATATCTAGTCCATTTACTTTACTTTTATGCAGAGAGAAAAGAGCTCATATTTGAAGAAAATACATTTGGAAGTATTCCTTGGCGAGTTTGGTGGGGAAAAAATAAGGATTGTAGGGAAAGTGGCAAAAAAAATGTGTAGGACTGGAAGTGAGAATGCCATTTTTTTAGCTTTTTTATGTGATGTTATAAATTCTTTGCAGGATGAATTTGCATTGCCTATAAACAAAATAACTTACATCCTCTCATTTTGCCCTGCAAATAAAAATAGTTCCATAATGAGGGGTCTCAAAGAATTTCTGCTGCATAGAAGGAAAGAGCTGAATATTGCCACTGACGGGAATTTAATACATTATTTGTATTTTCTTAGGCACGTATTAAAATTATCAATGGATCAATTTATTTATTATAAATTCAAAAGAGTAATGTTAAGTCAAAAGTTTTATAAGCTGTGGGCATCTTCTTCATTTTCATTTCTGTAGTGCCTGGGAAAATGCCACTGAAATGATGCAACTGGAATAAGTCTTCAAATTGAAAGGAAAACCACCACTCTGAGGGAGGAGTCTGAGAATGTATTTCAAAAGGCTATTTGCATGTTCTCCAAAGCAATTGCCAGTATCTGGCAAGAGGAGACAAACTATTTTTATTTATAGTTTGGAGATTAATGAGAAGCTTTATATATTGTGTGACTAACTGACCTTAAATAAAATATGTAGTTTTCTTTTAAGAAGTTCAAAAGGTTTCTTTCTGGCCACAGAAATAAGGACAGAACCTACAGAAATACAATATGCTTGTTCATTTGCTGAATAATGCTTAATTTTGTTTTTGTTCATTTGTTTGTTTTGCTTACACAAGACTGTCTCTAGTTCTTATCTCTTCAGTTAAAATGGAATACAGACAAACCAAAGATGTGCAGGAAAATAACATCACTGAAGTTGGTATATAATGTCCATGAGGAAAACCTCCTGGATCTGAGAACAGAAGTTTCTCTCCCACTCTCCTTTGGGGAAAAGACTGGAGATAATGCCTTAGGGATAATCTATCCTCAATTAATATTCCAGGAACTGGACCAAGTAGAAATAAGAAAACGGTATGCATGTAGAATGACTGATTAAGAAAATGATCATTAGGTATTCAAATAAAGGGAAGTTATAACAGAAATAGAGCAAACCATAAACTCTGCATTACCCATTGTTGAAGCCTGATATTTTAGAGTTATTTATAGCAGTTACTCACATTCAACTAATGCTAATGGCTTTTCCAGTGGACTTCTCTGACATCCATCCTTATAACAGGCCACATATTCTCCCTCATCATCACCATGATTTTTAATTCCTTTTGCTTCATTCATCATGTGCAATCCGTAATCCGGTGTCATGGGTTTCCCCTTGGGAGAATTCCTCTCCTCCAGCTCTCCTTCTCCACAGATACATCCCAGATATCAATATTGCTTCCTTCCCCAACAGGCCACCTGCAGTGAGCACTGGTATCAACATTCTTCCAATCACTTGAAAATGAAATACTGAATTAGTTTTGATGTCTTCCTTCCTTTCTGCTCACTACTTTCATATATCATGAGAGACCAAATCAATTCTTCCTTCCTCATGGGCCTTGAATCTGCTATTACTTGCCATTTTTTCTGCAAATAGGTTAAAGTCCTGTTCCTCTAATATGAGATATGCTTAGAATTGCTGCGTAAAGAGTTGTAGCTCAAATCTCATTAAAATAAAGGTCACTGAAGCCGGGCGCGGTGGCGCACGCCTGTAATCCCAGCACTTTGGGAGGCTGAGGCAGGAGGATCGCGAGTTCAAAGCCAGCCTCAGCAATGGCGAGGCACTTAGCAACTCAGTGAGACCCTGCTTCTAATAAAATACAAAAAAAAGGGCTGGGGATGTGGCCCAGTGGTCAAGTGCCACTGAGTTCAATCCCCAGTACCAAAAAAAAAAATAAAATAAAAAAATAAAGGTCACTGAAACCATCTTACAGCCAGAATCACCTATTACTTCATGTAAGTAAACCATGTATGTGAGGGGGGAAAAAGTCACAGGATCTCCAAATATTTTCATAGTGGAAAAAAAAAAACAAGTTCAAAGGTAGAAGTACTAGATTCTGGTCTTGTTTCTGCTACAAAACAGCTTTGTGACCTTGGACTTTAATGAACTCATCTGTTCAAGGATCAGGTGATAACTTCAAGAAGCCCTTGTCTCTTAAAGTCTGGGATCCTCTAATATAGTTCTTTGAAATTAAATCTGTTAACTACTAAAATGTGCTCTTCCTGGCCCTTCCTCCTAGAGCAACCACGTCCCATATCTTTCATTGTCTTTCAGTGGAATTTTTTTCAGCTTCCACTGTAGAGTTTTTCATGAGTTTACTTTGATTTTCTTGATGTACTTTATTTCTCTTTAATTTTCTCTTCCTGGCCAATGGATACTTATAATGGGTCTTGGTTCTTTTAACACTCTCTGCATTTATGCATTATAATAATATTGGGATGCTAGGAGCACATCTTACTCATATTCATAGCTCTAGTGCCTGCCCTAGGGCCTGACACACAGAGATGGCTAATTAATATCCTGTTGAAGGGAATTAAGCCAAGAAGGTAAACAAGACTACATACCTCAGATGGTTGAGATGGTTAGGCACTGTCAGTCCATGTGGATCCATGGCAATTCTACCACACCATGACAGAAAGATGGTGCTTCTTTTCCATGATCCTTTGTATCTATGAAACTGTCTCTGACATTTAATTTCAAGGGATCATACTTCTCCTCTGCAAAGCAATATGATAACAAACACATGACTTGGGACACCAACGGGGAAAATCAAACCCTATAAACAAGAAAAATAATTACATATTCTTAAGCTTATCGCTTACTCCTATTTTTCTGCATGTCTCATAAGTAAACCTTCTAAGTCTTGAGATTTTTGGTTGAGATGGTTGATAGAAAGTTTTCATATTTTTGGCTGATTATATTTCATTTTGAGAACAAACTTAAGGTAATTTTAAAGTTTAGTCTGTTTTCTTCTGAGCTATTATTTTCATAATTTTGATATAGTTATAGACTGTTAGGGTTAAAAACAAAAAATCTTAGGAATCTTGTAGCATGACATTGCCTAAGTTCGATTACTACAGAATACTTGATCTATATAATTTGATAGGTATTTTATAAGTATTTTGAGGAAATTTTTAAAATACTTGAGAACAAAAGAAAGAAATGAAAGCTTTGTGATCCAAAATATTTCACAAACACTCAGGTTTCTTTTTTTAAAATCAGTTTTGCTTTTCTAATGATACTTCTCAGATCTTTAATATGATACTATTCCTAGTCAATTTCTGAGACTACACCAGGGATATTATACAGCATTTCCATGATTTTGGTTATGAAAACCTCTTTTGATATAATACATATTAATGTCTTCCATAAGTTTTCTGAAAAACAAGTTGGGAAATTTTGAAACCCAAAAGATTTTAGTTTTTCTACAAGCAGAATAGATAGTGGTAGGGATAGGATCAGAACTCGGGACACATAAATCCCCTGTTGTATTCTCTTTCCATAATATCATAGATTATAATAACAATCTGAACCATTCTCTAGTAATTTATTCTACTTTAGAGGAAAGGAGAACACCTAAGAACAAAATATGTTTTATAACAGCCATCATTTCTAGAGAGTATTTGAGATTTGTTTGACTTATTTCTATGGCCAGCACTTTTAGCCAAAAAATCCAAAGGAGCAGTTCAATTAAAAAGTCATGAAGGTTTCTGGTAAATGACTTAAAACATTGGGGAAAAATCACTAAAAAGCTAATATTTTATATGTGTACATATAAATACATATGTTGACTATGAATATGCAATATTCCTATTTTTTAAATAAATACAATTTTTAAAATTTTAAATAGACAAAATGTTAAATAAACCTGCTCAATTCTGGAAACAAATCAAAACCTGTAGTATTTTTCTAATTTCACAAAGGTTTATTATCTTGTCATACAAGATAAACCAATGAATTTACAGTTTTAAAAATATTCTTCAAAGATACACAAAACATCAAGCTAGTCAAATTCTGAGTTCAGCAATAGCATGCAGCTCGAGGCATCTTACTACTCTAAACTTGAAACTGCATCAAATTTTCCAAATGTGAATATTTACAAAGAGGAAACATGATGGCTTATTGTCAGGAATGTAAAAAATAAATCAATAAAAACTATGCTTTTTCAATGGCTAAATACTTAAACACCATTGTTAACAAGTGGAGAAAACATGTTGCACAGTTCAAGAGAACTTAGCCACAAAAAGGACTTTTGCCTCTCTGTAGCTGCAGAAATCTAGAAACAAGACAAGGCACATACCACATGGCCTCTGATTCCACAGTACGGGAGAGTTCACATGCACCCTGTGGGTATCTCCTCCACTTTTAAGTTCAGAAAACAAATGTAAGGAACATGGACTTCTAGACTCCTAGGTCTGGAAGAAAATATAGAACAGACATCTGCTGTCTTTACAATAAAACTTTCCGATAAGGTAAAGGTACCAAGATCTAGTGAGATATGTTTGGGCAAATATATGATTAAAAAAAATACCCATTCCTTGCTCTGAAATATAGCTAGACCATACTGTATGTTGGCCAAAATTCTAAGACAGACTCCTCCATATAGAATAGGATGGGGTTGGGAGTATGAGAAGAGTACTTTCCAAGAACAGCACCAACAAATGTCACACATCACTCAGATATTCATTTTTCTAAGAAATATACTTTGAACATCTTCTAGGTGCTCATTTTGAAAGCTCATATTCAACAAATACTAACTGAGAAACCACTATGTGTCAGACAAAGGTGAGCAATCCAGTAATGAAATATACAAGGTCCCTGTTCTAAACGAACTAACATCCTACCAGGAGACATAGTCCATAAGCAATCTCACACTGTGGGGAGTGCTGTAAAGAGGATAGTGAAAAGAATGATACAATAGGTAGTTGGAAAGGACCATCTGAGGAAGACAGCATCTGAAGTGACCAGCAATTGAAGGAAGGCTCCATCCGTAAAAGGGATCTAGAGGAAGAGTACTTCAGGTAAAGGGGAAGGCAGATGCAAATAATCTAAGGCAGGAACAAACTTGATGTACCTGAAAAACAGGAAAAAGGTTACAGGGTGGAAGCACAATGAATAGGCAGGAGGGAGGCAGGCCAGATCACACACAGCTTTAGGCAGTGGGGTTTCATTTTATGTGTGATGAGAAGGTATCAAATGATTTTATGCCGAGGAGTGGCATAATCAGATTTACTTTCTAAAAGACATCACTTTGGCTCTTGAATGAGGAATTGATTGTAGACAGCAAAAGAAGTAGGGAAAATAGTTCAGAATGCTAGTGGCCAAATCCATTTAAAATGGTAGTTTATAGACTTAGAGTAAGGTCTTAATAGTAAAAATAGGGAGAAGAAGATGAATTTTAAAATATTTCAGAGATGGAATTGCCTGGACATGTGAATAAAATCAATTTAGAGGAGAGTAAAAGAGAAAAATAAGAAATAGCTTCTAGATATTTGTTATGAACAATTGAGAAGGTGGGAGGGGGAGAGAACCTGTACTAATATGGGATGGACTGAAAGAGGAAGAGGGGTGTGTGTGTGTGTGTGTGTGTGTGTGTGTGTGTGTGTTAATGGGGAGGGGTTGCTTATCAAGTGACTTTTTTAATATGTTAGGTTTAAGATGCCTATCTCCATTTAAAAGAGTATGTCAACTGGCAGTTGGATCTATGAGCCTGGAATTTATGAGAGAAAGCTGGCTTGGAGATATGATTTTGGAAGTTATTAGCATATAGATAGATATTTAAAGCCATAGACCTAGAAGCATTCACCCAAGGCAAGAATGCTCACTATGAAGCTCTAGAGTACCAAAACATTTGAGCAACCAGGAAGATGAAGAAAAATCAATATAGAAAGCTGAGAAAATATAGTGTTTGCACATCCATCTGTGATTATGATTGTAAAGTGTGACTGGTCAACGTAAAGTGTTTTTCTTCAGCAATATTCACAGCATTGATTTATGTCTTCTTGATGCAGTACTCTATGTCCTATCTAGAACAAAGGATCTTGGACTTGAGTTTATTACAGGCCTGGAATACAGAGTCTGATGGGTAGGAATTCATGGACAGATCTAGACTAGACCAAACCAACTGATCCCATCTTCACATCTATCTGGAGAGAAATACAAAAAGTGGGTGATGCCTGGGGGAGGGAGGAAGTAAGAAGGAGGGAGGAAATAGAGGATAGAGTTCAAGGTCAGGGGACCTTTCTGGACAACCCTCTCTAATGGCCCTGAGCTTCTTCCCCACTGTGTCTTACTCTATGGCTTCCCATAAGCTGATTATCTCCAAACACAGCAAGCTATGGAGTGACACTTTTGGTCACAAAGACAGATATAATAGTCATTTTCCTGTGATCTGTTGTTGTTTGTTGCTTCTCATGTTCTTGGATCAATTTTCTAATAACTAATTAGCATCCCTTTCAAAGTTCAGAAGCCTTGGGAAGAGGGTTAGTGAGGGCAGGCTATAGCAAAGTAGTTAATTTCTATCTTTTGATCTTCAATACACACATCTGTTACTTTTCAGTCTATCAGATTTCACGCCATCCAACTAAGATGTGATTTAACTAACAAGTATTCGAGCAAGAAGGTATGGCTTATTCCTGTTCTCGGCTATGACATTTGAGGAAGATTGTACGATTAGAGTCTTATGATCATACTAATGCCAGATTAATTCTCTACAACTATTTATTGAGGTAAAGGTTTATAAAAATAATCCATTAGCTTTGGCTGCCTCCCTTTTCTTTAAGGTTCTTTTGAGGGTTGTCATGAATATTAATGCTTGTTGTTACCACCTAATTCTGTATCCATTTCTTCCTATGCAACATCCTTTTTGAAATTCATAAGCCATTCCATTCTCACCAAATTCACCTAGAAGATCTATCATTCTCAGAGTAAGAGAGATTTACCTATTCCATTGAATTTTCTTATTAACAAGGAGTTAACCAAAAATGAAACAACAAAATTGTGAAATGCCCCATACCTATTTAACCCTAATATAGATTACAATAACCCTGGTTACCAAAGGAAAAAGGCTTTGTGTTTGGTGCTAAACAACCAAGAGGGCAGGGTAGAAAGTTTCACTCCCCAGATGAGCCAGCCTTAAAGTGTTATAGTAGAAAGGATTTATTGAATCACATAACAAAAGGCTCCTCCAGCATTGTTGAAACATTCAGGAGCTTATTTTTCTCTTCTAACAAGTCTAAAGAGTATAACTGCTGCTATTGGTTCTAGGCTTTAAGAGATCTCCCAGCTTCCTCTTTGCCCTCTTGGAACTTATCTATCATATAAAGTCCTATTGCCCTGCTGGGGAAGAAGCCACATGAAAAAGGGAGGAGGACGAGAAGCCAAGCAGAGGGGACAGAGGAACCCCAGCCTACAGCCAGCACCACACTTGTAGGGAGGCCATCTGGATCCTCAAGCCCAGATGAGCTGTCCTTGCCCAAGGTGAAGCAGAAATGAGTACTCCTACCACAAAATTCTTTCAGTGTTCCTTACTCATAGAACCATAATCAATAAAATAGTTGTCATTTTAGGCTACTCGATTTTGGGGTAGTTCATTATCTAAAATTAGAAAATGGGAAACAGAGGTTTAAGAAAGTTCCTATAGTAATGTTTCCCCTGATAGAGCTCAGTCTTTTATAAAGCTCTCTCTGGGTCTCTTTACATCAACAATTCCATGTAGATTGTATACTTAGTGTTAGACTTTACCAGTTAGAAATCCTGTGTGTGTGTGTGTGTGTGTGTGTGTGCACGCATGCATGCATGTGCACACCTGCACATCCACATAAGGCATATATATACACTTTGAATGAAGATCAAATCTACCAGAGAATGCCAATGCCAAGGAAATAAAGAAGATTCATGTTTATTGTACTTCAGAAGCAAATTATTCACTTAAGGATTTCAATCTTTTTCATATCTGGAGTGTCATGTTTCTTTAAAATTTCTCTTTCAAAGGCCCTGCTCTGCTTGAGGTAGACACTCTTTAAATAGCACTAATGTTGACAATCACCCTTTCATACTCTACTTGAACTTTTTCAACATATTTTTAAGCCATTAGCTAATGTCATTTAATTTTTAAGCCATCTTATCAGATAGGACAGGTTTTATTATCTATATTTCACTTATGAAGTAACTAAGATATTGGACATTGTAAAAAAATCTAAATCTAGGTAGCTACTTACCAATAAAATTTATTACAGTGAAGTCAGTCAAAACCATGATCCGAGTCTCCCCCTTTAAGTCCAGTGTCCTTTTCACATCATAAATAAGGAACTTTAAGTGTGCTGTTATCTCATGGCCCTGTTTCTATTTCTTCAAGAATAAAATTCTTGGAAAAACTATTGAAAAGTAACATGTGATTAATATAACCCTTTTACCTTAACAACAAATATCTGTAAAGCAGTTATCTACATCTCAACACTCAGGGTCTAATGTTGTTTTAGTAGCAAACAAAATCATCTCAGCCTTACAGAAAGCTTTCCAAAACCATTAGGCCTGCCAAAACACTGACCTACCTTCTATCAGCAAATCCCAAGCTTACCTATTTATATTCATCCAGTTTTCTATTCCTTTATTCTATCCCACCATATGTCCACAAACTGAAAGAGAAAAGTCTGACTCCAAGACAAATACATCTCTGACACAGATTCCTAAAAAGGAAAGGAAAAAGCGTCTCTCTCTAAATTTCCTTTTGGCATGCTGCCTGATTCTCATTAGGCCTACCATGGTCATATGATACAGACCAAACAATACATAAAAGTTAAGTTTTCATTTTACAACTATGGAGAAGAAACATAGCATTCCATTTTGTAACCCAGATGTAATTATGAAGATTACTGCTTAAATGCAAAACCAAAGCTTGGTTTTTCACATATTAGTCATATGAAAAGAAAATTATTACACCTGCCTTCTATTAAGTTTGCTTTGATTTCTTTTTAGGCCTTGGGAATGTGGACTAGTGTTTGTTTTCATGGCTGCCAATGTTTAAACCTTCCAAGCATTTTGGACTAAACGACCGAACACATTAAACAGCTAATGTATAACACACACTACGTCCTTAGTCAAAAACCCACAGAAACTCCTAACATATTGTAAGCCATAGCTATTGTCATGAAACTATTGTAAATCTATGTTTAAAATCTTGTTTAAATTTTGTTTAAGCCTTTCTGTAAGAGGACCCCCTTTCAGAAAATAGTTTTCTGGAAGTGTTTATATCACAGGCACTTATTAAAGCCTGAACTGTAGCCATCGCTAGGGATTTAGTAAGCTAATCGTTTTATTTCAGTTTTGGAGTCAATATTCCTCCTGTATGTGCTGACTAGAGTGCTAAGTGGAAAATAAGTCTTCCGATAAAAGAGTACGGAAAGGGATTCTCAGTTTTCAATAGAAAGACACTTTCTCTTTCTCTCTGCTTCCCTCTTTTCTTCTCTTCCAATTTTTTCCATGTGGTACAGATGAAAATATCCAGAAGGAAATCCACTTGTGAGAAAAAATGATCATATGTTTGATTCTTCAGAAGAAAAGAGAGAAAAGAGCAGAATGTTGATAATTATTGAAGTTGGCTGATGGGTACCTGGAGGGGAGCGGTACATTATACGAAGTTCCTACCTTTGTAAATTGTTGAAAATTACATAATGAAAAGTAAAAAAAAAAAGAAAAAGAAAAAAGAAAGTTATATTAGGTAAGAATCTGTAATCAAGGGGCCAGGCACAGGGGCACATGCTTGTAATCCCAGCAACTCAGGAGGCTGAGGCAGGAGAATTGCAAGTTTGAGGCTAGCCTCAGCAACTTAGTGAGGCCCCAAGTAACTTAGCAAGACCCTATCTCAAAATAAAAATAAAAAGGTCTGGGGATGTGGCTCAGTGGAAGAGGGCCCCTGTGTTCCATCCCCAGTAACCACAACAACAAAACTCGGTAATCAATTAAATGAAGCAATTAATACTGGCAATGATATCTGAGTAACAGAATTAATGTTAAGTTTTCTACTTTCTACTTGGAAAAAAGGACACTAAATTTTAATATTCCTTAATGTGTACTATCAAAATCCCTAAGACATTTTAATGTCAAAAAGAGTTGAAATTTCGGAAATGATAGGCCATTTGGAGGATAACCTTACTCCAAAGTCTGAGTTATGAACTTTTGTATAGGTGCTAAAGAACACTTGTAATCATTTTTCTTTAGAAAAATATATTTTAGTTTTGTCAACAAATAAAATGTTAATTTACACTGTTTTCCAATCGTCTATTACTGCATAATAAACTACCCCAAAATTTATTCGCTTAAAAAACAATCATTCATTTGCTTGTGAATCTATAGATCAGAAATTTGGACCAAAGAGTCTCTCCATTCATTTATACCTGCAGTCTTAGCTGGAATGGAGTAAAAGGCTGGAACAGGCTGGACAGCTCTATAGGGTCACAATTATAGGTACTTGTTTCTGACTCTTGGCAGGGTTGTTCAGGTCTTCTCCCTTGGCCTTGTCACATAGGCACCTGGGCATAGTGACAGTATGCAGGTCTTGGGGTGGATTTCCTACCTGGTACCTGACTTCCCAAGAGAAAAAGAGGAAGTTGTCATTATTCATGATGGTGAGGGCCAGAACTGATAGTGTTGTTTCTGTTACAGCTATTAATCAAAGCAAAGCACAGTGGTCAACCCAGATTTAAGCATAGGAGTAATGCACATTGCCCTTTTAATGGATGAATTAACACAGTAACATTGGGAGGAAAAGAATTGTTGATGGACATCTTTTGAGGCTATCATCACATGTTGTTTACTTTCCCTAGCCTGAAAAGAGCTCTATTTTGGAGGTACATCTTGGATTTTGAATCTTGAGCACCTTTGAAATTTCCATCACCTAAAGTTAAAATATTCTCATTTTTAGAAAGTACTTAAAAAGGGAAATGAGTTTTGGGGTAGTGAAGTGGTTTTTATGGTCTTTGGACTATAAGATCCCAGTTTTTCTCACAAATTTATACAAATTACTAGTATAGTATGGACATGAAATTTAAGTCATATTACAACACGGATGTAGGGGAGATAATTTCTTCAGACTCTAATCTAGACTTGCAATGATCCATGATCCATAATCTAAACAGTTCACTATATAATGTTCAGTCCCTCTTCCCTTCTCTGATTATCTTCCAAAGAGTTCTGAATGCTTGGGGAAAGAAGGGTACCCTACATATGCCCTTGACATTGAGAGAATAGGGAACTCTGAGCTTGTGCTAGTTCTTGAATATCTGCTTGCTGGAGAAGGGTCTCTTTCTAATTATCAGGCTTACTATTTGTTCTCTCATATTGTTGCCTTGAGAAATATCCTTGTTAGTGTTCTCCTTGACTTCTGCTGGCTGCAGACCCTGACTCTGCTGAGTCCTTCAACGGACCAGTGAACGCCATGCATCCCAGCCTGTTTTGCACAATTACCCCCTTTCACTGCAGATCCTATGGCAGTCCCCTATCTTTAAATGCAGCACCCACTCCACCTGAGAACTGAAGACTGCCAGCAAAGTCTGTCCTCAGAGCCCCTCTGCCTGAATATTCTCTATACCAAAAAGAGTTACAACAACTATCCTGAGTCCTGCTTGCAAGGTTGATCTATGACTGACACCTGGGACTTGGGCTTAGGGAGGAGTCTCACCATACCAACCATTAAGAATGAATCACTGTCTCTCCATTATTTATTCAAACAATGTAGTCTATGCTGAACACCTTCTTTCCATCTGAGGATCTAGAATTTTGGTACCAGCCAGAGAAGCTGCCTTCATAACCAGCTCCCCACGCAAGCTCTGAGCACACAGGCTCTAATGAGCTCCCTGGTAGACACCATTTTACACCTGTTGTCACAACTCAGTTCTGGGGAAGCAAACACAGCCTCTATGATTGCACTGTGAGAAGACACTTGGAAGCTTGCATCTGGTTCCTCCACACTCTGACCCAGGTTCTCTTGGACTTTGCTGATTTTACTTTGTTTCCTTTCAGTGTATGCTGAGCCCTGTAGTTCTTCCCAGCAAACCATCACACCTGGGGTTAGGCTTAGGGATACCCCAAATCCTCTGTCACCATGGCTACTTTGACATGGTGGTACCTCGATTCAGCAAACAAGGGACAGTCTGCAGGATGACCTCCCCAGACCCCGTAGGGTGGGAGAAAAGCCTGGATGAGGTGAAAATCAGCAGCCACTTCCCTTCACTTCTCCCTTCTTTCTCTCTCTGTTTCTTTTTCTCTCCCTTCTCCTTCTTCCCCTTGCCAGAGTCTAGAAAGAAGATCACAGTATTTACATATCCATAACATCGAAAGTTCACTATCCAAAGCAGGCCAGCTTGTCATGGACTAAAGAATATCTTCCGTACACCAGAGTGGAAAATCCTCATTCTCATCAGGAGCCTGGCATACGAGTTTTGTCTCACTGCATAGTCCTCATTTGCATATTGATCACTCATCTCCTTCTGCCCACAGTCCCTGGGCAGACAGACACCTTGAGAGAAACAGCATTAAGAGTTTGTAACTGTAAAATTAAAGGACTAAAGCATAATAATATATTTTCAAAGTGTTATCCCCATTATATTGGCTTAAAGTTTTGTCCTCTGGTAAACTTTAATTTGAACAGAAAAAGTCTATTCTTATGTGTGTAAACACACACACACACACACACACCCTGAAGCCAACAATATATTATTCATTTTTGCCTTTCACGTGTTTAAATTTTATTTAGAACTTCCATTTTTGTTTTTAAGTCTAGAAAAAAAAATAAATAAATTCACCTAATTGGGAGCAAATCCACTGGCAAATTTTCCTTCATAAAGCAGTTTTAAATAAAATATTTGTAAAACAGTTTTAAATAAAATACTTGATTCAGAACTTCACTAACAAGTAATGTTTGATTCTATATGTGATCCAACACAAATGTTTTATTATATTGACCCCAAGGTATTTTTATAGATGATGCTACAAATAGCCATCAGACTGAGTGATTGGTATTACCTGGTCCAGGGGTTTGAACGATGTAGGCATCATAAACATAATGGAAGTACACAGAAATCAACCAGATAGAGAAAAGCACAGCCCCATGACACCTAGCGCCTTGTCCTGGGAAAGAGCACATCTCTTGTAACAATCCCTTCTTCAAACTCACTCTCTCTTTACCTTTTTTCCTTCCAAAATGACCTTCTCCCCTCTTTATTCATCAAAATAAAAGTAAATAGCACTCAAGCAAGCAGGCATTATCTCAATTCCCACCAGAATTATCCAACCCTCACTTCGCTAAGAAAAGGATGAGGGTCTCTTGGAGGAGGGCAGTTGTCCTCGTGTGGCCTAGCCTGATTTTAGTAACACCTGCTTTTATTTGGAATGAAGGGGAATCCAAAAATAAAGAACTGGCTCAGAAGCACTTGACGAAAATAGCGCCGAAAGTCTCCGTCTACAGCTGGCCCCTCGCTGCAGACTGCCTGGGGTCTCCGCCTCTCGGCTCCAGCTCCCTCCTATGTGAGAGCAGCTCATTCATGCTGCCAGTGCATATTTAACATGAAATTCTTCAAGTACCACTGCAGAGCATCCAGCAAACCCACCAACTCTAAACTTAGTCCTACATATGTAGCCAGAGACACGGATAAATATAGAGACCTAGAAATACATACAGAACGCCAGAAAAACGTGCTCTCGGCCAGAAACATATTGTGAATATGCAAATATCTCAGTGTCTGCTACGGAAGCTTTGCCCTTTAGCACTTGCCTCACTCCATCTTTCTCTCTTTCTTTCTCTACACCATGTCCCCCCTCCACCAGCATCTTCCCATCTGTTTATTTTTTTCCAAACTTTCGTTTTAAAAAAATATGGTATCACCCCTTAAAAATAAGAAAAATATGGTGCCACAAATACCACTGCCAGGTGTAACATATGATGCTGCTTCGGGGAGTTGGGAAGCAAAATGTATAGAGAAGGATGGCTATATTCAAATTTTCCTACAAAGGTTACTGGAAATGGATTTTTATCCATTTTGTCTGAACTCTGTTCATTCCTGGTTAGATTTCAGGTCTGCTTTGTACTTTAAAGAAATTGTATAATCCAGGCCTTGTCATCAGCTTTCTTAATTTATTTCCCTGAAATGACAGGCCTGGCAGAGGCAAGCCTGCCTCTCAAATATCTGGATTACAGTGTAGCTATGGAAACAGGTGTTAAAGTGCCATGGATGTCAAGTTACACTGGTACTTTGCACATCGCGTTCTATATGGACGGTATGTTATTTTATGTGCTGACCCATGCGGCTGCATCCTTCTGCTTGATTTTCAGGAGACCATCACAGAGGAGGTCAGCTTTGATTAACCTAGTGTCCTCTGGATGGAGAATGAAGACAGAGAAAATATGTTGTGTTCTCTACTCTGGCAAGAAAGATTTTAAACTATAATTAAATGAATTAACCAATAAATAAGATAAACATAAGGGAGAGGGGAAGAAATCAGAACAAATTTATTCTTCGAGGGCTAATATCTTTCCCCTGTCTAAAAAGGAAGAAAATGAGAAGAATATTATAAGAAAGAATCCTGCTGTAATTCATACACTCTATAACTTCCATGAACACTCCCATCCACAGCATTAAAGATCTAGCATATTTCAGCCTCATCATATAAAACTAACTTGCTAAAGACCATGCCCATCACTAATTTGACCCACTCAGAAAAAAAAGGGAATAAAGAAATGGATAGCTACGGTGCACTGGCCTAACGATCAGACATGAGTTATTGTATTTCATTTCATCTTTACAAACAGCCCTGCAGGGGAAGTATAATCCCTGTTTTATGGGAAAGGAAACTGAGACTCAGAGAGGTTAAGTAATATGCTCAAGGCCTCAAGGTTATAAGTTCAACAGCCAGAATTCAATCTGAGGTTTGTCGACGAAGCCTATGTTCTTTCCACTGAATCAAACTAGACAGCAAGTTTAGGGCATGTAAGGCCAAATTGGCATACCCTCTTCCTGGCATGCTTCAACCTCAGTTTAGCTGGTTTAAAAAGACAAGACATCACATCTTTGGTTGGGTCACAATAATGAGATGTGCTCCTCTGGCCCTCAAATTATGTTGACTTTGTTCCAACTTCTTATTTAGCATTACTCAATTGAAATTTTATCCAATCCTTGATGAGCTATTAAATCAAAGTCAAATTTAAATTGATGTTAAGAAACTCTACACTTAAAAAAAAAAGTGGCATAATTTCTAATGGATCCTGTTTGCTCTTCTTATGAATACTTACTGCAATTTTTCAATGCAATTATTGATCTTATTACAGGCAAGAAGAATTAGAACAGAAATATTCCTGAACCCACATAGGTACAAATAAGAGAATTTTTTTTTAGGTTTATGAAGGGATATTTACATGTGGTTTAATGTGATCATTGTCATGTACAAAATGTCAAAAGTAGATGAAGCTTAATGATTTCAGGTAAATATCTATCCATGAAATCTCATAAGCATGTGAGAAAAAGAGCTTCCAGATAAAAACAACACAAAAGAAGAGGGAAGGCTGTTGCAAATTGGCTTTTGAAACTAGTAGCAACTGGAAAGTTAGAGCGAAATCTGCTTTCTTACAATCACCACACTTAAAGATTCTTTTTAGCATCTGTACAAATCCATAGGAAAGATGTAAAACATTACCAGCAATGTGTTTTGGCTTCAAATTCCAATATTCAAATTGTGCATGAATCCTGAGTAGTTGTTGCCATGATCCGAGCAATGTGAATCCAGTTCAAAGATACAGCAATACTTCTCCAGTAAGATCCTCCTTCCCTGGAGTAGGGATGGTTCTAGAGCGGTTAATCAACAAGGCCAAAGGAATAGTGTTGACCAAAGTAAGAGGAAATACATTTCAGTTCTCTAAATAAGGAGCTTCCTTCAGTGTATTCCTTCAGTGTACAAAGCAGAGTCTGCTTTGTAGAATAGGATCTTGGTGGAACATAGAAGGAAAAATAAGAAAAATATGCATCACTCAGAGCACTTGACACAACCCAAATCCCTTCTGAAACACAGAAGGAAGAAACTAATATTTTGTATATGCACTACAATTCTGAACATTTGAAATACCACAGTTTTAATTGTGATGTCTCCCAAAGCCCCATGTGTTAAAAGCTTGATCCCAGCCTGTGATGCTGTTGGGAGGTGATGAAACCTTTAGAAGGTGAGACCTATTGGAAGGAAATTAGGTCAATGGGGGGCATGTCCTTGGAGAGAATATTTGGACTTTGAACCAACTTCTTTGTCTTTTCCTCCCAGATGCCATGAGGTGAGCAGTTTCTTCCACCACATTCTTCCATGATGTTCTGCCTCACCACAGGCCCAAAGTGAGCAAAAGACCCAATGGGCCATGGACTGAAACCCTTGAAACTGTGAGCCAAAATATACTTTCCCTCCTTATAAGTTGTTTATATTGAATATTTTGTCGCAGTGATGGAAAGTTAACATATATTGAATATTGGGCTTATCATTTCTGTTATCCAAGCTCATAGAGTTCTAAGAGCTGATGGGGTATGAATCAGGGATTTCTGCTACCTCCTAAGGTTTCTATATTGCTTTAAGACCATGTGGATTGTCTTTTTGGCTTTTACATGAGTTGTGATCATCCAAGCCTTTCCTTGACTTAGTCAAATACATAAATGAGTCCAAATTCTTACACAAAGCACTCAGAATTAGTCAAATTCCATAGTCAGTGATTCCTTTTGTATATCCATTTTTTGGTATCATTCATCAACTAGAAATATATTCCATCCCTGTACATATGATTTTTCCCCTCTGCTTTTGCAAAACCATTTTACACTAATATGGGAAACCATTATGTTGGAGCAGGGTAGGGGAAAAAAAACTTTTCATTTGAACTTCTAAAGGATTTATTTGTAGACATTCATTCATTTAACATTAATTGAATACCTACTTTGTGCTCAGTATGTTCAATAATAATTAGGCATTCTCCATTTATGTTATTGCATGAACTGTGCTCATAATTCAATTCCAGGCATACTGTCAGCCAGAGAAACAATAGATGAGCATCATGCCTAGAAATTTTCTTGAATGCAGACTTAATTCTTTTACACATAACTCTTTCTCTCATGGCCCAACCCTTGGTTTATGGCAGAAAACTTTCCAAAATTCCTTTACAGAAATTTTTGGAATCCCAAAACGGAGATGGCTAGACCAAAATTGGGATCCACTTGTAATTAGCATTTACTCAAATCACATTTTATCTGATTTAAATTTTTTTTGTTTTGACTTACAATGAGACCATTTTCATAAAGTATGGCCTCAAAATGCCCAGACTACCAGAAGTGGTACAGTTTGATACATATAGACTCCCCCCACAATGTGATTAAATCCCAAGTGAATTTTTGGCTTACCTCATTTCCTTGCTAACAAGAATGCAAAAAATTTTACGAATGTGTGACAACAAATCCCAAAAGTTCTCAGCGACGGGCACATGTTCCCAGAGACAGTGAATTCACATCGTCCATTGTTCTATAGTATCCTGAGGTGTCTCCCTTTCATTCATGCAACAGATACTTCAGCCCATCAGTACAAGCCATTTAGTACACACAGGTGTCCATATACCAGCAAGTGAGGAATTCAGACTAAACATATGTCTCTGTATCATACTAGACCATGACAAACCTATTGACAATTATAATCCCCTTGCCATTTGGTATCTGAAAATCAGTTGGTGTCTAGAATAAATTTTCATTCAGCCCGCTGATATATATAATTGGTACATATACAAAAGAGTTGTATCTTTTTCATATATCTTAGAAAATAAATATCTTGAGATACTCTAGATGGCATTTAAATTTATGTGCTCCCCCTTGTCATTCTTAAAGATAACGTATTCTGGGTTGATTTTAACTGACTGAGGATGTGGGAGCAGAGGTAAAGATGATTTTTAAACGCAGGAAAAAGAGGTGTTAGGTTCTGTTCCCTGAATTCTTTTTCTAATTTTGTGTAGACTATACTGGATTTACTAGCCTGGTTTACGGAGTGTTTTCTATCCATCTCCTACCTTCCAAATCCCTGAAGGTGCTACCGTGCAAATCTTGTCCTTTAAACAGGAATAAAAAACATTTTTCTGTCCTGGTCAAATGGAAGGCTGCAGCGCATACTTTGGATGGCTGGAGTTTTCTCTTAAATGAAATATAGGTGCCATAACTCAGTTTCTCTAGCAATGAACCATAGAGGCCATTCATCAGGATGTGGCAGACATTTATCTCCTCAAATACTCCAAGGCAGATGGAAATAGCATCTAGCCTCCTGTCAGAATAAATAACCCAAATATTGCACCCCGCCCCGAAAAGACCCAAACAGATCAGCAGCCATAGATCAGCAAGAGGCAAAACTAAACCAGTCAGCTGTAAACCTTTGCCCCCACTCTCGCCTCTTCTCCGTGGGCACAGCAGTCTCATTTCACAATGGGTGGGCACTATACAGCCAGGGCCTTTATGCTGACCCTCTTAGAAAGGAAGCCAAAACTAATGTGTTGTTTTTTACTGTAAACTTCCAATCTTACCTTCTTTTGACATTATTGGAAAGAATACTTTTTTCATTTTCCATCTCTAATATAAACATTTAAAAATAACCATCAGAGATGAGAGGATACCAGCACTATCCCTCGAACCTCCAGAACTGTCAACTAAATTAATTTCTTAAAATTAAAAATAATAATAATAATAACCTCCTTCAAGAAACAGTTTGGGACACCAAATCATGTCAGAATGGTTAAAATTTTTAAATTTTATACTATATGCATTCCATCATAATTTCTACAAATTAAATTTTTTAAATAAAAAATTAAATACACTCAAAAATAGATAAAATTAATATGGGTACCTAGTTTTTTTTCAATATACTCCTTGCTTAATTTTATCATATTTTTTACATTTAAGTCCACTGGAAGGCAGGCCAATGGTAAAGCAGGATTTTTTTCACCCTGTAATGTTGTCTTTATATTAAAATTGCTTATTACAGTTCTGAGAAACTCAAAGCTACCTAGTGATACTTTAACTTGGGAAGTTTATAAGCAGAGACAGCTCCATACCCTGAAAAGCCAAACTTCAGCCTCACCAGACTAACCTAAGAATTCTCCCCAATCCTTCCTCAATCCAAAGACAAGTTCTGATCTGAATTTTGCATCATTTTACTTTTTTCATCTTTTTTTTTTTTAATGAGAAAGTACTGGTTCAACCTCTTGTATCTTAACTAAGAATATTTTTATTTTAAAATTGAAAAGTCAAAAGCAAATGAGGCATTTTTTGTGCATAAAAATGTGGTTTCCCCTATCATTTCTTTTTATTAGCCCTTTCAGTGTTTCTGAGAGATTACCACCTCTTCAAGCAAAGATGACAACATAGCTCCGTTATCTCCACCTTATGCAGCATACTACCATGTCCTTAGCAGGCACTCAGAAATGGCTAGTGGGCTGATTGAAATTGGCAAAACAATGGGACACTCCTGAAAAACTGTTTTGGAAATGAGAAAAATAGAAACATTGTCTTAGATGAATTAACATTCACTAAATAGTCAAATGCTGTCCCTACAAAATGAAATATCCAGAAAAGTGGACAGAAGGCATTGTCTGGTTATAGGCTCCTAGGTAGAAAACTCTGACATTGGGGGCAGGCCACACCCGAGCATCTCCTTTGTAAAGGGGACTAAGGGATATGTAAAACAACTTAAGCACACCTTGTATAAGTGAACTGGAAGAATAGCTGTAGGTGCCCAATAATTAAATTAAGAAATTCCTTGGAGTATAGATCCTGGAACATTTACTGGAGTATTTTCAGCAATTTGTGACTTTCTCACAATGTGCCTTTTGAAACGTAATATTAATATATGTACACACACATACACACACACAGAGTCTACCTTTAATATTAAATTTCAAATCTAAATAATTATTAGCAGCTGGGTTTCATATGAAGACCTAGATAATTCCTGAGTATGATGTGGGACTTTCTGTGTTCTCCAATATCTTTACAACAAAATCCAAGTTTTAAGCTACAATCCATGCTCACTTCTCTAGCCTCTTGCTTGCAACTACCTCATTCTATAGCCTTGCTTGTTACTTTACAAGCAAACCATATTTTCAGACCCCTGTGCCTTTTCACAAGCTACCTTATCTCAGCATTATCCACCTGGTAAATGCCTACACATGACCTCATGGTCACCTCCATAAGGCCTTCCCCACTGCTGCCTGAAGACACTTAGGTGATCCCTGCTTTGTTCTTTCTTGCCTCTGTGCACAGTGCAGCTAGAACACCTGCCCACCATGTTACATCAGTTTGTACATACAAGTCTCTGCATCATTCTCTCAAAGTACATAGTGTCTACAAAGCAAAAAGTTTATTCCTTCCTTATCTTTATATATGCAGAAAGAAAAGGAGGATAGGAGAAACAAAGGGAGGAAGAAGGAAGGAAAAGACTCATATATACTAATGCTAAGCAAAAGTAAAACATTCATTCACTTACTTGCTTGTTCTTTCCTCTGACTTGAGTCTAGCATGACAATCAGAGAACTTGAGATAAAAATATAAACTGAGATCTTAAAATTACCAGAAAAGTTATATCAGTGAACTTATAGGTCAAAATCAAGGCAAGTTCCAAAAACTAAGTGGCAGTCAATTTAGGAGGGATGGGCAGGCGAGGGCTGGTTTGAGAGTTTAAAGATCAAAGCATTCAGTGAGTGGCTTCTCCCCTTTTCAGATGGGACTGGTGTAGTTTCCAGTTTGCTACGGTCACCACCATCCCTTACCACTCTACCTTCCTGGATTCATTCAATTATTTTACCAATAATTAGTGGTGTTTAGATAAGGGAGGTGTTTGAACCGTGCACTTATGACCTCAAGGATTCATTTAACAAATGATTTTTTGGAACTAATCTGGTCCACTGGCTTTGGTGCCAAGAATTTAGACATTTCTTTTTTAAAAAAAAAAAAATAGCTTATTACTGACAGTGTTTTTAAGCCAGGAAGCCATAAAGACTTTGGTAATATCCCTAGCTTCATTCATCAACCAAACATTCTAATAGTCACTTGAGGGCAAGGAGTACATGATGACAAATGACTAATGACACACATACATACCACAACCACACAACCACAAGAACAACAAGATCAAAACATTCAGGCCCTTCTCAGTGACTCTGATTTCCCTCATTCTCCTCCAAAGGAAACTTCATAATTTTGTACACCTTATCGAGCTTCCGTATGATACTAGAAACAGCCCCTCTTCAGTTCCCTCCTAATAAGAATTATGACCCCATCATTCAACACAAAAGCACAGCTGCTATCACGGGAGGGTTGTTCGTTTTTCAGAGAAGCTGAAAGGTAGCCGTGCTTAGTTCATAATATTTTTTTAAAATGAGGTAGTGTCTATTTTTGCTTCCTTGAGAGACAGAGCTAGAGGAGCGATGACCGGGAGCAGGAAGTCCTTGAAATCAATTGGCTCTATGGAAAACTAAGGGCCTAAGACATCCTTCATTTGCTCTAACCATAATCCATTGGACTTGCATTTTGTGCTCTGTCTATCAAATCAAACCTTCCCCAAGGAAAACCTGATTCTTTTAGGCTCGTTCTGCTCTCTGAGAGCACAGCCACATGGCCTCCTTCAATAAGTCCCCATTACTGCCGACTGCATTGGTTTCGGAGCCAAATCCCAAGGGCTCCAAAGATGGATCATTCAATCTTCTGAGTAATCAATCCCAAGAGCTTGCCACTCTGGCCCCGCTTGGCTGAGCTGCAGGAGCAGCCAGCCTCGTGGCCGGACCAGCTGCAGGCCTGGGGAAGAGGCAGCAAACACAACCTCCTCTTTAAAGAGCCCTCTCCACTTGGAAAGGGCAGGTGGAAGGTGTGAAAACAGAAGTAGGGGCTACGGTAGGAGGGTGGGAGATTTGATCCTAAACAGGTTTAGCTTAAAAAAAGAAAACGGTTATTTGACCCATTGCAAAAACCTCACGCCCCACAGTGTCCTTCGGGAAACTCAAACCACCCAACTATGTTGTCACATATTGAACCCACACCCAGAGTGTTAAGTATCACTGGCTCTCAGACAGAGAAATGTCATCATTCCCTCCTCCTGGCTGGTGTCTTTAAATAGCTCCTCTTATTTACGGTGTACATAGTGTTAATGTCCTTCAGTTGCTCTATTTTCAAGGATGGAAAAGCAGTTGCTAAGCATTTCTAAATGACAGCCCCAGGGTTCATTAAAAATATGGCAAACATTTGCTAAGCTCATTAAGTGCAATTTTTGTGTGTGTGTATCAGATTCCTCCTCTGCATGTTCTGCGTGACCAAACATCTATTAACCCTAATCCCATTGATGAGTCTGATACATTCAAACCGGCAATTAGACAAAACAAAAGGGATATTTATGGAGAGACTCCTAAATGGGCTTTCATATTGGTCTAAGCAGTTTCAAAACGACAGTTTAATTCCCCTCTGTTAATCCCTCGCTTCCAGAGCACTCCCTTTGTTTGATTATAGGCTGTCAGGTTTAGGGATTCTGATTGAATCAAAATTTGAAGCAAACTAGAAACACATAATAATTACGCTATTTAAGCACCGGTGCCTACTGTATAAGCAAACGAAATGCTCTAACAAATGAAGACTCCTCAGTACAAAAGGTTTCTAAAATGTACTGCTTGCACAATTAGAAGCCATAGAATATGAATTAGGTGGTTGTTTCCCCGGATCCTTTTAAAAATTCTCCAGTTGATGAGTTTGGTGGTAAAACACCATGCATTAAATCTGTTGACTAGGCAAAAATATTTTAAGACAGGCTCCCTCTGCCCTTCTTCCCAGCCACCCCCTCACCTCCTGCCGCCCCCCAACCGCAGCTGTGGACTTGTCTGACCCACAGTGGTTAATCTGAGCACCAGCTCTCGTTTGTCCATTCCAGCTTTCCATTAACTCAGGGCCACGGTGGTGTTATTATTAGAGGCGGAAAGGATTCCGCATCACTTACATGGTGTAAAGCTGGACAAATAAACAAGTACTGACTATGGATGTCTCCCAATCACACAGGGCCTCAATTTTTGAATACGCTCTTTCAAATAGCAAAATGACCCTTCTCTAGCTTGTAAAACCTCTCTTTGTTTTCCCTCAAAGAGAAGGAAACTCACCAAGAGGAGTGGACTTTTGACAGAGTTCCCCAGCAGTAACATCATTTTCAAGTGGCTCTTGACCAGCTGAGCTTTTTCAAAGTGTAACTTTTATAGCCACAAAGGATCATGTCTTATTTGGGTTCATTAAATTTCCTCTTGCTTTGCAAAGGGCTGACCAAACTCACAGCTGCTGAGAGTGAAGCCAACCCTTCATCATTCTTCAAGTCAATTCAATTCAGCACTGATCAGGGCTCTGTTTGAAAGCCCTACCCAGATTTAGACCTCATAATTTAGTCTCTGTTGGGTGAAAAGAAAGCAAGAAAGGAAAAAATACATAAAAGAAAGAAAGGAAGAGAATAAAAGAAAGAAAAGGAAAGAAGGAAAAGAAAAGAAGAAAGAATTGCCTTGTCTGGTTGAGAAATGGATCTCCTTTTGCTACCAGCAAGAGTTCTGGTGATGTTGCCAGGACAAGTGGCAGTGAGAGTCAATAAAAGTGGATTTATTAAAGTATTGACTGAGTGAGGTGAAGGTGCTTGGACTTATAGTGCTGATCAGAAACATTACCTAAGAGGTAAAACACAGGACACACACTAAATGCTAGATTGCCTGTGGTCAACAGTCTGTCCTTGCCTCCTTCTGCTCTCTCCCCAGGGAACCACATTTCCCAGCATCCCATAGCACCAGGATTCTGAATGAGAGGATTCCAAGGATTTGAAAAGCAAAGAGAAGGAGAAGCCAAACTTCTCCAGCAATAGCTGGGGACCTGGCTTGCAGGTCCTAGTGTAGCATCAAAAAACACTTGTGACTCTCAGGGCTTCACTCTGTGTTTCCTGTACCTCAAGATTCCTTGAGCATCAGCAGTTTCCTCCTAACCTTGGCTCCCAGCCCTCCTCATGGTTATAGGAGTATCTAATTCTCTCTATGTTAAATTAGTTGCTGCTTCACATATCTGGCCAAACCCTGATGGATACAGGTAGTTGGTACCCAAAACTCAGAAAGAGCCAAGTTGGCTAAAGCCAGACCACATTGAAGGATGGGATCTGAATTCTAGTGTGGGAGCCTATTATTTCATTAATGCATATAATGGTCTTTTCAAAAGAAATTCTCACTGGACACCTTCAGTGCTCTGTAAACCTTCTGATAAAAACTAGTGATAAAAAGATATATTCAATCAAGGATCTAGGAATTAGACCAGAGACACTACACCTAATAGAAGAAAAAGTAAGCTCTAATCTCCAACATGTTGGATTAGGTCCCAAGTTCCTTAATAAGAATCCTGTAGCACAAGAATTAATACCAAGAATCAATAAATGGGATAGACTCAAATTACAAAGCTTCTCCTCAGCAAAAGAAACAATCAGTGAGGTGAACAGAGAGCCTACTAATTGGGAACGAATTTTTACCACATGCACGTCAGAGCACTAATCTCTAGAATATATAAAGAACTCAAAAATCATAACACCAAAAAAAACAAACAACCCAATCAATAAATGGGCCAAGAAACTGAACAGACACTTCTCAGTAGAAGATATACAATCAATCAACAAACACATGAAAAAATGCTCAACCTCTCTGACAATTAGAGAAATGCAAATCAAAACCACTCTAAGATTTCATCTCACACCAGTCAGAATGGCAGCTATTAAGAACACAAACAACAATAAATGTTGGAGAGGATGTGGAGAAAAAGGCACACTCATACATTGTTGGTGGGACTGCAAAATGGTGCAGCCAATATGGAAGGCAGTATGGAGATACCTTGTAAAACTTGGAATGGAACCACCTTATGACCCAGCTATCCCACTCCTTGGTCTTTACCCAAAAGACCTGAAAACAGCATACTACAGGGATACAGCCACATCAATGTTTATAGCAGCACAATTCACAATAGCTAAACTGTGGAACCAACCTAGATGCCCTTCAGTAGATGAATGGATAAAGAAAATGTGGTATATGCACACAATGGAATATTACTCAGCAATAAGAGAGAATAAAATCATGGCATTTGCAGGAAAATGGATGGAGTTAGAGAATATAATGCTAAGTGAAGTTAGCCAATCCCAAAAAGCCAAATGCCAAATGTTTTCTCTGATATAAGGAGGCCAATTCACAGTGGGGTTGGGATGGGGAGCATAGGAGGATTAGAGGAATACTAGAATGGCCAATGGGGAGGGAGGGGAAGGGAGGAGGCAAAAGGGTGAAGAAAAAAAAAAAGATGGTAGAATGAGATGGATATCATTACCCTAAGTGCATGTATGAAGTCACGAATGGTGTGAATATACTTTGCATACAACCAGAGATTTGTAAAAAAGTGCTCTATATATGTGTAATATGAAATGTAATATATTCTGCTGTCATTTATAACATCTTAGAATAAAAAAAATTTAAAAAAAAGAAAAGGGAATATAGGAAGAAGAAGTAATAAAAAGGACAAAGAGGGAAAAAAAAAAAGATATATTCACTAACCCATGATCCTACAGAACACTAATAAGAGGGTAAAAGTAAGAGCTCCAGCTGCCATTTACAGGGAGATTAACAAACAAAGAATAACAATAGGTCTGTAATTTGGCAATAACAACCAACACAAACATTAGTTGGAAACAGACCTGAACTGTAATCTCAACTCTATTATTTTCTTACCAACCATATGACTTAGAGGCAATCAACTCAGTTTACCCTCTGAGCAGCCACTTCCCAGTTTCTATTTTATAGTTACTATCTTTTAAAGTTAAAAACAATGGAGGTAGCCAGGCACAGTGATGCATGCCTGTGATCTCAGTGGCTCCGGAAGCTGAGGCAGGAGGATCTTGAGTTCAAAGCCAGCCTCAGCAAAAGCAAGGCTCTAAGCAACTCAATGAGACCCTGTCTTTAAATCAAAATGCAAAATAAGGCAGGGGATTTGGCTCAGTGGTTGAGTGCCCCTGAGTTCAATCCCTGGTACTCCCCCATCCCACCCCACTATGCCAAAAAATATCAATAAATAAAAAATAAACAATCGAGGTAAGATATCTGATAGATAGGCTTGATCCAATGGGCCACCTCCTCCATGAAAATTTCCATGAGAAGCAACCTGGTTTCATTTTTCCCCAGGCAGAAGCCAATAGGCTTAAAGTTCACCCTGTTCCCTGGGCAAAGAGCCAATAGCGTTAAAGGTCGCTCTGGTACACCCCCCCCCCCCACCAGAAATCCCTACTTAAAGCTCCTGCCTGCCTGGAGCTCAGACACAACAGCTCGTCCCTGCTGAGAGGAGGCAGCCACTGCGATAGCTCCAGACTCACCGTCTCCAGCCCGACAGCAGCTGCCCCAGCTAACAGCTCCAGAGACCACAGCCAGCACCACCAGGCACCCACCTTCTGTTCAGAGCTTGCATACTTCCCTCTCCCTGACTCCTCTCTCCCCATACTTCTTCTACCTCTGACCAGCCATAAAGCCTGGTGAATAAATCTCTTGGGGGCATGGTTGTCTCTGTTGTGATTTTTGCCCTTCAGTATCCAGCATAGTAACTAAAACACAGTAGCCACTGAGCCATCTGTACTTTTGGTTCCCCACCAGGCACTAAGCTTCCGGAAGACAGCAGCCATCTTTTTCTATCTTGGGGTCCCAAGTATTTACATAACACAATGTCTTATGTTTAAAAGATTTTCAGTAACTCATGAATGAATGATAAATGTTGGAATGAATGAATACATGAATAAGTGGTATTACATGAATCAACCTAATATATCCTTACTGAGCTATTCATGTTATCATTAAATATAATTAGTATCCTGTGGATGTTTTCTAAGACCAGTATGATCAAAAGAGAAAAAAATTTTGAATAAGTCAAAGTAAGAAGAGAGCTCACAGACGCTGAGGTCCTACCATTTGGACATTGTGGTGGCATACCAATACTACTAAAAAAGGACCCTCATTGTGTCACACCAATATAAGGAGTTGAAAAGCATGCTCAGTGTGGTCATCAGCTTGCCTGGGAATCTCACTCCAGATGATGACTGAGCCTTCCACCCTGGAGCCAGGGTGAGTGTCCTGTGACCTCTTAACTCTGAGCCCTGTGATTCTCTGAGCTCTCAGGTAGGGTAACCCACACATCACACGAGAATGCCCTGTGAGTGACGCAGGCTCTCATTTCTGCTGAAGGAAATGAATTCAAAAAGAAAATGATAATCTACAGGGAGTAACACCCACACAGTTATCACTCAAATGATCCCAAAAGGCTCTGAACCTGATTGGAGTGGTGCTTCATAAACTTCCTTTCAAGGGGTTTCTTTGTCATCGGTAATTAGGAAAGACTTTTATAGTCTGATTAAATATGCTCAATCTCCGTTCTATTTTATACTTATTTTTAAACTATACCCATTGTTTCTCCTTTTCTAATTTTCTTTTCTTTTTACCTATGCATCTTAAATGTTTCTTCCCTTTTTATCTCTTCCCTACCTTCTTCTTACACTCCCTCCCCAAATGTCAATAACAATATTACAGAATCATTTCTGGGTGACCTCTGTATTCGTGGTAGATTTTTTTCCTGGTTTTCTTATGGGACACCGTCAGATTGGGATCATGGCTGTGGGCCTTGCTCATTTCTGTATCCGTTCAGTCATTTAATCATTTATTTACTCATTCCATGAATAGCTATTATGTGCTTGGCAGAGTCCTGGGCACTGAGCATGGTCAGGCAAGGTCCCTGCTTATGAAACCTACCTTCTAAAGGGAGCATATAGGTGCAAATTATTTTGTAATTTTATACATTATAAAATAAAGAAAGGAGATAATTAAAATTTGCCTTTGAGGGCCTGCCATTTCCTTCTTTCAACTTTTTTGTCCTGTGTTGCACCCTTTTCTCTGCCCAGTGGCAAAATTTTTCTGCCTTTGCCTTCCTGGAGCCTCTGGTCCAGCAAGCCCACTTCATGTTTAGACATCATCTGTTTCACTCAAACTAAATCAATCTGTCCTGTACCCTAAAGCTTTTCAAATTAAGGTAACTGTAGAGTGGGTCAGGAATTGGCAAAACCGCAGGAAAAATCCAATGCACCTTCCTGGAACATCAAGTCTACCGGATGGTTAAGTAGGGATGTAATGGAGCATGGGATATAAAATTCACATTAAAAATTTAGATGAGACAGGGAAAGAAAGATCATGCTTGTGGTTGGCTGTTTTAAACTATGGTCCCGAGTCCCTGGGCGGGGGTGGGGGGGAAATGGGAACAGAAGGAGAAAATGAGGCAGACAGAGGTGCTGTGAGGAGCGGAAGGTACACGTTCTCACTCTAAAAGAACAATATCAGAAGCCCACTGAGAACTGCGTGAATGCTGCTTCCACGGGCCAGGATCTCCAGCTTCGGCTGCTTGCTGCTCTCCTCTAAACGCCCTCCAAAAGCTTCCCCTGGCAGCCAGGAAGCCAGCCCACCCTGGCCAGCACTGAGCATGGCCTGCCCTTGCCTACCTCTTGGAGCTTACCCTACACCTTTTTCTCCAAGGTGACTTTCTTCAGCCACTGGAGCCTTCTTTTCTCCCAAATGCTCCTCCTTTTTGCTCTTCCTTGGGGCTTTTACACTAGCTACTGTCTTTGTTTAGGATTCCTTTCCATCCTACCCTCATCTACATCCTGTCGCAGGGTAGAAGTTTCTTTCCTTCTTGTCATTGGCTCTTTGCATTTTAAATGATACCCTCACAAGGAGGTCTTCTCTTACAATCCATGATCCATAGTCAATTACTCTAGGCCTCACTGTTTTAACTTTCTGTGAGGCACTTATCTCTATCTGAAAATTATCCCATCTGTGTATTGGTAGGTTAAAGTTCTGTATTGCTTAGCCTGGATCACAAATCCCAGGAAAGCAGGGACCTTGCCTGTTTTACTTCCTGACGGGAAATTCCCCCAAAGTGTCATGAATATAGGAGACACTCCAATACTATTTGTTCTGTAATCAAAGATTGAGATTACACATTGTCTGAGCTTGTCCTTAAAGAATAGTATGAGAACTTTTTTTTTTTTTTAACAAAACAATAGAGAGGGGAAAAAAGTAGTATAACAAGATTTTTTCTGGTACTTTATAATTTGCTAGAGTTACACCAATATTGTTGTTGATATGGACAACTGATCATAGCTACTGAGTCCCAAAAATGGTGTCTTTTTTGTCAGTCTGCTTTTTAATTTAGATTTATTTTTCTGGGCATTGTGTCAACACTGAAGACCTAGAGATGAATGCTACATTATTTATATTTTTGAAAAGTGAGGAGAAATTACTAACAGAATAGAGAGTACTTTTGATGGAGGTGTCTACAAATTATCTTGAGGAGAAAAAAATTTTGTCTAGAAGAGCTGCAGAAAAGGCACTGAATGATCTGAGTTTTAAAAAATAAGAGAAAATGTTGCAAGTAGAGAGGAAAGGGACATTCAGTCTGGGTGGAAAGCAACAAGATGGGCAATAAATTAAAATTGTGTGAGGTTTTGCTTTCACAATCAGGGGAAAGGTGTTTCCCATACAGTGGGAAGCTAGGGAGGAAGAGGAACAGTCAGAGAGAAAAGCACTAAGAAGGGCCTTGGTGATCAAACCACAAGATTTAGACAGTCCTGCAGCCACTAAGGAGTTATGGAGTGGTTTTAAAAGGAATGGTGACAAGATCAGACCTATGTTTTAGAAAGGTTAACAGAGGCAACATGAAAAATGCATGCCTAGGAGCCATGACCAAAAAAAACCAAACAAACAAACAAAAGAATCTCAAGTCTACTACATTCATAAAGCTAAGAAATGATCAAAGCAGTCCAAAGCACTCCACTAGGATGAAAAAAAACACAATCCAGAGGTGGAAGCAACAAGATGCACCTACTAATTAAACATGTGCAGGGAGGAAGTGAGATACAGCATGGACGAATGACAGACCTGTCACCGTGCATGACAGGAACAGACTCAGAACATAGGAGAGAGACAGATTTGAAGGGGTTTCTCGAAACTGCTAATACCGTTGAATGCATGACTCATTCCAGCAGCCCTAGCATTTTATTGGTTGTTAAAGACCTCTAAGCCTTAGCCAGTGGGTATTTAAGGGTTGAGATAAAAGCATCATGACAGGCCAGCGGGAGAGGTATTTTAAGACAGGGTGTCTGTCTGGGGATCCTCTCTCCAGTCACCCACAAAGACCGCTGCCTTCATTAGCTGAGCATGGGCCAAGCCTGCTGCTGGCTGCCACTAACACCCCCTACGTCCCTATTGTCATACATTATAAGTTGTTTCAATCCATCTAACGTAATGAGCCCACTTTGCAATTCCATTATGATTCACTCTCAAGTTTAAAAGCTATAGCCAAACCGCGATGAAGGAAAAGCATTAGGGAAGTGCTGTGACATCCTTTGGGGTTCCACATGCTTCCCTGGCAGCCAAGCCAACCTTCTGAGCATATAGGACTCTTGGAGGGTATTTGCCAATCTCTTCTACAAGAGTATTAGTAAAAAATCTATAACTCCCGGTTGGATACCAAATGCAGCTGCCACATTCCTAGTCAGTGCCAGCAGACTATTTCGCATAGACAGACAGCTTTCTGAGGCTGCTTTATTTCTTGTCAGCCTTTCAAACCTCACTCCAACAGGAATCTTTTGTATTTAAGCTACTGGCCACAAAACCAGAATGTGTCTTCTGGTCAAATGTGCCTTTTATATGTCATACCACGTTTCTTCTCTTCACTGATTCCCCACCCCGCTGGAAAAAAACACAGTTGGCTTTTCCTGATACCACTTTCATTACGGTCAGAAACATCCTAACAGAAGCATATCTGTTCACATTGAGCCTCTTTGTGCCCAGAAAAATGCCATTCACAATTCAATAAATGTATTAGCCTTTTCCCATTTGAATATAGGCTTCTTTGGTTTAAATTTTCTGGGAAGCCACTGACAGAATGTTTGATTAGTTAAATGAACCAATAAGTCTCCTCCTCCTCCTCCTCCTCCTCCTCCTCCTCCTCCTTTTCTCTTCTTCTTTTAATCAGCAACACTTTATGTAATCCAGTTCTCAACCTCTCCAGCCTAATGTTTGTACAGTTTGAAGAAGATTCTAGAGCATTCTTCATCCCAACACCTTCTTCCACCATCATATTGAAATGGGAGTTACCGATTTCCAGATCAAAGCTCTGAATTGGCGTGTAGCCTAGCTAATTACTCTGCTGGCACTGAGCCCCTGGGGAGATCAGATGGGCCTTCCTCACCTTCAATACAGCTCAAAAATAGGGAATTAAATACTGGATAAGGAACTGAGAGGCATAATTCACTGCAGACAGAGCTGAACAGAAGTATCTGTTGGAGGACGAGGGACCCTTGGCACCATATCTGAGGCTCACAAATGACAAAGTTGATATGAGCACTACCGGAGGCAAATGGAGTGACCTAAGGGATCTTTCCCATCATACTAAACTTCCCTAAAAGGATATAGTCCAGACAAGGGAAAAATATTTCCAGCCAGAATACTTGCAAATCAAAATATGCAAAACTTTTGTGTTTGAGTCATAATACTGCCTTTAAAAATGATTTTAAGGGCACCTCTATAAATTCTTTGGCTTATTCCTTAAAGAAAAAAATTCAAATATTCAATAAAATAAATATCTCTTCACATTCTATAATAGGCAACATGTTGTGTTAGGTGCTATGAGGTCTTGAAAAAATCAACAAATTGTGGTCCCTGCTCATCAGAGCTTCACCATCTGTAGACACAATCATGTCAGGAATGCATGCAGAGGACTGGGGAGATAGCTCAGTTTGTAGAGTGCTTGCCTCATATGCTTACAGCCCTGGGTTCAATCCCTAGTACAACACCCCATCCCCCACCCCCGCTCAGCCAAAAAAAAAAAAAAAAAAAAAAAAAAAAAGGAATGCTTGCAGAGGTCCTTAGAGGAGAAAGAAATGTTTTTATAAAAGTAAATGCTGGAAGGATCTAGGTGTCACAGAAGAGGGAAGCTTTGATCTGAGCCCTGAGCCAACATGATAGGGAAAGGGAAGAAAGTTGGACCTGGAAGAAACCATAAAAAGAAAAGGAAACATTTGAAAAACTTCAGGGCATGCTAAGGAACAGTGAGCAGTGGAGTATGAAATGCATGACATGTGGTTGAATCCCATGAAAGGGTAGAAAATGGGAAATGGAAAGTAAGATCAGCACTAAAGCCTGAGACTCAGGGGATTTCTTCTGTGTCCAGTGAGGAACCATTGAGTGGCTTTGAGGAAATGGGAGCTAGAGCCAGATCCCAGCTATAGGATGATAATGGGAAGCAGTGTGTATATTGGAACAGAGGGGTAAGACACTAGAGTTAAAAAAATCTGGTAAGCATGAGGTAAGGCAAATACAGTGGTAGAAGAGAGAAGAGAATGGTAGAATGGGTGGTAGACTAAATAACGGACCTTCAGAGATGCTCACATTCTAATTCCCAGAAATGTTACTTTACATGGCAAATAGGTCTTTATAGATGTGCTGAAGCTAAGGATCTCAAAAAGGGTAAATTACCCTGGATTATTGGGGTGGGCCCAATCTAATCCCACAAGTCCTTTTATGAGGGAAGCAGAAGAAACAGAGTCAGAGAGAGAAAAAGTTAAGATGGAAGCAAAGATCAGAGAGGACAGAAGATGCCACCTCTCTGGTTTTGAAGTAGAGGACAGGGGCATGAACAAAGGAATGTAGATATTCTCTGGAATCTAAAAGATGAGGACATGTATTCTCCCCTAGATTCTCCAGAAGGAATGCAGCCCTACTTTTAAGCCAGTACTCATTTTGAACTCCTAATCTCCAGAATGGCAAGATAATAAATATGTGATTGATTGATTGATCAATTGATGTGGTGCTGGGGATGGAACCTCAGGTTGCTCTACCACTGAGCCACATCCCAAACCTTTTAAAATTGATTAATCGTTAATTCATACATTCATTTTGTACAGGGTCTTTCTAAATTGCTAAGACATGCCTTGAGCTCATGATCCTGCCTCAGCCTCCTGAGTTACTGGGATTATAAGTGTACATTACAACATCTGGCTTCTATTAATTTGTGTTGTTTCAAGCCACTAAGTTGCTGGTAACTTGTCATAGCAGTCATAGGAAACTAATGCAATGTGAGACATATTTTTCCATGTAGTATTGAACATATATATGAACTGATTGGATAGGGAGAATAAAAAGAATGAAAAACCAAAATGGCTTAGGGAAATCATTGATAAACCAAGCATTAACCAAAAACTATTGAGCAGAGGAAAATATGGTGAAAAAGATGAATTCAACCGGAAAAAAGAAAGAGACTTTGGAATAATACCTTAAAGATTAAAATATCAGTTCTTCAGAATGAGGTTGACAGATGAGTCAAAGAAGGGAAGAAAGAGGGACTAGTGATATTCTGGGAAATTCACTTCATTCATATTATTACTTAGCTTATTATTTATCTCCCCTGGATCTTATAGAACTTATGCCAGGACCATTCGCAGCTTGAGGTAGGTTCCTCTGCATTCCATGTGTCCCTTTCCTGGAAGGCCTGTCCTGATCTTGATTAACCCTGTTACACATGTCATTTAGATTCTGATTGCCTGTGTTCTCTCCCAGCTTACCAGAAAGAACACACAACAACTGCTTGATAATTCTATTTAAGCCCTTCTTCTCTCCAAACTCTCCACTGTCTTTGTATGGCCCAGATATCTTGGCACCTGTTCATTCATACAGGGATGTTCCCACAGAAATTAATGATTTTTCACACTTCTGCTAGATAAAGCAGTACCTCCACCTCTGAGCCCTGAGCATCACTTGGCACTCAAGCCCTTGCTTCATTTCCAAGTAACTTCTCAAAAAAAGTGTTCATATAAAGGCCTCCTTTTTCTTTCATGAGGTCTAAGATAATAATAGTTTTCTCTACAGTATTACACATTTATTCATGAGGCACAATCACAAATTTTTGTGAAATAAAGTAAAGTACAAACAAGTAAACATCCCCTAACCTTGACAAGTTAGTGCTCAGATCTACCAAGTGTCTCTTAGAGCAAAAATCTTCCCAGTGATCAGAAAACCTTCAACCCATTCCTTTCCATTTAGTCAGGAATGTGATTAAGTAAACCCTAGGAACAATTCACCATCCTAAAATGAAAGATCTGATAATAGGTTATTTGTTCATGTCTTCTAAGAGCCTTTCTTCCAGATGGTACCCAACTGTCTAACTGTCTTAGCAACTGTCTTCCTGGTGGTGGCTTCAGTTGGGAACACCTGCTTTGTCCAACTGGCACTACAGGCCCAATGACAAGAGCCTATGAGCTGTTCAGGGACCCATGAAACTGCTGGAGATTTGAGGGGAAAAAAAGTTATTGCTTGCCTCTGAAATACAAAAGGAAGGCTGGAATTCAAATAAACAAATGTTTAAGTTAATGCCAAAAAAATTACATTTTTCAGATTAGATGAACATTATGTTTAGTACAACTTCACTACAACCTGAAAACAGTCATTAGTATATATATTCTCATGTAGCAAGAATTTTGGATGCACAATAATTTCAAAGAAATCACAGCCAATCATAAAGTATATGAGTTATTTGATGTCAAATAATGTTGAAAGTCAATTATAAAAATCTTTACAAGAAAATTTGTATTTCATTTTGGATGTAAGTAAATATTAATGTTGGATGCTGTGTGGCATGGAAGCTCCCAAAATAAGAATTCTAATGGTTTGTGAAGGCTAAAATGGCTCTGACTGTAAGTTATCTATGGAAGATCCTCTCTCCCTTCATCCTGTCCTTTCATGATGTTCTAAGACTCACTCATTCATACTTGACAATGTCTTATTGGAAACTCTTTGGGAATTCTGCTTGTGAACTACCTACCCCCAAGAACTTATCACATATGACATATCTCTTCAAACATCATTCAGCCTTGCCCTGGTCTTCTAAGGAATCTTGAATTCCCCTTTGAAAACTACCTGAGCTAGGTAACAGGTGTACTCTGGACTCTTCAGAAGAACCTGGAAAAGGCATTATGTCTACTGTTACCCCTTCTCTATGTATGTCTTCTGTGCCTGTCGACATACTGCAGAAAGTGGGGTTGAGACCCAAACTCAGAATTTACCATGTCCCTTTATCATTAATACGTGCACAACTTCTTAAGGAGAAATTGATCTCCTGAGCTTTCCATTGGATGGCACAATGCTCCAAGTCCCCTGAGTAGGCTATGCTTGGTGGGACAGGGGAATCCAAGAGGTAGGAAATACCTCTCTATCAACTTCTGGATCTAACACTGTCTGAGATTGCTAGCAGCATGAAGTCCCATGTCTGGCAGCCTTGTGCATCCATATAAATGTTTAATTCAATCTACATGCTATGGAACAAGATACCACCTCTTCTGCAATGACAATATTTCTCTGTTTAATCAAAGCTGTTCAATAGTTCTGAGATTCACTATATATTACAATAATTCATTCCCTACACACCTATGCAGATCCCAAAGCACACCCAAAATTTTGTTTACAAAGGGTCATCTCTCCTAATCTCTGAATTTAGTGTGTCGGCTGTAACAGAAAACCTTTGTGTAGATATTTTCTTTATGAAATTTGAGAACCAGGAGTTAGAAACCTCAGAACTATTCAAGGAAATCTTTACACCATTCAGATACTTCAGTAGATGATTGGGAAGATGTGCTATGGAGAGCAAACATATACCCCGTTCGATGGGTCAATGAAGACCCTACACTGTTGGCATCAGATCTCAGGAGAGACCATCCACATGAGTGATCTCATCTGTCACACGCTCTATTATGCCCACATTTTTATCTCACACACACATTATGCCCACTCCCATTAGAAGTCAAAGAACTGGGATTTGGGTGTCTTCAAATAGAGTAAGATCAGCAACCCTGTCTTTCTGAAGTTTTATGCAAATTGCCTATTCTATTTGGTTTTCTAAATCTCTCCTCCTGGCCCAGCCTGAGTTAGGAAGCTGAAATCTTTAGTCAGGTAGAGCTTAGTACAACTGACATGTAAACTAAATGTTTTAGTATTTAGAAAAAAAGCCAGGCTTCAAGCAACATCATGACAATCCATTTCCCATATTTACGAAAATCCTAAGCCAGCCAAAGCTTCCCACAGGAAACCCTTTAAACAGAGTGGGGGAGATCAGACTCAGAAAATGAACATACTTACTCTGTCACTTAGCTGTGGAGACAGTCATCGTAAAATTATACTAAAGATATTGAAACTGTCTATTGTCTTAAAAGTGGAGAGAAGGATTGGCATTATGGTCTGAATATGAGGCATCCCCCAAAGCTCCTGTTAATTCAGGAATATTCAGAGGTGAAATGATTGGATTGTGAGAGCCATATCTAATCAGTCCATCCTTGATTGAATGGACTGATGGGGGTGGTAACTGTGGGCAGGTGGGACATGGCTGGAGGAGGTGAGTCATGAGGGTTGCCCTGGAAGGGTGCACCTTCCCTGTGGCCCCTTCCTCTTCCCTCTCTCTGCTTCCAGACCCCTCCATGAGCTGAATAGCTTTCCACCTCTGAGCCCTTCCCCCATGATGTTCTGCCAGATCCTGGGCCCACAGCAATGGAGTCTATGGACTGAGACCTCTGAAACCATGAGCCCCAAATAAATTTTCTCTCTAAGTTATTCTTGTCAGGTACTTTGCTCTCAGAGACCAAAAGGCTGACTTGTAAAAGCTGACTAAAACACCCACTTTCAACTTACTTGGCCTTTTTATCTGAGGCCACATAAACATAACAGTCTAGGTTTCTGATCAATCCCCTTATCTAAAGGCCTCCAAAAATGAATAAAGCATCAAGTATAGAGCTAGCTCTTGTTCAGGGCATCCTGACACCCAGAAATGTATTTTATTTGAAGTTTATTGGTATGCACTGCCACCCTCCTGAACTAGCCTTAGTTTTGTTGTTGATTGGTTTTTGTGTGTTTTTGTTTGTTTATTCTCCTGCCTGCCAGACTCAAGCACTTGGTAAAGGGACTGTGAAGTCCCAGTGGCTTGGAAATCCCCACCTGGATGTTTCACTTTCTAATCACTCTTGCACTGACTTCTGTAAAGTGACTGGCAGGTCCTGCACCCCATCTCATTTCTCTCTCCCTCCTAGGTAAACTATATAGATCTGAAAATCAAAAAAATGGCAGAGCCCTTTCCCTTCTAAATCAATCTTCATTTTTATAACCTTCTCCACATTCCTGAGGTTGTTAGAAAATGCCTCTTTCTATCAGAGGTTTAGTATCATAGTCAAGGTCTTGCCAGGCTCTTTAAACATGTACTCTTTGTTCCCTAACTCAGGGAGGCAGCGCCTGCCCTCTGAGCTATGGGCGTGGCCTTCAGATTCACTCCTGGTCCACTGGCACAGGTCATTTAGATTGTGAGGAGACTGGAATTAGCAGGGTTTATGTATCTTCATTGCTATGCAGAACTCCCAAGCTAGAGATATGAAGCTGATAGCATCGAGGTTGTTCTCTCAGTTTTCCTTCCATTCCTCTCCTCCCTTTGGCATCTACCCCAAGTACTCAGGAAAAGTAAAAGACAAAAGGAGTCCTCCATGTTGGTCTTCTGGGGCTGACCACATGTACCAGTAGAGAATATCAAATTGGTATGACACGTGACTCATTCTTTTAAGGGCAGGCAATTCATAAATCAGGTACAAATAAATGCCTGAAGCAAGGAAGTGTTATGCTACCAAGTATTTTATCATAAATTACCAGCAGCTCCAGCAATAGCATTCAGAGATCTCCATATACATGGTGCAGATGCTGCAGTGGTCTCTGCTTCGTGGTTGCCTAATCTTGGTGAACCACAGGAGATAGCTATGACTTACGGACCTTTCTTTTCCAATGCCATAGATATGGGCACTTATCTCAAGCTTGGGTAACGTTTTCATGAACATTCTTTATCCTCTGTGCCTTTATAATTCCATCTTTTCTTTAAATATTTGAAAGCTTATGAGCCTACCTTCTACAGGCAAAATCTATTCATCCCTGTAAGTCTTTTCAGAAGTAAGATTAATATAAGTGAATGGGTAATATAAAATGTGCCACTAATTTTATGCAGTGTTATATTTAGAAATATAGGAGGACTCTCCAAATTGTTCTAATTTGCATTAAAATGAGAAATGGGCCTTTGTTTAAAGAGTTTTTATGCTCTTTCCACAGAAAAATCTTTGGTGCTTATTTATATAGTTAAGTTGAAAACCTTTAGAGATTCCTCCTAATATCACCAAAAAGTTTTAACAACATTTTAAATAAAAGCACCCTAAAACCTTTCCCAAACTGTCAATGCAGTTCCCAAGGCTTAGCCCCATATTGTGCTCTTTTATTCATTTTTAAAATCCTGACATTAGAGGCTATGAAGAAGATGCATTTTTAAATTGAATTACACAACAAAGTAATCAATGTTTTTAAGTTCTGACTCTCATAAAAATGGGACTCATGAGGAAACAAAACAAAACAAAAAAAAATACAACATCATTGTGGCAGGTGTCACAGAGGAAATCTTAGCTTTATACCCAAAGTTTGGAAATAGCATCTTTCTAAAATCATAAGTGCAGAAATAACACGTTAGAAAGGAAAGGAACAAATAGTAGGGTTTATTTGCAATGTTTTACTGCCAGCAGTGAAGCAGAAACAAAATATCTACATTAGAAGTGTGCTGTTCTTAGCCAGTGGTGCCTCCAGCCCCAAGGCCTTCAGACTTAGTGATTCCAGAAGACTCTGTAGATTTTCCCACTGGCTGGCTAAATCTGATGCTAGCAAGAGTATCCTTCAGCATGCACAGTTCTCATTTAAATGCATATCCTATTACAATGGAACAGCAAGTTTCTAGATCTTGACTGGGCTGGCATTTTGCTTCTAAGAAAAACAGAACAAAACAGTCCACAAAGGGGCTATTGATGTTAAACTGGCTCTAGCTAAAATCACAAGCAGCTTGTTAGGAGCCAAGCAGATGATCTGCCTTGGTTTCTTGAGCATGTGTCAGCACCAATCTATAAAAGACTTGGGGCCAAAAGGGAGGGGAAGAGACAAATGGCAGAAACTCTTATCTGTGATCCCCTATTTAAAAGACGAGCCCTTATGTCAACCTTGCCCTGGCCTTGAGAAAAATTAAACTGCTCTAGAGGATTTTGATTTTTAAATTAATCTTCAAATTTTCAACCTCATTGCATAACATATCAAATAACATTTTCTGTAGCATTTGTTTTTTTTTTTCTATTTGCCAAGCATTCAGGTTGAACTAGCATTTATTGAGCACTGTTATTTGCTAGCAGTTTCGCAAACATTATCTTGTATCATCAGCCAATAAAACTATAAAATAGGTACTCATATTCCTGCTGTGTAGATGAAATATAAAATTTCAACAAGATTAAATGGCTTGCCCAAAGTTCACTGCTAGTAAACGATTGGATCAGGGTGGATCTCTTGTTCCGAAGGCCACGTTCCATGGCCTTTCATCTACAGCCTAACTAATAACCCCTTGAGGTCAGTGTACCAGAACATATTGAGCTGCATCAGCAATACTTGAGTCCCACCAGTACTGAAGGTTGTAAACCATCCAGAATTTTTAAAAGATTTTTTCCCCCAAGCTTCTGTGGATCTCTTGTGCTGCTATAGAAAACATGAAAAAGCCACAGATCAGAATTCCAGCTGTGGCACTAGCCATTCATGGGACCTTGCACAAGTACTTATCGTTTATGCACTTCATTGCTATTACCTTCAAAATGGGGATAAAAATTGTGACAAGATGTCATTTCCTATTGTCTTCATCTCTCTGTTGTTTTATTCTCATGCCTGGTGTAGAGAGGGCTTGCAATATACATGTCCATGTTAGGCTGAGTAAGTTTCTAGAGACAATATTTGAACATAAATTTCATATTTAATAGTATTAAAATTATTACTAAAAATTTTAGATATGTGATGAATTACCTCAATGTCAATTTTATCAATGATTGGATTACATCAATGTTGTGATATTGTTAGACAAGGAGTTACTACTAGAGAAAACTAGATAAAGGACATACAGAATTTTTTTGTATTATTTCTTATAACTGCATTTGAATTTATAATCCTCTCAAAGTTTTCTTTCAAAAATTTAGATGTGATATTGCTCTTTTGATTATGCTAAAATTAACTTGTAGAGCTAAATATTATTCATGTATAAAATAATTTTTAAAATACACATTTAGCAAAAATAAACATTTTAAATACTGTTTCACATGGCATACAAATATAAGCTCAGATTTTTAAAAGAGGAATTAAAGAAAATGTTCAGTATAAATATCTATCAAACTACTAAAAGCTATATGATAATCCCAAAATAATTCATGTTGCTGATCTCAATATTCCCATTTTTTGCAAACCAATTATAAGCAAACATTACACACATACACTCATATATGTATTCCTGAAAAATTTATGTAGCACAAATATAGAATCAATCTACATTCATTTGCAAGTGCATCAAAATGAAAAGAAAAACAAGTGATAAATTAAAACTGTACAAAATCTTATTGATACTATAATTAGAACTGTTGAGTTGATAGGTGAGCATATGAAATTAAATTCCAAGAAATTAAGGGGAAAAAAAAATGAGGGAAAATGAATAAGACTCACTGGTTCAGTCAGGAAGTAGTGTACTCAGCTGAGGCCTGGGCACACATGGATGTAGATTCATTAAATAACAAAGAGCTCAATCTGCTTTTTAGGAAAAGCCTCCAGAACCCACTCCAGGGTAGTTTGGAATGAGCTTTTCAAGAATACACACATGTCAAGAAGTCACCAAGAAGTGATATCAAAAATTCAAAATCCCTCCTAGAATGTAATAATGTGCCCTCCACAAGAAGAAGCACGCAACTTGTGAAGAGGCATGATTAGCATCTACGCCTGTGCAAAAGAACTCCAGAACTCTCTCTTCCTGCAATCCAATCTACAGTTTCTCCGCTCTGCCTTCCCAGAAATTCCCTCACTGCCGATTGATCAGGGAGGCCAGTGCGAGCCTTTTTCCAGCTCTTGGACTGCTTGTCAGTCAATCTCTCTCTTTTTTTCTTTTTTTTTTCATATTTTTCATTTTTTGATTATTGATTTTGTTTGCTTGAAAAAGTGGAGGACATAAGATCAAGACTTTATTTTTAATGTCTTTTTTTGGTTTCAGTCTTGAATATTTTATTTTTTCTCTTTTTTAATTTTAATTTGTTATCTATAACAACAGAATGCATTACAATTCATATTACACATATAGAGCACAATTTTTCATATCTCTGGTTGTACACAAAGTAGAGTCACATCATTTGTGTCTTTATACATGTACTTAGGGGAATGATGACCCTTGCATTCCATCATCTTTCCTACCCCTATTCCCCCCTCCGTTCTTCTCCCTCCCCTTTTCCCTTTTGCCCTATCTAGAGTTCTTGTCAGTCAATCTCACAGCAAGGTTCTTCCTTTTTACAAAAATTGGTGTCATGATATTGGCTTCTGTAATTGTTGGGTAGGGAAACTTTGCTCAGTATCAGCAGTGGCAACTAGCACTTAGGTCCCCTCCAGGTGAGAGAGAGAGAAAAAAAAAAGAACAAATGAACCAACAGTCCAGGCTTTTCATACATGAACTCTCATTTACATAAAATTATCCTCACATAACCCTCACCACAGCCCATTCCATAGATACTACTACTCCTTTCCTTGCACCCATTTCACAGATGAAATAACAGAGACATCAAGAGGTAAAAAAGCTCATCCAAGGTTAACAGGTAGTGACTTCACTGTGATTCAAACCCAGGCAGTCTGACTTCAGAGCCTGCACTGACAATGGAGCCAACTCAATTAGGTAAAGACAGGTTCACTTGTTTTGTAGATTCTCCTCTTAAGTATTTGAAAAGCTTAAAGCCTCTCCTACAATGCACATAAGGATAGTGCACTGTGATTTAAACTAGAATCTATTTATCAGATGAAGGTGAAATTTCCAATAGGAAGAGGAAGCACACATACAATTAAGGACCCTGTGTCTCCCAAATCAATAAGAATTGATTGAAAAATAAGCAATTGCCCTTTATCTGTTACAGTCAACTGCAGTCCCCCTTTTACTAAATGGTAATGAGAAATGTAGATTGAGCTCAATGGTTTCTCAGAAAATAGACATATCTCCAATGTGGACTGTAATGATGAAAACTCAGGCAACCTGCTTTATTTGAACGTTGATTGTGCAGAGAAAAGTCAAATAAGATCTTTCCAGAAGGGAGGGAAGGACAAATTCCTGATTCCTTACAGTCACTGTCTGGTTCCTTCTGCCTGGATCCTAAACGAGAAAGGGAAGGTGGTTGAGTCTACATCTGAAAATGGTAGAGAACAGAGACCTTTACCTCTCCCATGGAGCCTTACACAGGTCCTTACCCTTTAGGTACAGCATAGACACTTGCTTCCTTTAATTTCTTCTTTCACAGTCCTCCTTTCCTTCATCTCTTTGGGAATCACCCTTTACTCACATTGAAACCCAAAGGTTCCCAGGTCTTCTTGCCACCACTCACAGGAAATTTCCCGACAAAGTCAAAATCCTAAACTATAACTGACCCATAAGTATTTACCATTCCCTCATTTAAATTGGACTTTTCAGTCATTCAGTTGGTCAGCCAACACACATTTATTCAATATCTTCTGCCAGCTACAATATGATGCTATTATACAAATAAGAATGTTATGAACCTCAGAGAAGCCTTCAAAACTCCAGAATGTGAAAACCATCAAAAATAAGCAAATGTTCTCTCCCTTCTTCCTGCCTCCTCAGGATAATTTGTATAGCTTCCTGCCTGTTTTGCTAAGTCTGCTTTATTCTTTACATAGACTGACTTTTTCTGCTTTTCTATGTCTATGTATGTCCCAAAAACTATTTCAGGTTTTCAGAGGGAAATAATTTGCTTTCCCAAAAGGGGTCGAGTGTCTACTTCACCCAATAAACAGGGTGGGGAGAGTAAAATCACTTGGTAATGAAGGGCAAAAACCACACCAGGACCGCCGTGTAGAAAAGGGGGGTTTATTAAGGGAAGGGGTGAAGAGGAGGAAGGGGGAAAGGGAGAAAGGGAAAAGGGAACCGGGAAGGGAAGAGCTGGTAAGAAGATGACGGTGAAAAGAAGAGAGAGAGTTCTGGACAAGCCGGGGCTTAAGTACAGAGGGGTGGGAGCGTGACTTGTATGGTCCAGATTGGCTCAGAAAGGGAGAGCCCGCCCTGGGTTGAATTCCTGCGGGAGGCGAGTATTCCCAGAATCAAGAAGGGTGGGGACTCAGAGCCCGCCAAAGGTGAATTCTAGCGAGAGATGGGCACTTCCGGGAAGGCGCCTGGGGGCATGGCCTGCCAGCCTGAATCTTATCCAACAGGTAAGAAGTAAGGCCAAGGGCCTCATGTGAGTGTGATTGGTGGTGGGCAAGTTATGAAAAATGGCTCACACTTGTAATGAATCTCCACAGAACAAAAGCCTCTGGTGATCCACAAAAAAACTCGTACAAGAATGTTCATAGTAACTTGACTCATAATAGGCAAAACCTGGAATTATCTCAGGATTTACCAATTTGATGAAAATATTCTGTTGTATCTGTGCAAAGGAACATTATTCAGCAATTAAAAAGAATAAATGAATAATAAATATAACAACATGGGTGAATCTTGAAAATGTACTGGGTGTAAGGGACCCTACAAAAGATTATCCAATTTGTGATTTTAATTATATCAAGTTTTAGAAGAGGGAAATATGGTTAACAGTGTGGTGGGGACAGTGGGTGCTAAGAAAGAAGGATAAGGGATCTATACAGTGATGATAATGTTCTATATCATAAGAAGGATTTGAATTATATAGGTTTATGCATTTGTCTAAACTCATTCAGTGGCATACTTAAAATTTGAACATGTCATAGTACTTTTAACCCAAAAATAAAACTATAAATGAATATTGAACTCTAAATAATAATATGCAAGCTGATGTGCTTTGGAGTGTGGTATATTTATGTTTACATTTTACTTAGATAGATGAAGAAAGAAAATAGATAATACAAATTATGGAGTTCATGTGGTTTGTGTCTAGTATATAATTCTTTCAAGTTGCTGGGTTTGAAGGTCTTGAGGACTGAGTGTAATGGTACATCTAATGTGTTCATCTTAATGCCTGACCAATAGTGAGGAAAAGTAGTAATAGTCATACTAAAAACTAAAAACAATAAAAACTAAAAACAATAAAAACACTCATTTAATGAGTGTTTAACATGTAGAAGACACCAGAAATGAATCATCCCATATAGTCCTGATGACAACTCTATGGAGTGAGACACACAGGTGCTGCTTAACTTATGATGGGGTTATGTCCCAAAGAACCCATCATAAGTAGAAAATACTATAAATCAAAACGCATTTGATGCACCCATGTTGCTGAACATCATGGCTCAGCAACTCAATGCACTGGAGAGCATCTGTTGCTCCCCTCATGACGTCATGGCTGACTTGGAACTGCAGCTCTCTGCCACTGTACAGCATTGGAGGAGAATATCAGAGCATGCCACACTTAATGGACATGAAAAGAGATAAAAGTCAAAATTGTGCCTTTTCAAAACAAAAGTACTGAAACCTGAGGGAGATATAATTTCATATTTAACAAACATCTGAAAATGATCTACTATAGGAATCAGAAGAAAATGTTACATTTCCATTACTGTAAAATGTAGCTGGGCCTCAGAAGAGATTTGAATTGCAAATTCGCAGAATCAGAGCAGTTGATCTCTCTGCTTTTCCTTCTGTGCAAGAGCATGAACTTCTTTCTGCTTCTCTCTTTATGTCTACTTCATTCATTCTCTTTTCTGCTCTATGAAACCTAAGCTTAATGAAAATTAAACTTAATGAAAAGGAAATAATGGACTAAGAGAATAGCATTAAAGATAATCAATAACCAAGGTAAGAATCAAATATAAAAAGCAACCTCAAATTTATGAAGTAGGAGGGAAAAAGAAAATCTTTGAAGGAACTTGACACATAAGGAAATAAGACAATGAAGATCAAACCTATTAATTATATACGTTCCCAAAAGGGAAAATGTGAATGATTGGAATAGAAGCAGAAATCATAGATGAAGAATGCATTCCATCACTAGTTTAAAAAATGATTGAGTATACTTATCAAAAGTGTCAAGATCACACTGTCACACTGTTGCAGATTGAAGGATACTAGGAGGCATAAGAATGAAATGGCACTGGATCCTGGAAGAGAAAAATGCAATATTGGAATAATTGGTGAAATCCAAATAAAGTCGGCAATGATTCTGTACTAATGTTAATTTCTTAATTTTCATAAATGTGTCATGGTTATATAAGATGTTAACATTAGGTAAAGCTGGACAAAGACTATATGGAAATTCTCTTTACTATCTTTGCACCCCTTCCTTAAATTTATAATGAATTAAAATTTTTAAAAATCAAATAATTTAATGGATACTGGGGAACAATACTGGTCAAACTGTTGCTTTTGTTTGTTTGCTCTTTGGTATTGGAGATTGAACTCAAGGACACTATACCACAGAGCTATATATCTCCAGTCATTTCTTATTTTTTAATTTGAGACAGGGCCTCACTAAGTTTCTGAGGCTGGCCACAAATTTGCAATCTTCCTGCCTCCGCCTCCCAAGTTACTGAGATTACAGGTGTGTGCCATTACACCCATCTGGTCAAATTATATTGTCATAATGTGTTCATATATGAATATGCAACAATGAATCTCACCACTATTTATAATCATAATGCACCAACAAAAATATTAAAAAAGATTAACCATGGCATTAATGTCTAAATTTTTTTCATTTACAAAATTGAGATAATCCTTTTTGTTTCACAAGTTGAAAGTAATAATATTTGTTGAATGTAAATTATAGTGCCTGGAATATAGTACATGCTCAATAAATAATGGTAGTTATCAAAAGAAACTGAACAGTCAAATCAAAGGAGTTGATTTGTTGTTGGAAAATTACTAAAAGGAGCCCACATTTGCATACATTCGAGTAAAATTTAGTTTACTTAATGAAAAGGACAAGAATAAAATCCAATAAACATCTGGAAAATATAAGGCAGCTAGCTTCAAAGACCAACAGAAGAAAACATCAAAACACAACTGTTGAAAGCTAATAGAAATTCCAGAAAAAGTGATATGAAAACAATTCTTGTGAGATATTTTAAATACTTCTTTTTTAAAAAAGTCTTTTAAATCTAAAGTAGATGTTTTAAAAAATAAATGAAAACATAACTTGTGTAATATAGCTTTTTTTTTTTTTTTTTTTTTTTTGGTGGTTGTTACTAGAGATTGAATCCAGGGGTAATTTACCACTGTGCTACACCCCTGATCTTTTTATTATTTTATTATTATTATTTTTTGAGATAGGGTCTTGCTAAGTTGCTTAGGCCTGGCTAAGTTGTTGAGGCTGGCCTTGAACTTTTGCTCCTCCTTCCTCTATCTCCCCAGTCACTGGGATTAAAGGTATGTACTACTACACCTGCCAAATAAAGCACCTGCATACTCTGGGTTTTCTCAAGATTTTATAGTCTTTTACATTAAAAAAGTTAACTGATATTATACACACATAACACACACTATGTATATACACATGTATGTGTTTATGTGTACACTTGTACATACATGTATTTAAATGCACACAAATAAGGACTTAGATTTATAAGACACCCTTTTCTGAATTGTATATGAGATATTTAATGATAAAATTAAAATGTCAATTAAGTTATAAAATAAAAGAAACTCATGGGTTATAGAATCAAAAGTATAATTACAGACTTTAAAATAGTGAAATGGGATAATTACATATAAACTTGTATATCCAATTCTATCAAAAATTCTATCAAAGTTATAATCAGAAATAAATGTGTGATCCATATATTTTAATTTAATAAATGAATAAAAATCTTGTAATGAATTTAAAAAGTTATTAAATAATTTTTTAAATTTTATAAAGATCAAGTTTAAAAAATAATATTTGAAGAGAATAAATTATGCTATAAAAAGCTAAATAAATTCAAGCATTTATTTTTGGGAAAATGGAACATAAATATGTAAAAACATAAATAAATAGAATATAAAAAAGTATATTTGTATAATATATATTAAAATAGAGGTTAAGAAAATAAAAGATACTGTATGGGTGTAAAAGTAAAAACATCTTGATAGAAGAACTTGGATTAGTGGGATACTATATTATCTAAAAAAGTAAAAAGCAAAAAAAAAATGTTAAGACTAATTACCACAGGGAACTCATTTGAAATTTTATCTAAAAACTACTTTTAAAAATAGTTCACCTATAAAATATACAGACTTTCAAAAATAGCTCATTTTTACGCTATGGAAACTATTTAATTTTTTTTATAAGCTAACAAACCCTAAGGCCTACACTAGACACAAAGAGTACAAAAACAAATCTCACTTATTAATATGAATACTTCAAACTGAATTCATTAGTACAAAAGAATTAGCCACCATGACTAAGTAGGGATTATCCCAAGAATTCAGGCATAGGATTGGGAAATCTCTTAATATAATTATTCAAAAAAAGAAAACTAATAAGAAAAAAGATAAATAATTTAATATAATCATTCAGATGTTTCTAAAGCATTCAGTAGCATTTATTAGTCATTATTTAAATGTTTTAAGTACCTTAGAAAATTAAAAATAAAGTATTTTCTACATGAAAGACTTAGATAGACAATTCAATAATTCCAGGTTCAGACAAAAAGAGGGGTATGACTACTGGAAAGAAATTTTTCATTATTATCAATACAGGAAAATATATGTATTTATACAGAAAACACACTAAAATATACTCTATAGTTCTGAGGATTAATTAAGTGCAATAACGTGATTAGATACAAGATAAATATACATTCCTAATTGTTTTTCAGACAAACTATCAACAAGAACATACCAACAAAACTGGAAAAACTTTAATTATAATCTTGAGATTTCAACATAAAGAAAGTATGAAATTTTCTTAAGGAATGTAAAAACTGTGTAAGAAGATTGGATGTTGCAAATATTTTAATTCATATTTCTATTAATTGGGCTCTTTTCACCCTATTCCAATCCTACCATAACATACAAGACATACAAAGGAAAGACCTCTGGGAGTATCCCAGCTAAGGGAGGTGCTTGGGGTTATGAGAAAGTGATTGCTCTCCGAGGTTTAAAGTTAGCAATAACACCATGTTTCTCAAAGTGAAGATCACCTGCCTAGAGTCTATACAGGAAAATGTGGTATAGCCTTCCCAAAGATGTGTTTCATACACTGTTTGACAATATTAGTGTAGAGGCTATAGAGAGCTATCTTTGATTAGGAAAATACCATACTAGGCCACTTTGATTTTGACAGTAGGGTCCTGAGGAAGTAATATGAAATAGATTGGGGAAAAGGAAAGTCAAACTTTTCTGAGATTCAGAATGTTCCTACTGACTCAAAAATAAGTCCAGAAAGTTTAAGAAGAGTAGCATGATATGGCAGGAGTTTGAATCTAGGAAGCAAAAAATGTCCAGTGAGGAATTCAATTTGATGTGTTTGGATACTGAAGCATTTTAGGACACAAATGTCTAATATTCCCTTTTAAGTGTTTAGTTACATAATGCTGTATTGTTAATATCCATATCCCCTGTCCTCACACCTAGCCCTCAAAAAAATTCTATCTGCCAGGAACCATCCATGAAATGTGCGTGAACCAAATTGACATGGAAGCCATTGGGTAGGAAAGTCTAGTTTCTGGGAACTCCCAGCTGAAACCTTATCCCTGCCTTTGATGTACTCTCCCTTGAATAAAGAACCAGAGCCATTTTATCTTGTTTGGTTCCAGCTCCAATGTGGACTGAAGGACCTATCAGGAGCTCCCCTTTTTGAATTCAATTTCTGGCTCTGGCTCTTATTTCTTTACTAATTATTTCAGACTTTCTTTTTCTCAGGTGGCTCAGCAAATACTGAGCAGGAAACTACCCTGATGGCAGGGTGATGGCTGCCCCATGATAATCAACACCTAAAATTTCAATAAAAACCTACTACAAAGAAATGTTTTTGAATAGGCAGCATTGATGGAAATTAAGAAACATCTTTGTTCCACATGTGAGCCAGTGTGGAAAAGTGAGGACCCCTCAGAAAAAAGAAACCCTTCATTAAAAAAAAAAAAAAAAGATATTAGAAGAAATTTGAATAGATGAAAATAAGCTGTCCAGAATTATATAATTCCTGAGGAACTCTTTTTTTTTAAATATATATTTATTTACTTTTAGTTGTACACAATGCAATGCATTTATCTTTACGTGGTGCTGAGGATCGAACCTGGGCCGCGCTCTTGCAAGGCGAGCGCTCTGCCGCTGAGCCACAACCCCAGCCCCTTGAGGAACTCTTAGTCTTCTCTGTAGTCCACGGAAGCTATCACAATTTCATATGAACCTCAATAGGCAACAGCACAAAAAATTGATAATTGGATTATATACTTTTAAGGAGAAAGATCTGAGGTTGTAGAATTATGAAAAATAAAATAAATTCAAAACACGTTGAACTTTCCACATATTCCTTTGGTTTTGTTCTCATTTCCATAGAGTCCAGTTCACTTCCCTTTACTATTAAGCTTGGTAGGAATTTCTGTCACATCCTGAAATAGATCAGTAGAGCTATGTATACAAAATCATGCAATGATAGCTGGATGTCCAAAGCAATTCTTGCTTACAGTTTGTCTGAATGTCTTAATATATTCTCGAAGCCATCTGGTCAATTTGGAGTGTAGAAAAACAAGTAAGGCAAGAAGATTTCAGCAGTGCATGTCCAGCTCTACTGAGATTGCTCAGAGAACCCTGGTGAAAGGCTGAGAGTACTTATGTTCCTTAAGGAAAGTCACTTTTGAATGAAGGTGACTGCATCACCCTAGCCTATGACCAATACTAAGATTAGATGAAGGGCTCTTGCTCTGGACTACACTCCCTGTGAACTTTGTGATGTGATTTTGTTTTTCTTGGCAGCGTGCCTACTATAAGTGAAAGTGTTATGTACTGACATGAAACTAATAGTCCACTTTACTGTCATATATCTCAATGTATATTAATAAACATAAATTCAGTTAGTCTCCTGTGAATTCACACCATTCCCAAAAAACTGATCTCCACTCAATGAAATAACAAATTTAAGCTTTGGGGCCTGGAATATGAAGAGCTACAACAATATTAGTTGTGATTAAAAAACTCTCTGTTTCCTTACTTGTGAATGATATATCCCACTGATATATGCATTATTTCAAAGAGACTCCTCTAGCATCAGCCTTAATATAAAGGCTGAAAGGGAAAATGTGGCCACTACAGGAAAGATTGAGGGTATATTTGAAACAATTTCCTTTCTTCTTTCCATCACAGCCTCAGAAATTTACCTTGCTGTGCATTTCTCTTAGTATATCTCACCTTGACTGGATTCTATCCTTGATGCAGAGTAATAGTTCTCAAACTGTGGTCCCAGATTTTGGCATCAGCATCGCTTTGGAATTTGTTAGAAATGAGATTATTCTTGGGCTCCATTTCAGGCCTAATGAATCCAGAGCTCTGGAAACAAGGCCCAGCAACCTGTGGTTTCACAAACCCCCAGATGATCTGAATGCAAGGTAGAGCACAGGAAGTTGTGATGGCCTTTACATTTTCCCCATAAACTTCACTAATCACAAAGTGGCATGAGCACTACTCCCTCCACAATATTAGAATGAACTTGCCCTCCCTAAAGTATTTTGCAAGCATAGGGTCATTAATTTAAACTGATTTGTCTCTTTATGTCATTTGTCACCATTAACAAACCAAGTTGTATGCTCCAATGGGAGACAAAAAAATGTCAATTGCTATTGTCTGGTCTTAAACCAAGTAAACATTGTAATAAACAATAACACAGACACCCAAAGGATCCCTGCAGCTCAATAGCATATCAAAATCTACCTAGAAGATGAAAAAGGATTTTTCATCTTGAAAGAAGTGTATTTAAAAGGCCACTGAACAAAAAGTACAGAGAATTGCGTCAATTTTACCTTCTCTGTTTCAGTTTTTACCACCCTCATTTCCCTAGCATCATAAGTCAAACAGAAAATTATTCTGAAAATAACATTTTTTTTTAAATCAAGCATTGGCTCTTGGTTCCTAAATACCTTTAACTCATGACTTGTCAAATGTACTTTAAATAAGTGGTTCAATGCCTGAACTGTTACGTGGTATTGAACAGTAGAATGAAGAAATTTCATATAAGAAAGTACATATCTAGCTTTATTCTTTGCATGTTACTAAAGCTGTGTCACAGGGCTGGGGTTGTGGCTCAGTGGTGGAGTGCTCGCCTAAAGCTGTGTCACAGGGAAGAAAAATCAACTTCCATAGGCCTGAGGCACCTCATATATATGCAGAGAATTCTCTCAGTTGCAAAAAGGAAAGCTGAGTCAAACGGTCAGACTGGCATGAAGATAAAAAAAAAAAAAAAAAAAAAAAAAAAAGGTATATGTGTGTATGTAGTTATTCAAGGACTTACCTAAAAATCTGGGAGAAAAGTGAATTCAGTGCTTAAACAATTCTTTAGGAGGTGTCCCTTCTCTATGCTGAGTCTGCTTCCTTCCGTATGTCTCCATCCTCTTGCAGGCTGCTTCACAAGGAGCACTTCTAGGCTTCCATCTTCCCCATTTCAACTGCACCAAAAAGAAAGATTGCTTTCCCAAGAGTTTTAGTGAAAGTTCCAGAGTAGAATCTCATTGGCTCTAAATATGTCACATGATACCACCCAAACGCAGTGGCCAGGGGGAGAAAAGCTCTTTGACCAGGCTTGGGTTCAATGCTCACCCTTGGGGACAGGGACTAGGTCAGCTCCATTTGTTCTGAGCAGGGATAGAACAAGGGTAAGACAAGGGAGGCACCTAAGGGACAATCTTTAAGAAGGCACTCCCTGCACTTGTACAACCCTGGAAGTGAGCACCTCCTTAAATTTTGCACCCCAGACACCTCACTTGCCTCACTCTAGCCCCAGCAGCCCTGCTACAGAGTTAAGTGTGAACAGTTTTCCTAAAAGAAAATCAAGGTGCTACTTACCAAAAGAAAAGGAATGATGATGTAGTGACCAAAAATGTGGCAGATGTCTGCTATGAGATTACTTACAGAAGCCCTGGTACCCACCAAAAAAAGTGAAAGCAGAGAACTAGACTAGATCACCACTCAAGGTCCTTCCCTTCTTTAAGACATATAGTTCTAGGATCTGTTCTCTATCACCACTGTATGAATGGCAGAAAGAAACTAAATGAAATAAAGTACTTGAAAAAAAAAAAAAAAAGAAGGAAGGAAGGAAGATAAAATGGAAAGAAAACATCAGCAAACACCTAAAGATGTTAATCTCTGGACTACTTACAGACATATTATGTGACTTCAAACATTTCTACTTTTATGGAAATGAGACAAAATTCACTAACTTCCTTACCTGGTTGTCATGAATGTAATAAATATAGTCTGACCATTGGATGATATAAGGATGATCCTTGGTCCAATGGGGTCATAAACAATCTAACTCCAACATAAAGTAGAAATGTAATTAAATGATATAATTAGCATGACCATTATAAAGTAACAATGAAGCTGTGTTCATAGGCATAAACAGAGACTGTCCAGGGATAACTAGGACACACACGTCACAGTGTTAATCACCTTTCTCTTACTGTAACAAATGCCTGAGATAAATTGATTTACAAAGATAAAAGGTTTATTTTGGTTCCAAGTGTGGAGGTTTCAGTCCACGTCAGTTGACCTGTTGTTGCCTTTTAGGCCTATGGTGAGGCAGCACATCTTGGTGGGGGAGAGTGACAAAGGAAGCTTTCCACCTCAAGGAAGCCAGAAGGTAAAAGAAAGAGAAAGGGGAAGGGGCCAAGGTCACAATATCCCCTTGAAGGGCACCCCCCAGCGACCTAACTTCCTCCCACTTAAAGGTTCCACCCCCTCCCAACAGTGCCTCAGTGTGTGATCAAGCTTTTAACACCTGGGTCTTTGGGGGTCATTTCAGATCCAAACTAGAGCAGCCACTCCTGTCAGAGAGTTACATGAATGTTAGGAGAGCACAGAGGGAGGGGGTTAAAAGCAGGCTCTAAAACTTAGGAAAGGCCATTTTAATCGAGGCCTCCACCAATGAATGGAAAATATTTGATACCAGAAAAAGCCATCAGGTGGGAAAAGTCAAAAGAATATGGTGTGTGTTAACATGAGTTAGTGAAATTAGAAGAGATACAAGGAGGATGGAGGGGGAAATGGACATAAAAGCAGGTTAGGGTCAGATTGGGGAGAATAATAAATGTGAAACAATAATGAAAGAGTGACTGTGACTCTTACCATGGTGGGGAACTGTAGTCTTATACAGTCTTTAGTAAGCCATCCTAGGATAAGCCTCCATTCCTCCAGACAAATGGAATAAAACAGAAGTGATAAAATGCAAATTTACTGCCATGACATTCAGTAGGGTCTAAAAACTTACTTTGAATGGCTAATATATGGGGTGGGGGGAGATACCACTAAATTTGAATAATTTTAGGCTTGACATTCCATTTCAACCACAGACTCCACCCTTCTCAGTTTCCTTACACGAAATAATTGCACACATTCATCTGAAAACTTTGAAGCCATTTGTGCTTGAGAGAATTTCTCAAAACAGATAATTAAATAGCTCTATCATCAAGTTATTTTTAAGCTTTTCTGTGGATAAAACACTGTTTCCTTTCATCTGCTACAGATAAAAAAAAAAATCCAGAATGCTTTCTTCATGAGAAAGTTTGTTAAATATTAGAAGATAGCAATAAAGAAATATACATTTGTGAAATTTATTTCACTACTGAATTTGCCATTCTCTATGATACAAAGGAAAGCGGGGGGCGTGGGGGGGACGGGGAAGAAAAAAAGGTAGAAAGAAAAAATTGGGAAGAGATCAAAAGAGATGGAAAAGGAAAGAATGGAGAAATAAATCTAAAAGCAAATTCAATACCTGGGAAATCTAAATTGGCTGGATTGTATTTGCAAAAACAGTATCTCTACACAGATGGCGTTTGGATGGCCCCAAATACACAGTATTTGTATCACCACATCCCCATACAACATGTAAAAATAGAAAACGTCTGAGCATAAATAGAGGAAGGTGGGAGTGGAAAGCAATCCTGTCTCCCAGATTGAGGGATACAGGGAAAGCAAGTTGTTCATCTAGGATTTCCAATCTAAGGAAAATAAAAAGGTGTCAGCCCCACCGAGTAGTGCATGGATACAGAGAGTAACTGGTCAAGGAAACAAACATATGTCATCAAAAAGACCCTGGGAGCTTGGGGAACGCACATCTGTATATCATGGAAACCCTGAGTGCAGCCCCCCGCGCCGACAGCGTGGGTACTAGGAGCGGGAGAAGTGTCCCCGTGTGCTGAGAGGACAGCAGATTCCTCCGCGGCAGCAGGCACCCTGCCACTGCTGGCGCTCCCAAGAGCCCATGCTACCCAGCTGGATCACAGGATGCTCCCAGGCCTTTGGGGTCAGGAAGGGGTGGATCCCTCTGGTTCGGGCACGCTCTGACGCTTCAGTTGAAATGGCCATAAAGAAAGCCTTCTACTGCCCTGAAATAGCCATTGAGTTCTCGACTCTGCTCAACATTTATTTTTCTTTCCCCAGCCATCTGACAATTGTTTGGTTTGGGATGCTGGCTGCAGGCCATTTTCCTTGTCAAAGCACTGCTCAGAGAAAGCTCCGCACTATAAATCTTCTTGGGTGGGCCCCAGGACTGTTGCCTACGCAGGCTGAGTTGCCTCGATAAAGGCCATTCTTCAGTCCTACGAGGACCGAGGACCGTCAATGGAAGTGGGGACTGAGAGGAAGGAGCCAGGCTTAGAAAAGAAACTTACAGCTGGGTCACTAAACGTCAAGGAGCAAGGAAACTTTAGCAACCCAATCCCTGTACGAGTGGATGAAGTGATTTGCCCAAGGTGACCTAATTGCAAAAGTCTGATATTAAAACTAAAGACCCCCGTGTCAAACTGTAAGGGGCCAGTATGTTTTGGGAAAGGGCATGATGCGGGGCATCAGGGTGGGCCACCTAACAGCTGTGTGGTTTGGGTCAAGCCACTTACCTGTCTCCACTCCAAGTATTGCAATTTCCAGGTCTCAAAAAAAAAAAAAAAAAACAGAGTTTTCGGTTTGAAGATTTCCAAGGCCGTTTCAGCCTGCAAATTCCAGGAGGTCCTTCTGGAGAGCATGCACTCCTCAAACTTACCCCAGGCCCTGCCACACATGGACACACACTTCCATCTGGGTATTTTTAAATAGAGTCCCTTGCTTGACTTTTTTTGTTAGTCTGGGTTAGAGCAGAGGCATGTGACATTTGCTCAGTGGATCATGGGGGAACCATGAACTTTGTACACTTTTAAAGGGAGGTCAACTGGGACCTCCTTCCTGAGAAAAAGGCCCTCTGTGAGCCTCATCAGTTTATTCTGAAGCTGAAGCTCGTGAATTATCTCCAGCCTCTTGCGGGTCAAGTTGTTGTAGGGTTTGCCCAGTGGCATTCAACTCCTCTGTTGTATTTCTGGGTAGGTAAACTGTGTGACCTAAACCTTAGGTGTATATTTTACTAACTTTTGCTTCTTTTATTTCTTCCTCTTATCCACCTGCTTCTAATATTACTACTACTAGACGTACTACTAATCAGATGATAGTAATTAACATCTAATTTGTTTTGCGATTGAAATGAAAAACAAGTTTGCACATGGAAAGCACTAACAAAAGTGTCCTGACATTGCCGAATACAGTATATGAGCATTGTTATCTATTGTATGTACTGTGCCACAGCCTAGGGGGCTGGCTATATTCTAAAGAAAAAGCAAATGGTATGTGTTTTTAAAGAGAAATGGGCTGTGTGATCAAAGAAAGTCTCCTGGGCATTTAGGAATGTCGGTGGAGTTAGGATTCTGAATCATAGGCTTTTGTAGGAAAATGTGAATTACTTCTTCCTGGCTAGAAGGTGGCCAAAGGGCACCAACCAGTTCGCTGAATGAGTCAAGTTTTCAGACAGAGGAAATGAGCCAGAAAGGGAGGACCAAAATAACCCATGGGATTTAGGAAAAGAAAATGGGATCATGTCCTAGATTCAGTTAGAGAGTTAAGGCATAATGAATGAAAGCTAGAGAGGTCAAGGCAATAGTAACTATCTTGGCTGAGATTCAGGAATCTAAGCCGGAATATCAGCAGGGCTGTCCCACACAGATGTGCAGGTTGAGCACTGCACAACTTTACAGAGCACCTTTATAGAGTACCATTCATACTGTAGTCATGGATTTGTTTATAATAGCAAATTTTCTGGTAGATGGCAGTAAAGTGTCATGAGGAAAGGATACCTTTTTCTAATCTGCTTAAGACATGATATATGCTGGTGGCAGCCTTGCTATTAGAAAAGAGAAGAGGACTCCTATCTTCAATTAGCAATTAGCGACTTTACCACAGTCAATATTTCAATAAGCACAGAAAGAAACATTAAAGGAAATGCAAATTATATCAAGGAGATGTAATTTTTATTTATCATCTGGTAAAGATGTAAATGACTGTTACTACTTTAATGTTGGTGAGAGTGTAAGAAAACAGGAACTCTCATAAAGTGTGGCAGGAATATAAATTAGCATAACCTTTTTGTAAGGCACTTGAGCTATGTATATCATAATTAGAAAAGTGCATACTATTTGACCTATCATTTAGACTTGAGTATTTGCAAAAACCCTTGCAGTGGTGAACTTACATGCACACACACACACACACACACACACACACTCATCAAATATATATCAGGATGTTCTTCACTGTATTATTTTTAATAGTGAAAAAATTAGAAACTCTCACATAGCTTATTTATCAAAGAGAGGCTGAGTTGCTGAGGCTGACTTTGAACTCAAGATCCTCCTGCCTCAACCTCCCCAACTATTGGGATTATAGGTGTGCCACCATGCCTGGCAGGAAGCTTTCATTTGTCTGCCTTATATTTAATTTTTTGGATCTTTCACAATATAATGTGGTAATTTTCCTAATATGTGCTATATGTGCATTTGCTGTTGCCTTTTCAGGACGTTGTCTCTCACACCAGACATTTGCAAATCATCTACTTGGCCCTATTAAGATATTTCCTCATCTGTCATGAGACATGGTTACTGGGGTTGCTGGAAGCCTCCATGCTGATCAGGAAAGCACGAAGAGTGGCAATCTAGAACACGTGGAGGAGGGGCAGTCAGACAGTGCTCTTAGGCAAAGAGCCACATTGCAGAGGAAACCCACAAACCCAGCTGACCATCGTCATCAACCAAAGCTTTGTCATTGATTCAGTATGAACAGCAGGAAGGAGTTTTTATTATAAAGTTAGAAAAATGACTGTCAGCAACAAGGCCATAAGCTATTCCTGATATACAGGGTAAATAGAAATGCACTGTACATACTTCCTACATTCATGCATAAACAAAATCCAAGAATCCAGCCTGTGCTCTAAGATACCAGCTGAACTCCAGCTCAGCTCTGCCTGGTACCCAGGAGAATTTCTTTCGTGGACACCACCCTAAATGCAAAGTGGTACCTCTGGAAACCCAGGCCAATCTTTCAAGAGAAGGCTGGGACCAAAGAAGAGAGCTGGGGTCTCAGGAACTCGGGAAGGAGGCTACCCCATCCTTTTATAGTGCCATATAGAGCCACCCTGCAGGCTGAAGCAGAAGGACAAATCAGTATTATAGACCCCCCCATCTTTATCTAAAAGTTGTGCTTCTTTTCATCTAGGATATTATTGTATTAATTTTGTTTTAAAAAATCATACACTAAAATATTATTTATTTTGGTTCCTGAGTTTGGGGCACTCCTTTATATTTTGTGCCCTAAGTAAATGTCTCACCAGCTTCATCTAGTCCTGCCTCGCTTTGCTAGCAAATGTCTCTGTAATAACTCGCCAGGTGTGAAGGAATGCAACCTGAGACTTGCTTTTACTGTACCAAGTAGTGGTGTGGTGAAGGGTATCTGTCCTCTGTACTAGAAACTTCTTGGTTGGCTTGCCTAACCTCATCTGACCTCATATACCACTATCTATTCGGAAAAACAATGAAAATCGCCATGACTGATTGGTTCAGGTCAGTCCACGAGAGCCAACCTCGTAGCTGGGAGACCGTGAGAATGCACATGATCAGAGACCCATTTACCGTAGAGCCAAGGGCACTTAATCTTTGAACAACTATTCCCGTGCGTGGGCCACAACGTATGCCCTTGCTGAAGACCTAGCACTTGAGTGATAATTCTGTAGTGTGTTTTAAAGAGCAGGCCCTGTTTGTATAACCTTCAGCTCCCTCAAAGCTTGCACCCTCAGTGTGCTGTGTCCATAACCATCCTTCTGCAAACATTCGGGTTTACAAACCCAATAATTTGCAGAGACTATCTACTTTCCTTCCTCCTCGTGGTGACAGGTGTCACTGGATTCTGGAAATACTCCTTGCACCACTGCCCTTCACGCACGAGAGGCGTGCAGTGGAAGCGTCCTGAACTCCCCCACACCTCTGCTCGCAGTTCCATCGTTCAAGTGTCCTTGTTGAAACCATCGAAGGAGATCCCGCTTCAGGCTTGGACCCTGATTGATACATCATATAGGATAAATTACTTTTAAAAGTTTAAACAAATACAAAATGTTAGGGAACCGTTAAAATGAATAACAACACTGATGAGTTAGGCTTATAAAGAAAGTACGAAGAAAACATCTGTCACAACAGAATGTTACTTGTGAGCCCTTTTACTGAGTGTTCCGGTTTATGAGCTGACATTCCCCACTTGGAGGCCTCTCCTTAGCTGCAACTGTGTTTTCATTATGGTTTTGAGCTTAATCATGAACATTTGCTGTGGAATGAAATCTGGCCATGCCAAATCTGCAGTTACCCCTCATTAAATTTACCCTTCAAAAAATGCTAGAAAAAAAAATTTAGGAAGTTTTAACATGTATGTTAAACCAATAAATATCTACCATTTGAATGCTATCATGCCAGTTTTAACTGCTATATTAAACACCTTAATCAGCAGTCATGTGAGAGCAGGAATATTAATAAATTATGGAACTCGATTAAAGTGCTTAATATTTATAATTGGTCCTTCAAAAAAATTGACTAACTATCCTTGAAAGTGTTTTTCAATATTATTGATCTCTCAATATTAGATACCCAAACAAGAGAAGAAAGTCCCAAACTCAATTAAACAAGGTAGAATTGACTGAATTCTTAGTTTAACTTATACACATTTTCTTTCAGTAGCATATTTAGTCTTGAGTCAGAATTTGCTATTTGATAAGAATGTCATTATTTGGATACTAATATTTCTTTATTTTAATGATTTTTTAGAGTTATCGTAAATTTGTGTTTAAGCATGTTGGAATTTTTTCTCATCTCTAAGTATGGTCTATGAAGAGTTCTATACATGTATTGTATTTGTATTTTACAAATTTATGCATATGAAATTATGCAATTCTACACTGGGGAACTTTCCTTTTTGAACCTGCCTAGCCGCTGAGTTGGGACAATCAAAATGTATTGCCGAGGGGATGTCGATACATGGAAAGTGCTTAGGACAGGCTCCAGGCAAAGTCGGTGCTGGAGAGTCTCAGTTGTTACTATTTTTGTTGGAAAAATTCATTCACTCACCAGACCAGAGACAAATTAGCACCCACGATAATGAGCTTAAGCTTCAGGTTTTCTCTTACACTCAAACCTCACAGTGTGAAGACTCAATATGGTTGTAGCATGTTTTAGGAGGCAGGGAAAGCCGGGCTATAGGAGGAAGCATTTCTTTGAAATCACTTCTGTTCAGTGCTTACAAGGATGTCAGAAGCAAGGGGCACATGTCTCTGAGCCTCTGATAATTTGCTGTGGTTTCTTTTCTCAATCTAAATAAATATGTATTTACCTGGAATTAAAAAAAAATTTTTTTTCATAAAAAGAGCCCACTGGACTACATAAACTTCAGATGGGAAATGACCTAAGCAAATTTCTCAAATATTGAGTCTTACAAGTTGGTTGACTGGACAGAGGAAGGGTCTTGACCCCAACGAATAATGACTTACAAGACTTCATCTTCATTCAACAAAGAAAATATATTTGACAGCCTTTTGCTGATTCAAGAGCCTTTACCTTCTCAAAAAAGCATTATTGGTGTTAAGAAGAGCATCAGCTGGAGCCAGGGAGTAGCCTGAGGATCAGTACTTTAAGCTGCAATTCACAACTACAATGACCACCAAGAGAAAATGAGAATTTTTGTCAAAATATCCCTAAGAAACACACTTCTTGAAATACGATCAGTCAACAAATACATGAAAAAAGTATTCAACATCACTAGAAAAACAGAGAAATGCAAATTAATACTACACTGAGATTTTATCTCCCTCCAGTCAAAATGGCAATTATCAGGAATACAAGTAATAATAAATGTTGGCAAGAATGTGGGGGAAAAGGTATACTCCTACATTGTTAGTGGGACTGCAAATTGGTGCAACCACTCTGGAAAGCAGTATAGAGATTCCTCAGAAAACTTGGAATTTGGCCCATTTATTTCACTTCTCAATCTATACCCAAAGGACTTAAGATCAGTATATTATACAGTGATGTAGCCACATCAGTGTTCCTAGCAGCTCAATTCACAGTAGGTAAGCTACGGAGCCAACGTAGGTGCCCTTCTACAGAGGAATGGATAAGGAATGTGGTACATATACACAATGGAATATTACTCAGCTATAAAGAATAGTGAAATTATGGCATTTCAGGTAAATTCATGGAACTGGAGACTACCATGCTAAGTGAAATAAGCTAGTCCCCAAACACCAAAGGCAGGGGGTGTGGAGGAGAGGATGGGAATGGGAAAGACAGTAGAAAGAATTGGACATAACTTTCATATGTTCATATATGAATATATGACCAGTGTAACTCCATATCATGTACAACCACAAGAATGGGAAGTTATACTCCATCTATGTATGATATGTCAAAATACATTCTATTGTCGTGTGTAACTAATAAGAACAAATACAAAATATTTTTAAAAAATGAAACATACTTCTTCATCTATGATTCATTTTTCCATCACAGTTAGATCATGATAGCGCTGGAATTTGATGGCATTTTGCAATCTCTAATTTCACAAATGAATCTGAGGCAAGGAAAGGTAACATGATGTTCTTGAAGATCCAACAAATACAGTGAAAATTTTAAGTCATTTTCTTGCTTGTTCTGCTTCCTTATTTTGGACACATATTTAATAAAGGCAGCCATTCCATCCATTTTGTATAATTGACAAAACTTTCAGTTAGTCATTTCTTCTGTGCTCAGCTTCTGCAATATTGATTTCTTTGTGTTACTTTATCCTTAGCTTCTAAAAAATAATTGTGATGAAAATGATTTTTGTTTATTTCCAAATAAATAGTCAAGCATATGCATGTACTTCAAAAATAACGAACATATGTGTTTAAATTAAAACGAGATGCAGGAGGAGTCCATGGAAATATATACACTAGCAACCATTGTAAGGTCTATCTCCTCATGTTTGCCAAACTTTGAAGTCTGGGCGAGCGTCCCATTTCTGTGCCCGCTGGAAATCCTGTGTGTAGCTGATTCGTGAGACAACGCCAAGTCATCCACCAACGGAGGGATGAGATTAGGCTCTGAGTAACACAAATACCATGATCCTATCAATATGATCTAGCTACAATCCTTTTGTTTGTATGTCTAGCAAATGATTAATACTGAATTTCAGATATGAAAGAGGAGGGAGATAACAATGAAACACAAAGAAGCTATTACGAAGAGGAGTAGGAAGTCCAAGACTTGTTAATTAATCATCTGCACAAACAAGACATTGTTTCCATACATTCCAGCCAGTTTTTCATTTTAAATGTGTATTTTCAAACAATTATCCTTTGATGAGATGGGGACATACCCCAAAAATTCAGAAGGCATCTTCTCTCCTTTCCTAATTTAGAAGAGGCACGAGCAGAAAGAGACTACTTTTAACCATGCTGCAATTGGAAGGAAAGTAAATTTGGGCATGTACTTGATACTAAGTTAAATCCTCTCTTTGCTTTTTGCAAAGTGAAAGAGATTGAAAAACTACAGATAAATAGATTTGTCTATATTTCATTTCTACTCGGTGATCTGCAATGGGCCATTGTTTTAGCACTATAGTTTTCTGCCTTGTATTTGTCATTGATGATGATTAGCCATTCTTGCTCCAGTATATTCTGCAGCATAACAAATCATCCCAAATTTGGTGAAGGAAAGGAACCACCATTTTATCATGTCCACGGATTCTGTGGTTTGAGAATTTAAGCAGGATGTAGTGGGATAATCTCTCTCCTCCATGTTACCTGGGGCCCCATTTGGCAAGACAAGTGGCTTCAGGTGATGAAAACAGCTGGGGTTAATATCATTTGGAGGCATCTTCACTGGCATGTCTGGTGCCTGCATTGGAAGGACTCAAAGGCTCAACTTAGATGGGACTTCCCACTAGTGTTCACAGGGAACCTGTCCATGAGGCGTGGGCATCTTCACAGCACTGAAGAATCAGGGCAGCTGCATTTTACTTGGTTCTCAGGGCTCTTGAAGTGAGTGTTTCAGCAAATAAAGCCTTTCATGACTTTTTTTTAGGAGATATATAGCATCCTTTATGCTGTGCTCCATTGTTTGAAGCATGACAGGCCACTTAGATTCAAAGGGAGTGGACATGGACGTTACTTCTCAGTGAGGTAAATGTCTAAGAATTTGGAGCAATGTTCTAAAATTGCCATCATTATATACTCTTAAATATCAATAAAGAAAGAAACTATTTATTAAGCATCTATTATGTACCATGCACCATTAGGACCTTTAAATACATTTATTCATGCTTTACTGCAGATCTGTGAAGAAATTATTATCCCCGTTCCACAAGTAAAGCACCAATAGCTCAGTGGTTATGAAACTTACTTAATTAAGCACACAGCATTATATAAAACCCTGGTCTATTTGATTCCAAAGGCTGACACATTTTGCTTCTTTACTGAGATTGTTCTATGTTTACTCATCTTTCTTTTTTTTTTAAATGTTTTCCTAATGAAATAGTCTCTTTTCATTAATTAATATGGAGAGTACAGGTTTAGTTTTTGTTCATATGCAACCAAAAATTCATCCAATACAGAATATAAAATAAGTTCAATGCATATGAGATGCTAATTAATAAAAAAAAAGCTTTATCCATTTTCCTATTGTGTTAGATTACCACAAATTTGGTGGCTTAAAATATTAGATTTATAGTTTTAGAGGTCACAAATCCAAAAATGGATCTCATGAGGCTAAAATGAAGGAGTGGGCATGTTTGCATTCCTCCTGGAAGCCCAGGGTTATGGTGGGGGTTCTTTTTGCTGGCCTTGTTCAGCTCCTGGAACTGATGCTTCCAGCTGCCAAGCCAGCAGCCACATCAGCCTCTGTTCCTGTCCTCACATTTTCTCTGATGCTGATTCTCCAGACTCCCTCCTTCCTTATAAAGTCCCTTGCGATTACTCAGACTCATATGGATAATCCAGTATATTCTCCCCATCTCAAAACGTTTTTTTTTTTTTTTTTCTTTTTTGTAGTACTGGGGATTAAACCCAAGAGTGTTCCACCACTAAGCTACACCCCACCCCACCCCTTTTTTTTTGGTTGTAGGTAGACACAATACCTTTATTTTTTTTTTAATGTGGTGCTAAAGATCGAACCCAGGGCCTCACACATGCGAGAGACAAGCACTCTACCGCTGAGCCGTAGCCCCAGCCCCCAGACCTTTCTTTTAATCTATTTTGAGACAGGGTCTTGCTAAGTTGCGTAGGCTGGCCTTGAACTTGTGATCCTCTCACCTCAGCTTCCCAAGTAGCTGTGATCACAAGTACGCACCACTGCACCTGGCTCCAAGATGCTTAATCACATCTGCAAAGTCCATTTTGCCGCACAAGGTAACTCATTCACAGGTTCTGAGGATTAGAAACTGGATGTCCTTGAGAGGCCTGACAAAGACTATTATACAATACCACAAAGACTATTACACAATTGTAGCACTCGTGCACACATCATCTGTGTTCTCCCATTTAAACAGCCTCCATATTCTGTCATCCACTCAACCAAATGTGCATGTTTACCAATTATCAGGCTGTTAATTATGACATTTCCTCTCTTATATCCAAATTAACCATCTCATCGAGTTTACTAAGGCACTCATTCACCCAGTCCCTGAGGCTGCAGACAGCGCCCCCTGTGGGGACCAGTGTGATGTGCTTTACAGAAGTCACCCATTTCCTGACCCCCCAAATCTTTGCCAACCAAGCATGCCTGTGTGCCCAAACCAATGTTCCACTTTACAGAGCTCAACCCAGATTTAAGGAGGTGCATTGACACCTTGCACTGCAGTGTGGAGCACATCTGATTACTCCCCAAAGACAGGGAGGAAATGTGAGATTTCAAGCAGAGTGTGGCCTCTAACCATGACAGGTGTGTCTTTGCCCTCTCTCCATACTTACCTCCTTCTCCTGTCAGGTGGTGTTTTTCTTTGCCCCCTCATCCCATCTCCAGCTCCAAGAAGAATAAAATGTGATAAAAAGTCAAAAGGTTGAACACCGGAGTCCCGATTTTCATGTGGATGTTCTCATTTGTTCGAGCTTAGCATTTAACTGTGGGCCATGACTGGAATTTATTAACTTGCTAAAATTGATGCTGTGAGGTCTTCTGCCATCGTATGGTGACTGTTTGCTTAATTATCCATATCTAAAGAGTGGTTTTGGCTGATTTGTGATTCTTGCAGTTGTCTAGGACTGTGCAGCCCTCTATTCAGTAACAGCACAGGTCATCGAGTACCTACTGGAAAGTGTCCTCCAGAAGTACCTGGAGGCCCCACCTGTGTGAGCCTGGTGCATTCTACACGCATAGGAAAATGTGGTCGATAGTGCAAAACCAAGAATCCACTGTGGGTGGGCAGTGAAGGGCTCAGATGCCGACAAATGCCAAAGAGAAGCTGGGTAATTTTATTCCAATTATACTCTTAGTGCCATGATGTCACAGCATAAATTTGTACTTTTGCATGCAGCTCATGCTGGTGTGATGACAGCTCTTAAAATATTGAGTGATTGTGGGCCCGTCAGCATAAAATTATTCTAACATGGTGCCTTTATTAGTGCTTCAATAAATGCCATTCTTCTTGTGTTCTGAGGTGGCATTTGCAAATGAGCTAATTTCTCTGCAGTAAAATAATTGTGTTGCATTTATTTTGTGGGGGAAAAAAAACAGTGCTATTACATAAAGGGGGCTCTTTTTCCATCAAAACCACATACACCGTAGTTAGTCAAGTTTAAAAAAGAATGCATTAACTAAATGACTAGGTAATTATTTAAATGAACTCGCTGCTTTAAAAAGCTGTGGATGGGATAAACACCTTAAAAAATCCCTTGTTATTACAAAAAGATGTGGCAAATTAGTCACAGGGGTATCCATGCTGCAAATCAGGGGGGAAGGTGTTTGCCAATTGGTGACAGACATTTTAAGGGTTTATTATGGGTCTCTTGGCTTCACACCATTCTGGTTTCATTCTCCAGAAATGGTGGAATAGGAAACAGGGAGAAAGGTTATCTGAATTTTGCCCTATGTATTTTACAGCATGCATCTTTTGGCCTAGAACTCTAGAATCCTCCTGGTAGTCACCTGGTCAGTCTCACCAATGCAAGCTGGTCCCTTCTGTATATTGTTGAAGGATATTGACCCCCAATAAGCAAGTGGTGAACGGCACACCCCATGAGGTCCCCTGCAAGTCATGTGCCAATCCCTCTTCTCATAGGTTAGAAGACTGCATCAAGATTAAGAAACATCAGCAGGCTGCCCAAAATGTTTGTAAGGTACTCCAAAGCTACAGTCAATGTACAAAAATAAAAAGAAGGGAGGGAAGGAAAGAAGAAAGAGAGGAAAATCAGTAAGAAAAAAGGAAAATGGGAGGGGGGGAAATGGAGAAAAATAATACTGAGGGGATACTCTGAGAGAATCTGCCAGAACTGAGAAATTGGAAATTGTGTTTTAAGATAAAAGCCAAGCAAATCCCATTGTAAGAATAAACTATGAAATTTATTCAGGCTTATACTTCCTAAATGAAATAATGAGGTTCCTCCTCACTTCCTCAAAGCTGTGAATATCTCCAAGATTTTTCCTCCTTTATTTCATATTATGTTTGTTATTTATTTTTTTCATTTTTGTGATACTGGGAATGAAACCTAGAGACTTATGTAAGCTAGGCAAGTGTTCTACTACTGAGCTATATCCCCAGCCCTGTTACCTTCCTTAGATATTATTATCCCATCTTTGGCAAAGCTTGTCAGAAAATATACACATAAACAAAAAAAATAAAATAAAAGCTTGTTTAGCTTTTAATCTATTTCAAGAAAAGCAATATAAATTATAAAAAATTCAAAATGGGAATTAAATGACATTAGATACCTGCCAGGTACCCAAGGGCAGGGGAGGTGGCAGACTGATCGCCCTGTTTGCCCATCCCTCCCAGCTCATGCTGTAGTTAGTACTGAGCTGTGCTGAGATTTCAGGAGCCCTAAAAAACACTTTCCTTATACCCTGACTTTGAAATCAGTTAAGAGGTCATACTCAAATCAAAATGTCAGCTTTTCAACTAATTTGAAAAGTGTGGCTCAACATGAGCTTTCAATAGATTCCCTGATACCTTACCCTAAATCGTACCTAACCACCAGAAGAAAACCACAGGACTCCATGGCAGGGGCAGGTGAGGGCGGAGAGATTAGTGGGCTGAAAGATCTGAAGAGAGTAAGAACCTGAGCTGAACACACTCAATTCCATCTCTAAATACACCAAGAGGCTAAAAGTCTCTTTCATCCCTGGGGAGGCACTAGTGAAGGGTGGGGAGAAGACAAGAGTGTTCATCCTGCAATCCAACAATTCTCCCTGTCTGGGAAAGTAGAGTAGAAATCAAATCCTTTTTATGGATGCCTAAGAAGTAGAGAACATATCATCCCGTGAGATTTTTCCATTTTAAAAACAGGACAACTGAGATCTGTGAAACTGAGATCTTTGTTTTGTGCAAGCATGTTTGGTCAGCAAATAGAGACTCAGTCTCTGATCTGGGTTTCTGACTCTAAGGACTATGCTATTTTCTTCTACAGGGTGTTGTATTTTTAAAAGCAGAAATAATGTTTATAGGGAAGTGGGACTAGGAAGTCAAGCCTCTTAAAGACAGAAAAAAAAAATATTTACTTTTAAATATCTCCATTTTAGGTAAGTTGTAGGCTTAACAAACTCCAGACAAATAATCTAAAAACTGTTAGTCCCATTTCTACAAGGCACAATGCTGCTTATATAATCACTGTAAGCAGAACTTAACTTTTGTGTGAAGTGGTGGCTCTCAATCAGGGTTGATTTTGCCTCCCGGGGGACATCTGGCAATGTCATGAGCCAGCCTTCCTCCACAAGAAAGAATTATCTGGTCAGAAATATCAACAGTTCTGAGACTCAGAAACTCTAATGTAGAGAAAGTAGATGGATAACTACAAGGTATGATTTGGAAGGCAGGAAAAATCTTTAAGCCACTCTCCAATGGTCAGACAGGCCCTAATTCCACAGTTGGAGGATCTCTAATGTTTTCAAAAGCCTATATCTGAAATAAATTCCATCTGGGAAAACAGCAAGCAGATATTGCTTTTAATGTGATAGTTGAGAAAAAAAATGAGATTTTGAAAAATATAAGGGGAGCAGGAAGGAAGAGGCCCTGGCAGGGCAGAATAGGAGGCTGCTGTGGTCTTCTGCGGATCAGTACAAAGGTTCATCCCGTCAGGAGCTGGAGGGACAAGGGGGAGATGGGAGAAGTTGTCTGCTCCCCTGTTTTGTTCAGAGCTGATACTAAAACAATAAAAACAGAACAACTAAAAAAAATTCATTTAAGAAGTTTCCAGAGACATAAAGCTACACTTAGCCAAGTGTTAGGAAGCAGAGCATAATGCTTTGGAATCTGGTAGATCTAGTTTGAATCTCAGGATTGCCCTTTTGTATGCTGATAGATATTAGGAACATTAAAGTCGCTGGACTCTAGTTTCCTCATCTCTAAATGTACAGTAACATCACTAACTCAATCAGATTATCAAGCAGGTAAGTTGAAATATGTTGGGCCCCTGGCCCATAGCAAAGGCTCAGGAATTATTACTCTAGCTTCTGTTTCTCTGACAAGATCAATTCTAGAACAATGACTGAAACCTCTGGTAAAACAAGCATATTATTATATCTCCATGGAATCAGAGGAGATATAAATAAGTAGGCAAAATGGGTGCTCACAGGACCAGACATCGTCTGGTTTCAGTGCGTGGGTTTTCTCAAAGGTACATGAAACAGGAGAGTAGCATTGCGAATAGCACCAATAGACACAACTAGATGATCTCCAAGTTGAAACTCTACTTAATGGTTTGTTAATTACATTGCTAAAATAAAGAAAATACATTTTCCAGATGAAAGACGATGTTACTGGATTCTAGACTGATATACACCACACCTTAATCCAGGCCAATGATTCAAACATTAATCCTGAGTATGGATTTGCCCCGTGCTTTCTATGTAAGTGTGGGTGGGTGGGTGGGGGCGGGTGACAGAGTGGTAGAGGAACTTGTGACTATAGGACTATAGTGCTTTATACATAGTCCAGCTTACTGAGTAGGCTAAAAGTAAGTCATTTTCTTCACTGTGTTTCATTTTACTTTGCTGTAATTAAAAGAGTAAAATCTAATGAAGATATCATAAGGATTAATGAGAGGACCCTTTTGAGGGATATAAATGTTATACAGATTTTGTTATCTGTTTTTGACATGTCTCAATATAAGCATTAGACCATGGGCAATTTTCTGGATTTTCCTGGCCTTCATTTTCATGTGTTAGATGAAAGAAGTTGACAGAAAAGGATTCTGAGGCCTTTGTGATCCAGAAACCTAAAGTCTCCTCTAGGAGCTTGTCAGAAATACAGACCTTAGAATCAGAATCTTTCCCAAGATCCTAGGGCAAATCCTATGCAGTTTCAGTTTGGGGAAGTACTTTACTAAGGTCCATTGGACCTTCATGACTGTACAAATCCATGGTTTGCTATGGAAAAAGAGCAAAAGGGAAGGCAAACTTTGGCCAGTATAAAACATATTCTACTTCTCCTTTGGCCCTCATCCCTACGAGTTCCTTTGATGCCTTTATCTGATATTCTCCTTAGGGTTTAGGATTCAACAAGGGCTGAGTCTGCAGAAAAATCCTTAAGTGCTGCTCTTTTTATTCTTCTGAGTTCAAACCTATATATGTATGGTGGTTAATTTGGGGTATCAACTCAGGGATGCCTGCAGAACTGGTAAAGCATCACTTCTGGTCATGTTTGTGAAGATGTTTCACAGGAAAGATCCACCTTCAGTGTGAGTGAATGCCATCCAGGCAGCTGGAGGCCCAGCATCAAGAGGCAAATGGCCAAAGGGCAAAACTCTCTGCATCTTCCCTCCTGAGCCAGGGTGGCACTTTCTCCTGCTAATGCACTTGGACCTCAGACTCCAGGTTCTTCACTTTTTGGACTCTAGACTTGTACCACAGCCCTACAGGGGTTCTTGAGTCCTGAGCCTTAGAGTAGGAGCTGTACTATCACCCTCCCTGGACCTTAGACTAGGGGCTGGCTATACTGTAATGCTCCCTGATTCTGAGGTTTCTGGCTTCTGGTATGGAGCCATGCTACCAATTTCTCTGGCTCTCCATCTTGCAGATGCCATATTTTGTAGCTTTTCAGCCCCTGTGATGATGTAAGCCAACCCCCAACAATCCCCTCTTTGATATATATAGCCTATTGATTCTGTTTCTCTGAAGAATCCTGATTCATATAGTAAGTGTTCTGGTAAAATGTTCTATTCAGTCTGCCCAATATTCAAAAACCAAGAGAGGTGGCAGAGTGTAGGTGTTACCAGCGCTGCCCAGAGTCCCAATGCCCAGTTTGAATTACAGTTCTGCCACTGACAAAATAGGTGGTCTGGCATCATTACTTCAGTCCCTGTATTTCAGTGTCCTCAAGTGGGAAAAAATAAGATCCCCTAAGCCCCTTAATTTAAATAAATAATTAAGTAAGTTAATATTTGTCAAATCCTCTTGCCAGAGCTGGATCTATAACAGATAAACTCTTCTTCACTAAAATCCACCAACATTTCGAGAAATGTTTCAATTTTCTTATTTTGTCTCTAACAGTAGAAAAACCGAGTTCAGCTAACATTCTCTTACAGTAATGTTTTTGATCAAAGCACAAAGCTCTTATAATTGGCATCCAGAGAATAAATTCATTGGGACTGCTATTAATTTCCTTCTTCAGATATAATAAATGTAATATGTATATATATATATATATATATTACAAACAGTTTATGATAACAAATGCTCTATGTACACTTACTTAGCACAAGAACCTTATGAGATAAATATGATGAGCATCCCCACATTACAGATGGGAAAACTGAGGTTCTAAGTGATTTATATAAGGTCAGAAAGCCACATGGAAAGTAGGGCTTTGAAATGAGGCAGGCTGGCTTGAAAATCTGTATTCTTAAATACTATATTTAGAATACTCATATATACTAAATTCTGTACTATGCTGTTTCTCTCAGGGGGATTTTATCCTTTCTGTTTTTAATATTTATGTCAGTGTTATGTCCTAAATTTATCTTAAATAGCACATTCCTTAGGAACAGTTTCTCTATTTTATACATAGCCAACTGAGGCCAACATGAACAGTTAATCATTTACTACATTTTTAGTAATAATAATGACATATTACCAAATTCTAATAGCACCACAGAAAATGAACCAATGTGGAAAGCATCTTTTCTCTCTGAAGTGACCTTGAATGTGACTGTTGCGTTCATGGTGAAATCTTTATGTTTATATTAGGTTTGTAAAAAATGTTTGGAAATCTACTTGGATAAATTATCCCCAAACCTAGTAAATGACCCTTTTATGCTTCTTGGAGAATATCAGAGCCAGTCTCCAATCTTTACTATCCTAGAGAGAAAGGGAAGTATAACGAAATGACACACAGGGCCTCTAAAGTTATATTGGAGATGTTTCTGATCTTGTTATTCATACTCTGTCATAGACAAAGTGCTTAAAAACAGGCAAGGGAGCATTCAGGCTTCTTGCAAACACAGATGGGTAGAGCCTCCATCAACGCTGACTGCAAATGGCAAGCTGGGGAGAAGGAGGGAAGTGGGTGGTCAGGGAACAGGAGCAACATGACCCTAGTGGCCACCTGACACAGCAGTGTGGAGAATAGTCAGTCCAACTCTGATGAGACTCATCGCACTATCTCTGGCCTGGAGATCCCAAATCCCAGTACCAACTGCTTTCTCTGTGATGTGTCACCCCTCTGAACACTCATAGCACTTTTAATCTAAACCCCCACTGTCTTAACCACAGACAAATGATCCTGCCCATTATCTTCTTCTGTGGAAGGCAAGAGAGCTTATTTCAAATAAAACCTAAAGACAAAGTTTACATGTTCAGTTGTAGCCCTGCCACTTGCTACCTGTGTGATGCTGACAAGCTCCCTGACCCTTTTTAAGACCCTATTTCCCCACTGGTAGAAGAAGGAAAATAATAGTTTCCCAATCCCTAGGGTTATTGTGAGCTGATTCCAGATAATGTGCATAAAGTGCTAAGAGAAGTACCTACAGTGTGCTAAGCAGTGGATAAACATTAACTATTTTCGTGAAAAGTCTTCTCTGCCTAATTAGGTTGTACATTCCTCCCCTTAAACTCCCTTCTACCTACGCAGCAGCATAGTCAGTCATAGCAGAGAAATTTGCATAAAATAGGGGCTCAAAAATTTTTAGAAAGATGCATTGACATTTTTTTTTTTCATGCTTTGTTCTCAGGTTCATAATTTGCAGATAACTGTCAGAGATCCAGGGGCCAGCTGTATTTCAACCAACTTCAGAAGTTTGTAAAACTATAAATTTCTACCTCCTCCTCCAAAAAGGAAACCCAGGAAAATGTCCTAAAGCAAAACCAGCAAACAACCAAACAAATTTCCTGTGTTCTTGAACTCTAGTTAGGCTGCCCTTCTCAGCAGGGTCTTATCCTTTCTGTTATTATATCAACCAAATACTGACTTATAGCCTAACATAGGAAAGTAATGACTGTGAAGACTGGAGATGAAAAAGGAGGTGGGATAATGGGGTGGGAGGGGGAGGTCATGGAAGGTAAGGAGACCAGGAAGTAGAAATCTGCATCCCACCAGTGACGCCTAAAGCACTTCTCACACCACACTCCTCGTGTTAAAATTGGTGGCACTCCTCTTGTTAAAATTGGTCCTGACCATCACACTTGGTAAAAGAGTGGGGTCAATGATCACTAGATCTTAAAGAGTGTTTGCTTTGCCAGGTAATAGCAGGGGCCCTCCCCCACCCAATCCTGACTGCATGCCAAACACAAAAACAGAACTTCTGGGCAAAGTTCCCAGGTATAACTGCCTCTGACTCTCTTTTCCAATTCTGTCTCTGGATTCTGCTGTATTCTCATTCCCCATAGGCTGAAGGATCTTTGAACTGGCAAAATGAAACCAAATACAGTTCTTTACCCTTCATCTGGGCATAAAAATTTCAAACAATGCCTCATACCCCATGTCTGATAGAACCCTTCTCAATTCCCAATCCCTGACAAGCCTAGCTATTCCTTTGCAAGAGTGAACAACTAAGGGGAAAAAAATGTACAAGGCATATAAAAAAGATACAGGAGTTCAAAGGAAAGGGAATGCCTTGAGAATTCAGAGCAAATGTCTTTCTATAAAATAATAAATTCACTGCAAGGAATAGGAAAGTGCCTTAGAACTTCTATATATTATATGATTGCAGTAGGAGTCAAAAGGGCGTGTTTCTATGAAACTAGATTAGACGCGGAGGTAAAAAGCATAAATAACAGGCTAATGAAATTAACAGAGATTGGCTATCAACTGAGTTATCTTAAAAACTGAAATTTCTAAAGTAGAAAAATTCTAGAAATTTTCCTCCAAATTAGGGGAAAGTCAATAAGGAAATGTAAAAGGTTATAGAAAGCTAAGAGACATGGAAGGCAAATGTAGGATATTTGATGAAGTTGAAAATGGAGTCCCAGAAAAATAATATATAGAGATGGTACTGAAGCAATGATTGAAAAAACATAAGAAAGTTTTTTTCTGTTTTTATTTTTATTTTTTATTACATTTCATATTATGCTTATAGAGCATACTTTTACATATCTCTGGTTCTATACAAAGTATATTCACAGCATTCGTAGCTCATACATGCACTTAGGTTAATAATATCCAACTCATTCTACCATCTTTTTTTCCCCTTCTTTTTTATACCTAAAAAAAAAAAGACAGTTTGAAGAATTCAATTTTGCCAAAAAGAAAATTCAATGAAAAAAAAGTACCTGGACAATGTCAATACCTTTTTTTCAATTTTTCCATTGAAAATATCTCTCAAGCATTCAAACATGTGAGCACACAATTAGATGCACAGAAACAACCACCACATACAAACACATGGCACATACAAAGGAGAGAAGTTTAGAAAGGCATTTGGCTTCTCTGTAATTCTTAATAACAGAGGAGAATGAGGTAAAGGTTATTAATTTTGAAAGGAAGAGACTTCAACTCAAAGCGATTTTCTCGAAAGGAAACAAAGGGACATAAATATGTAAGAGATTAGGCAATATATCAGTATACATTGTCAAAGAATAAATTACTTGAAGATACCTTGCAGCTGTCAATGATGAATTAAAATAAGCTTATTTGATTCACAATTTAACAGAACTAAACCTACTAAACCTAGTAACAGTCCCAGATACTATATTTCAATTTTTTTCTTTTTCCTTCCCTTCATTGCTTCCTTTTATCTTTTTCTTAATTGCTTAAATTCTTTCTTTACTTCTTTTTTTGGAGTACCAAGTTCCCATGAGCCCTACTTCGGTTCAGATTCCCTAAATCTCTAAACCTTAATAATAACAACAAAATTATCCTAATTAAAATAAGTGCTTATTATTTGTGAGATATATTATATTCTGTCCAATTTAGAAAAATATAGTGTTTTTACCCCTCTCACAATCCACTTTCCATTCTCAGTACAATACTGTATCTCTGGTCGCCAGGGGATATCCAATGGGTGTTCTATAATTAAATTATGAACCTACCTAACTGGAAACAGTGGCAGATCTCACAGGTTGAGGACTCAGTCCCATAAAATCGCCTCTCTTCAGATGCCAACTGCAAGTCTGGGCCTCCAGAAATTCTGTCCAGCTATGAATTGTGGATTCTCATGACCCCCTCCTTGGGTTCAATTAATTTGCTCAAGCTGCTCACAGAACTTAGGGAACCATTTTCCTTATGTTTTTTCAGTTTAGTTGGGGGATATTATAAAGAATACAATAAATAGTCAGATGTAACAGAGGCAAAGGGAGAAGATGGGTGGGGAGCTGAGAGCTCCCATTACCTCTCAGAGTGCCATACCCACCCTCCCAGAACCTCCAGGTGTTCATCCATCTGGGAGCTCTTCAAACGCTTTCCTTTTGAGTTTCTGTGGATAATTCATTACATAGGCATGATTGATTACATCATTGGCTCTTAGTGTTCAATTCAACCTTCACCCCCTTTCCTCCCCAGAGATCAGTTGATAGAGCTGTAATTTTCAGTCCTCTTAATCATATGGTTGGTTCCTCTGGCAACCAGCACTCATCCTAAGGCTAATCAGGAGCCCACTAAGGATCACCTCATTAGAAAAAAACAAGAGAGAGCCAGTCCCGAGGACCTCCGCCCCAGAGCAGGACACAGCAAAGACAGACCCGCCAACACTGCTTGAGTTCAGGTGGGCCGAGGACAGTCCCTGGGACCTACATTGGAGTGCTGCCAGGCCCAGTAAAGTCCCGGTGACCTTCACCCCCACGCGGCAGCCCCAGGTCAGTCCTGCTGCCATCCCCTGAGTGTGGCCAGGCTCAGGGAAGTTCCACCAACATCTGCCCAAGCACAGGCAAGCCCAGGTCAACCCAGCCCACACCTGAAGAGCTCAGGCAAGTCTAGAACAGCTTCACTGACCTCTGTTCAGATGACCACCTCTTGCAACCAGCAGACCACCACAGGAGCTCGGACTCAACCAGTTCAACCCACACCAATCTGCATGGACCTAGCCCCAGGTAGCATATTTTGAGGGACAATGGCAGGTTCTGATAGCCCAACATTAAGGGGAGGCACAGACAACTTGCAAGGGTATTATAAGAATATAGGGTAGAAACTGTAATATTTCAGATCTACACTGCAAGAAAGTAAGGCAAATAGACAACATGAAAACACAAGGGAGGAAAGTACCCCAAACAAACCAGGATTCTACAATAACAGAACCCATGCTCAGTGAAGTTGATGAAATGTCAGAGAAGGAGTTCAGAAGGTTCATAATTAAAATGATCTGTGAATCAAAGAATGACCTAAATGAGGAAATACAGGCAAAAATTGACCACTGCAACAAAGATATAAGAGAGCAAATACAGGTAGCAAAAGATTACTTCAAAAAAGAGATAGAAACTCTGAAGAAAAAAAAAAACAGTCAGAAATTCTTGAAATAAAGGAAACAATTAACCAAATAAGAAACACAATTGAAGGCATCACCAACAGACTAGATCAACTGGAAGAAAGAACTTCAGACAATGAAGAGAAAGTATATAACCTTGAAAATAAAGTTGACCACACAATGAAGATAGTAAGAAACCATGAACAGAACATCCAAGAAGTATGGGACAGCATCAAAAGACCAAATCTAAGAGTAATTGGGATAGAGGTAGGCACAGAGTTTCAAACCAAAGGAATGTACAATCTCTTCAATGAGATAATATCAGAAAATTTCCCAAGCATGAAGAAGGAATTGGAAAATCAAATACAAGAGGCTTATAGTACACCAAATGTACAAAATTACAACAGATCTACGCCAAGACACATTATAATGAAAATGCCTAGCATACAGAACAAGGATAGAATTTTAAAGGCTGCAAAAGAGAGGAATCAGATCCATATAGGGGGAGACCAATTCATATCACAGCAGATTTTTTAACTCAGACACTCAAAGCTAGGAGATCATGGAACAACATATTCCAAGCCCTGAAAGAAAAGGGATGTCAACCAAGAATCTTATACCCAGCAAAATTAAGCTTTAGATTTGAGAACGAAATAAAAAACCTTCCATGATAAACAAAAGTTAAAAGAATTTACAAGTAGAAAGCAAGCACTACAGAACATCCTCGGCAAAATATTCCATGAAGAGGAAAAGAAAAACAATGATAAAAATCAACATAGGGAGGTATTACACTAAAGGAAAAAACAATCAGAGGAGAAACCATGTCAAGTTAAATACCAAAAATAAACAAAAATGGCTGGGAATACAAAACACATCTCAATAATAATTCTGAATGTTAATGGCCTAAACTCACCAATCAAAAAACATAGACTAGCAGATTGGATCAAAAAAACAGACCCAACAATATGCTGCCTCCAAGAGACTCATCTCATAGGAAAAGACATCCATAGGCTGAGGGTGAAAGGTTGGGAAAAATCCCACCATACCCTTCCTCTCACTTCACTCCCCTCTGTCTAACCCAAAGTACCTCTATTCTTCCCTAGCACCCCCTCTACTTATTGTGAATTAGCATCTGCATATCAGAGAAAACATTCATCATTTGGTTCTTTGGGATTGGCTTATTTTGCTTAGCATGATATTCTTCAGCCTCCTCCACTTACTGGCAAATACCATCATTTCATTCTTCTTTAAGGTTGCACATCAGTTATTTTGACAGAAAGAATTAAGGAATTGGAGGGAGGAAAGGGAAAAATGACACTAAATATCACAAATGTAACAATCGCTAGGGATTGAATATTGGCTCCATCCTCATGAATTTTAAGACACTGGGCAAGTTACTTGGCCCTCTAAAGTGGCCTGATAATACACCCAGGTTTAACCAAACCATGAAGTTTGAGGACACAGTAAGATTTCCCTTCCTTCTGACACCTACTGCAAGTAGGGGTGTTTCCAAAGTCACCTTTGGTTTCATAATCTAATGTAAACATGTTCTTGTGGTTTGGATGTGAAGTATCCCCCAAAAGCTCACATGGTGAGACAATGTGAGAAGATTCATAGGAGAAACTATTGGGTTGTGAGACTCTTAACCCAATCAGTTAATTAATCTCCTGATAGGGATTAACTGAATGGTAACTGAAGATGGATAAGGTGGGGCTGGAGGAGATGGGCATTGGGGGCATGGCTTTGGGGTGTATATTTGTATAGCAAGTGAAAATCTCTTTCTCTGCTTCCTGATCATCACGTGAGCTGCTTCCCTCTGCCACACTCTTCCACCATGTTGTTTCTGTCTCACCTCAAGCCCTGAGGAATGAAACCGACTCTCTATGGACCAAGACCACTGACACCATGAGGCCCCAAATAAACTGCTTCTCCTCTATAGCTGTTCTGGTTGGGTCTTTTAGTCACAGCAGCAAAAAATCTGCCTAACACATGCACAGAATCCACTGAAAACTATTATACTTATGGTTATGATTTATTTAGGGAAATAATTCAGATCATCAGCCAAAGGAACACATGCATAAGACAGAGTCTGTAAAGCCACAACAATCCTTGGGACACATTACTGTAGACAATATGCATGCAGTATTCAATCAAGGAAGCTTGCCTGATCACCAGTGTTTAGAATTTTTATTGGAACTTCATTATACAGATACAATTGATTGAAAGATTGATTCCTCACAGTATTGAACTCACTCTCAAAGTGAATCGTTGCCCTCTGTTCCAAATTCCACCCTAAAATTACATAGTTGGTCTTTCTGACATGGCCAGTCCTTACCCTAAGGCCATTGAGTATTCAGTGTGGCCATCCTTTGGCCAAAGCAGACATTCCAATCTGGTATGATGTCTTCTTAAAGACAAATAAAAGGCCACAACTCTCTTTGAACAAGGCCAAATTCTTTACTCCACATAATACTTCCTAGGGAGAGTGATGACATGTGTTGATGTGCCCCAAACAGTCCAAGTTTATCCCTGATATCCTAAAGTAATAGCCTTAAAATTATGACACTTCTTTTTACTATTAAAAGTGTCTAATTTGGATAATGAACTATGAAGTCATTCTTCTTGTTGTATAGGAATATTAAAAAATACTTAAAAACTAGTACAGCACAAGCATTGATTAAATTGGATGAACACTTGCAGCAAACTAGTGCAGCAAACAAAATATCACAGCTTGCTCATCTGGCGGTTGTTATTAATCTACTTTGTCTCATCATCCCAGATGTGGAACACCTATAAAAACTAAAATTGAGCAACAAATATGCCACTTATATACCACTTAAAGTAACTTTGAAGTAATTGTTAGGTGCACAGAATTGAAAACTTAGGACTCGATGAACTAAAATAACAAAAATGAACAGGTGCCTATAAATATTAAAAATGGTAACTAGTAAATCTCTTTTAGAATAAATAATATTCATACTCACCAAACACTGATTCCTCACTTCCACTTCACTAATAAAACACTAATTGTATTCTGAATCCATGACCCTTCCATACCTAGGAGAAGCTGCTCTCACTTCCAGGTCAGTGGATGAATCCTTACTACTCTACGTTAGCGCTTCTCAAATTGACTCCCCTTTAGAATCACCCAGGGAGCACTTAAAACATCCTGCTATTCAGGCTCCATGCCCAGAGTTTCTGACTTTCTTGGCTTGTGAGGGGCCTAAATTTTAGAAGCTTGGGAAAGTTCCCATGGGATTCTAATGCACATTAAGTGCTGAGACATTTGAGTTTTATATTCTCTGATGGTGATGATAGGAATGGGTGTGTGACAAAGCTGAAGTCCAAGGAGATAGAGGTGTGACAAATTTCCTCCTTCCATTTCTAGAAGAATTCCCTGCAAGGTCTCTTTGTCTGTATACATAGACAAGAATTAGTGATGTTGTTGCCTAATTGCTACATCTAAGGCTCAGGATGAAACTGGTCCTTTGGACTTTAGAGCAGAAAGAGAAAGCTGGGTCCTTGATGACATTGTTGAAACCACTGTATCAGCCAACATGGAAGACCCTCATTCTTTGATAAACGGTTATATGAGTCAGAAAAAAATCCTTAGTGAGTTTAGTTTGCTGAGACTCACAATCAAAACCCTCCTAATTTCTCTTGTCTTGTGTCTTAATTTGTACATGTATAATTATTCTCTAATAACTGCACTAATAATAAAGGCAGAACAACTAATGATTACCAAATATACATTTATTACCAAATATTTATTCCATATGAAAATATTTCTTCATTTTGACTTTTTTTTCCTAATTTTATCCCGCATTATGGGGTATACTATTCAGAATCCCTTGGCTACTTCCAAGGTGTAGTAAGAATTGAGATAAGAAATAATTGGACCATAAATACTAAATGATACAGGAAATTTTTAATATGTTTGCTTTCATTTGACAAATGAGGAGACTGAGACTCAGAGCAGGAAGTGCTCAAGGATGCATATCTACTGATTCACAAAACTTATGCTACTAGTCAGCTTTTCATTGCTGTGACCAAAATGCCTGACAAAAGCAACTTAGAGAAAGAAAAGTTTATCTTGGGCCATAGTTTCAGTCTATGTTTGGCTGACTCCATTGCTCTGGGCCAAAGGTAAGTCAGAGCATCATGGCACAAGAGCATGGTAGAGGAAAGCTTCTCAGCTAATGGTAGCTGAAACAAAGAGAGAAAGAAAGCAGGGAGGAAGGGACCTCAGGGAAGATGTACCTTTCTAGGGCACATCTCCAGTGACCCACCTCCTCCAACGATGCCCCACCTGCTTACAGTTACCACATAGTCCATTCAAATGAGGATGGATGATTGATTAGGTTATGGCTTTCATAATCTAATCACTGTTTCTGAATATTTCTGCATTAACACAGGAGCTTGGGGGACACCTCCCATCCAAACCATAACATGTGCTAAAACTAAAGCCTACTGATGTGGCCTCTTGGAATTTTTCCACTAACTGCATGGATATAACTTGCTTCAGAACTTTAATAATTGTGCAGTAGTCCTAGGGGCTTAACTATCTACATGTGAATCCTAATATCACCACTTAGTAGTGGTATATCCTGGTGGTGGTCGCTTACCCTATTTCAATGCCCTTATTTGTAAAAATAACATGTGTTTCACAAAGGTGTTGTGAGAGTTAAATGGGAGTAAAGGACCTAGAATAGTGCTTGGCACTATTCTGTATTATTATGTTATATTATATTATACTATACTATAATATATTATAATAGCATTAGTGATGTTGTTATTAATTCGAGGACTTATTTGTCCAATAAAACTGCATAATTGCAAATATTATAAAGAAGCATTGTGTCCTATCTTCCTCAGCCTTTACTTTTCACATCAGTGGACAAATCTTCACCTCCTAGAAATTTCAGACATGTTGCAGGAGTCCTTAGAATCATATTTCCCCTTTTGCAGATTTCTTTAATTAGAAATATATATAGAGAGAGAGAAAAGTAAGAATAGGAAATGTGCACAGGCAAGTTATCTGTATTGCACATGGATCATAGTGGGTGCGAAATAACTGAGCTTCCTACATGGCTTCATCCATATTTTCCTTCATGGTACTTTGTAGGCCTTTCAGAGAAATCTCTCCCCACTTGTTTGGTTCTTATTGAGCTTAAAGCTATGTAAGTGAAAGTCAGCCTCCTTCATGTGGAGCTGCAAATGCACAGGTCTGATGATGACAACCAAGGCTCCTCCATTGAAACATCATTTATCTGAGTTACGGTTCTAGATCTTGAAGAATCCCTAGGAATTAGCAGTCCCCCTGGCTAGTCAGCAGATAAAGCTACTGACATCACTTGACACTTGGATTAATTGTGCCTTTTCCCTCCACAAACATGCTTCTCTAACACTTTTTCCTTTCGTGTCCTATAAATGGGCAATACCCATTGCAAGAATAAAAAAGTATTACAAATATATTGGGATAAGGAATAATAAAACGTAACTCTAGAATATATATAAGTGAAGTCTAATTAAAGCAGGTTGGGCAGGAGGAAGGGAAGGCAGGCAGGGGCAGTATACTGCATACCAAAACTAAAAGTGGAAACAAACAGCACCTATTTAAGTAATCTGACTAGGACCTCAGGGACGGTCCCTGATCACAGGGGCCACCAGATTAGTCAGTAAATGAATCACCTCCACAGGCGGGTCCCTGCAAAGTGAGAGAACTTCTACAAATTCTTCTGTGGGCAGCTGCTCCTGCTCCTAGGAGTGTCGTTTGAGGCGGGCGTGTAATCATTTTGTGAATGCTCCTCAGTTCTCTCCATCCCACTCTGCCCCTCACTGCTAATGCCTGGCTCTAGTGCTCAGCCGCGCTCTGAAGGCTTCATGATTCACTTACTCTCTTTTCATTTCTCTTTGAGCCTGGTCCCCAGGGAGTTCTGCCCTGGGATAGACAGGGCTTTCTTGCTCATCATTTTGAAATATCGTTATGTCTCAGCAGGCAGGCTTCACCTTCAGTGGGCTGGGCTGACCTGATGTAGCTAAAATATAAAAATGTGCTCCGTGCACTTCATTCCTTTCTTCATGAGAAAGCAGTGACATACGCCAAGGATGCTTTTTGCATTGAAATCGGTCCTTCCACTAGGCTCTGCCAATAGAGAAAGGGCACTAAGCCTAGAGGCAGAGCCACCTGAGGTCCTTTACAAAATCCAACACTACTCCACCCTCTCACCTCCAAAAAGCCATAGACCCTCATCTATAAAACAGGGATAATTACACCTGTATTTCCTGGAAAATGTAAGGACTAAATAAGATGGTGCTTATTACAAAATTTGATGAATTTATTAGCCTTCAATATACATAAGCTATGTATGTGTAGATACAATTAAAACATTTTATCAACATGGAGGTCAATTTTGCTCCTTCAGAGAGAATCTTCCCCATCTGGCTATTCCTGTTGAATCTTCTCAGTCCAGCTATTCTTATTGGCAGCACCATCGCTACCAGTTGTTGTACTAGGGATGGTGTCTTGGCTTCAGATAGGCAAATCCTAGTTTCTCTCTCAGGAATGGGTAAGCAGAACACAGAAACCAATTCATTTAGTTATGGGAAACTGAGCTGGACAGTCAAAAATATGCACACTGAAGCCACTGTCATGCACAACCCTATGAGTAAGCAGGAACAGCAGCAGGTAGAAAGAGAAGAGGGCCAAGCAGAAACAGAAGAGCAGAAAGGAATGATAGGTGCTAAAAGAGAGGGGAAAGAGGGGACCCATGAAATCCATCTCTAGAACTGAGTCCATAATAAATGCACTTATATCTCAAAAGTCTTTAATATTGCAATCAAAGAAACCCTAAAACAGACATTAGCACAAAGTCTGAATCACATACACAAAAGGAAAGAGAAAGAGAGAGAGAGAGAGAGACCGACTCATCCATGGCCATATAAACATAGACTCAACTAACTCTCTAGCCCTCTGGCTTTCTAAGACTGGTCTCACTTTGCCATGACAGATAGACATTTCACTGTTGCCCTAGGGACCATGAGAGAAGAAATCAAATTGGGTGGTGAAGGAAAGTGGGCTATTTTGGGATTGAACCCAAAGAGCAAAAATAGGAACCGTGATAAAAAGAAAAAAAAAAAAAAAAAAAAAAAAAGAGGAAGAAAAAAGAAACCCACAGGCATAGCAATCTAAATGCATCACACATATCCTCCCGCTCACAATCATTGCTCTCCAAAGAACAGGCCTTGGGCTCAAAGCCTCAGCCTTTCACGCAGAGGCAGACAAGTCTCAAGGGCTTGGGGGAAATACATCAATCAAGTCATTCTTTGGGAAATGTGAGGAACATTAAGATGTTGGTGAGGCTGGTGGCCTGTTATTACCATCAGTGGTAATATGTGCTTCTACAGAAGTTCTCAGATTAGCAGAATTTTTAAAAAATAGTACCATATTATTATATATTATAATGAGAAAGGAAGCGTATGGGAGAAGCAATTTTTAGAAACTAGGATGACAGAGAGATTAAATATTTTTCCTTATGTGATGCCAAAAGGAACAAAGTTTATCAGAAATCTGTAAAAGAGGGATGAGAAAGAAGTGAGGTGAGGGTCTCATGGATTTGGGGCTCTGCTGTTTACTCGCTGGGTGACCATAAGGAAGATACTTTACTGACACCTTATTTCCTCATATGCATAATTAAGATAATAACAATAATGAACTATCCCATAGGGTTGTTTCAGAAATAAGATGAGAATTGTACCAAAGCTGGCACCTAGCCCACCCTTAGTAAATTTAGCTGTGATTTTTGTTTTTTAGTTGAGCTTTCCCGGAAAGTGACAAGGAGACTGAGATTTGTGCCCAAGTGGTTTATTTGGGAGCACCAGTAAGCAACTGCAGAAGAGAGACAGAAAGGTAAGGAAGCTAAGGCAAGGAGCATTTATGAACAGTTATCACCATGGATAACTGTTGTTCAATTGTAACTGGCCAACAGCTCCCCAGCTGGTGACTCAGACAATGTGAAGGACAGATATTAAGAGGGCATTAGAGTCATATTGTTATCCCAGAAATGTCACTACAAGGCATGAACCAACCTGCCTTCAGTTAACTCTGGCCAATGTTCTGGTAAGAGAAATGAAATTTAAAAAATAATAATAACTATAGCTTTTAGGTTTAAAGTATGACTAATAAACATCCCAAAGTCACCCAGTTGTTTCAATGAAGCACACACCCAAGGGGAATAAAATCACTATGTGAATTCCCAAAGGAAAATTAATAGCCCTTAACTTTCTAAATGCATCCAAGCAAGGGCCTAGTCAATGTAATCTGAGGTGCTATATGGCTTTGCCCCAGGCTTCAAGGACAATAGGATTACCCTACCATTACAGACACACGTTTCACTGGACCTCCATGTCCCCTCTCAAAGTTCTGTCCTACTGTGTACCCTCTTATTTCTAGTGGAGCGGGGTATGGGTCTCCCAAATGTTTTTGAATTTATCATCTGTTAGTTGACAACTCAAACCTGCTGCAGAGCCCGTCCCTTCTGACATGGTAGACTTTTACCACTGTATAAATGTTGCTAGCCCTCCCAAGTTAATGTCTTTCAAGGTCTCAGGCGTCTTTATCTCCAGGATCCAGTGTAGCACTGTTCCCTAAACTGTCTCTGCTGTGGAACTCTGCTGTGTTCTTAAAATGCCAAGGAGACTGCCCGTCTCCCTGCTCAGCTCTGTCTCCACATGTGCAGAAAGCTTGGGTCCCTAGATCCTCTGAGTTCCTCTTTCTGAGCAGCCCTGTCAGTATTTTGCCCATACAGTTTATACGGCTCAGGCACAAGCCAGTCAGGCACATAGACCCCTAGTGGACCTATGATAGCCTGTAGGACTCCACAAGTTCCAGTCCCTGGTTTCCTCCCCATTGCCATCTCCTATCTCACTGCTTCTCACACCCTCAGCTCTAGCCACACTGGCCTCCTTGATATGTCTGGGAATCCCAACCTCCTCCTGGCTTCTGGGCCTTTATATTGGCTGTTGTTTTGCCTGGAATATTCTTCCCTATGATCTTTGGAAAGCTGACCCCTTCTTGTTATTCAGAGCGCAGTATGAACAGCATCCTTATCATTGGTGCTGAATTGTCTCCTGTCAGCTCAGCATCAAATCACCACTCCCATCTAAGGCTCGGAACTATTTCCTGGAATCCCCTTTTCTTTATAATTCTGGATTAGGGTTTACCAGGAAGAGTCTGAGCAAGATTTGGAAGCAGAAGTCATTATTCCTGGGAGGTTATGAGAGGCAGACTGTGTGACTTTTATGGACACACTTCATGGTCCTACTTTGAGTAGCCCTGTGCTACTTCTTGAACTTCGTTTGAGCTTCTGGTTTTCCAAGCAAAAGTGCATAGACTACTTCTTCAATTCCAGAAAAGAAAGTTCCCAAGCCTTCACTCTATCTCCTCATACATTCACACAAGCCCACATTCCTGGAATATTTACATGAGCTTTGTTTTCCTACCTAGAACCCAGGCTGCTACACCACTTATCTGAAGTAGCTCTCTATTCTCAATATCACCTACCTCTTTAATTCTCACCTTAGCCCTTCTCATAGACCTTTTCCTTATTCATTTATTTCTCTGCCTTCTGTCCCCATTGCTACCCCATCCCCACACCGTAGAAACACAAATGTGAACTTCTATTATTTTGTTCAGTACCATATTAGTGCATGGCTTATCATTAAGTCCTGCCTCTGATAGTTTCATCATTGTAAACCTGATCAGATAGTTCAGGAGTAGAAAGTAAATCCCACTAAATAATATTTACTCATAGTAAATCCCACTAAATAATATTTACTCATAGAATACTATACACTTGCAATTTTTACTTCCTTTGCAAAGGAGGTATGGGTGCATTTATTAAGCACATACTATAGACATGCCAGGAATTATGCTAGGCTCTTTAACATCAATTATCTCTTTTACTTGCCTATAAAATAAAATTTCTGCATCACATGTGCCTGGATTAATGTAGGATTCAATAAGCTGCTCAACAAATTCAGACCAGATGTCTCTATCTTGAATTTCAAGATCTTACTTGGCCCTGGTCCTATTCTCTCTAGCCAGAACACAACAGCAGGCTCCTAAAAGGAAAAATGAACTATTTAAGGATTTCCTGATAGAAGGAGAAGATCACAGTTTGATATAAACTCAAAGAGCAGCTCTGTGGCCAGTTCAGAACCTGATACTTGAGGTTAGAATTTGGTTCTATGCCAATACCTCATCATAAAGCCTCGACAATTGGCCATCTACCAATTAGAAGCAAGTCAAGAATGAAATAACATAAAACACTACTGTGGTAATGTACCTGAGAGAATTAATAAGCTTAATAATAAGCTTTTGATGAGGACCTTTGCATATTTCAATCACTGAATGCCAACCAGCTATTCCACCACTCCAACTGTTCACATATTTTCAGTTTCTGTTTCCTTCCAGGCACATGGGACACTTTCCAGGCTCCTTTTAGGTATGAGCAGTCATAACAGCTTCTCACCAGTGGACAGTGAGTGAAAGTGATGTGTGCCACTTCTGGGCAAGACACTTTACAATGAGTATGAGTGCCCCGTGCTCCCTCTTCCTCTCTCACGTGGCCCCTGAGAACTTTGTTTCTGAGATGTCAGCAACACATGCTGGTCGGGCTTCTTCAGCTTGGACCTGAGTGTTTGCAGCAAAGCCTCCCCCTGTAGGATATACTGAATGAATGAAATTAATTCTATTAAGATGCCAAGATGTTGGGATTAATTTGATACCACAGCATATCCTAACATGTCCTGACTAATATCAACTCCAGGATGTTCCCTCCAGGATATGTGACTAAATAAGATTTCATAAGATTCTAGGCAATGATTCTGAAGGACACTGTACTTTTCTCTCAGGTACACAGAAGCATTCTGTATAGGTTGTATCTTTTCTACATATAGCATTTCCATAATAAAAACTGGAATGACCATTTCCACATGAAAAACTAAGGTAAAAAGAAGTGATTATCCATGGATAACCACAATTCATTGGAAAGGCTAAAAAGAAAAATCTATATGGACTTATTTCCAACATCAATCCTTTCTCATTCACAAAACAATTTTGGGGGCTTTTCTGAGCTAGCATACATTTCTAACCTCTTGTAAAGCCCCTTACCAGAATACCACAGTGCAAGGGAAAAAAAAAAAAGGATAATAGCTTTTGGGATATAAAACCTGAAGTAATTGTATTGTATGGCATGTCTGTGGCCTTAATGTAAATTATTTTTTTCTTTTGATTCCTTCCCACTCTGCTAATAGCATACCCTCCAGAGTAATCAAGTTACCCAGCCAACTAAGCTCTTGCATTACTAAAAAGTATTACCCAAGAACAGCATGCAACCACTAAAGCTTTTCCCCCATCCTGTGAAAAATGTAACACTGGCTAAAAAAGAAAGGTATTCTTAGAACCAGTTTGGAGTTTGTTGGGATTTTTCCTTCTCCTCAGCTCATACTAACAATTTGAAGATTGAATAAGAGTCAAGAATTATAGACAATTTATTGGCAATGCTAACTATTCTACTTATTGTTACACTTCAGAATATATATCAGATAGATATTTAAATGGCTTCATAATTTCCAAATTATATTTAATTTGGAAATATTTTAAAATACATAAATATAATTCAAAATATTATATAAATAATATAAAATATTTTTAAAATAAAATCAAATAGAATGTTTAAAATTAAATGAAATTATAATAAAATACCTTTAATAATTATCACATTGCCTAAGTGAACATTTTGGATTCATCCAATAGGGAATAGATTCATCTAAATGATAATAAAGAAGACTAGTATATTAAGAAATCATTAAGAACTGGGGATGCAGTTCAGTGCTAGAGTATTTGCCTAGTACATATGAGGCCCTAGGTTCAATTCTCAGCACCACACACAAAAAAATAGTTATTATTTTTCATTATTATATTCTCCAACCAGCCTAACTAAACCGCTTTTTTTTTTTTTTAACATGGTCTTATTTTCTGACTATATCTAAACTCATGCTTGTCTTTTGAAAATGATGATTGTCGGGCAGTTTTTGTTTGTTTTTCATTTTTTTGTTGTTGTTTGCTCCCAAATCCATTGTTCTTCTTTCCCCTACTCTGCATTATTTTCAAGCTCCCTTGAGAAGAGAATTTTCCTAGATCCAGCAAGGTAGTCTTGCTCACTTTCATGCACTCAGCTCAGTTGCCCACCCATCCCCCCCCTTTATACACACACACACACACACACACACACACACACACGTATACCCTTCCTCCCTCCCTCCCTCCCTTTCTTCTTCACTCCTTCTCTATCTCCCAGCTCCTTTTCCTTCTCCTCCCTTTGGAAGAGTCTCTGGAAGGGGCTGCATCTCTTTGGAAAGATCTAGGTACCATGCAGAAGTTCTAGCTTTCACAATCCCCATATTATTTCATTATAGCCTAAAGTGAAAACTCAGTATTTCTTTTTATTTATCCTGTTTTGGATGTGTTTTGCTTCAGATATTTGAGGATAGCTTTTTTATATCGACTCAGATTGGGATATTCTCAGCAATTCTCTCTGAATATCAACTATTCACTATTCAGTCTATTCCCTTATTTTGCCCCTTAGATTAAACATATGTTAAAATTTTTACCTCATCCTCAATGTCTCAAACTCCATTTCATAATTTCCATGTTTTGGTCTTTCTGGTTTACACTTATGAAAATTTTGTTCAGATCTCTTTTCAGTTCACTAATTTTCACTTCAGCTCTATCTAGTGCTCTGACTGTACTATCCATCGTGTGCTAATCATGAGTATATTTTTCATTTTTAGAAATTGACTCAAACTCCATTTCATAATTTCCATGTTTTGGTCTTTCTGGTTTACACTTATGAAAATTTTGTTCAGATCTCTTTCCAGTTCACTAATTTTCACTTCAGCTCTATCTAACACTCTGACTATACTATCCATTGTGTGTTATTAATCATGAGTATATTTTTCATTTTTAGATATTTCACTTGGATCTATTTCCCGTTTGCTTGATTCTCTTTTATGAGTTTTTGTTCCTTGATTATGCTTACCTTTCCTGTTCACGTTTCTTTTAAAAAATGAATACTTTGAATCTTTGATCTCAAAAAAATAAATAAATAAATCCAGTGTTTTCAGTAGTTGGTAGTCAGATTCTCTGTTATGTTGTTTCTGCTGACACTTACTAATGGTCACTTGTTTCCTCTTGTGTTTAGTGAAATTTGATATGATCATGCACCTCAGAGGCTTATCTATTAGAATTCTTTAATCTAGCATTAAAGTGCTTCCCTCCAGGTAGAAAGCATGTTTGTTTGTTTGTTTAATGTCATTGTCCTGGGAACACTGACAACCTAGAATTTATCTAAATTGATAAGTTTCCATAGCCATATTGGTGAATGTGCCTTTTTGTTCACATTTCTAAGGCATTAGTTTCCTTTTTAATTAAGAAAAATTAAAAAGTCAAAATCAAAACAGGCAAATCTCCTATGAAGGACAGATTTTTCTTTTCAAGATATCAAATAAGAGTGTTGACTTCAACTTTATAGGGGAAGAGCTGATCTGCTATCCAATTTTCCTTGGATCAAAGACTTTTGTCTACTGTTCCCCACATATAGACATTTAAAACCCCCAGCCTAGTTTATGGAGTTCAGAAGATGCTCTTAAGGCAAAAAATTAGCTTTGGTTTTCTCTTCCATTCCTTGTCACTGGTTCTGTGCTTCAGTTACATCCTGTACTTTCACCTTAATTCAGTCATAAACCTAAAATAAATTTAAATACATTTTTAAAGCATTGTGTTTAGCACTTTCATCATTCCTACTGTGGAATGTACTAATGCTTAAGAGCTATTAATACAGATTATAGGAACAGAAAGAGAAAGAGTAGAGATAGATTACAAAATGCTTCTTTATGTTGCTGTGTATTTTTTCTTATGCATTTTGTAAATTTGGAAGAGAAAGTTAATGGCACTTTTGTAAAATAACTATAATATAGAGAAAACATTTCAAAAATAGTTATGCAATCCATTAACTTCTCTAAGCACTTGAATCTTTGAAGTGAGCTGAACTACCAGAAAGTTACATATTTGGTACATATTAGGGTTATTCCCTAAGAGAATAATGTTTACCTTTAGCTTTTATCAAATTTCATCATATAGTCAAGCCATATGAAATGTAGTGTCTTATCAGTTATAAAAATGTGATTGAGGTCAGTTTTTATTACATCACTCACTGCCCTTGAGGAATTATGTAATAGCTTGAAGCCAGATTTAGAATCCAGCTACGGCAACAAGGTTTGAGCACATATGATGTATATACTTACGTCCTCCTTTTTATTTGTCCCTGGTATTTTATTTTATTTTTGTCATTTTCATTTTGGCTTGCTGTTGTATAAGCTGCCTCAAATCCTCAAAACAACAACAACAACAAAAAGACAAATAATTTCTTAAATGAATGTATATTGGGCAGAGGAGCATTCTGATTTTCAGAGATCAATTTTTTTAAGACACTATCAAGCTAAGTATTAATGATTGAACCACTTGTTCTGTGAGTCTTTGTAAGTCACTGAAAGTGACTGGAAAACCTAAGAAAATGTATACTGATAGGGTTTCTAATTAAATATATATAATTCTGTACAGGTAAGTGAAGAAATGCCATCTCCAAATTCATAGTCATTAAATTTGGATTCAGAAATAAAGTTATAGTTAATCTCCCCTTTTTTAATAAAGTGAATATATTTTTAGACACAGAGGCAGATTATATGTACCATTGCATTTGATGGATTATGTCATTCAATTTTTATTTATTAAGGTTTTTATTTATTAAATAAAAGATTAAGAGCAAATGGTAAAGACAAAAATGTACATACTATAATGAAGATTGATTGAATTCCTTGAAATTTTTTATTTTTCCTGATAATCTTTGAAGTTGAACCTCAAGGAAGTCAACATCAACAAACACTTTGAAACATTATTCTCTTCTATAATAATTGGTTTTCTATGTCATGTGACCATTCAGAAAAATTTACACATAAAGTAATGTGAATCTTTTCTCTGTTTGAGTAGCAGCTTCACCACTTCACTCATGGGTGATTTTTGTGCCATTTCTTACCTTTCTGTGTCTCTGTTTCCTCGTCAATACATGGAACAGCTTGAGAAGTAATAAATTTATTATTTGTATAACATCAACTTAATTCTTGATAGTCTGTAATCCCAGAGTTATTATTAGCTATTTTAAGAATTAAACAAAAATTTTTCTATTAAAAAGAATCTCACTGAATATCATATCTTTAATATTATCCTCATCTTTGTAAATTAACTTATAACCCTTAGAATAGTGACAAGTTTTGATTGAAATAATTCAAAGTGAGTTAATTAACCATCTATTTTGGACTTCCTTCAGTGGGGTGGTTGAAAAGTCAACATATATTATGGAAACAGTATAAAGAAGAAAGTCAGTAGACTTGATTTTCGATTCTGAATTACACTGAAATTTGGGTAAATTATATAAACTTGATTGTGCTTTGAATTCTTCATATGCAAAACAGAAATTATCAATGTCTATTTATTCTACTTCACAGGAATACAGTAAAAGAATACATACAGAGTCTTTTGAAAATATAGTTCTGTTTCTAACATAAAGAAAAGATAAATAGCATTTACTGCTAATTCTGCTAGGTGTCTCATCTGCATTATCTTATTCAATCCACATTGCAACCCTATTAGGTAAATACTATTCTCCCCAACTTGCAGGCAAGTAAACAAAGGCTCACACTTACAGTTATTAATAAGTGGTGTAGGATTTCCAGTTACATCTATTGTAAATGACTCACACATTCACCATACCTGGTGAAGTTCTACATAGAGGAAAGGTACTGAATAGATGTTTGGGGCTTTATTTATTGCTAAATACAGAAGTCAATGCCTTAAGTCAATCAATAAATTGTATTTGAGTTTCTACTCTATGACCTGTAAATCTTCTTGAAACTTAAATCTTTCAGTGACAGTTCACTAGGTTGACTTTAGTGAGGGAGGATTTTACTTAACATGACAGTTTCTGGTTGTTTCTCTTATTTGCAGCTTTAAGGAAATGCAAGCCAGTTCATTGCTAACAAGGACAGAGAATGAGTTATTTCTTTAACTGTCCCTAATGTAAACCAGTTTTTAGCAATGAAGTTCAGGAAGTCATGCAAGGATTTTTAACATTAGAACACCACCATAGTTTCACATCTAGAAGCTGGCTTGTGAGAGCTAACAGAAAACCTCATGTCGGAATGACCATTCCCCAGGTCTGATGAGATCCCTCACCTCCACATCTCCACTGCTTATCCCAAAAAACTCTGAAATAGAAAACACAAAAGTAACTTAATTGTTGACAAGTGATAGAGTCCATAGCCTTGAAACTCCTTTTGAAGTAAATCCAAGAGAAAGTGGTTGGCATTCACAGGAGAACCTAGGGAGTTCCTGTCTCCTCAGTCCTCTGCAGGAGCTCTTTGCTAAACCCTTCTAATAACATCAAGCCTGAATTTTTATTCATCCTATACAAGAGCTTGAAATCAATTCATTGTCAGGCAGCAGTGGTAGTATCTGTCCCTTATTTCCCTGGGAAAATGATTAATTCCTGAAGATGTTGATAGCTTCTTTTTTAAATGGAAAGATTTAATAAATACAATTTAATGTACATGGAGGCAGGAGGACGATGAATTCTGAAGCAGCCCAGCACTGTCAGGAGCAACATTGCTTCTAATCCCTCCCAAGCACACAACGTGATTGTATATCCTCATTAATGCTATAATTGGTATCTGGAATCTGTTCAAAAATGCCGATTGCCTTTGCAACAGAGGATTAAGGCTGAATTTGGAGTTCTTTATGGTCTGTAGATGCTTGTGAAATTCAAATATAAAAACTGTCAGTTAAACATCTCATGAAAAGCTGTACCTTATACTAATCCAAAGGAACATGAACAAGTGCTTGAGGGGATGAAAATCCACAATATGTTTCAGTAGCTAACCACTTACAGAAACATTAACATTCTGGGACAGGGTTGCTCACTGAGTTTCTAAAGTAACTTAGGAGCTATCAGGATTCAGTTCTCAACAGACTTCAACACAGTAGGGGGAAAATTGTCAGTCACAAGCCTCCAGTATTTATGAATTATTAATGTCGGCTTTCTCGGTATTTTTTTTTCAAGTTTTGCTTTTGTGTGCGTGTTCAGCTGAGTAATTCAATAGACTGATGGAGACATGAATAGATATGCTAACTAGCACCAGGGTTAACCTTTAAAGTTCGTTAAAGCTGTCAGCTTTCAATGAAATATTTTCACGTTCTTTTTTTTTCTGTGAACTGGAATATAAACATTATTTGTACACTGGGATCAGAGGTGCTTGGGAGAAAAGGAGACTCCACCCTGACATTTTTTTTAAAACCAAGACACCACTAATGGATTCATCAAGAAAGGCAACTTTAAAAAGAGTTCTCATTTATAAACCATGCCTCTGGAATATATATACCTTTATTGCAGCATTTTCAATCAAATAATAATAATAATAATAATAATAAAATGATGCTACAAAACCACTAGGAAAGAAAGGATAAGAGTGATAAAAAAAAAAAACAGAGAGCTGAGGACAGTGTCTTTCAGTGTGTAAACTGCAAATGGAACAAAAGCACCACTTACACTCATGAAAAAAGATGAAATGTAAAGCTGGTAACAATCTTTTATCTAATCAGGAATTCTTTTAGGAAAAGCAAGAAAATGGAGGGGCTCATAATTAAGCCAATTATAAAGTTTACAAAATCTTAAGGATTTTTGTCTATATGCTTGCTAAGTAAGCCTAAACACTAAAACCCATAATGAAAATCTTTCTGCTTTGAAATCTTTCATTATTCTGTAACCAAGAAGTTCTCTACATTTGATTGCTATAGATTCATCTGATCTAATATCATTTACATGGGCAATTCTACTAACATTTCTAATGATGGCATGTTTCTTTTTCTGTGTGTGCATGGGGAATTGAACCCAGGGGGACTTCCCTGGGTTACTGGCATTACAGACATGTGCCACTGTGCTAGGCATGATGGTCTATTTCTAAGTCCCCTTTCATCTCAATCCTTACCAAAACAAGAAATGAGGAAATGTGAAATGAAATAGGAAGACTTGCTGCTTTCAGAAGTCTTCAACTGCCTACCAGTCAGCAGTACTTCCATTATTATGGATACAGAATAAGAAAGCTGCCTGTTCTACATGTACAACAATAACTGGTGTAATAAACTTATTATCTCAACCCTATTCTAAAAGTATCTCTTCTTTTTCTTTTATTTTTTTTTTCTGCCCCATTTCTTTGAGGTCAGCAAGAAAGATAAGAGAATGGTTTTTATCAACATCATAAAAGTGAAAGGAAAAATTGAAGTAAGAAAATTTGAATTGCTTGCCTGAAGGAGCCCCAATTAGGGAGATGGCTATTGCGGTCAGCTGGAAGCCATAAGTTCCACCTGATAATAAGTATGTATGTGACGCACCTGTAAATGCACGTGAGGCACCCGCAAAGCTAAAGGTATATAACCGGGTGAAAGCGGTCGGAGTCAGGAGAATGAAGAATGAATTCATTCAGTCAGTCGTGCAGTCGCTCGGTCGGTCAGAAGAAGAGTTCGGGTCGGAGAAGAAGAAAAGAATCAGAGCAGCCAGAACGTAGGCAGAGCGGTTACAGAAGAGAAACCAGATAGAAGAAGTAATTGCTGGTCAGAGTCAGGCCGCGGCTCCCGAGGAAGAAAGAAGAAAGAAGCTCTAAAAGCTAAGCTCTCTCTCTCTCTAAAGAAGAAATCTCTCTCTTTCAAGCTCTCTCTCTTTCTCTCTAAGCTCTAAGAAGAAGAAGAAGAAAAAGCTATCTCTAATCTTTCTCTCTAAGCTCTAAGAAGAAGAAAAATCTTTCTTTCTCTCTCTAAGCTCTCTCTAAGAAAGTAGAAGTAAAAGTAGTAGTATCTTTACTCTGCCTCTGAGAGTTTTCCTCCCACGGCGTTGTGGCTGGCCACAACAGGCAGCTTACACTTGCCATCATTCTAATTCTTTTAGAAATACTTCAACTTAACCCTTGAATCTTTTACCAGATTGTGTCAGGCAGCTTTCCATTGTTGTGACTAAACTACTTGACAAGAACAATTTAGAAGAGGAATTTAGTTTCAAAAGTCTTAGTCCATGGTCGGCCAACTCCATTGCTGTTGGCCTAAGGTAAAGCATAACATCATGGTGGAAGGGTAACATCATGGTGGCGGGGAAAAAATGCAAAATATAAACCCTGAAAGCATGCTCAGTGACCTACTTCCTCCAGCTCCACCTGCCTACAGTTATCACCCAATGCAGCAGTCCTTTCAAATTACTAATCCACCACATGGATTAGTCCACTGGTTAGGTTACAGTTCTCATAATCTAATTATCTCATCTCTTAACATTCTTGCATTGTCTCACACATGAGCTTTCAGGGACATCATATCCAAACCATAACACAGATCAAAGAAAACTAACTCCATATCTAGTTTATAATGTGATTTGTGTCCACCTATAGGTGCCCCAAATTAGAAATCTACCTCAAAAATGTGATGCAGATATCAACTGTTTTCAATATTCATGCCTTTGTAACTCTTCTTTGCTCTCTTTTTCAGACATGACAGAAAAAGACAGTTTTGAGTACTTAGAATTTACTATTTACTACTCCCCTTCCTCTCCTTCAAATCCATATTATTTTTTCTCTTTTATTTTATGATATCTTTCTTATCATTTATAATATAGCTACATATAGTAGAGACAGTATTTTAAATTATTAATGTGTTTTATTTGTTTTGAATTTTCAAGTGCATGTCCCAGAGCATTCATCTGCTTGAAGAGAAGTGTTGGAGAAAAAAATAAAAATAAAGACTGATGTAATATTCAGCATCTGACATTAAAACATAGGATTTAGCAGAAAGTCAATAAGCTTAAGAGCCATACATTTTTTTTTTTTAAAGAAAAAGGATTTCCCAGATGCTTTCATTTCCTTCTTTAGGATATCAACAGCCAATGTTGGAAGACCCATGCCCATTGAGTTCTTTTTAGTGTTAAGAAAATTCCATTTCTACTATAAACTGCAATGGTGGGAAAGCTCTTTTATATTGTAGGATAAGAACAAAATATAGGTGAAGAAAACCAAAACCTCATTATTTCTGGTTTGAGAAATTATAGGGAGCAGAAGAAGAAGAAGAAAAAAATGAGAGTCAAGTGTTCAGTCTTGGGCCTCCTGATTTTCTTTTCCCAGACTTTTGCCCAGAGAAGGGATTTTGTGCTATGTAAACAAATAACCTCAATGTAAAGGGGCTTTTACCCCTTCTTCCCTACTTGGGATTGAAGGAGAAGATGACTATGAAGGAGACCCCATAGCAACATAGGACCCTTCCACCTAACTAAGAGAGCCTGCCATATGGCTATATAGAGGATGACCTGGGCCAGCCCTTCTGAATCTCTTGCAAGACCCATGTGGTGTGGACATGTGAGCTGAGAGGCAGCCAGACTCTTTTTCTGGACTGCTGTTCTGAGGCACATAAGCAGGTAGACTGAGTAGCGTGGTCAAAGGGCTGGGTGAGAAGCATAATAGAGAACAAGGAGTCTGATACTAGTGAACACTTGAGAATTAGAAAGGACAGGGACCTCTTCCACCAAGAACCATGGAGATACCCCAGCTTCCTCATTTACCCATGTGCTGTCTCAAGAGGAAAGACAAGGGAAGATGGGACCTAAGCACTTTCAACTAATCGGAGTTGAATATTACCTTAAGGAACAGATCAAGCTTTATACAAAAATGAATATTTTATTACATTTTCCCTACATATTCTTCAAAAGGATTCCAGCATTAGCTTCTTAGATGATTCTTGTGCACATTAAGTTGAAGAACCATTACCCAAATTTCTATCCATTCTTGCAAGAGTTAAGAATTAATTTATCATAAGAGAAGATATTCTCAGCACTTAAGTTAATTGGAAATTTATCCATGGAGTCCTCCATTAAAAATCACATGCAATGTTTTCAGCAGTGCCCTTTCAGTAGACACACAAATATGCTACCTGAGGCTCTTCTAGAATGTTCTTTGCTCTCTGATAATCACACATCAACAGAATGCAATTTATTGAAGGCAGACTGATGCTGAAATAATACTATATTGTCAAAGGATCTGGCTTACTGATGGAGCATGATTCAGAAATTAGCCTTGGAATATCTAGTGGAATTGATGAAATGAATGGACTGATCAATCTTTCCTTCATTAACGTTGTTTCAGTTTGATCAGTTTGATTTTGGGGACCATAAAGTGCAATGGTGGGAAAGCTCTTGTTATATTGTAAGGAGGAAAATAAAATATAGGTGAAGAAAACCAAAACCTCCTTGTTTCTGGTTTGGGGAATTATAGGGAGCAGAAGAAGAAAAAAAATGAGAGTCAGATGTTCAGTCTTGGGACCCAAGTTCAAGAGGGTACTCATTGCAGGGGTAGTTTGTGTCATATATCTGAACAGAAAATTGAGACTATTTTGTCTTTTTTTAAATAAAAATGGAGTCATGTAATAATAATGAAAAATACTGCATTGTTTTGGTAGGGCAAACAAGTATACAGACAGAATGACTTAAGTAACAGAAATTTATTTTCTCACAATTTTGGAGACTAGAAGTCTGAGAACAAGGTGTTGGTGGCGTTGACCTCATCAGGGCTCTCTCCTTAGCCTGTCTTCACATGATCTCCCCTCTGTGCATGTCTGTGTTCTAATCTCTTCTTATGTGAACACCAATCATACTGGATTAGGACCCACCTATATGACCTCATTTTGCCTTAATTATCTCTTTAATTATCCTATCTTCATATACAGTCACATTCTGAGGCACTGTATGTTAGGAATTCAAATACCAATTTTGACAGAGAGAATTCCACCCATAAACAAATGATTAAATGGGAAATCACAACTGTTGATACCAGAAAGAGGTACTGGGATGAGTATATTCCTCAAAATCACACCAATGAGATTCTACTTCTGTGGGAAAATGGAAAGTCTCTTTACCCATTGGGATCATGAGTTGGTTAAATGTTCATTCCCATATGTGGGACGGGCTAGAGTCAGACCAGCTGTATAACAAGAACTAGTGTGGGGAAAGCAGGACACAGAGTTGTTCATTTTCATGGCACAAAAACAGACACTACCTGAGTGTCCAAATGAGGGATACAGTCAGGCTATTCTCCAGTCTCCAAGTCAGGTCCCTCAGTCAGGCACATCTGCCTGGAGGAACCGTCTTTTGTAAATTCACAGAAGATTACCATATACACCATCAGTCCTACCAGCCTCATCAGGAGATTGGGTGACATTTTCTAAGCTAGCAAAGCTACCTGATATCTACTACACTTTTCCATAACTGCTTTATCCTAGTCCCTGATCCTTTCCTTCATTTTTTTGCATGCATATCTTTATATTTTATGGCTCCCACTTTCATAAACTTTGGTCCACTAATGGCACATAGAGCTCAATCATTGCTAATCTACCTAGGGTCCTTATGTCTAGAACTGTGTTCCGTGTTTCCATAACTGTAGGGTTGTTCCCCATCAAGTCTCTTAGGTTAGTCTTAGCACATCTCACACCCCATGATTTCCCTCAATACCTGGGACCTTGCTACCATGTGCATCTTCCTGAAACCCTTTGTGTTCAATTTGTGTTTATGTGTGTGGATTTTTTTTTCTTATTGGAACAGAATTTGATCCAAAAAAGAGAACTGATATGAATTATCTCAGATAAGAAATTGATTATAGTAGTTCCACTGTAGGTAACGGTGGAGCTGATGAGCAGTGTGTGCAGTTGTCATGGTGCAGCCAGAGGCAGTAGGGAAGGAAGCTGGGTGAGGATGAAAACAAGGACAAATGAACTTGTGAGAGTAAATGGGAACTTGGGTCAGCTTTTCACCACTTCCAACCACAATGCCACATCCAATCTTCAGGTAAAGCTTTGCCCTTCATCACAGAGCTTCATCCAAAGCCCAAGGTCCAAAGAAGTGAGGGAGCAGACCTAGTGGTAGATGGAGATGGATGGGCGTGGGAGTTGCCCCACAGTAACAAGGTGAGTTGGCATAACAGTGACCATGTTCATAAGCTGTTACCTTGTCTGACAACTCACATCAACCATCCAAAAGTAACAAAATGGCTTTGGTTTTGCTTTGGCTTTCCAAATCTTGTGTGAATTTGTCTGTGGCCAACTTTAATTGGAAACTAAACAGGAAAGAGTATTCTGGAAAATGTAGTTCCAGTTAACTATACTGGCACAAGACAAACTTCAGACTTGTATATCAAAATGTATTCACTGGCTCATAAAGCTGTTGTCCACTTTTAAACTGTACTATACTTAAGTTCATGTTAATACTTTTCTATGGAAGATATACTATACTCCAAATAAAATTAAGCTATATAAGCCTTGGCTAATTATTAAATGTAAGCTAATGTCTTCAGCAGGAAAGAATTGTGGAAAGATTACATTGAAAGATACACATCTAGCCCAGCACAGTGGTGCATGCCCATGACCCCAGCAACTCAGGAGGCTGTGACAAGAGGATCACAAGTTCAAGTCCAGCTTAGCAACTTTGCAAGATCCTCAGCAGCTTAGTAAAGCACTGTCTCAAAATCAGCAATAAAAAAGGCTGAGGATGTGGCGAAGCACCCTTGGGTTCCATTCCCCATACCAAAATAAAACAAAAAAAAAATGAAGAAAAAAAAAGAACAGAATAAAGGAAGGTACACCTATTTTAGCCTAAATATCACATACTTTGCATTTTTGCTATGATTTGTACAATGATTTTCAAATGAATTATTGCTTAAACATCCAATTCTCACCCTAGTTCTGCAGGACACAAGTCCCTGTATCCCACCCACAAGGCCCACTCACTTGGGCCTTCCATCATTTTTATTTTTACTCAGAGCTTTAGGAAACTAAAAAGGTAAAATAAAAGCTGTTTCTGCCTATAAATTAGAATACTATTGGGCCATTAAAAAGAATGAAGTCCTGTCATTTACAACAGCACAGAGAGAACTGAAGTTATATACAGTAAATGAAACAAACCAAGCAAATAAACACAAGTTTCACATGATCTCACTTATATGTGAAATCTAGAAAAGCTGGTCTTATAAAAGTTGAGAGAGTTGTCAGGCATGGTGGCATGCCTGTAATCCCAACAACTCTGGAGACTGAGTAAAAATATTTTGGGTTCAAAGCTAGCCTCAGCAACTTAGCAAGGCTCTAGGCGACTTAGCAAGATCCCACCTTTTGAAATGGGTGATTATAGATAATAATAGTGTACTATATATTTCAAAAGACTAGAAGAAATGATTTTTAAAGTTTTCACCATAAAGAAATGATGCTTGGGAGATAAACATGTTTAACCTGATTTAAACATTGTACAATACATACATGTATTGAAACCCATTAAGACGTACAAGTTTTACATTTTTATGTACCAGTTAAAAATAAATTTGATTAAGAAAAGCTGTTTCCACATTAATTTGTCACCAACAGTGGAGTTTCCTAGTATGTAACATGAATGTCCAATTACAGGAGATGGGCTAAATACATTTTGACTCACTGATATAATGCAGAGCTATTTTTCTATTACAACTAACATTGGAAGAAAGCATATTTAATTACTCAATACCATGTTAATTAAAAGAAAGCAAGTTACATAAAAAGATCGTCTCACTTTTGGAATCCATAGCCCATATATGTGACAGAATTGTCCACATGCAGATAAGTCAACTCTAGGCACTTGGCTATAGATTTGTTGCTGGCAGCCAGGATTCATAAGAAGAAGAGACACTAAGTATATGATGCGAACTAACTTAGGAACTTGGTTTGTCTTTTATCCTTCCACGCTATTTGGCTTTAGAAACTTCAAAAGCTGCAAGACGCATAAAGTTTATCTGGATTATCTTGTCATTTGGAGCACTCACGTGTCTGTTTCAATATGCCTTAGAATCACATTGCCAAATGAGAGCAATACTTGTGCTTCTCACATCGCTTCTTTCCCAGGATTCCAAAGCATTGGCAAAATGTTAGTTTTGCCTCCCATTGCTTCTCCAAAGAAACTCAGGATAAAGCCTGGGACAATTTGACTCATAAAACTTATCACTTAATCAAAAAATAAATAGTCAAGGGCATGCTTCTCAAATAGACACATTATAATTCCTCATCCATTTCCCAAAAGAGATGAATCTCACAGAGCTATAAAAGAAATATAGAAATTAATAAAATCTCCACCCTCTATCTAAAGAGTACATGTATACTCGAATAATAAGTACGTGTCTCTGGAAAAATACCGAACATCTTAGCTTCCTAAGGAGCATATTATACCTTTTTTTTCTTTCTGTATCTTTGTTCTGGACTTTCAACTTTTAAAATCAAATAATAATATCTTATTGTTTAAATTAGTAACAGAAATGCAACCAAAGATAACAATTTCCTTAAATATTAGTCTATGGCTATTCTGATGCTGAGTTACATGAGCTTTATTGATTCCTGGGTGGGAGACATTCTTTTGAGTCCCCATCTTCCATCTACCAGCATAAGGCTTCCACATAGTATACAAATAGCTCAAGTTTATTCCATTATCAGTGGCAGCAACTGAAAATTTCTCAACCTCATTCCACACTGTACTTAAACTTTTTTCTTTAATTTTGACATTATGACTAGGCCACACAAGTTTCATAAGTATAAATTTATTTGTATCCAAATCCAGGATATTTTGAAAAAGAGAATCATCTTCATTTATATTAATACCTCTAAAGACATTTATTTGATAACTGTTGCAATCTATCTTTTTGTTCATTTTGGCTTCTATGAAAAATTTGCATGATACGTTTGTTTATTGCTATGCATAAATTTAAGATCCAGGGAATTTTAAAAAGCCAGGAGTTACTGTTTTCTGGACATGTTTAAGAGAACTACTCAATAATTTGGTGAAATAAATGACAATAGGAATCATATGTACATGAATGAATATGGGCTATATATTAACATATTTTAAGATCCATACTTTTTTCATAGAAGGTGGGATTTTGGGGTCTTATTTTTATTCCACACATTTAACTTTGAAATAAATAGCTTGCTACATACCACAGTAATTGTGGATGGACAGAGGTCACCAGGAAACAATAAAACTGTCAACACAGACTAATGACAACTGAGCATAGGGTAGCAAATAGGACATGAGTGTTTTATGAGAAAGGGTCAGGAGGTTCAAGTTGCAAGGAAGAAAGATGGATTTTGCCATCCAAACTGAACACACTTTACAAGTTAATTAGGCTTCTAGAACTTGTTCCAGATGGTGGAGAAATAGCACAGGAGACAGATACATGCCAGAGATCCAGGAGTTAGAGATGGGATAAAAGGCAAAGCAAAGTCTAGTGTTGAGGAGATCAAGGAGCAAGTAGATTAGAAATAAGAAAACAGAGATAGGGGACACAGCACAGTGAGATCAGAGAACAGCACAGGCCAGAGGTGATGGGCGGAGAGATTCCTGGGAAAAAAACTGTGGTCACCAGGGAAGGCATGCCAAGGCTGCATGGTCTTCACCAGCTCTTCACAGCCACCCAGTCCAGAGCAGACAACAACTAAACCTCAGAACCAGATGTGGCACTGTGCACTAGGATTTCTCAGAGGTGTTGACTCAAAAAACTGGTGCCTGTACACTATTTATGCATCTTAGTCTGATGACTCTTAAAACTTTACATTTTTTTTGAAGATTCTATGAGGTCTGTTAGTGATATATTATATAGCTCTGTGTGTGTGTGTGTGTGTGTGTGTGTGTGTGTGTGTGTGCACACGCGCATGCCTGTCTGTCAATCTCTTGAGGAATTGGTTTCCCAGGACCTTCACAGGTACCAAAATTCTCAGATGCTCAGCCCTTTATTAAAACGGCATATAATTCCAGATAACCCACACATATCCTCCTGTATTCATTAATGTATGTCCATATTGCTTATAAACCCTAATACAATGTAAATGCTATATAAATAGTTATTATACCATAGTTTTTTAGGAATGATGACTAGATAAGAGTCTGTTAGTTTTCAGTACAGGCAAAATTTTTCTTCAAATATTTTATATCTGTGGTTAGTTTAATCCATGGATGGGGAACCCACAGATTTGGAGAGTCCAGTGTATAGACACACACACACACACACACACACACACACACACACTCTCTCTCATACATACACACTGTAAAAATGTATTATATTAGTGCATATCCTATATGCACTAAACTATAAATTATACCCAGTAGAAGCTGGAGATGTAGCTCAGTGGTGGAGCACTGCCCAGTATGCACAAAGCCCTGGGTTCCATCCTCAGTACCACAAAAGTAAAAAAAAAAAAAAAAGTGATAATATAGCAAGCACTCCTTAACAACATGCTATGACTTGTCTCTACAGTGTGAAGCAAGGCTGGGGCCAGGGTGAGGTGTGAAGCACTTGTTTTAGGCACAAAATTTAAGAGAGCATCAAAAATCTCAGTGACCAAGGAAAATAACATTTTCACGTAATGTTTCTAAGAGATTAACAATAATGTTTCTGTGATAAACAAAATATCCATAATCAACAAAATATTATAATTTTAAACAAAGGTAGATTCCCACAGTTACCTCCATGACTCACTTAGCTCCCTCATCCTGGTCCTGGTCCTGTTGAATCCTGATTACAGAGATTTATTTTCGTGTCTCCATAAATTTTCCACCTGAATGCCTAGTGTTTCATTCACCTCACCCTAGGGTGAGGAATTGGATTAAAGGATGGGGAGTTGCTTAACAGAGGTCGGTCTTCCACTTCTCCCTGCCCATGAAACCCCCAGACTTTATGCAAAGCTGCACTAGCTCTAGGGGCAGTCTTTATACAAATATCCTTAGGTGACAGAGTCTCCTCCAAACTCCAATCTTTTTCCAGCAAAAGCAGTCAGATTGTGCTGATTTAATATTATCTGAGTCCATGTTCTGCCATCTGACCATAAATTCCAGGGCCCTGGGACCTCTTTGTCTTTACTCTCATCATATCACCAGTTCCTGATACGCAGCATGCACCCAATAAATATTTTGTTGAATAAATAAGAAACTCTTCCTAGGGTCATATTCAGAGGTGAACAAAATCAGTGACAAAGCAACTCCCAAAACCAATGAAAACATTAATGGCAGCTGATGAAATGAATTAATGGTGCTGCCTAAACTATAGTTTAAATAATTGGACTCCGAAGGATCCAAATGGCTTAAAATATAAATCAGCAAATACATATTTGACACATTTGTCTAGAGCAGGAGCTCTTCACCTGAGGTCCAGTAGGAAAATGGCTTTGAAAGGACGGAAAGCTTGAAATTGATTGCAAACTGTACGTGCACATTTTAGAGGGGAGGGCAGGTAGAAGGCTCATGCATTTTTCAAAGTCTCCTTCAGAGTTGGTTAAAAATCACCTGCTCTGAGATCCATTATAAATAGTAAAGCTCATCCCAGACTTGGCTCAGTAAAACATTTCCTATTAAAAAGAAGAAGAAGGAAAAAAAAAAAAACATTAATTACAGTGCATTCAACTTGAACCTGCACTGGGCACAGTGGTGTACACCTATAATCACTACTCAGGAGATTGTGGGAAGAGGACCACAAGTTCAAGACCAGCCTGAGAAATTTGGCCAGATTCTGTCTCAAATTTTTAAAAAATAAAATAAGGCCTAGGTATGTAGCTCATTGGTAGAGCACTTGCCCAGCATGTATGAGTCCCTGGATGTAAAAAGCTAAAAAAAAAAAAAAAAAAAAAAATGAAATTGGTGTTTTTTTTCATCTATCAGGAGAACTTTTTAGTGACTTCCATGATACTGTTCTTTAAATTCTGCTACTTCTATTAAATCCGAAGTATACCTATATCTGTAAATATTCTAAGTCAATTATGCCACATGTGCTTGACAGTCTGGAGCTTTGCCAGGGATAGACAGAGAAATCACATGAAGTATCCTGATGTTAAAGCACTTCACCAACCTCCCTCACCTCTGGTCATTTGGCAACTTCACCTGCCCTTAGAGAACAACTGTTTGTATGACCTCTGGCTGTGTTTTCTTTAGCTATTATTTTCTCGCCCTTAACTGGCTCTCCAGTTGGTCCCCAAAGTTCCTCCACACTCAGTCCTACAGGTGTTCACAAGTACATAATACAATAACTCTGGGAATTGGCAGGATCCCTGGATCATCTAACCAGTGGTTTACACACAGAACCTGGGGCTTAGAGAAACATCAAATGGGTCATATTTTAATTCCTACCCTTACCCCTTCCTCCTCCCTCATACACACATAGAGAAGTACTGGTGTTCTATATACAATTTAATTTGGGGAAAAAAATAGTTTCCATTAAAAGGGGTGCATTCCTTTTGCAGAAGAAGAGACAAAATATTAAAGCCATTCTATTACATAAAACCCTTCTAGTAGCAATAATAGAAATGCAAACCAAACTGCCACAAGGGAAATACAAAAGTCAAAGGATTTACTGACTAATTAATGAAAACCATAGGATCCCCAGAAATTAATGACTTCAGGCAAGGCTGGATCCAAGACTCAAACAGGGTCCTTAGTACGGGATCTCTCTCCATCTTCAACTCTTACTTACAGTAAGATTCAACTCTTACTGTAATGGTTTCATCCTCAGTCTGATTCTTCATGGTGGTACCGGTAGCTACACCACCCTCAGATAATTCACCCTTGTGCTTTAGCAGCCTCAGGAAAAAGAGGACCTAATTGCTCAATGGTTCCTAAACAAGTCCTAAAATTTTATTTCATTGTCCAGAAATTTCATTTCTGTCCACTGTCTATTCTTGAGCCAACCATTGTGAGCAGAGGGCATGGAACATGCTGACTGGCTGGACCTGAATAACATGCTATACCAGAAACTAAGGCATTAGAAGAATCTCATCCAAATCGTGAGGGGATAGGAGTGAAAGGTAAGCATTTTCTCAGGAAAAAGTCAAGATGGAGTTAACAAAAGACATGATGCTTGTATCAAAATAAATATGATGCTTGTATCAAAAATAAATACACAAAAACTAGATCCTATTAAAAATGAAAAGACTAAGCAGTATACTCAAGGTCAGTATACTCAAGGTTAGTTTCTGTTACTCGGGAGTAACAGAAACTAAACAAAAACTTAAACATTTGTTGACTTCCTGTGTAGGCATGTATATGAGTTTACTAGGGCTGTCACAACAAAGTACTACAGACTGGCTGTGTCTTAAACAAAATGTATTTTCTCATGTTTTGGAAGCCAGAAGGTCAACATCAAGGTGTCAGGAGGGCTGGGGTCTTCTGAGGCCTCTCTGCATGGCTTGTAGGTCACCATCTTCTCCTGTGACTTCACCTGATCTTTCCTCTGTGTGTGTCTTTGTCCAAATTTCTTCTGTTTATGAGGACACTAGTTGTTCTAGATGGGGCTCATCCATATGATCTCTGTCAGGCCCTATCTCCAAACACAGTCACATTCTGAGACAGTAGGATTAAGACTTCCATATATGAATTTACAAGTGATGCAATTCAGTCCCTACCAGTGGGTTTCATTACACCAAGAAGGTTATATGTGCTGGGTGGGGTGGCACATGCCTGTAATCCCAGAGGCTCAGGAGGTTGAGCCAGGAGGGTCGCAGGTTCAAAGCCAGCCTCGCCATGTCAGTGAGGCCCTAAGCAACTCAGTGAGACCCTGTCTCTAAATAAAATATAAAAAGAGCTGGGGATGTGTCTCAGTGGTTAAGCACCCCGGTTTCAACCCTTAGCACCAGCTCCCCCCAAAAAGGGAATATGTAGCTTACAAAAATGAATAACTGTAAATGCGAAAAAAGAGAACACACACAGATAAGGGTTATGAACTTCCATACTGCCCTGGTAATATATGCACAGAGCAATATATACATACCTTCTGGATACCTTACTGAGTTTATATGCACCAAAACTGACCACAATGGATCAATTGCCTTTTTTTCTCACAAATTTAACCAAGATTACATAAAAACTACTTACATCAATAACATGTTTCTCAAGTAAACTACTTACAAAGTAGTAAGTTCTCACATGCAATTTTTATCAAATAAGATAAATCTTTTATACCATTTATACAAATGTCAGTTTCAACATTATCTTTTTCACACTCCTTATGCACAGGGTAATAAGAAATGGAAAGTACAGAGATTAATTTAGGTAACAATTACCATAATTCACAATTGCATTAGCACCTATTAAGGTTCATTGTTCTGTGGAAATTTTAATGATACATTCCTGAGTGAATAAAAGCAGAAGATGATTGGAAATAAAATTGTTTCTATGTATGCTGACAGGACTGCTGAGTGTAATTATACATTTCGGAGGCGACCTGTTTGGAGTTTACTCCATAATTTTATGTAAATGTTAAATAACTTCATGTGTTCTTCCTCCCCGGTTAAATGCTAATTTGTGTTATTTCTACAAGGGGAGTACTGCGGGGTTATTAATGGACTTTTGCTGCCAATAAAACTGACTTCTGAAAAGTAGCTCCACATACTTCAAAATGATAAAGGTGTCTTTAGTTTTTCTTCATTTTACACCTTATTAGTGAGCTGCCAGTTTTCAGTTATGGAAACAGCTCTTCATTCTTAGCATTTGTAGCAAAAAACCCAAGAAGTGAGAAATTGTTCTCCTAAATAAAATCAAGCTCATTCATAATGCTGGTTTGCATCAATTTCTGTCCTGAAAGAAAACAAGTAGACATCTGGGAATACACTCTATGTGTCCAGATTTCTCCCTATTCCTAGAGGCTAAAATGGAACTGATAGCTAGAAGGGGTTCTTAAATACGTGGGGACCAAAGGAAACCTCCCAGTCTTCCCAAACCCTCCATAAGAAGATGAGAAGGCAGTCTGATGAAGCACTATAGCCTGTCTTGTTTCTGCTGAAATGTCCACTCTTACTGCCCTCAGACAAAGCTCCCCCCATCAACAAGGAAACTGAACAGGCAGAGAAGAGGAGGAGAGGAAACGTAAAAGCCAACAGGTCCATTCAAGAGAGCTAAAAAACAAGAAATGTCTCCTATAATTCATTATTATATTCCAAAATAAGATAATCAAAATATTCTGCTTTCATATTACAAGATACTTTGCAGATGAGATTGAAAAAGCAGTCAAATCATTTGATGTGGCCTCTGATATGGAGGAATCATGGGACAGCAAGCTTTTGACGGAAACTCCAAGGGGTCATCTGGTGAGAAGACACACCCAAATATGTGACAAATGGGGCCAGATTCATAAAGCAGAGCATGGCAGAGCCAGCCCGGGATGCTGGGTTGGTCAAGCCCAGATCTGTGTCCTCCCTGTTCCGTACTTGGTCCCACCCAAGTGTGAACAGGCTGGCATATCCTTTCTGCTTTCTCATTTGAACTGTGGGGTGAAAAGAACACTGGCCGTCAACTTAGACAGAGATGAGTTTCAACTCTTCTGCTTACCTGTGACGCAATGGAGGTCAATTACTGACTTTTCTGAACCATACCATTCTGCAGCAAAGGCATGGGACTGATCCATGATGAAATAACAGTGAGACTGTGGTTGGCCTGAAAGGGACTGAAAATGTAGAATCAGGAAGATGTTTTTTTACTCCTGTCTTTATCCTCTGAGGCTCCCCTGGGACAGCTTGATCTTTCAGTCACAGAGGGAATCAATAGGATGGATAATTATTAAATGTATTAACATTTGTTAGAATTTAAAAATATAATTATTAGCAGAGCATTATAGGAATTGCACTAGCTGTGCCAACATTATGTGTAAACATAACTATGTTCTCCAATATGTGATAACATAGACTATCAATTTCTTTATTCATTTGCGCACCTTTTAGTCTCAAAAATCTTGAGAGATCAATATACTACACTCCACAATTACCTGGTGAAATCAATTACTTCTATGTCAGATATCCAACAATATCTAAGGTATCTACTCTAAGACTGTGCTGATTTTTCTATTAATACAAAAGTTTGCCCAGTTAAGTCTCATTTTGAGAAACATTCCCCACATGGAATGTCATTATGAATATCACCATCACATCACCATCAACAGTTTTCAAATGATTTCCTCCAATAAGCCAAGGTTTTATTCAAGAAAGAGTTTGTAATCTAGTTGTCAGAGACCAGAAATCATAATAATTGTCTGTAACTGTCCAAACTTTCAAAGTTATTGCCTGAATTACATTTAAATTCTACTTGCATTTTACTTTCCTTTGTGAGATCCTATTTCTCCAATATGTCTTTGCCTTCTCTTTCCTTCTTTTTATTCCAAACGTGCTTATGCCTCCTGTTCTCCTAATGCAAAACATGTTTCATAGATAGTTTCCTCTATCTCAAGTTTTGCCAACTTTATCCCAGTTTCACAAACACATATACAGAGATGTCACATGTAGTGATAACATGGCCTAGAGTAAGATAAAACATAAGCCAATAGTGGATAAATTTTAAAACAAGGCACTATTTTGGTGATTCAGATAGCAGATGTCAACTCGGAATATATAGTGACACATATCAGGAGGCAACTGCTGCTGAGAATTTAGGAACTACAAATAACTATTGAATCATTTCCCAAACAACTCACCATGCTAAGGAAAAAAAATCAAAAATAGAAGTACATTCAGTACTTACTTCAATTTGTCTCCAAAGTTAGGGACATTGATTATACTTATTTTTGTACTCAAACACTCCTTTACCAATATGACTTTGAGTCTGTGTTCATCACCATCAGAACTAAAAGCACTCTTTGCATCATTATCTGTTTTCTTATCCAGTTTTATTTTCCAACAAAATATTTAAAATCTTTAAAATGTAACATAACTTTATTTTTTTGTATTTATCTGTCTTTCTCATTAGAATCAAAATGAATAACAGGAAGAACTGCCCCCGTCTTGTTTATTGCTATGTCTTCAAGACTAGAAGAGTCTCTGCCATGTAGTAGATGCTTGATAATTTTTTAGAGAGAATAACTGAAGTGTGCATGGATTTTAGTGGCAAAAGAGTTGCTTTGAGAATCACATGTAGATATTTAGATCAACCATCTGCAAAAGGCAGAGTTTTAGGTGACCAAATAGTTCATGCCATAGAACAATTTTAATGGAAATAATGACTATATTGGGATTGGATTGTTATTCAAGTAAAACAGAGAACTTAAGGAAAGAAAATAATGAACTTGAGACTTCAAATTCCTAGATGAAGTTCTGGGTATGGATCAGAATCCTTCCATGAACACCCTAAAAATAATCTTTTCCTCCTATAAACACAGATCCAAGATTTCTGAAAAATGAACTCAAAATCTAATTTTTTTCCCCAGTGGCTGAATTACAATACAGATTGAATTCACAACCCCACAGTGTTTCCTATGTTAAGGTTGGAACATTAATTAAGAAAGAGTGAGACTCTGGCAATTGGAATGGAACATGAGTACAAATTTTAGAGAAGCTGAAGACCTTGAACACTTAAGTTGCAGGAATTTTTTCAATTTATATAGGTAAGAAACATGTATGGAAATGGATTCTAAAGGGTTTGCATCAGGATGGACAAAAAGAAAAGCATTGGTGAGCAAGCTTTAAGCCAAGATTCCAAAGTCAATGTGTCCACTTGAGTGGCTTGGTCAGTCAACTAAAACATAGTGGGGCCCAGTAAAATGAAGGTGAAATGCCAGAACTCAATCAATACATCACAGGAGATGTTCAAGGCTCGGGTGATTGGAATGCTACAGCAGATTTATTATAGAAGAACTGCTCACCTGCCTTCTAAATTATAGCCAACACGGGTCCAAAAGACCCTTCACCAAGGCCATGAGAATTGCAATTGTGAAAGGGAGCCATAGAGTCTTAAAGAGGTCTTCTGGAACAATTCTCTGTAGGCCAGTAATGGCAGTGACAACTGTTGCTAAAGATGAGGGCTCTCTGATGGAATCCAGGGTGGGAAAAGATAAGCTGAACACAGTTACTGTAATAGGCAGAGAACTGAAGCAGTAATCAGAGGTTTTCACCCACAGAGACCTTTGTTGCTGGGTAATTTATCATACACCCTTAGAACTGATTTGATTAAGCAAAAAAGATCTCAGTGTAGTGAATAAAAGTCTAACATCAGTCACTACAATAGACATTTGCAGCCCCTAAACCAATTTCCAGACGAGAGCTTTTTTTTTACTTTTCTTCTTTCTTTCTTATTTGCTATTTTTAGGTCCTAAGTATATTGGGGTTCTATGGAAATAAATTTTTTAAAAATTTTATTTGGAAATAATTATAAATTTACAGCCAAATTTTAAGAAAAATAAGAGTCCCACATCCTTTACCCAGATTCTTACGTGTTTAATATTTTGTCATATTTGCTTTCTCTATAGACATATAATTAATATTTGTTTTCTTTAACCTTTGAGAGTAAGTTGCACACAACATGAACCTCTGCCTCCAAGTATTTCTGAGTGTATTCCCAAGATAAAGACTTCCTTACATATCTACTTCTTACAGACTGAAGTTATCAACTTCAACAAATTTAACATTAATACAGAAATTTTGTTTAATCTATTTCCTGAATTTCATTTCTGTCAATTTACGAAGTAATGTCTTTTATAAAAACCATTGTTCCCCCTGGAGTACTGGATCCAGCATAAGATCACAGATTGTAATCAGACAGGCTGTCTCTATGGTGTCCTTTAATATTGAAAAGTCTCCAGTCACTTTTTGTCTTTTACAAAATTATATAATTTATATAATTATTGATTATATTATATATATATAATTTTGTAATAATATATATGTGTGTGTGTTCAGAAATATACTCACAAGCCATTAGTATAGCACCTTTTGTCACCTTGAACTTCTTTCTAGAGTTTACCTGTATTTAAACTTTGAAGAGGTTTTAGATATGGGAGAGAGGAGGACATGAGAGTGTCATTTTTTGAGTGTTATAAATTCCTGAGAGACAGCAGCAAAAATGGTGGAGTAGATATCTCCAAGGACCCATCAATCCACAGAAACATTGAAAACATAAAGAAAAAAAACCAGAAAGAATCAATTTTGTCAGATCTCTGGAAAATAGACAAAGAGAGTGTATGTCAACCAAGTGAATGCTGAATCAAGAAAAAAGTAACTTAAAGATGCTAGGATACCTCTGCAGCATTTTTATTCACCATTATCCCACCCACCTCCCTACTCTGTGTTGGTCTTGAAGAAGGCCAGCCTTGTTCCCAGTGTTGGACTTTGGTCCCTGATTCCAGAATAGAGAAGACTATGTTCTCAAAGAATCCTATTTGTCTGCTCTAACCTGTCCAATGGTTACCTGAAAGACTGAACCAAGCATTTGCCTCTGCTTCATCTATCTCCCAACTCTCACTCAGAGCAGAAAAACAGTTCCAGCTACTCAGAGGCCATTCCTGGATTGGAGTTGCAGTGGCAGGGAAAAACTTAGGGGTGCTTGTAAAGGAATATTGTGTAGTCAGGGATGTAGGGGAATATGAACTTTGCTGGTGATGCTGCCTGGGTAGTGCTCCAGGCTGAAGTTGGTACCTCCTGCCTCCTGAAACCACCTGGGAAGGTCTCTTTGAAAGCAATTTTGCACAAACTTTCCATTGAGATCACTGCAGATGAAGTTCCAGAGAACAACCAGAAAAGCTGAAACCTGTATTGTGGGAGCCAGTGGAGAAAGGGGCTCCTTCCATGTCCCCTGGAACCCCCCAGCTCCCCTGCCGGAGCCCTTCCTAATCTTTGCCTCTTCATCCCTGGCCTCTGCTATCTCACACAACCCAGACCCCATCAGTTCTTTTTCTTCCTCCTCACTAAAGGATGTCATCCTTGAAGGGCAAAAATCACACCGGAGACAACCGTGCAGCGAAGAGATTTATTCACCAGCCTTTATGGCTGGTCATAGTTAGAAGAAGTACGGGGAGAGAGGAGTCAGGGAGAGGGAAGTGTGCAAGCTCTGGTGGGAGAGAGGAGTCAGGGAGAGGGGAGTGTGCGAGCTCTGGATGGAGAGTTGGTGCCTGGTGGTGCCAGCTGTGGTGTCTGGAGCTGTCCGCTGGGGAGCTGCTGTCGGGCTGGAGATGACGGGTCTGGAGCTGTCTGCTGGGGCAGCTGCCCTCGGGCTGGAGACGGTGAGTCTGGAGTTGTTGCAGCAGCTGCTTCCTCTCAGCAGGGATGAGCTGTTGTGTCTGAGCTCCAGGCAGGCAGGAGCTTTAAATAGGGATTTCTGGTGGGGGGTGGTGTACCAGAGCAACCTTTAACGCTATTGGCTCTTTTCCCAGGGAATAGGGCAACCTTTAAGCCGATTGGCTCCTGCCTCAGGAACAGAGCACCTTTAAGCTGATTGGCTCCTGCCTGGGGAAAATGAAACCAAATTGCTCCTCATGGAAATTCCCATGGGGGAGGTGGCCCATCAGCCCAAGCCTATCTATCAATCTAGCACTCAGATGCTGGATCACATTACCTGACTAAGCCTCACTTGGTCTTTGCCTCGATGTCCATACTTGATCTCACTCTGTCGGGATCTCATTCTCTCACCTAATGAAGCCCACTCATCCATTGGATATCTGCAACCCTACGCTATCTGCTCCACTTGGGCAGGCTCCACCTTAACTATGACTCACTGGACTCAATTCTAGTACCAATGCACACTGTCCTAGAGTGCTTCTTTCCAGAGAGTCCTGGTTAACTCCACCTTCCCAGTGCAGCCTTGTCTTGCAGAGACATGTCCTTCCCCTTTCTTCTGTTCCATTCTCCTGCAAAAGCTCATTTCCTAACTCACCAAAGACCTCTTCATGGGCAAGTAAATATGTGGAAGCTGTTGGATGCCCTTCTCTGTGATATCTAGGAGAAATTGGTAAGAGTCATACACCTTGGGCTGCCTGGTGGACAAATATTATTTTGGGTGTCTGTGAGGGTGCTTTTTGATGTGATTAACATTCAAATCTGTAGATAAGAAGAGCAGATTGCAGTTCCCGATGTAATTGGGTGGCTCTCATCCAATCAATTGAAGGCCAGAATAGAACAAAAATGGATCAACCTGTAAGTAGGGGGAATTTCCTCCTGCCCAATTGCTTTGAGCTGAGAATATTTTTTTCCAGTCCTCAGTCGTGAACTAAAAGTATCCGTCAGCTTTTGTACTGGAACTTTACAGCACTAGCTCTCCTGAATCTCAGGCATTCAGAAACCTCCTGAACTGCATGTTGGGTCTCCTAGGTTTCTGGCTTGTCAACTGCAAAACTTGGAACTTTTCATCCTCCATAATCATGTAACCCATTTCCCTGTAATAAATCTACCTCTCGATCTCCCTCTCTCTCTCTCCTTCTCCTCCTACTGAATGCACGAGTGCACATACACACACACACACACACACACACACACACACACACTATTGGTTCTGTTTCTCTGGAGAACTCTGATTAATACAGATAAATAACCTGAATCTAGCAGACTCACCCAAACCGAGGGTGCGTGGGTAATCTTTACAAGTATCATGGTCATGAAAATCAAAGAAATACATACTGAAAAATTGGTCTAGATTGAAATACACTAGGCACATGACAACTACTAAATGTAATGTGCTTCTGAATTGGACCTTTTTGCTACATAGGACATTTTTAAAGACATGTTCAACCTGAATGGTATCTGAAGATTAGATGGTATCAATGCTTCAGCATTAATTTCCTGGTACTAATAGGTGTATTGGGTTATGAAGAGGATGTTCCTGTTTGTAGAAAACACACACTAAACATTTGGGGGTGATGAGGTGTCATATAGAAAACTTACTCTTGAGTGTTTCAAGAAAAGCAGTTCATCCCTCTCCTTCCTTCCTCTCCACCCCACTTTCCTTTTCCATCCCACTTTCCTTTCCAATTTCAGGTTTAAAATGTCTATATACTACTCTACTTCTTTATTCATTAGTCTTGTCACCAAGTATGCTTTCCTTTTGTAAAAAAAAAAAAAAAAAAAAAAAAAAAAATTACCTTCAAAAACAGTATTAAGCATAGTGCTTTCCTGACCTGCCCATCTGTTATGTCATCTTTTCACCCCTACTAATTGAGCATTTCGATGGTTCTATACCATCACGGTTAAAATATGTTTAGCTACATGATGTCATTTTTCCTTCTTTCTAAAGTCCAATTCTTAGAAGGTAGCTTTAGTAAAATTTTATTATTGTTCCTAGTTTTTGAGTGTCTAAATTAAAATCTTAATTTCACCTTCATTCTAAAACATGTTTTGCCTGAGCACCCAGTTTGGTGTTGACAGTTTGTTTTCACCTTCTAACTTCCACTGGGTGCTGTTGAACTATTAGCTCTCATGTACATTTTCTTATTTGGAAGGTTATCTGTATTTTTCCTCTGGCTGTTTTTGATGTCTTCTCTTTGTCTTTGCTATTTTGCAGTTTCTCTGTGATGAACCTGATCCTAGATTTCTTGACACTTATATCTGAATTTATGTCTTTAACCATTTCTGGAAAGTACTCTTCAAATTTTGTATTTCCTCCTTTCTCACCTTCTCTATCTCTGATTGGCTATCTGATGGACCTTGTAGTACTACCCTCCATACCTTCAGCCTCTTCATGTTCTTTATCTCCTATCCCTCTGTATTCTCTGTGACTTCTTCTGCTTTAGCTCCCAGTTCAGTTTTTTTTGCTGTATTCATCTGTTGTTCATATAAATCCTTGATAATTTTTTTAACAATATATTTTCATTTGAAAAAATAGTACACTGTTCCTTTCAATATGTGTGTGTGTTATAGTATCATTGTTTAACTTTGCAGTTACTTTTTAAAAATTTATGAACATCTAGATCTCTTATCCCAGCAGCTGGAGAGGATGAGGCAGGAAGATTATGAGTTCAAAGCCATCCTCAGCAGAAATCGAGGTGCTAAGCAATTTTTAAAAATTATGAACATCTAATTAGAGTTATTTTAATACCCTATACTGAAGTATTTAGTATCAAATGTTCTTTTTCTGCAAATTTTCTCCTTTGGTTGCTTATTTTGGTATGTTTTGATGATTTTCAGTTGTAAGTCAATATGTGCTTTATTGACATTAATCTGTGGGTTGTACCTTTTTTTTTTTTTCTGCTGGGAACCAGAGAAGACTTTCTAAGTTGGCTTCTTTCCCCTTTCAGATTTCTTGGCTTTATAAAGGCAATTGTGGATCAGATTTACTACTTTATCATTAGCCTGAGGCTTAATTCACCTTATCTAATGTCATTAGTATTTTCCCTTAAGAAAATCCACCTTTTATTTGCCCTTCACTGCTCTGGTTTCAGCACACAGATTTTTGCCTCTGTTTATTTATAGGTGCTTAGAGATTTCTTTTATTTCCTGGAAGCCCAGCAATGAATCCAAAAGTATATTTAATGCAGAATCCAGTTGACTTCTAGCTGAAAAGCCCTTGAGGGTACTTGCTTCACCATATTTGAATTTGAAGCCTGGAAATCCTCTCTCTCTTCAGTCTATGAATATCATTACTAAGGTGCTGCATGGCCGCACCTTATAGAGGCTCTGACTCCAAACTGCTGGAGCCCTTATTTCAGTGCTCTGACACCATCTCTACCACATCATCTCTTTTGTTTCCTCTCATTTTGGAGTCTTGCAGCACACTCATGATTAAAGCTCCTATTGAAAAAGTCCAATCTGCTCCATCCAGAGTCATCTGAAAGAGAATAGATTCCCCAGTAGAATGGCTTGGGCCTCCAGTACCATAATTCTTTAATGTCTACCTACAAAGTTCTCTTTTTATCAGTGTTTATGCCACCCAGTAGGAAATAATACACAGTATATTCAGTCCCAGCCTGACTCTATACTCAAAAATCACTGTTCGTTTTGGAAAACTTGGTCTTATTTCTGAGTTAGCCCTAGTGGACCCAACTCCTCCTGCACTTCCAAAGATGTTCTGCCCCTACTGCTCTCTTAAATCTAACTTTCATCAGAACCTTTCCAATACACTAGTTTGTCTAAATCTTAATTATGAGAGCGCCCAAGTTCTTTTCCTTGAGTGTCCTGTCCGTTAACAAAATCAGTGAGTGTAGCCTTTTAATTGACAGTTAATGACACCACTTGTCCAATCACATTGAGTATCCTTAGGAGGGTAATAACTATTCCACAAATAAGTGAATCTAAGCTCATTTCCAGTACTACACTTCCTCCCAAGGGTGGCATTAAGATGGGGCAACACATGTGCCATATCATTTGAGTATTTTTAGGCCAAATGGATTAATGAGTGATGTATCAACGTAAGTGTAATAACGAGATACTACAGGTGTATATTAATTATCCATTTGTGTATTTATTTATCCCTGTGAAGACATTTTTAGATATCACAGTAAGCTAAGGTATACATTTTTAAAAGAAATACATAAGACTCAGAGTAATTGTGTATAAAAAAAATCATCTAAAATGAGAAACTAACCCTTAAAATTTTACTGAGCTGTTGTTACAGTATATTTTTATGTGAAAAGAAAACTAACATGTCAATTTCTCTTTAACAGTAAAATTGGATGTGCAAAAATTTAATTTACAATGTTTTTAACAATTCATAAGCATTATTCAAACATTTTCAAGTTTCTTGCATTTTGTAAAACCAACATTCCTACTCAAAAGCCTTATATACAACTTGAGACTTTTACTGTAGCATCTTATTGATGAAAAGCATTTTAGAGAGGAATGGGACCCACAAATTTGGTAACTTTCTAAGCAGGATTAAAAGGCTTCCTTGTGATGATGCTTAAATCTAAACATCTCTGACATCAGCTATGAAAACACAAAAATGCAACTGAAACCCATAAAAACCTGTGATAATTTTATTTTGCCTAGAAATTAAATTGACTTAGTAATAGTCTCTAAGAAATATTTTTTCTTCCTCCTTTTCCTACTAAACCTCTTGGTGTTAAATTTTTAGAATTGCGACACAAATTTTAAATGTTCTTATTTCCCCATCAGTTGATAGATAGGTAGAACATAGGACAATTGTAAAACCCAGCTTCTTAGAAAAGTCCAGGATTCATGTAATTTTGATCTGTCTCCCATAAACAATGCCATATTCACAATAGCAAAGTTTTACATTAGACCTTTCCATTTAGCTATGTACAATAACTTTTCTCTTTGTAGATACAATAATAACATTATGTCTATTTGTCTTCATTATAAAATAGAAAAATATAAAGTGAAAGTTAAAATCTTATGCCCATCAACCTATGCCTCTCCTGAATTCCACTTGTTAGGTGTTGAGGCAATTGCTAACATTTCTCATGACTGCCTGTCAGGTGTTTCTATGCACATATAATATACTTTAATACAAATGGAATAGTACATAAATATTACTCTGTAGCTTGCTTGTATTAACTTATCACTATGTATTAGACACAAAGATTCAACTTATTCTTCCTCTGGTTGAAGAATATTCCACTATATAAACGTGGTCCAGTGCATTTAATCAGGCCCCTTTTGATGAATTATGCAAGTCACATGAATATCTAAAGAGGCATCTATGTAGAGTTTAGTGGGAAGTTGTTCACAGAACAAAATAGGAAGAACAGGCCTAGCCTAACAGCATTTAAATCCAAACAAATCCAAAAAATAAAAATAAAAACTTGTTCTGAGCAAATAAAAAACATTCTGATAATTATGTTTGGAAGAAATTTTCCCACATACCAAAGTCAGATTTTAAAGCAAAAGACATGTTGGTCCTGAATGGGCAGTGAGAAACAGTGTGCCTCTTAAAGATGTCTATTACCTTTTCAGGTAGCTAAAGAGGTAGTTCATGAGGGGCTCTGGGAAAAATTAGGGAGAATTAGAAGTGAAATAAAATGTACAAGAGGATAATATAATATACAGAGAGAATGCAGACTTTGGGGTCATACTGATCTTGCTTTGAATCCCTGCTGAGTAACGATGGGTAATTTATTTAACCATGCTGAGCTTCACTCTCCTCATCTGTGAAATGGGAATAATTAGACCCACCTCACACTATTGTGAGAGGTCTAATAACTAAAATGTATTAAAAACTTGGTTAAATCAAGAAATGTGTTTAGAAATTTGGGCATAGTCTATAATTTAATCCCCCATACAAATCTCTTTTAGAAAAGTTAAACTGAGGCTTAATGAGGTTAAGTAACTTTCCCAGGGTCACACATCTAGTAAGAGAAGTAGTGGGATTAGAATCAGAGTCATCTGTTTTTCTTGAGCTTTAGAATGAGATTGATTGAGATTTTATTCATATACCATGAAATTCATCATCTTAAAATGTGGGTTTAGCATATTCAAAAGATAGTGCAGTCATTACTACCATCTAATTTCTAAACATTTCCATCACTCTAAAATAAGCCCCATACTGTTAGCAGCCACTCCCAATTCACCCCACCCTCCAACCTCTCACAACCACTAATCTATTTTCTGTTTCTATAAAGATCCTTATTCACAATATCTTTTATACCAGAATTATACAATTATGTGACTTTTTCTGTCTGGCTTCTTAACGTTAGCACATTTTTGCCATTCATCCCTGTTGAAGGGTATATCAGTACTTTATTTCTTTTAGTAGCTAAATAATATTCCATTGTATGGATATACCACATACCACATCTTTTTTTTTTTTTTTTTTTTTTTTTTTTTTTTTTTTTTTTTTTTTTTTTGTACCGGGGATTGAACTCAGGGGCACTCAACCACTGAGCCACATCCCTTTGTATTTTATGTATTTTTTGTATTTTATTTAGAGACAGGGTCTCACTGAGTTGCTAAGTGCCTCACCATTGCTGAGGCTGGCTTTGAACTTGCAATCTTCCTGCCTCAGCCTCCTAAGTGCTGGGATTACAGGTGTGCGCCATCGTGCTCTGCTATACCACATCTTGATTATCCATTGATTTGTTGATAGATACCTGAATTACTTCCATCTTTTGCCTATTACAGACAACACAATTATAAACATGCATGTACAAGTTTTGTATGAACACAAGTTTTCAATTTCCTTGGGAATATACCTTAGAGTGACATTGCTGGGTTATATAGTACTGTAGTTTGGATCTAGAATGTCACCCAAAGGCCCATGTGTTAAGGAGTTGGCCTAGCCCATGGCACTATTGGGAGACTGAAGAACCTTAAGAGATGGGGCCTACGAGGATATCATAGGTCATTGGGGGCATGCTATCAAAGGGCATTCTGCCACCTTGCTCTCTTCCTCTTTCTCTTGTTAGACAATTTGGGATGAGTAGATTGTTCCACCACACACTCCCTGCCATGATGTGCTGCTTTGCCACAAACTCAAAAGCAAATGGGTCCAACTGAACATGCACTGAAACCTCCAAAGCAATGAGCCAAAATAAACCTCTCCTCTTTTAAGTTGGTTATCACAGGTATTTTATTACAGTAACAGAAAGCTGACTAACACACTGCAATTATGTTTAATTTTTTTTGAGAAACCTACAAACTGTGTTCCATGGTAAGTACAATGTTTCACATTTATTCCATATCCTCCTCCTTACCAAGACTTGTAGTTTTCTGTTCCCTTTTTTGTTTGTTTGTTTGTTTGTTTGTTTTTTGTTTTTTGTTTTTCCGTACCAGGGATTGAAACCAGGGATGCTTAACCACTGACATCCCCACCACTTTTTTAAATTATTTTTTATTTTGAGACAAGTTTTCACTAAGTTGCTCAGAATCTTGCCAAGTTGCTGAGGTTGGCAATTTGCCTCAGCCTCCCATGTGCTGGGATTATAGGTGTGTGCCACCACACCCATCTTTATTCTTCTTTTATTTTTAATTATTATGACAGGAAATCTAGTGGGTATGAACTGGTATCTCAGCATGGCTCTGATAAGCACTAATAATATTAAGGATCTTTTAATGTGCTTATTGGCAATTTGTATAACTTCTTTAGAGAAATGTCTATTCAAATATTTTGTCCATTTTATAATTGGGTTTTGTGCTCTTATTGTTCAGTTGTAAGAATTCTTTGACTGTTGTCACTACTGTTCTTTATCAGATATGGGATTTACAAGTATTTTCTCACCTTCTTTTGTCTTTTTCATCCCTTAATAGTGTTGTCTGATGCACAAAAGACTTTAATTTTGTTGAAGTCCAATTGATCTATTTTTTCCTCTGGTTTCTTCTACTTTTTGGAGCCTTCTACTTTCATAGCTCTGCCTCTCACACTACCCAGTTGCTTCTAAACGAGATTCGCTATGCAAAGTCCCTGCCACAGCATCTGACACATCATAGCATTTCAATAAATTTTAGTCCCTACTTCTGTACTCAGGAAGCCAGGGAGAGAAAGAGCTTGGATGAGACAAATGGCTAGACTCAAATAAAGAGAAATGTCCAAAACCTACAGTAAGAAGGGAAAAGAGAATAAGATTGCAGAACCAAATGACTGGGACAGCTGCTTAGACAAAGGGCCAAAGGACGCTCAGTTGTTGTTTTCTAGACAGGACACCTGGCAGAAGACAGTTAAGAGCAAGAGAAGTCAACCTGTGGCACAGGTTGGGAATTCAGGTGAAGATATGGAGCAGTCAATTAGAAGTAGAAGTCTCTTTCAAATGGAATAAGGAGATTTATTTATGAATTTGAATTTGAAAATGAATTTCAAAGGTTATAAGCCAGATAATGTAATGTTATAAAATCTTGAATAAACTTGCATCATTCCCTGTCTTTGAAACTGGCACTGTTTTCCCCACTGCACTTAAAACAGACCAGACCTGTAACTTCACTTCTGTCAATCACATATATGGTGGAAAATCTGAAAGTGAGCAGGCATCAAATTACCTGGCAGCTGTGGGGTCTGATGTGTGGCAGAACTCCTGGGGTGGCTGTGGGGGATTCTGGCATTTGGGCTCTTTTGCAGTTGGTGTCAAGTGAGGGCAGCAGAAGCAGCAGCTTTGGGAGAGTAATACTGAGGCATGCTTAGGAGTTTCTTTTGACTGCAGTGTTCTGCCTTGACCAATCTCTAACCTTCTACACATATATGTTGATGCAATATTGTCTGTTTATATATGTGTTTCTACCATTCGACTTAAAAACAGTGTTCCTCAAGTGCAGGTGGTTTTGCCCCATCTCTGGGGACATTTGGCAATATCTACAGACACTTGGAGTTGTTACTAGAAGGAGGGGTGATACTGACATCCAGAGAGTGGTCAGGGTGCTGCAGAACTTCCTTGAAGGTGCAAGACATACCTCCACAATGGGATTATCTGATCCAAAACATTCAAAGTCCTGAGAATAAGGACCACTGTTCTAGGGTACTTGAGGACAGAAATCATGACTTGTTCCTCCCTATATATCCAGCATGGTGTCTGGCTCAAGAGGGAATTTGGTAAATCACCGGAGAAAGGACAGACAGGCACTAAGGCACTGACCTCCTCATTGAGTATCATCATTTAGGACGGTGGAAAGAGAACACACTTCCTTTCATCCAATTGTTGTGTCATTCATAGGACTTTTTTCCTATCCTAAGCTGTTAAATGTTAGTGACCCTGAGGATTCTCCCCTTGTCCTTTTCTTCTCTTGTTTCCTTTTTTTTTTTTTTTCCCTACTCTTCTAGGGTGTTCTCATGCTCACAGATTTCTTAAATAACCTCTCCAATTGCATTACTCATGTTTAAATACGTAGCAAAAGATCCTAAAGTTTTATTTTCAGCATAGATGTCTCTTGAGAGCTCCAGAATTGCCTGTCCACGTGTGGATGTTCACAGACCCTTCCACTGCAGAGTTCACTACCTACACTTCACAGATAAGCAGGGTGTACACAAGGGACCCCCTTCCCTATTCCCTGCTTTAGCACGCAAATGATCAGGATCACCAATGCCCAGAGTAGATGCCCAGATTTCTCTCTGCCTCTCAACATGATTTTCAATCCTTACCATGTGTTGTAAATTCTACTTCTTAAAAATTCTGATTAGATGGTGAATCCATATCTGCTCTCAAACTTTACCATTAGGAAGGCATTTCTTACCTGGATCCTTTTCAGTCTCTTAACTGGCCATCTTGTCTCTGAGGCTGCCCTTTCCATTCCCTTTACCTGCTTGATCTTTCTATAACCTACAGCTTGTCATATCCCCCTCTACCTTTAAATCCCCAGGCTTATCTATCTGAGTAAAAATCCAAATGTTCTGCTGTTAAAACACCAGGGGACTTGTGATTTTACCTGTGCTTCTCTCTCCATTCACCTGTGTGATCTTCTTCAGGTGCTTCTTTCCCTGCTCCTTTGCACATGCTGCTCCATGTCTGTGAGCCCCTCCCCTCAAGCTCACCTTGCCATGATGGGCCAAGGCATCTCCTCCCTAGTTATGGTAGCCCAGGTCTGTGTATCAACGTGGCTCAACCTTAGTACCTGGTTAGTCAATCATGATTCTAGGTGTAGCCGCGAAGGTGTTTTGTAGTTGTGATCAACATTGATACTCAGTTGACTTTCAATAAGGGGGATATATCCCAAATAATCTGGTTGGGACCTCATCCAAGTATTTGGAATATTTTAGGAGCAAAACTGAGGCTTCCACAGAAAGAAAAAATCACTACCCACTCCCACGCACCGTGGACCTCAACATCAACTCCTGCTAGAAGGTTTCCAGATCACCCTCTCTGATGACCCACCCTCCAGAATGCAGATTTACCTAGCTAGTCCCCACACTGCAGACATCTTAGGCCACCTAACTTCCCTAGAAGTTCATGATCTCACAGGGCCTTCCCCTGCTAAGGCCCTTACTAGGGTTAAGGAAGACTTACTTCAAAAGGGTCTGAGATTTTGGGAAAGTTGGGCATGCTAAACACAAAAGTTACTTGTTTGGTTTTGCCCCGTGTCTACGGCTGTGGTCCTAAGGTATAAGGACACCTGTGGAAAATAAGAGTTGTATGCTGCTTCTTAGAAAGTTAAATTTATTCAGAACCTGGGGAGTTGAGAAAAAGAAAAACGTGGGGGGTCATTATTTCTCAGGGATCACTGAGGCATGGGTTTGCAGGTCTCATCAGCCAAAATGAGCCAAAAAATCCACCACTACAGCAATAGTTGGGGAGAAGCACGTGGCAAACAGAGGTGTTCGTTTCTCCTCAAGATTCTGAAACAGAAAGTTTTTAGCAGCAGCTCAGACGAGGAAGCTCTGGCCTTATGTAAGGCTTGGGGAGGAGCATATGGCAGTATGTTGAAACTCACGATGGAAAATTTTCCCAATTGAGTTTAAGTGAACATGTTGTATATTCCAGAAAGCTGGCATAGAGTAACTGGCATACAGGCAAATCCACAGACAAGATGATTTTTCCCTTCATGCTTTTTTCTCTGTGCTACTTCCTCCACATAATAACACCAACTCTCTGCTCTGATCCATTGCTGGCTAAAAGTAAGAGGGAAATATTGCTTCTATTTGTGATGTCCCTTTGCTCTGGGGATCACATACAAGTGATATTTGTATGGATCTGATGCTCTGATCCATCATCTTATGAGTCAGGCTGACTTTTTGACTCTTCAGGAACCTGGGACACATCAGAGCTCTGGGTTGGATGAGTCTACCCTGAGACGGATGTAGCGGCTGCCGCCCCTCTGACAAGATGGCGCAGCCTGCAGTTACTGGGTGAAACTAGGTCTCCAAACAGAATGGCAAATGGTGGAGGAAGGTATTTTAGAATTAAGTTTCTTTGATTTTGATTTACAAGGAAAAGGGGACTTCCATTTTTATTTCATTTTTAGACTCTGATTTCTTCTAGACTTTAACACAGTGGGAGAAATTATCCATTATTTATATTTGGAGAATCAATAGTGCATTATTTACGTCCACTTCATAATCTTGGGTGAGCTGTTCTGACTAAAGTACTTGGGTATAGTTTGAGATGAGAATTCAACTGAAAATTCAGCTTGGCCTTTGAAACAATTTAATGTCCTTTGATGAGCCTTCTACAACCTGCTGGGGTAAGAACTGAAGTGCCCAGCTCACAGGTGCCAGTAAAGAATCCTCAGAGTCATGGCGGGTGCTGGGCACTGGCACAGGAGGAGAAGCCAGATACTCTGACATGCTGCTGGCTGCTTCTCTCCTGGGACATGTCGTCCTTGGCTGACCACAGATTTGACCATTAGTCCAAAGGCTTGAGAGAAAACAGAGAGCTGAGGTGAACTTGAGAACACCGGGCCACCTCTCTCTGTGTCAGGCTGTCTCACCATGCTGTGGAGCGCTAGCAAGAGAGCTTCTGTTCTTTTGGGAATCTTTATCCACCACCCTTTAGTGTCTGGGTCCAAGGAATGGGGTACCAAGGCAGGTGGTAGGAGGGGCCCATGCTCCCTGTGAGAAATGTCCTATCACTGGCATGAGTCGTCAGCACATGATAATCATCAAAAACAGAGGACTTGGGCTGGGATTGTGGCTCAGCGGTAGAGCGCTAGCCTTGCACATGCGCGGCCCGGGTTCGATTCTCAGCACCACGTAAAACTAAAAAAAAACACATTGTGTACAACTAAAGCAAATAAATAAATTAAAAAAAAAAAAAAAAAAAACAGAGGACTTTGGGTCTGTACTACAATCATCTTTAAATTCTCAGCAGATAATATGCCTGTATTGCCTGCACCAGGACACAGCTCTGCAACTGCCCCTTCCTGTGGACACCACTGGGGTGAGGTCCCCTAGGCACCCCACACCCACATCAAATCACATCCCAAATCTGTCCGCCATTCTGCACCCCTGTCTCTATTCCCTACCACCACCATCTTCCCCTTCCCTGGACTTTGGAACAGATCTTCTCACTCTTCTTCTGCTTCCTGTTTGCCGTTCCAGTCTGTTCTCCTCGAGGCAAGTTGAATGAAATTTAAATGTAACACCTCCCATATGCTTACCTTCCCACCATACTTACAACCAAATCCAGCTTCTTTACCCTCAGAACTCTAGTGTGCCCTTGCCTACATCTCAGCCCTGTGTCCTGTCTCTCACTTCCCCGTCACTAGGCCTGGCCACATTGATTGCCTTAGTCAGCTCAGGATGCCATAACAAAATGCCACAGACCGGGAGGTTGAAACCACAGAAATTCATTTTACATGGTTCTAGAAGCTGGAAATCCAAGATCAAGATGGCAGCAGTGCTGGTTTCTCCTGGGCCTCTCTCCTTGATGGACTGATGGCTGCTTCCCCTCAACGTCCTCACGTGTCCTCTTCTCTGAGCACATATCCTTTCTGTCTCTCTTGTGGGGACAGCAGTTATATTGGATTAGAACCCACTACCATTTGGATCTGCTTGGAGTGTGTACCTCAGTGCTTCAGGATTTGAAATCTCTTCCCTATGGTGAGGTTTTAAGGTGGAAACATAACCCAGCTGTGGATTCTGTTTAGAGGCAGTGCCTGTGGGTGTTGGTTAGGATTAGATAAGGCCGTCAGGGCGGAGCATCCAGGATTGGATCTTGGTAGTTTTATAAGAGAAAGAGACCAAAAGAGATGCACACACGTACATGCACACTGCTTGCTTCTTGCCATCCAATGCCCCATGCCACCCCAGGACTCTGCCAGCACAAAGCCATCACCAGAGTCCCAACCAATGGGGGTCTATCTTCCAATCTTGAGCTTGGAAACTCCAGAACCATGAGCCAAAAACACCTCTGTTTTAGTCAGTCGCTTCACTGCTGTGACTAAAAGACCCAACCAGAACAACTCTAAGAGGGGAAAAGTTTGTTTGAGGGCTCAAGGTTTCAGAGGTCTTAGTCCACAGAAGGCCGGTTCCACTCCTCAGAGCTTGAGTTGAGGCTAAACATCATGACGGAAGAGTGTGGCAGAAAGAAGCAGCTCAAGTGGTGATCAGAAAGCAGAATGAGAGATCTCTCCTTACCAGATACAAATATATATCCCAAAGCCACGGCCCCAAAGCCCACCCCTCCAGCCACACCCTCCTGCCTTCAGTTACCACTCAATTAATCAAGTCGGGCGATTAATTCACTGATTGGGTTAAGGCTTTCACAACCCAATCATTATTTCTCTGAACCTTCTTGCAATTTCTCAAACATGAGTGTTTGGGGAACACACATCCAAACCATAACAACCCCTTTTTCTTAAAATTTATACCAGCCTGGCGCGGTTGCACACGCCTGTAATCCCAGCACTTTGGGAGGCTGAGGCAGGAGGATCGCGAGTTCAAAGCCAGCCTCAGCAATGGCGAGGCACTTAGCAACTCAGTGAGACACTGTCTCTAATAAAATACAAAAAAGGGCTGGGGATGTGGCCCAGTGGTCTAGTGCCACTGAGTTCAATCCCCGGTACCAAAAAAAAAAAAAAAAAAAAAAAAAAAAAAAAAAAATTATACCCATCTGTGGTTTGGGGGAAATTAGCAACAGAAAAAGGGTTAGCATAGAACCTCATCCTTATGACTTCATATAACCTTAACTACCTCTTTAAAGACCCTGTTTCCAGCCGGGCGTGGTGGTACACGCCTGTAATCCCAGCACATGGGAGGCTGAGGCAGGAGTATCGCCCAGTTCAAAGCCAGCCTCAGCAATGGCAAGGCACTTAGCCACTCAGTGAGACCCTGTCTCTAAATAAAAATACAAAAAAGGGCTGGGATGTGGCCCAGTGGTCAAGTGCCCCTGAGTTCAATCCCCAGTACCAAAAAAAAAAAAAAAAAAAAAAAAAAAAAAAAAAAAAACCTGTTTCCAAACACAGTTGCATTGATGACCAAGGATCAAATACATGAATTTTGGGAGGACACAATTCAGTTCATAACATTGGTCTTTCTGCCCCAGGACCTTTGTCCATACTCTCTGCTTGGAGGACCCTTTCCAGATGGTGGCATGATCAGCATTCCCTTGTCATTTAGCAGCCAGCTCAATGTCATCTCTTTGGCAAGACCATCTGGCCATTGATCTAAAGAGCCCCCAGTCACGCACCATCGCTTCACTTGGAGTCACCCGTGGCACTGTCACCTCCTGCTATAGATCATATATCTGTGTTTGCTTGTTGTCTACCTTCCTCCATCAAAATCAAAATTCTGTGAGATCTGAGGCCTTTTCTGTCAGGCCCACTGCTGGTCACTACCATGTTGTTCAGCATGTTCCCAGTGGCACATAGTAAATGAATGAGCACAACAGAAGTGCCTTCAGAGTTAAACTAGTACATCAATCCGTAATGAAGTAAGGTAGACAGCTTTCCAAACTGAAAAATAAACCATAATTGGTGCCTAAGGAAAATCTTCCTCTGATCAGAGGATAGCTCCAGGCCAAGTTATAAGGCAGTAAGATGTTAAAACACTGATAATACTCTTGTTGCAGTGCCTTCCAAACCAAGGGAAATGGTTTATAGCACCATCCAGGATGCATGCTGGGGTAGCTCAGTGATGGAGAGCTTGTTTAGCACGCATGAGACTTGGTTCAATCCCCAGCACTGAACCAAAAAAAAAAGAAAGAAAGAAAATGCATTCCTTTGCTGGAGTGCCCATCCTCTCACCAATACCACGTGGGAACAAATTCAGAAATATTTACTAATTTTATCAGTAAAAGGTATCTTGTTTTAATTTTCATTTCTTCAACAGTAAGATTGACTATCTTTTCATTTGCTAATATAACCAGTTATGTTTTTTCTTGCCACCTCACCTTTTCCTTTATTTAGTATTTTCTTGTAGTATTAAGTACTTTCTTATTCACCTTTTACTTATTGATTTGTAAGAACACTTTGAACCTAAAATAAAATGCCTTATTTATCAAACTAAAAATATGTGTGTATTTTTTTAATCCAGGAATTGTGCTGTTAGGGAGTTAGCTCTCAGATAGACTTGCTTTGGTACACAAAAATATATCTACAAATGGGTGTTCACCGCAGTTTGCTATAAAAACCCCAAATGAAATGTATCTATATGTTCATTAATAGGGACAGGTTATACAAAGGATATCATTTCTATACATTAAACACAAAATAGTTAAGAAAAAAATTATAGTGAATCTTTTGTCTGAAATATGTTAATTTAAAAATTAAATTGAAAAATAACATGTATAATTTAACTATTTGTGTATTTTAAAAGAATATCATCTATGTGTGCAAAGTACCTGGAAAAGAAAGCTAATGGTGCTTAATTGTAATAGTAGTAGAAGGGGAGGTGGGGAAGAAATAGATTCTATATTTGACTTGAAAGGTAAATCCTCCTTAAAGGTTCACAGAGTTTGGGGTTTTTGTTTGTTTGTTTGTTTGTTTGTTTGTTGTTTTGTTTTGTTTTGTTTTTTAACCCTTTATTTAAAAAAAAAAGTTTTAGAGTTACAGCAAAATCGAGAAGAAGGCACAGAGATTTCCCAAATGCCTCCTCCCACGCACATGCAGTCTCCCCCATTATGAACGTTCCCCACCAGAGTGGTGCATTGGTTATAACTGATGAACCTGTGATCACACATCTTAATCTCTCTCAAAGCCAGTAACATTCATTAAGGTCCACCTTGGTGTTGTACATTCTGAGTTTAGACAAATGTGTAATGCATGAATTTACCACTGTAGTATCACGCAGAGCGGGTTCACTGCCCTAAAAATCCTTTGTGTTCTGCGCATTCATCCCCCATTTCTCCAAACCCACTGGCAACCACTGATCTTTTCGCCATCTTCAGAGTTTTGTCTTTTCCAGAATGTCATATAGTAGAAATCATACAGTATTGTTTCATAATTCAGGTCTTTAAGAAGCAAATCTTTCTCTCATCCCTTCAGCTCTCTGTGGATATTCAAAGATGCCAGCAGCTGCCCAGTTTCCTCCATTACCCATTTCCTTAAAAATATTTAATTCTTCTTCAAAATCTTCCCAGAATTGACCTTGACTCATCAAGAGGTATTATTTTTGCATCCATCCCCTCTCTTGCCACACATTAAGCCTAGCTGTGAGGGAGAGAGGGTGTTAAGGCTTGTCACTCTGCATACTATATTATGCCACTAAAGGCACATTACAAGAACTCCACCTGCATTCAAGCATTTTCACACAAAGCAACGGCTCAGTGTGAACTGAGTGTGCGCAGCCTGGTGTCCTTGGGATTCTTGCCAGAGTTGAAGGGGTTTCCACTGGAGTTAGCTGTTCTCAAAGTATTTAGCATTCATGACAACTGCTTTTTGGTAGCCCCATCTCAGCATTCCAGGTGTGTATCCCCAGAAAAGTAGGCATTATCACATCCTGGGCACACTCCTCATGCCCGGGTTCTGTGCTCAAGCCACTAAACCATGCTGCTTTCTAAGAGCAGCACAGCAAACTAGATGCCTCCTCGCACGGAACATGCAGGGAGATGAATGGGACACCAACGTGGAATGAAGTGGTCCCCCTTACTAGAAATTATACCAGTGAATACACTTGAGGTGCAATCATGGAAACTTGGAACAATGAAAAGATAAAGGGACACGAATTCAGCTGTGTTTTCACATGTCAGGGGCAGCCTTCATAACCCCCCTCTTTTTCTTTCTTTCTTTCTTTTTTTTTTCTTTTTTTTCTTTTTCATTTCCAATGACCAGAATAGGAAAATGGAACTCTTATTGCCACCCCATTAACTTTTGAGCTAGCCATGGTTTGGGCATTGAAATTTGAGCAGCTTTGGCACAGCTATTCTTCAACCCATTTCCGACACTTCCAAATCTACTGTGATTGGACAGCCAGCCACTCATTCAACTGAAGATGAACTTTTCCTGGCCTCCACAATGCAACCAGAAATCCAGATAACCAGGATAAGGCTACCTGTCTCCCTGGCCTCACATCACCATTACCAGGAGTAATTAGCAGGCTCAGAATGCTCCTGACAAGATGCCCACAGCTCACTGTCCTATGGTGCTCCCAGCACATTCCTCCATATCTGCAAGAACTATGTGAACCTCCTTTTGCCCTGTTCTCTAATGAATGTCAGTCCCCAAAAGAAGCCAGGGTTCCCCCATCAATTTCACCTTCCTGGACTCTTGTCTTCAGCTATCCTTGTCTTCTCTCTTTTCTTATCCACTTTACAACTCATCCCCAATACCTTTTTCTCCTGAACGCTGCCTCCTAGAATTTGTGCTCAGTCATCAGCTTCTCCTCAGAAGTTTCTTTCACTTCTTGTTCTAAATGGACACTCTCCTCTCAGGAAACCACTTACTTTTCACTCAGCAGTCTGAAGTGGAGCTGCATGAGAGGTTTTTGCAATATCAGGCTAGAAGAAAGGGGAGGTATCCTTGTTGCATACTACAATTACTTGACTGTCCTCCCTCTCACCACAAGAACAACAAAAACCAAGTACTCATGTTTGAGTATCGTGTCATTCGTCTTTATCAATCACTAGTCCAGCTTGCCACTGTCACCCACCAGCTCACAGATCACTCCCGTAATTGTTTTGAAGACTTTGGCTCCTGACTGACTGCCACTTCTCCAACATATTGGTGACTTCACTATCCACACACAGAATCCTTCTAGACTCTCAGTGCTTTGATGCTTCCTCTTCCAACTCTGACGTCCTCTACTCTGCCTCAGCCATTCAGTCCAAAGGTCACATTCTAGATTTGTCATTACCAGTGAGTGCAAGCCATGCATAATCACAATTTCAAGCATTCCATCTTACCAGCTCACTCTTACTAGTGCCCAACTCTGAGAAACAATGACTCCATTAGGAGTTACTATTTGGTTGTATAATCTTTTCGGGTCCCCTGGGTTTGCTTCCTTATCTAGCTCAGATGTCATGGTCCATCATATTCTACCCTTACATGTATTCTTAACAGTCTTCCTCATTGCTCTCACCTGGAAAATCTCTAAGCCAGGTTAAATCGAGTTAGCTTACCCAGTGCACCAACCAAGATGGTCATGGCTGGAGAAAGCCAAATGTGCTTGCTGATCCTAAGTTCATGACCACTATCCATGAGAACTAGGCATAATTCTATTCTTCAATCACACAACATTTCCATAATCCTTTCAGTTTCCTCTTATCCTAAATTGGTATCTTTCAAACTTGAGACTACCACAGAATCTTCCAGAGGACATGTGAAAAATCAGGTTGCTGAATCAATCGGTTTGTGATGGAGCCTAAGAAACTGCATTTTTAACAAGTTTCCAGGTGATGCTGCTGCTGGTGGTGTGGATATCAACTTTGAGAACCTCAGCTCTACATGGATGTCTCATGACTTTCTCCCCAAGACTCCAACACACATTGCCCATCCTTACTCTGAGCGGATGATTTAGCTTGCACAAATGTACATACTGGCACACATGTACACACACATAATCTGAAGGGAGTTTTCAAAGCTCCTAACACCAAATCTCCATTCTTATTGGGAGCGGTGCCCATGAGCTCTTCCCTCCCTCCTGCTACTATGAGTAAACTCTTCAGGCTCCTCTCCAATGCCAATTCTGTACACCTGTGGTAGACACCATCTCCACTTCTTGCTCAAATCTGACTCTTGACTCTTGACACTTCCCCTGTCCCAACTCTGTACCCACATCAAGACTCCCTCCTTTCTGGATCATGCTCAGCAGTGTCAAGCATCTTGAAGGGAACCCCGTGTTACCCCACATTTTCCTTCAGTTTAGATCTGATGGCCCCTTATATTATACCCTTGCATGTACTCTTTGCCATCTTAACAGAAGCAATCCATGAAATGTGGTCTCTTCCATTTTATTCAAACTCAATAGGCATATTGCTGCCTCATAACCTTTAACTCGATACCATCTCTCTCTGGAAGATTTTATAAGGCTAATTTGATCATCTTCAGGACCTTAATCAAATGCTGTCTTCTCAATAACACTTTCTCTGACCAACCCATTAAAATATGCAACACTGTTCTCCACTGACCATCAGCCCCACCCCTCTGTCCCCACTGACCACAGGTCCCCTCTTCTCTCCTTTATTACTCATGATCTGAAATTCAATCTCAGATAATAATTGACATTAGGAATTCTATTAATAATAGGATTCAGATAATAATTGACATTAGGAAAAACTAATCTCTAACAGCAAGACCATTGAGAACTCTCTTTGCCCATATCTAATTTGTTTAAGGTTTTCCTAAACAAAATATACTTTAGATATTCCTTTGTCCTTTCTCTTTCTATACTTTGTGATGAGTTTTAAGACCAACTGGACCTTTCATGACTTTGTCCTGAGTGATATTCAAATGTCTTGGATCTGGGAATCCCATACATTTCTCCTGAAGCTACTTCAAATGTAGCTTAATTCTTTTTTTGCCCCCTGCAGTGCTGAGATTGGGACCCAAGGCCTTGCATATGCCAGGCAAGTGCTCTACCACTGAGCTACATCCCAGTCCTGTAGCTTAATTCTTATCATTCCATGTAGTTATAGTTAGTTTAAAACCAGGACCTCTGAGACCTACCTCAGTCTCCTTTTCTATCTGCTGATCCATCTCTATTTTAAATCCTAGTTGGATAAGGCAGTGAAGAAGAGGAAACAAACTAAAAAATGTGGCAAGTCCCTGTCCTAAAAGACTTGCCCTGTCACTGGAATTCAAGAGGTGCTCCAATGTTCTTAAGAAACCCAGCACTGGCTGCAAGCAAGTTCCCTGGAACATTAAATCCCTTGCCACACAGTGAAACAAAGGGGAATGAGTTTAGCTGAATTCAGCAAAAAACATATGTTATATAGTGCCCAGGAAAGAAAATAATCAGTCAAAGTGACAAGACCAATGGATCAACCTTAAGATTGAAGGACATGCAATTTCTCTTCTGCACCTTGCCCAGATAAAGGAGAGGTCATACAAAAATCCTGGCAATTAAAGAATGACAATTAAAACATTTGTGGAATTTCCCTATAACTAGAACTCCATCATTTTGGCTTAGAGGGACAGTGATTTAATAATATTAAGAAAAAATAAAAAAATCTCTGTTTAAAAAATTAAAAAGTAGATGGAATATAAATATCCTTGTTTCTCTACTTGAGTGATCTAAAAAATAATAATAAATAAATGCCCACCGGAACTTTGCAGGCTGCAACTGCCCCGGGCAGAAAGATCCGGCTTGGTTAAATCATTACATAGTCAATCATTGGTGTGTCATGTCATTAAAGGTGTCAAGAAGAGAAGAAAGTTATCTCTTTCTTATTCAAGGGGATAGAAGGTATTCAAAACTAAAATGATGAACCTACAGATCAGAATGTGCAGCAGAGCATTTTGCCCTTTCAGTTTGCTTATGTTAAAATAAAAGATAAGCACAGAATTAAAGAAGAAAGAGGAGGAGAAAATGCAAAGGCAATTTGATGGTAAGATAAAAATCTCCCCATCTGGCAAGGTTTGGGAAGGTGCTAGAGTAGAAGTACCCACTTGTCAGGGGAATTTAGTTTTCCAATCCCTTCCTCTCAAGGAGCATGCATTTCCCCAGTAGACAGGATTCTCCAAAGGTAGCAAAAATCTCAGCTGAGGCTCTGTTGCTGTCATTAATAGGAAAATTGCTCTTTTATTACTGCACCAAATAAGCTCTGGGCTAATCAAAGTCTCTTGGGAAAGGCTGAAAAATACAAAGCACCCATTCCCTAGAGCAAGGCTCTGAGCTGCTTTGAACTGCATTTACAACCTTAATATAGTCCCTGAGATTTCACAATCCACATGGGAAACAAAATCTTCTTTCTAATGGAGTATTTACTGGGTTCATCGTGAGAAAAGGAGAACAAGTTTTGGTGAGCATATTCTTCCATTTATTGGGCTCATTAGAATCACCCATGACAGGTCCCACAGTAATATTTTTATTGTTGCTCAGGATAACACATAATTTTCATCCTAAGCAAGATAAATAGGGTACAATTCCTGCCTTGTGCTGTCCAGATGCTCAGTTAAGAGGAGAAAAATGTGCACAAATGCCTCCCCCTGCATCTTCAGACATCAACACACCTCAGTTTGCCAAACAGCATGTGGTATGCACGGTCCCATTGTGTAGCTTAGAGAAGCATTGTGTTATGCCAAAATAAATGATACAGCAAAGAAACTGAGATCCTAAAGCAAGTGAAAAACACTCGGGAAATGGTGCTGCTGGCCCTTGAGCCTGGACAGCACGGAGGATAAAAGGCAAGCAGTACTTAGCTTCCAACAGGCCACGGGAATCTAACTTACCATATTTCACAGAGGGTGTAGAGCTTCACCAACTTCACAGCACTCTCTTTTATCTAACGATCTGTGTGTTGAAACCCTTACCTCATGGTGAGAAAAAGTAACAAAACCATCATTTTATTACAGGCAGATCATCTCACAGCATCCTTTGTTTCGGTGACAGGTGTGTCTGTGTAGCACTGAGTATTCCTCAGCCTCTAACTGCCACCTCTTCTCCCAAGGGGTAAGAAAGCTGTTGTCACTTTCACACTAATAATAGAAAAATTAGCACAACTGCCTTGTGATTTTTCCAAAGTCTTCAATATTTTGAAGAAAAACAAAACTCCCTTGACTCTTGGGGACTGGGGGAGAAACAATTAGATCACAGCTAATCACATCTGAAAGTAATTGTCTAATATTTCTGTGTAACAAGTACTGGTGATTTAGCTTTCCCCCAAAATTAAAAACAAAACCAAAAACTTTTGATCTCTCATTTTTGTCTTATTGATTATGAGGAAACTCAGGCACCAATATTACACTCAGAAACTTTTCTGCTTTTCATGCCTGTCTCACCACACTGTTATTTATTTTTTCCTTGTTCATTGACTCTCACCTAGTTGATGCTGTTATAAAAAAAAGAAGTTTGTTATGTTATGAACATTAAAGTAATACCTAAGGAGTTTTCAGAAAAATAACATCTAAATTTTGTTTTGTTTATTTTTTATTGGCTCTTTTTAGTTATACATACCATAGAATCCATTTTGACATAATTACACAAGCATGGAATATATTGTATTCTAATTCAGACCCCACTACTTCTCCTTCCCTTTCTCTCCCCCCAGCTCCTGTTCCACTCCCTCTGTGATCTTTCTGTCATTTATCTATAATTATTTTTTCTAATTAATTTCTTGTGGATATACATGATGGTAAGATTCACTATGAAATTCATATAATAACATCTAAATTTTAAGGGCACCTGTGGTTCACATTTCACATCAGTACAGCTTGTTGGTTCACACAAATTCTTGTCCCCTAAGATATAAGATTGTTATAAAAATATATAATCATGGCACCCTTTGAAATTTACATAATTTTCATTTTAAGATCATTTCAATGTGCCTATAAACAGATTACTTTATTTTACCTTCACTATAGCCCTGTAAGTTAGAAGAGGCATAATGTGTTAATATCCCTATAATATGAAGAGAGAAAGAGGAGTCTAAAAACTCAAGCGGCCTACATACATAGAATGGAATTATAGCACCAAAGCTAAAATACTGCATGGGAAATTCATGGAAATAGGGCTTCTCAATCAATCATTCATTGAGTTTAAGAGACTGTAATAACCCCCATGTGGTGCTGAAACCTTAAACCTCCAAAATGTTCTCAATCCTTCAGGCCAGCACTTTTACCTAAAGCAACTGTGAGTTTTCTGACCCATGGAAGGACCGACTGAACCAAATGAATTAGAATCCTACGTGATCCGATTAGCTGGCCTTGGTGCTGCTTGGTTGCCTTGGGATGTCCGGCTGACTCAAGAATTCCACCTTCACTGGCAGGAGGACAAGTAGAGGGATTGTAGAATCATTAAACTCTAATCTTAATGAAAGCATAGAAAAGCTCTGAATATCCCCATTTTGTTTGCCTCTCAAATGTTGTTATAAAGGAAATTAAGGAAGTAACATAATAATAAACCAAAAGGCTGTTTTTCCAACTACCAGGAGCATCCAGATGGCTTTCCCTGGCTCACTGTGGGCTCTCTAGCCCAGGGTTTAAGAAGCAATGCAGGTATGCGGTCATTTACTTCCAGCCTGTGAGCCCTTTTGATAAAAGAAGCTCTTTGCAAGAAGCATTTCTCTCCTGACCTTATAAATCAAATAAATAAAAATAAAAATTTCTGCCAAGCCATATGCTTCTGTTCCTATCCTTCAACTGGCCTAAAATAAAAAAGATTACCCTTCTGTGTTCATTTTCCTCTCCCTCTACTTAGGGTATGGAGAAGCGGGGAAAGGAACTAGAGAAAGAGAAAGAGAGAAATCAAACAACTGTCTAAACAAATCAATCCAACATTTCCAAGGGCTTTTGACCTGCAGCAATGTCAATCTCAGGGTGTTTTCTTCCCCCTTTTCTTTCTTTGACTCAACATAACCTATGATTCTGATCACTCCAATATGTCAGTGCCTGCTGAGGGCATATTTTATTGTTCATAAAGCCCCAGACGATAATGAAAAATAAGCAAGAAAAACGATAAATTCATCAAAGTTGCGAGAATATTCGAGGAAAAAAGGAATTTCCCGAGGTAACTGTCCTTGACCTGGCTCTTTAATCGAGTGAAATTTCATCACTTTATCTAATATCATGCTTCATGCTTCAAGCTCCCAGCAATCCTATTTTAGTGCGGTCTAATGGGCAGCTGACACATCCACTCAGCACCAAACTGTATAATATGTGCTGACATACTGTGTGGTGAGCTGCCCTGCAGGGGCTGTTTATTTGGGCCTCGCCTGGAAAAAAAAAAAAATGTCAACCAGAAAAGGTTCTTCGTCATTTCGGCTCAGCTTTCCAGGCCTTGGTAGACTTTGCATTTTAAGAGGTCCGGGGCCCCCGGAGGAAAGACAGTCACTGATTTGGGTGGCTGTGCCTATCTGACTTTAGGTGAAAGGTTGGGAAAGCCCCGGTTATGGTTGTCTGAAATCTGAATCTAGATAGTGTAATGGAGAGTGTCATTCTAACTGCTTTGCAGGCAGCTCTTCTCAGAACCCCTGATTCAATTTGATATTCTGAGGTTAACGTACTGTATTGGGCCTGAAAATAGGAATGCGCACGAAAAGCTTTTATACTTATTCAGTTCAGTAAGCATGGCAAACTCATCAACAGCTATTTGTACACTGTGGGCATGGTGGGACTTACTTTGATGTTCTGATTTATGCTTGCTTTTCCCCCCAGTATTACTTTGGAGTTGAAATGCACTTAAAACAAGTTGACTTTTGACATAATAGTGGAAGATATTATAAATAAAGCCCACACACACACACACACACACACACACACACACACAACCATACAGTCTTTGACTCTAAATTTCCAACACAAATTTCTAATTTTTCTATAAATGTAAAGGAAACTAAAGAGACTATATGAACTACATGAAATATGTGACCCTGGACTAAATTTAGTGCTAGAGAATGAAAAATATCATCAAGGCTATTATTAGGATGACTGAGAAAACCTGGACTCAACATAAGAGAAAAGTATTGTATCAATGTTAAATTCCATAAATTTAGCAACTTGCTCTGGTTATGTAAAAGAATGTGTTTTCTTAGACAATTCACAGTGAATTAAAGGTATTAAAGAGTATGGGGCATGATGCATACAAATTATTCTCAAAAGGTTCAAAAAAATTTAATTAGAGAAAGAAGGAATGATAAAGGATATGTGGCAAAATGTTAAAAGTTAGTGAATCATCCTCGCAATGCAAAATAATTCTTGTCTAGAGGCAGTAAATAAATTCTGTGGAGGCATGTTTTGTGGTCTTCCCTCCCCCACTTTAGAAGAAGGCAGTTTTGCATCCACTTGCAAATTCGCTTCAGTATTGCTGATCTGTAAATGAGCCCTTGAACAGATTATAACATTTGCCCGTCTCCCTCATTAATGAGATAAAATCTTTAACACATGTTTAAAAGGAGATTGGTGAATTTGACCACAGTGTGAGGGCTACATGGGAGTTCCCTTAACCATTTCTGTGACATTTCTGTAAGTTTGAAATTACTGCAGGATAAAAAATTTCTAAAATTACTATAAGCAGAAAATAACTGGATAGAAACTGCTTTAAGAATGAACACATGCATGTATGAAATGGAAATGTACCTTACAGGAGTTGAGGTGCTCAGTCCAGAATCATGGCAAAGGTTGAGCAAGTGATGATCAGTCTACAACTACTGGGACTCTGATCATAATGAAGTTCTGTGATTTGTGGCCTCAATAGAACCCCAAGATGCTTATTTAGATCTCCCCATATCCTACACCCTGCTTCACTCACATCCTTTATATATAAGATTCTGAAGTACAGCAGCTTTACATCTCAAAAAAATATTAAAATTTAATCTCAAATGGAGTAAAATATTTATATTGTGGAAAGCAAAATGTCACACTGGGACTTTCCTAGTGACCCTCATAGTCCATCTCTGAAGGGGGTCTTTTGTCATAAAATACTGGCTGTATTTAGGGAGGAGCAGCATTCTGGAGGCGAGAATAAAGCAGCAGAGACCTCAGTCAATCACTAGTTGAAAGCAGGGTATTTTATCACTGATGAAAAAATGTCATCATTCTGTCTTTTAAATGCTAACATCCAAAACACAAGCATTCTCCATTTTAAACAGGAGTACTTACTTAACTATGATTGATAAGCATTCCTTCAAAGGTGAAGTCCAGCTTTGCTTTCTCTCTAAAGCAATTGGTACCAGTAGTAGTATCATAGTAGCCAGAGTCATAATGGCCCTTAGATTATATTGAGCCTTTAGAGAGTGCCACACATTCTGTACAAAATATCACATTATCCCCCTTAATCATCACAATTCTCTGAACTGGATATCATTAACCCCATTGTACAGAACAGTAAAATGAGGGTCATGAAGCCTTAATGACTTGCCCAAAGAGGCCCAGTGCTTCTGACAGTTAGATTTCATATCAAATTAAGTTTGATTTCAAATCCTCAATGTTTGACTTCCACACTAAACACCTCTAGAACATTCACATGATGAAAACAAGCTTAGCAACTGCTTCATTAAAAGCTTATTGAAGGACACAAATTACGAATTTAGTGTTTACAATATGGTACTGTCCATGTTGAGGCCTCATGTGATCAACTATCTTGCGTAGCACCCTGCCAATGAAATTACTAGTTTAAATAAAGCAAGTAGACTATTTAGAGAAAAAAATGCAAAGCAGGGTTATTTTTGTAGATTATCTAAAGTTACTAAGAAAAGGAAAGAAAGAAGGAACTACTCTTTAATTTTCCATTTTGAAGATTTTAAAACTCCACTTGGCAAGACCCATACTTTCTAAGACTATAAAACAAAACTCACTGCCAAATTATGATAAATTTTAAAATGCAAGCTTTAAGTGTTGTTTTAGCAATGGTAATAAACTATATAAACATTTTCTCTACCAAATACAATAATTTTTCTAAAGGAAAAAATATAATTTATAATGATTTTTGCTGGTCAACTTGTATTTGGGGTCTGATATTTTAAATTAATTGATTATATCTTGCACATTAACTCTGTTCCCCATTTTCTGTGAACTCCAATCTTCCTTAATCATTGGAAAATGCAAAGTCTCATTAATGAGGCTTTGAAAAGGTCTGAGAGGACATTAGTACAATAAAATGGCGACCTTGGGTAGTATTTCATTTGTCCTCTGACAGGATGTTCTTCACTCACCTAACATTTATTGAATTCAGTTAAGATTTATTGAATGTGGGTTGATACTTGCTCTCAAGAAGCTTAGAATTAAAGGGTAAGATACACATGAACAGTGAGCTCTAACGGAGGGCAAGATGAAAGTACACGGTAGAGAATATCATGAACAAAAACTACTTTCCTCTTGGAATCAGTTTCTTTCTCACTTCTGCTATTCCCGTCTGTTACACGGCCCCACCTGTCTCTTCGCAAAACACACTTACCACCTAGACTAACCAATTAGAGAACCCAAACTTCCCCCAAACAGGAAGACACAAATCCAGACGATCGAGTCCTAGGATGCCTCCATGTAGTGCTGTAAAGAGAATCGGTCTCCTTTGGAGATTGAGAGCCTAAAGTACTGTGTAAATCTGGGGCTCCTGACAACACTTTCCTACCACACATGAGTGGAGGTTTGCTTAAGACTGAAATCAACATGGAGGAAATCAAAGCCAAGAAACCTAATGAGAGACAGATGCCTTGAGGACATTAGCTCCATACAAGTACTGAATTTTAAATTACATGAGCCAGTAAATACCTCTCTTCTTTACCCTAATTTTTTCCTTTCATTGAAAACTGAATTGTCTCTCTAACACCATGATCATCGCCGAATGGAGTTCAATTGGAGTATAAAACTTTTCCATCTCTAACATTACATTAATGAATTCCATGTGCTCTTGTAGGAAAGAACAATTACCTTCAGCTGGGGATAAACCCTGGGTTTCATGAAGGGAGCAAAATTTGAAGTGAGCTAGGATTTCCAAAACTGTAAGCATAAGGACATTTAGGATGAGGGATGAACATGAGCAAAGACAAAGAAATATGAAAACACCTGGTGTATTTGTACATTGGTACAGAAATATAATAATGCACACAGAAGAGCAGAAGTTGAGGCTGGTAAGGTATTTGGGAAGAACTTGATTAAAGAGCTTGAATATTTTCCAGGTGGTCCAAAGTTTATTATGTAAGCAAATGAAAATCATCAAAAGTTTTGGAAGGGAAAAAGTTCATTATTTTCCATTTTTTAGAGAAAATAATCCTGCTAACACTCTAAAAAAGAAATAATTAAATTAGGAAAGATTGGAACAGAAGGCAATCCAGGACTTGGTGAGACGTGTTAAGGACATAAACCAAAAACGTGCCCAGGGGTAGGGATAAAAAGAGACATTCTAGAAATAAAATAACAGAGCAAGGTGACTAATGTTAAACCTTTTGAATAGTAATATCTTGCAGTAAGGAATTTTTTTAAAAGAAACCATGATCTGATAAAGTTTTGATGAAACCGTCTCCAATGGTTCAAAACAAGATCTTTCAGACAAAGTGGAAGTAACCTTTGAGAAATGCTTAGAAATGATCCAAAACAGGCAGATGTACTACGCTCACTCTAGTATCAGGAAGTGAAAGAATTTTACTTCTAAGTTTTGACTTTATATAACACATTTTAAACTGCAGACAAATGAGCTGGCATAATGATAGAGTCACAAAATGAATTGCAAGTTGAATGTTAAATGATGCTTGCTTCCTTTGGGTTTTCATGTGGTCGGGCTTCATCTCAGGACAGAAACCAAATGTGGATGCAAACTGGCTTCATTTCCTTCCTTCCCCTCTTTGCTTTTCTCCCTTTCTTTTTCTTTTCTCAATCTTACTTCTTACCCCCCATTACAATTAATTTTTAGCTAGATTGAGGAAAACTTTCTTTTTATAGTGGAAATAAATCAGTATGCTATTTAGAAACACCAAAAGAAAAATTTTAAAAGCTTTCCATGGCTTTAGAAGTCAGCGAACTTTTAAATTTTAATGCAAAAGATATTTATTGAACACTTACCATGTGGCAGACCTGGTGCCGAGCGAGTGAGCATACTTTTTCATCCAAAGTAGACATCTTCTCTGAAAATTGCTCAGAGTCTTGAGAGAGCCATGATTTTTCTAATTAAATAATTAGAAATGTTCTCTTTCAGCAAGATTATACTTTTAATCATAATACGAAATTTTAGGATGATTTTCTTTCCTAGATTGATTATATTATCATTTAGATTTAAATATGGAGTGTGAGACATGAGAAAATTCCATAATAATTTTCCTCAGGGATACAAATGTTGATTTCAAGTTGTCATCCCCAGAATGGGGGGCAAGGACTTCATAGCAGGTTTTAACCCTCAGGTACATATTGATTATTAATTATTCATGTTTATTTAGATACTGAACAACAAACTGTAGCATTCAGTACTGAGTGTGAAATAATATGTGTTTCTGTCAGAGGGGGGATAGCAAAGGTGATGGCAGGAATGACAGTCTGAAGATAAAGGGAAGGCAAATGGGGGGAAGACAAAAAAGAAAATTGAGTTGTCAGTGGCAGAAATCAGATGACAAATATCATTCATCATCCACAGTATCCTCATAGATATTTTTATAACTGTACCTAAATTCATTAAAAAAATAAATGAGAATGAAATGTTTCTTAGTGTATATCATATTTTTTAGTAAATTTCACGTGCTATTAGTATTACCCTAAGGAATAATCTAGGAGTTTAGTTATGCTCAGATAAGGTTTTCTTCATCTTCAGATGCAAAGAGGTAAAAAAAAAAAAAAAAAAAAAAGTAACACATACACACAAAGTAGGAAGTTAGGATATAAACCAAGAGAAAACTTTCATTTGATAACCTAAAAGTAAGTATATAGGCTAAGGGCAAAAAGGGCCTTAAAAAGACCTAAATCTTAGAAATCGGTTCTGAGGAACATGAACAAGGTTTTCCTACACACAAAGTTAACTCATTAAGTTGTCCCAGATTCACAAACAAGTTAAAACTACTAGAAATAATTTTCGATAAAATATAAATTCCAATATCACACAGAACAATGCATTCATTGAAAATGAAGGCTACATTCCATTCAATCAAGGCTGACTTTTCAGATCTTAGAGTATGTTCTTATAATAATTTCCTTTTTAAACCTGATAACAAACTATTTGACAAAAGCAAGCAGGAAAGAGAAATCCATACCATGTAGTAAGCTTTCATTTTCATTAGCAAACCAGACATGGAATGGATGTGCATTCACCACATCTGCTTAACCTTGAAGACTCAGTATTTTGTTCACTCTCCTTCTGGAAGTTTTAAATGGCAAAAACATTCCTGGTTTCATTTGCAGTCTGAAGGAGTAATTCAATGATAACAGTGACATTTGAAATATTTGTGGTTTTGTGCAGCATTTCCTCCGAGAATTATAAATAAGCCAAAAAACATTGAATAATGCAAAGAGGACCTTCCTTAAGGACCACAGAGGAAAACAAGATCCAGGGAAAAAGTCATTTATTTTGGCAGTATAACCTCGTTCATAGTGGAACTCATATTACCCAGACTCTTTTTGGCCAATTAATTCATTAATAATAAATTTAATTAAACACCAATGAATCGTCATCTAGGTCTCCATTTCTGAGCTAATAACCTTTGCCTAGCAATGGTAAAATTTAATTTTTTTAAAATTTAGGCTTGCATAGGTTCTATGTATTCACAGAATACAAAATGAGTATCAAATGACTTTGTACATATTTATTTTTTAATGTCCCTGCTATTAGCCAACATTTCAGCATGGGGTTTTTGGAGTGGTATGTGATGTTATAGTTCAAAGGATTATTTTTAACCAAACCAGACCTAAATCCACTCATGTTATAAGTAGGCATATTTTAAGGTGTGTACACAGTATTGGTTGATCTCCCAAACTGTATATTTTTAGATAGGAAACATTTGTACTATGAATTCTTTATGAATTAACCGGACCACCAAATACAATGTAAAAACACTTGAAAAGAGACTTCATAAAAATACCAACCTTATGTTGTACCTTTTATTTCTTGCTAAATGAAATAAACAAAGAAAAAGGAAATTTCCTGCAAGCCAACATGTAGAAAGCAAAAGATTTCAGAAATCCAAAAGAAATGACATACATTCAAAAAATAATACTGGATTTTAAATTATAATCTTCACTAAAGGTGGTTCTAAAAGTTAATGTGCTCCACCCAAGTGCAAGAGGGAGAATTCCAACACAGTTCTAGGTATGCAGTAGGTGCTCACTAAATCGTTATTGATTACTAGAAAAAAACAGTAACAAAAACCATGTGCTTTCCCAGAGTACAAGCTGAGTCAAGGTGTTCTCTCCATTGATAGAATGTGATGTTCCAGAGGGTATAAAACTAAAGGGCAAGGAAGTTGGGAGACAGAGGTGAGATAGACCTTAGAGTTGGCAAAGATAGGAAGAGCAGGTTCTTATTCCCCACTCCCTCAAAAAAGGTCCCTAGTTTCTCCTGTGATTTTAACGAAGGAGCTGAGGTACACGCTTTCTGTGGAGGGCCACAGTGCGCCCAGTGGACATCATTCAATGGACTCTCACTAGATCACTTTCTAACTTTTTGAGAGAAATGATATTTTCTTCAAGACATGGAGAAAAGTCAGGAAAGGACCTAAGACGTCCCTAATCAATTAATTCTCATGGTTTAAGGAAGGAAATGGATAAGAAAGAGATCGCTTCCAGTTTTGAGGAATTATTGAATCATTCGATTTCTTCACCTCCCCAGATCCTCCTCAATACACAAAAGAAAATAAAATGGGAAGGCAGTGGGACCATCTGAGGCACTCTCTCACTGTTCCTTATTTTCACTGACTGGCACCTTACAGTGCCCAGACAAATATTCTTGCTCCATGTATATGTTTTAACTATACACACAGAATGTATAATCTGATGAGACAAATGTATAGAGAAGGGAAATGATTACTGTTCTAGACAACGCAGAAGATTTCAGGTGGCACTCATATAATCAAGGGCTTTTTTTTGCCAAGGCTTTTCAAGCTGGTCGACATTGCATGCCCATTGGTTGAACACTATGCCAGCCAGCCACCAGTTTCCCTATCGAAAAGTATTGCCATTAAAAAGGAATTATCCTACTTATGAAAGAAGGCTGTGTGTATTTAACTTGAAAACAAGATTTGACAAGGTGGCCATCTGTTTTCTCTTTCCCACTTAATTACAAAATAATGGTACTTAAAGCCAATGAAAATACCCAGGGAGGAATTGGGATTATGATGTATTCATTTGCTCTGCAAAATGCAAACCCAACACTTGTTCATATGGCCACATTGACGAGCAGTAGAATTAATGCCACTGCAACTGGTCATTCGCCACAGTCCCTCTGCACAAAGCCAATCAACCTGCAAACAGGGACCCAAACTATTGGTGCAGGAGGAATGCTCCAATGGACACCTTACTTCACCAACTTGTGTTGGAACCATCTGCACCCAAGGGCAAGTTTCTATCATTAGATTTTGCTTGTTATTTATTTATTTATTTATTTATTTTGCTTTTTAAATAAGATATGCTCAAATCTAAGAATGGAGAAACAGCTCCTAATAATGGGAAACACAACAGACTGGAAATCTAGGTGCCACACCCAGGTAAGTCACTTCTTACCCATATAGCCCTAAGTATGTAATATCTCTGAATCTGAGTTTTTTCAACTGTGAAATGAAGATAGTAATACCAAATCTCCTTCCCTTACAGAATGACTAGGAAATTTTATAAGGTAATGCATAAAATGTGAAGTATTTTACAAGTGTAAAGTATTAATAACAACACCAATAAAAATAAGGTCACTGTAAAACATCAGGGACATCTGTACATCTTGCATAAATCTGCCTTGCAGAGGGATAATAATGTTTTAGCTGCCCCCTTTTTGTTTAAGCAGAGATCTAATGACTAGCTTCCAAAAGGCCATGAAAATAGCCAAATTGTCCCAGAGATGTAATTACTTCAGAATATTTGCACTTGTAAAGTTATGACTTTTGCAAGAGGGAAAAATGAACTCTGTGTTCTTTAGTTCTTTGGTATTTTCCTGAGAATGATGACCTTCATTCTAGCATTGCTCTATGGGAGCCACCAGTGACATACACTTATTTAATATTAAATTAATTGAAGTTAAATAAAATTTCATTTTTTGCTGCACTGTCATACTAACCTCAAATAACTAGTGGCCCCAGTGGCTTGTGACCACCACCATGGACAGTGCAGATTGAGACTATCTCCATCACAATTTGAGAACATCTTGTTAAGAGAAATAAGCCAACTCAGAAAGTCAAGAGTTATATGTTTTGTTTTGGGTTTGTTTGTTTGTTTCCTCAGATGCAGAAACTAGAGAGGAAAAAGGAAAAGAAAAGCGGAGGCAGGGAGGAATCTCATGAAAACTGAAGGGAGTTCAGGAGAGTAGAAGAAAGAGACGGGGGAATGGAGGAAGAGAGGGAAAGGAGAAATACTGGGGTATGATACTGGCGAAATTATTTTGTAATGTTGTGTGCATGTATGAACACAAAAAACGAATCCCATCATTATGCACAACTATAATGAATCAGTTTTTTTAAATATGGGGAAAAAAAGAGAACATTTCCATCATAGTAGGCACTATCAGTGGTAAGAAAGTCAGGCTCTTCTGGCATGTAGGTGGGGAGGGAAAGAAAGCATGTGCTTTCTAATTTAAGCTTTCCAATTTCAGCTCTGCCTTTTACTGAGGCAAATGACTTTACCTCGCTAAGACTCGATTTTCTTCATCAGTAAAATGGGGCCAATAATAGTAATTCCGCTGCATAGGGTAACTATGAAAATGAAGTGAAATAATAAGTAGCGAGCATACTCTATGCACTCAATAAATGTTATTTATTACTATATTTTCATCAAGTCTAAGAGGCAGAACTTTTCACATTTTAACATATCTCAAATTCGTATGTAATTTCTAATCAGTGCCAAAAGAAACTTGGCAGAGGAGGAAGTTGTGACATAGAAGTCAGAGCCGGCACATGTGCAAATTTAGCATGTGTGGAGAAGGTTATAGATTCATCTGAGTCTCACCTAAGCTGAGATACAAGCCTTGTTAGCATGGCATGTAGTTGAACCTTATTTTAAATTTGGATCCTAATTGTCATTTAAAATGTCTTTGAAGAGAATATATTAAAATTTAACAGAGAAACAAATGATTATTGTCTTTGCAGAATATTGTCATGCTCTACACAGTATCATTAAAGGCAGTGGAAATTGCCAAATCTCTTGGAATTGTCATGAGTTTCTCAGAACTAAGAAGATTTGGTGATGTCTATCTTTTAAAAATCTTAATTGATACATAATTATACACATTCAGGGGATACAGTATGACATTGTGGATACAATGTTTAATGAGGAAATCAGGGTAATTGGTATATACATCACCAGTAATATTTATCATTTCTTTATGTTGAGAACATTCAAAATCCTCTCTACTAGCTATTTTGGAATACACAATTGTCAACCATATTTATCCTACTGTACTATAGAATATTTGAAGTTATTCCTTCTATCCAACTGCATTCTTATACCTGTTAAATGATTGTTGTCCTTGAGTCCCAAAATATGGTCACTCTGATATCATCATCCATCCATCAGAAGAAATCTCCAACTGACCCTTAGGAACTGTTTAATAATGATGTCCATGAATAGGTAATTCAATTAAAAGGAAAAAACATAAGGATGATTTTAACCACATAGGAACTGTTCAGGAGCCTGAAATACTGCAGTGTGCCTTGAAAGTAGTCTTGATCTCCTGAATGTGCTAAAGAAAAGCAGATGATAAAACCAGTCCTGAGGGGCTGGGGTTATGGCTCAGCAGTAGAGCACTTGCCTAGCTTGTGTGGGGTGCTGGGTTCGATCTCAGCACCACATAAAAATAAAATAAAGGTATTGTATCCAACTAAAAAACAAAATTTAAAAAAAAAAAAAACAAAAAAACAAGCAGGTCCTGAGGAATGAGGGGGAACCACCACCATGCTACAGAGGACTCCAAATAGACTCAAGAGAGCCAAAAAAGGTTAGGCCCAAACCAAATTTATGTCCTGAAGAATGTACAACTATCGAGAGAAAAGAAAGCTGTGTAACTACATAGGTGCTTGATTTTTCAGAAAAGTTGTTATTAAGTCCATTATGCAGCTAGCAACTTATGCAGTCTGGTATCAAGGAAATGTGAGATTATCAGGACATATGTGACAGAAGACAAACATAAGCCAAGCCGGGCGCGGTGGCGCACGCCTGTAATCCCAGCACTTTGGGAGGCTGAGGCAGGAGGATCGCGAGTTCAAAGCCAGCCTCAGCAATGGCGAGGCACTTAGCAACTCAGTGAGACCCTGTCTCTAAATAAAATACAAAAAAGGGCTGGGGATGTGGCCCAGAGGTCGAGTGCCCCTGAGTTCAATCCCCGGTACCACAAAAAAAAAAAAAAAAAAAACATAAGCCACCACCTCTCCTAACCTTAGCATAGAGGATGGAATTGATTTTGTGTTTTCCCCCCCTTGTTCAGTTTCATTGTTATCAATATATTCCATCAAGTCTGAAAACTTAGTTAAAAGCACATAATTAGCAGCCACTAAGAAAAAAAAAAAAACCTTCCAATTAAACTAATTAAAATGCCTTCTTATCATCTAATCGAGGCTTTTTATTTTCTACTTACTGAAATGATTTCTTAAAACTTGTTTTCATAGACTTCTGTGTATCCACAAAAAGAAAAAATATTAGCAAAAATATCATTAAGCTACTATAAAAATTCCTCTCATTAAAGATCCCAAAAGGCCTTTCCAAGCTCATCATGCAAATGTCATACCTGCATACTCTGGATAACATTGACAAGGATTGGAGAGACTCCCTTGTGAGTCAGCTTAAAACAGCTTCAGAACTGGGGTGAGTGGGTGGCTCCACAAGTGGAGAGGAAGCAGGGTCTCTCTCCTCCAAGACAGCCAAAGGCCTCCCAGTCAAGAAATATCCTGCAAGCCTGGGGACATCCAAGCTTCTCTCACAGAAGCCGTTCTACCATGGCAAATCTGTTTTCTGACACATTTACCAAAATAATATTACTGGGCTTGGGGTTTTTATTTTTATGATTTTGAAAGGTATTCTTGTTCATTATAGATTCAGGAAAATAAGAACAAAATGTGAATTGAAAAGTGTCACAGCATTTTATCATTGTTAGCAATTTGATATTATTCCCTCCCATCGTTTTCTGTGCATTGATTAAGCTAATATTGCTCATGTACTATTAGTTATTGTTTTTACTTGATATTTCACAAAGCCAAAAACTATTCTACTAAAAATTTTAATGAATTCAGCAGGAATCACTTTTATACTCAAAAGTATTTGATTTTTGTGTTTTTCCACATAATTTATTGAAATATTATATATTATATAGAACTTGAAAAAGTGTGCCATTATTCACTGTGGAATTTTCTTCCCAAGGGCCAACCACCAGTGTTGATACTGGAAATATCTTTGATACTGGAAATATCTTTGATATTTCCAGAAAACACAACACAGAGTCCTTCTTCAAATTTCTTCTTGGTTTGTTCTATTAAATATCAAGAGGTTATGGTTAGTGGTCCAGGCATGAAAGAATCAAATTTACACCCCTCGATTCTATTTCTGTCTTTCAGCACAGTGACTTTTCCTTTCAATACACAATCATAGTGAAATTTTTATGAAAGAAAAAAATGACAATTAAACACAACACATGTAATAACAACAATGGACATAACACAATTGAAGTGGTAACAATATAAATAACCAAGACAAGTTTGCACAAGCTGAGGCAATGACAACACTGTCACTACTGTCTCCTGAGAAATTACTCAATGCCTTTGATAATAAGATGCATCTTGATTTGAATTTCTGAAAGAAAAATGCTATCTTCAAAATCAATGAGCATCATTTTATAAGGAAATATAAAGGACATGATGAATTAATACCACAGGGATCCAATCAACAAACCCTGGACTGCAGGAAACTACAGTTCAAATAAGCCAGTTGCTTCAAAAAATAAATTTTGGGGGAGCAGAAATAAAAAATAAATTAAAAGTGACTCTTAAGACATTTTGAAATATATCAATCTCAATGCACTGTGATATTCATATTTGAAAATTTGACTAGTGATCAAATATTTGAAAATATCTGAGAATTATTATTAAATTTCAGGTGTAATAGTGATATGATGGCTATGCACTTTTTTTGGAAGAGTCCTTAACTTTTTTTTTTTTTTTTTTTTTTTTGTAGTGGTAGATGGACTGAATGCCTTTATCTTATTTGTTTGTTTTTATGTGGTGCTGAGAATCGAACCCAGTGCCTCACATGTGCCAGGTGAGTGCTCTACCACTGAGCCAAAACCCTAGCCCAAAAAAGTCCTTAACTTTTAGCGTTATGTGTTGGAATGTTTATAGAGCAGAAGACATGAAACCTGAAAATTGCCTCAAAATAATGCTGGAGGGTAGAAGTGCACAGAGGTGTGGTAAAGAGTCTTCTAGAAAGGCCCCCAGTGAACCTCCTGGTACATGATCCCCTCCCCCTGGATGTGGGCTGGATCTAGTGACTTTTTTCCTAAGGACTAGAATATTTCAAGGGTGCCACTTTTGTGACACAGTGACATCCCTTCTCTCTCACTGTCTCTTGTTCTCTTTCTGGGTGGCACTCTGATGAAGCAAGCTGCCATGATGTGAGATGCTCTGTGGAGTTGCCCAGATGGAAAGAGACAGGACATGCGGAACTGAGTGCTGTGGACAACCACTTGAGTAAGCTAGGAGATGAATCCTGCCCATGTGAGTCGTGAGATGACTGCAGCCTTGTAAGAGACCCAGAACCAGCGCACTCAGGTGAGCCCAGTGCAGAGACCAAATCCATAGAAACTGTGAGATAACACATGCATGCTGTTTCAAGCTGCTAAATTTTAGAATAATTCATAATTTCATCATAATAGTTCATAATATTCATAAATTTTTCCAATAAATAACCACTGCAGTATGAGACAAAACTGGCCATAGTTTGATGACTCTTTGGGCTGGATGCCAAGTCCGTGGGGGTTCATTTACTATTCTTTCATTTTGTATATGTCTGAAATTCTTCCATGATAAAGAGTTCTTAAACAGGAAACAGTGAGGAGCTGGGGTTGTGGCTCAGGGGTAGAGTGCTTGCCTAGCACATGCGAGGCCCTGGATTCAATCCTCAGCACCACATAAAAATAAATAAAGGTATTAAATACAACTACAACTAAAAATTAAATATTTTTTTTTTAAAAAACGAACCAGTGAACTATGGTAACAACAATTCACTACCCCTCCAGTCCTCCACCACTTAATGGGAGCACTTATTTTCTATATGGATAAGGGTTATCTATATCTTCTGTTTTAGTGTGTTTCTGACTCTGGTTTGTTGAGAGGGCTCCATAAGTCAGGAAACATTTATTGAGTATCTACTAAGTACTAATGAGGAAACGACCTGATGCAAATGACCTGAGAGGAAAAAAAAACACTAAGAGAAAAGACCCTTCTAAGATTACTTTTATATCCAATTTGGAGAATGGCAAGAGAACAAATTAAGATGAACCAAAGTAATGATCAAAAGAACGTGCATATAAAGAAGCAGGAGGGAGTTCTGGCACTAGACTAAGAAAACATAGATGAGGGCAAATTTGTTAGTTCATTTTCCAGGCTGTGGATTCCTTGGTGTTTCTGTTTTCATTTAGTTTTGTTTTGTTCAATCTTCTTGAATTTTGGCTATTTCGCTAGTTTTTAAACCTCTACTGGCAGAGCAAGAGAGAAAAAAATGTAATGAAGTAGTCAGATATTTCTCCTTGTCAACACATGTAGAAAATGTTAGAGATCATGGAAACAAATAGAAAAAAATTAAACATTGAGTTAATTAACGCAAAGTGAATATTGAGTGGGGATTTGGGCTCCTACTGAGCATGCAGCTTGCCGATACATTATAGGTCTAAGTTTATAAGGTCACAGCTCGATAAAATTTAACAAGTGTTTTAGGAGAGATATAAAATGTTTTTTTATCAAACCCACACGTAATTTTCTTATCTTCTTTTGACAGGGATAATTTTAAATTAGCTATTTGCCACTTTGTTCTCACAAAACGATTATAGAATATGACTCACTGAGGCCTAAATTAAGTGAAAGTGCTAGAAAGAAATCTGCTAAGCATTGGCTGTGGAGGACCAGTAAAAGTTGGTCCATGGGAGAAGGTCTCTTTCTATTGTGATCCAGTCCAAGGAGAAAGACACGGTATAGGTAGTTCAATAGGCAGGCTGGGAGTGGGACCACCTGGGCTTGAATTCAAGCTCTGCCACCTGCTGAGGGTACATGCTCAGCAACGTGCTTTAAATGCTCCAGGCTTCAGTGTACTTATCTGACAAGAGTCTGATGATCATGTAGTTAACATCCACATTTGTTAAGGATCAAAAGTGACATAACACGTATCAGTGACTTAGCCCAGAGCTAAATTGTTTAATAAATAACAGCCACTGTCCCTCTCTCCTATTATTGTTATTATTACCAAAACCAACAATAGATGAGCTACCTGAACTACCCTGAGCTACCTGAACCCTACTCAGGACGTACCTATGTGATTATAGTAGAGACCAACACACCTCCCATTCCTTTTCAGTTGACATTTTGACGTTAAAATGGGAGGTAAAGTTAGGAGGGTGTGTTTATGCACAGAATTTGCTTTTTGTGATACTACAGTACAACATACTAGAATCCTAGTATCCCCCTCATCTGGTGGAGGTGATTGTGCCCCACGGTGGTCCCCAAGGAACATTTGGCAATTTGACACAACTGGAGACATTGTGATTGTCATGACTACAGCGGTACTGCTGGGATCTAGTGTTAGAGAACAGGGAGGCTATTAAACCTCCTAAAATGCACAGGACTTTCTCCCAAACAAAGAGTTTTCCAACCCCAAATGGCAAGAGTGCCAAGATTGAGAAACTCTTCCCTAGCAAAAGCAAAGAACAGAATTCTCCTTTTAATTGGCTTTTAAAGGTTTTTGGCAAGCATTTAACAATAACCCAAACTGCTTTTAAGCTCTTGCACTTTCATTGGAGGGACCTACTCATGATTCTTTAATCAGTCTGAGTAAGCTTTCAGAGGGCCTCTTCCCGATGCTCTTAACTAAAACACACTTGACTTTGAAGAAAAAGAGGGAAAGGATGGGTTTGTCAAGAGTAAACAAAAACCTCAGATGACTCTTCAGTGCTATGACCTGAAATATTGACATACACTATACAGATCATACATGTGTAGCACATAAATACACATGATGCACCACTTTAAACTTCCTTATCTCTAGAGCTTGCGGTCTACCTAGTGCAACCCTACTGAAAGCTAAGGGTGGAGAAGAAGGAGAAATTGAGCTCTGCTGCTATCTCTTCAGTAGCTCTCATCTTCCAACCAATCCTCCTTTCCACTGCAATCAAAACACTTCTTACAGTCTCTGTGGATGTTTCTACACTGAAAACCAACAGGAGAACACTACCAACATCAGCTACCACAGGTCTCACAACACCTATTATTTGAAGAGTCTGAAACTAAAAACCCTATTTTTTCCACATGGAAAATATTTGAATGGGCTGTCAAAAAGCCTCTCAGAAATGCACCCGTCCAACAGCAACAAACCCTGTGCAAACAAATCAAGTGGTGCAGAAATCCTTTGCACGAGATGATAGGAGAGGCCTGCATGCTGACACTGTGGGCGAGCCAAGTTTTCATGTACTTGGATGGCTGACCTCCAATTTCTGACATATTCATTATATTCCAGCATGTCGGCTGCAGATTGCATTGAAGTGATGACAGCTACAAGACAGCCAACGAGGAATATGGCCATTCTGGCAACAGGTGGCCTTTCACTTGTACTGGGAAAGTTAATCTAGTTTATCATCAAAGTATATTATGTTCAAGGAGTGTCATGTTTTGAGAGCTCTAGTGACAGATCAAATAGAGAGCGCATTCTTCCGTGGAACCTGACATTTGGGGGAGACCAACCCTTTCAAACCACTTCATTGTTTATGCTTGATTCAGGCCTGTTAAGCTACTCAGTTGCTTCAAGGTTTACATTCCAGTTTCCAAATGATGGTTTGTGTCCTCCATCAAAGACTGATGGAAGTATCCGTAATCTCACTTTCAACACTCAACTATCTCTATTGCAAGGAATTTTCAATGGTTGTAATTTGTCAGCAGAAAAATATATTGAAGAAAAAGCCAGCAACAAAAGTATGTTCCTTTTCATACACACTGTCACATTCCCCAACGAATTTTTAAATGATAGATGTTCAAATCAACTCTGCATACCTCCATTCAAATTAATTTTTAAAAATAATCTATGAAGTTAAATCATATTCAAGGAACAATGGGGGAAAAATGACCCCCTGGCTGTTACTGACTTCTCTTTGGGTTTAACCTTGGATTTTGGCAAGAAATCCCTCTCCAATCTTTCTTACATTCCCCTAAAGCCTGAGATAAATGACACTAGATGGTAATATTTATTCAATCATCTCATTGCATGGCTGCCTTCCAAGTTGGAAGGTTATGTTTTGCTGCACTTTGGACTTCATTTGAAGAACTCTTAATACTTCTAAAACATAGGGAAGCAAACAAAACGCCCATTTGCCTTGGAGAAAAAAATGTTTCATTTCCTTAAAAGTTTTCTAGCCTATTGACTCACTCACTTTATAGTCTTGGTGTAGGAGGAATGGAGTAATGTTGTTGATATTTTCATTCCTGTGTGAACACCTTTTTGCCTAGCGACAGTCCAAGACCTTGAATCTTAAAAAGCATATCTATCTCTCTAGTGCACAACCACTTTTCTGTAGTTGAAAGGATGACAACAGTCCCCCAAACACAGAAAGAAGGCCACATATTCATGATACTTCTCTCCAGATCTTGGGCTCTGTTGGAGAATCTAAGAGTAGGTATCAGGTGACTCTTCCCAGTTACTGATGATTCTGAACCATTAACGTTCCACGCAGCAATCCGTCAAGTGCCTCTTTGGGTGCTGGTCAAGTTGAAATCCTTCAGGCCCACAGTCTCAGATCACGCAGTTACTGAACACTAGAGAAAAGGCAGTATTGACACATGCAAGGATATAAGGGTGACATGATTTAATATTGTTCTGTAACTGCTTCATTCACTTTTTGCTTAAAATACAGACTAAGCACTTTGTTTCATTTAAAGAATATCTTACATAGGAATTAGTATGTTCAAACATTGTTCTTAGTACTTTATCTATATATTAAGATATTTTTAATTAATGTTTATTTTAATTAGGTATATGTGACAGCAGAATGCATTTTGATTCATTGTATACAATTGCAACACAACTTTACATTTCTCTGGTTGTACACAATGTAGCACTGCACCATATGTACAGTCATACATGTACCTAGGGTAATGATGTCCATCTCATTCCACCATCTTTCCTGCCTACATAACCCTTCCTCACCCCTCTGTCCCCCATGCCCCATTAAAGCTCCTCCGTTTTTCCCATGTCCCCCCCATTACGGATCAGCATCCACTTACAAGAGAGAACATTCACTTAGCATGATATTCTCCAACTCCACTCATTTACCTGCAAATGCCATAATTTTATTCTCTTTTAATGATGAGTAATATCCCATTGTGTATATATACCACAATTTCTTTATCTATTCATCCACTAAAGGTCATCTAGGTTGGCTCCACAGTTTAGCTATTGTGAATTGAGCTGCTATAAACATTGATGTGGCTGAGTTACTATAGTATGCTGATTTTAAGTCCTTTGGGTATAGACCGAGGACTGGGACAGCTGGGTCAAATGGTGGTTCCATTCCAAGTTTTCAAAGGAATCTCCATACTGCTTTCCAGATTGGTTGCACCAATTTGCAGTCCCACCAGCAATGTATGAGTGTGCCTTTCCCCCCACATCCTCGCCAACATTTATTATTTGTATTCTTGATAAATGCCATTCTGACTGGCGTGAGATGAAATCTTTTTTTTTTTTAAATATTTATTTATTTGTTTCAGTTGTACACATGCCTTTTGGTTTGCATTTCTCTAATTACTAGAGATGTTGAACATTTTTTTATATATTTGTTGATCAAATGCATATCTTCTGAGAAATGTGTGTTCAGCTCCTTAGTCCATTTATTGATTGGGTTGTTTGTTCATTTGTTTGTTTAGCATTAAGTATTTTGAATGCTTTATATATCCTAAAGATTAGTGCTTTATATGATGTACATGTGGCAAAAATTTGCTTATATTAAGATATTAATCCTCATAAAAATCCTCTGGAGTATATGCTATTATATCCCTTTTTATAAAGGAAAAAACTGAGATACAAGAAGTTATATGACTTCCCATATAGAACTAGTAAATGGCAGACCATAGTTTTACCTGAACATAGTTTTACCTGAGTCCATGATACTAACCACCATGTTATACTATCTCCACAATAACACACTAGCAATGTTAATAATATTTAAAACTTAATGACCCTAGCTGGTCACTGTTCATGATATATTTAATCCTTACTGCAACCAAGATACAATTATCATGCCCATTTTACACATCAGAAAAACTAAGGCTTAGGAAGGCTGGATCACTTGTCTAGAAACTCACAGCCAGCACTGATGGAGCAAAGGCTGGATATTGAAAAGGGATGAAATGGGAAATTATTCCTTTCTGAAGTTTTAAGAGTTTTTATAGTTTTATAGTTTTTATTTTTAAAAAATTGGCCTAGAAACATTGGGACATTTTTGGAAGTATCATCTTTACTAGAAATGAAAAGTAAAGCTGAAATTCTGGTTTTCTGCTTATCCTCAGACTTTGAAATGTCTTGTCCCCAAAGAACTAGGAGATTAACTCCATTAAGTTAATAAGACTCTGAATCTTTAAAAATATCCAGAGCTAATTCACTTATGTTAGGAAACTCAAAAATTGAAGCCTTTCATGAAGATAAAATTACACTGCCTTTAAGAATCCCAGTGTTTATAACTCTTTTTTTTTTTAATTAGAAATGTAAGATGTGGGCTTTAGAAAATGTGATATCAAGGGATAAATCATATTAGCAAATGTTATTGTATACAAAGAATACAAAGCTTCCAGGAACAAAATAACACAAATTAAAGAAACAAAATAAAATATTAAGTTGCAAGATCACACATATGCTGGAATGTAATGCAGTCATTTAAAATTATATTTATGCTGGGCACAGTGGTACACACCTGTAATCCCAGCAACTCAGGAGGCTGAGACAGGAGGATTGCAAGTTCAAGGATAGCCTCAGCAACTTAAAGAGGTCCTAAGAAATTTAGTGAGACTCTGTTACCAAAAGAATAAAATAAAATAAAAGGGGCTGGGGATGTAGCTTGGTGATAAATTGCCCCTACATTAAATTCTTAGTACCACCCAAAATAAATATATTTATTAGTATTTTTATGGCTTGAGGTAATATTCATTTATGTTATAAAGAAAGTAGCATATAGGTCTATGTAGTAAATATAATAAAAATCTCAAAAAAAAATCTATTCATTTAGCAATTTACAGGCATAGATATTTCAAGTAGAAAATGTACCAATATGTTAACAAAGGATACTCTTGGATGTTAGTGAAGCCAGATTTAAAGAATTTTAGTGAGTGTGGTTGAGTAAATCTGGTCTAATATGGAGTCTAATAAAGAAAATGGAGTCATTCTGAGCCCCAGGAAACCAGAACAACAACTGGGAGATTGAAATGTTAATGTCCCCAAGGTCCAGGCCCATCCTAAAGAACTGTTACTGGAGCAACTCCCAGCAAAACAGAGATATGCTAATCAAATTACCCTAGGCCCTACTTGCTCAGATCACTTCTCACTGGACCTATGGGCCCACCTCTCTTCCACCTTTTGACCTTCTCACCTACATCCCCCATCACATGCAGGATAGAAGGAGGTAAGCAAAATCAAGCTCAGGAATGTGAGAAGACAAAAGAAGACCTTAGATATAAAAGGGAGAAGACCTCCCCTTCCCGTGGATTCCCATCTTTTGGGTCCCCTTCTTCCTCCAGGGGAAAGTCTTTTCTGCTATGCTTTAATAAAGTCTTTCACTTTCCAGTCTACCCTTGCCTTGGTGAGTTTCTTCCGTGTTCTACTTTAACATTCAGGGAAGCAAGGACTCATCATGGTAAATGGTGGGGGTAACATAAGGATTACAAGTGATGTTTACATTCTACTTTTTACTCTTTGTATTTTGCAAATTTCCTGCAATATAGCATATTACTTTCATAGTCAGGAAAAACTAAAGTAATTATAAAACTATTGAATAACAATCCCCTCTGCATAGGTCCTTACCTGGGGCACTGTTCCTTTGTAGCCCAGGGCCCAGTCATCCTAGAGACAGGTTTATAAACTGGACTGAACTCATTCAGAGGATTAATAAATGGGGGAAACACACAACATAAAGGAACAATTAAAATTTTTGTTCAAAGAGCCAGGGAAACAAATGAAGTCAATCCATTAACGTAGTACACATACATATATGAACACAACAGTTTCTACCCTATGCGGGATGTGGAGCGAAGTCTTCAGTCTGGAAGATCAGAAGCAGAAGAGGATTGCTGAAAGCAAAGTTAAGAGTAAGTTCAGAAAGTATCAGGCTTCACAGAAAGCCACAATTTCCCTTCATGGATTGCTGGCACGTATCCGAGCTGGTCACAATGACTTAAAGCAAGCATGCAAGGCTGGACCTGCTCATTTTTTGTTTCCTAACACAACCAAGTGAGCCAGTTACAGAGCAGAAAGGCATAAATCTTTGACACCTAGAACAGAATTGCTCAAGGAGCCAATTTTTCCTGTCATATCACTAAAATTCAGGACAACTCCAGCATCCCAAGAAACACTCAGACACTTAGGTCTGACCCAGAACAAGATTGGCAAGCCTAATGGCCACTGCTGCTTTCAGAAGGCTAAACAAGGCGGGATTTGGGACAATTTAACAAAAGAAAATCTTGAGAAACTTAGAGATTCTAAGAAATAAATCACTCTTATATAAATTATCCAAGTTACAGGGAATCATGAGACGTTCTCAGATAGAGTCGAAATTAGCATAGTTCAAGGGAATCCCTGATCAAGAACCAGGCAAGAAGTAATGATTATCCCACCTGCAAGGATAACAAAAGACATTGAGCTTGTCCAGATACAGCTGCAAGTGCTCAGAAATACTACTGGTAATGCTTCATGTCTATAAAGTCTTTTCCTTTCTAACCAATTATCTTTCTTTTAGTTATTCTTCAGTTTTCTTTTGTTATTCAATTATTTCTTGCATATATTCTGGTCAAAGTATGTGGACTATTGATGATCAATATTGTGAATTAGATAAGTGATTTTATGGTTCAGGATATGGATAGATTTTATAAATGTTATATTCATGCTTAAAAAATCATGGTCTGCAAGAATCTACACATTTGCATTTCGTTAAACTTATTAAATGGGCCATTCAAATCTTTTATACTCCATTTTTCTTTTGGCTTGATTAATTCATTAATGGGAAAAGTACATTACAATGTGTTGTGGTTTGCATGTGAGGTTTCTCCCAAAAGCTCACATGTGAGACAATGCAAGAAGGTTCAGAGAAGAAATGATTGGGTTGTGAAAGCCTTAACCCAATCAGTGATTTAATCCTGTGATAGGGATTAACTGAATAGTAACTGAAAGCTGATAAGGTGTGGCTGGAGGAGGTGGGGCTTGGGGGTGTGGCTTGGGGGTATATATTTGTATCTGGCCAGTGGAGTCTCTCTCTCTCTGCTTCCTGATCATCATGTGAGCTGCTTCCCTCTGCCACACTCTTCAGTCATAAAATTCTGCCTTGCCTTGAGCCCGGAGGAATGGAGTCTGCTCTCCATGGATTGAGACCTCTGAAACCATGAGACCTCAAATAAATTTTTCCTCCTCTACACTTATGCTGGTCAGGTCTTTTAGTCATAGCAGTGAAAAAGTTGACTAACACACAGTCCATACTAGGACTATAATGTCACCCTCTCCTCCTTGAAATTATATCATTTTTCTTTCAGTATTCTATGTCAACTTCCAAATTTCCTACCCATATGTGTTCCTTCTATGGTTTCCCCCACATCAGTTACTGACAACTCTTATTTTCCCAGTTCTCAAATGAGAAAGCAGGGGTATTTCTTCCTTCTTTTTATCTCACACCAAATCCTTAGATTCCATTTTGAAATCTACTCAGAATCTGATTCCTTCTTCTCACCTCTAGTGGCCTAAGCCACTGTCATCCTTCATCTGGACTATTTCTATAACATGCTTCCTTTCTTGCCCTCTGAACAGTCCAAACCCTACATCAAGCCCAAGTGAGCTTTTTTTAAAATACAAGTCATATCATGTTATACCTTTGCCCACAGGCCTCCCATTTCACTCTAAAAACATCCAGAATTGCTAGAGTGGCCATCTGATCCACTACTCCCCTTCTGATATCATTTCTCACCTGTTTCTTCATCACACATTCCACTCCCATGACACTAGCCTACTCGCTGTTCCATGAACACTTTTAGCACAATTAGAATAAAAGACAGCAGGAATTTTTGTCCATTTTGTTCATCAATGTGTTCCCTGAACCTAGTTCATGGTTTGACACAGAATATCCTTTAATTAGTATTAAATAAATGAGTGAGTAAAATTTGGGAATCTCTATTATTATAAGCAAATATTACTTAGAATTCTTGGTAAATTATAGGATAGGCTTGCAACCCTCCTTCTTGGAGCAAATCCTGAATGAACTTCAACAAAAAGCAGACCACAACAAAAGTTTAGTCCATGATTCTCACAGCCTCCAAGGCTGTACCTGACCCAGGGATATCCATATAGGAAAGAATGAAATTGAGACCTTATCTCACACCATACGCAAAAATCAACTCAAAACATAAGACCTGAAACAGTAATACTACTAGAATACTACTAGAAGAAAACAAAGAGTAAAAACTACACAATATTTGGTCTGGGCAATGATTTTCTTTTTAGATTTGACCCCAAAGACACAGGCAGCAAAAAGAAAGATATACAAATATAATTATATCAAATAAGAAACATTTGTGCATCAAAAGAAATAATTAACAGAGTAGAAAGATGACCTACTAATGGGGAGAATATATTTGCAAGCTGTACATCTGATAAGGAACTCATGTAACTATAGAAAGAAAACAAATAATCCAATCAAGATGCATGAAAAAAATGTTCAGCATCACTAATGATAATGGAGGTGCAAATTAAAACCACAATGAGATATCATCACACACCAAAACCTGGTAGAATGGCTATTATTGAAAAGACAAAAGACAAAACATGTTTGCAAGGATGTGAAGAAAAGGAAACTTTTGTTCACTCTTGGTGGAAATATAAACTAGTACCACCATTAGGAAAATAATATGGAGGTTCCTTGAAAAGTTAAAAATAAAATTACTGTATGATCCAGCAGTCCCATTTCTGGATATTTACCAGAAAGATTTGAAATTAGTATGTTGAAGAAATGTCTGTACTCCCATTTTCATTGCAGCAATATTCACAGTAGCCAAGTTGTAGAATCTACCTACGTGTCCATCGAGGATAAAGAAAATGAGCTATTCACACACAATAGAATACTAGTCAGTCCATACAAAGGAAAGCATCTGTCATTTGCAAAACATGAATGGAATTAGAAGACATTATGATAAGTAAAATGAGCCAAACACAGAGAGACAAATACTGCATGTTTTCTCTTACATGTGGTATCTAAAAAAATTAAACTCACAGAAGCAGACAGTAGAATATCAGCCACCAGAGACTGTAAGTTAGGGGTAGGAGGAATATGGAGATGACTGTCAAAGGAGCACAACACCTTAGTTATAGAAGAGGAATAAGTCTAAATGTTTTTAGATCAATTGCACATTATGCTAAATATTGCTAATGATTGGGCACTATGCATTTAAATTTTTCTAAAAAAAAATTTTATTTAAACTTGTTCAAAAATCATATTTCTTTCTTTCTTTCTTTCTTTCTTTTTTAATTTTTTTTTAGTGCCAGGTATTGAACCAGTACCTCATGGTACTGGTGTTTTACTAAGCATGCACTCTACCACTGAGCTACATCCCAAACCAAAATCATATTTCTTAAAAAAGTATTTCCTCGGTCTGTCTCTCTGTCTCTGTCTCTGTCTCTGTCTCTCTGTCTCTCTGCCTCTCCCCCACCTCTCTCTCTCTTCCCCTTCCAACATGGTTGCTCAACATGTTTTTAATACATATTCTGAGAACTGATGAACAGTAGGCAATGAATCTGATTAAAGAGCCTGTGAATACCATGAGGCATCTACATCTATCACCACTACAGACAATTCAAGTCCAAGTTCTGCAAAGCATAGGAAATCTGGTGAGGAGAAGAATGCAGAGAAAAGTTTCTTTCTCATGAAATATGTTTGTTCATGGACTAAAAACTTTTACATCTTTTTAAAAATAATCTGCTTTTTCCCAAATATTGAGAGCAGGCACTATTCATATAATTTTGAAATCCCAACAATTCAGAAATGGAAAAACAAAAATTTGTTTAAAAAAAGAATAAATTTGTAATGTTCTCATAAAAAATTAAATATTTGAGGCAATGGACATATAAATTAGCTTTAATGATTCCACATTGTATTTGAAAATCACAACATCGCTTTTTTCTTTTTTCTTTTTTTTGCAGTACTTTGGATTGAGCCTAGAGAGCTCTACCACTGAGCAACATCCCCACTCTTTTATTGAGACAAGTTCTCACTAAGTTGCTGAAGCTGGTCTCAAACTTGCAAACCTCCTACCTCAGCCTCTCAAGTGTTTGGGATTACAGATGTGTACCACCAGGCCCAGCCCTACTGCCACTTTATAACTCATAAATACATACAACTATAATTTGCCAATATGTTAAGTAATAAAAAAATTAAAAATATATTGGCCATGTGATATTAAAGAAGCTATTTTTAAAACTAATTTTTCCAACATCATAAAATTTAAAAAATAAATAAATTCTGCTGGAATGAAAAGTTAATCACCCTACAGAGGTCCCTTTGTCCCTAAAGATGATATGTATTTTGTCTGGATTAAGTATAGGTGTGGTGGCTTTTGAGCTAATATTCTATGATGTTGTCTTTTTTTGTTCCTTTCCACTCAGCTTTCCCAAATCCTTATATTTAAAATGTCATTTCTAAACAATACACATCTAATTTGGTATTTTTCATGCAATCGGAAAAGTCATTGACTTTCAACTTTCAAGTTTAGACCATTTTCATTTATTTATTGTCTTATTTGTGTTCATTTCTGATTTTGTTCCTTATGTGTGTGATGCTTTCTTGGACTGTCTTTTACTGGTTCTTTTAAGAAGCTTCCTGACCAAGTGTCATGACCCTCTAGATATTCTTTCTGGCTGCTTTTAAGATTATTCCTTTGAAGTTGATGTCTTTCTGTATTTCGCCTAGTTCACGATGAAGTATAGTGGTATGGATTGTTAATTATAATCATCTTAAAGTTACTTACCTTAAAGCACCACTTTTGTTAATATTAGTCCCTCAAATTCTAAAGGTTTTTAATTCAGTTGTTTGTTGAATCTGCTAATTCTTGGTTTGGGTGAGTTCTTTCCTTGTAAGTTTTATTGTTCAGGAATATAAATTCATGTTCAGATGGACATTTTAAGTGGAATAATTGAGGAAATGGGTTGATATTATGTTCCCCTCTACAAAAACTTCATGCTTACTTTTGTTAAGACACCAAGTGATATTACCAAAGAGACCAATTTTCATTGTAAATTCTTGCTGGCAGATTACTAATCATTTAAGTAGTGTAATAAACCCACGTGAAAAGATACTCCTAATTATGAAACCTCACTTTTTCTCCCACCCAGAATCCAAGTTAAAAAGACAGATACAAATATTCTTGCCTTTCACTGGACTGGTGGGTGGCTTGGTGATTTGGTGTACCTTTCTTTATGTTTGTTTGTTCCCCTACTATGACTCTCATTTGGGTACTTTCTGTTAAGCTCCTAGATGTGGAGATTTGGGGTAAAGTCAGTTTCTCTTTCAATTCCTCTTCTTCCATAGACTACATTCAGCTCCTATTTTCTTCTTAGAGGTCATTAAAATACAGGCCCATAGTTTTAAACCCAACACTTCCAGGCCAAAGCAGACAAAATTAATTGTCCACACTCAACTCAGTGTTCTCAATTTCCTCTTCACCTTTGGTCCCTAGAATTTCTTTAACTGTCCTGAGTGTTCATCTTTTCATTTAGAAATGTGTTTTTTGTTTGTTTGTTTGTTTGTTTGTTTGTTTGTTTTTTGGGGTTTTTGTTTTGTTTTGTTTTTGTCAGCTGTTTAATCACCCAAAATTTTGTTGTTATTTTTATGTCATCTAATTTGCCAGAAATTGAAATTCCAGTCAACTATCTCTAAAATCTAGTATTTTATTTCCTTTTACACATTTTTGCTGCTCAAGCTCAAGCACCCTTTAACATGGAATTTCCTTTCAATATTATTAGAGATGTCCTCATTCTTTATGGTTGGAGTTGGTACAGTCCACTTCTGCCTTGATTTGGCTCTATGCCTGGTTGAGATTTTTTTTTTCTGGCTCTTCCAAATCAATCTTCTTTTCTTCTTTCATAGGTATCAACTTTTAACATGAACTTTAGGATCTCTCCTCCTGTCCTTTTTATCTTTCATAGACATTTTCCCCTATATATTTTCAGTATATCTAATGTGGTCTTGGCATCTGCTTCTCAGGGGATTCATTCAAAGCAGCATGCTCACTAAAAATGAGCTTAGTCTTTTATGGCTGTACATCCTTGTCTCACCAATTTCATGACACTTGCTTAAATTCCAACAACTTCTCTGATTTCTATATCTCCATGAAGAATTCTATATCTTCATGGAGATGGTCTGCTGTAAGAGCCTTAATGAGGAGGTAGCTAGGATGGCGGCTGTCTGAGAGCAAAAGAGGAGGCATTTAATTGTTTTCTCCTGACCTTATTGTAATCAACTAAGAATCTTTCTGTGTCCGTGAACACTGTGTGACGCACCTGCAAGTTGAGCTTGTGACACGTATATACTTGTTAAGGTGAAGAGTATTTAACCAGGTAGAGTTGGAGTTGGGGGTGGTTGTTGGGGTTGGAGTTGGAGAGAGAAGTCAGCAGAGAAGTAAGAATAAAGAACCTACTCATTCCCAGTCTGCCTCCAAATTCTTTCCCATGGTATCATTACTGCAGTCGGCAGCAGCTGCAGGCGGCAACAGTCTGCCATTGTTATTATCATTCACCAAGACTTTATGTGCTACAAACTCTGATTTAAAGAAACCACAAGCCTGATGTGGTGGCACATGCCTATAATTCCTGCTACTCAGGAAGCTGAGGCAGGAGAATAACAAGTTTGAGGCCAACCTGGACAATTTACAAGACCCTGTCTTAAGAAAGATGGGGACAAGTGCTGGGGTAGTAGCTCAGTGGTAGAGCACCCCTGATTTCCATCTCTTGTACCATAAAGAAACCACAGATCATATATTGAGGATCAGTGTTCTGACTGTGGGATAATCTTCTTATATATGTGTGGAATTTCCTTGAAGAATCACCAAACTAGAAAAACATTCTAGAACCTCTAAGAGCTTGGTAGAATGTGAGGTTATTTGGGCAGGACGCCCTTCCTGGACTGTCCATATAGGAAAGCTCTGGGCCATGCATTCCTTCCATGAGTTCCCCACATAGCCACCCCCTGGGGGAAATTCAATGGCATAGAAGTTCCCTTTCTTTCAGTAGTTCTCCTGGGTCCACATCCGAAGCAGTCAGGGTGCTTTCCTAAGATACAATCTCTAGGATGATATCTTTCAAAGTTCTATGTCTTCATCAAAGTATATCTCAAAACTGGATTAAAAATTTGGTAATTAGGTAGGCTGGGGTATACCCTCCCTGATATAGGCATAGAGTGCTTACCTAGCATGTGTGAAGCAGTGGGTTCTATCTTCAGCACCACATTTTTAAAAAATAAAATAAAATAAAGGTGTCCATCTACAACTAAAAATTTTTAAAAATTTTTTGGTAATTAGGGGCTGGGGCTGTAGCTCAGTGGTAGAGCACTTGCCTAGCATGTGTGAGGCACTGGGTTCAATCCTCAGCACCACATAAAAACAAATAAATAAATATAGATATTGTGTCCATCTACAAGTAAAAATATATTTTTTTAAAAAGTTTGGTAATTATGTAGTATTCTTTGTGACACTAGCATGATCTGACTTTTCATTTAATTGATGTTCACATAAATTATTTAATTTTATATGTTTGTGCTTTGCCTCCTTCATCTGGATTATTCTTTGAATTTACGAATTTACTTTGTATATCTTTCTGTACCACACAACATTGATGATCATTAAATATTTGTTAAGTCTTCAAATTAAAACCTAGGAATGATTTCCTTTCCTACTCTCTTGATTATTCACCAGATTTCCCAAAAGTTAAACTAATTTTCAAAAAGAAATATGCAGAATTATGTACTTTTACTAGAAGTGTGCATGCACATAAAGCAATTCTGAAGTAATCATAATAATAATTCTTTTTATTTCCAAAACAAAAGTTTAATTTACTATTATATAAACTGATTCATATTTTGAAATTACCCATAGGTGTAATCTTTTTAAAAATATATAAAACAATGCCTATTAGTTTATTAGCAGTTTAGAAAATATATTCAATAAAGAAATTACATAACTCAATTTATTTCTTCAATTTAAAGCATTTCAATATTAAACAGCCATCTTAGCTAACTAATTTTCAATTAAAAGAATGCACCTTTAATTAAATAAAAAGAAATTAAGTTTTATCAACATGTTCTGTTAAAGACTAACATAATACACAAATAGCAAGGCAAGGTGAAGGGAATAAATATTCATTAACCAATGTTATAATGAATCAAATATTTATTGAATCATTTTTAATAATAATACCAAAAAAGGCTTTATATAGATTTTCAAAAATAAAAGTGAAAAGATAAAAAGAATCTGTGCTTGTAGATCCTCTTTTTAAAGAAAATGGTTTTTTCTGAGATGCTATTTTTTAAAATTTTTTTGTAGTTGTAAGTGTATAGCATACATTTATTTTATTTGTTTATTTTTGTGGTGCTGAGGATCAAACCCAGTGCCCCACACATGTGAGGCAAGTGCTCTTCCACTGAGCTACAGCCCCAGATGTAGGGATGCCATTTTATCTTAATTTCAGGAAAACTACACATCAAGATGTTCTCAGCAGTCTTATTTACAATTATTTAATTAACTACAACCTAAATACTAGCTGTGGTTTGGAAAATTCAGCAAATTATTTAACATGGATGAAATGGGATATAATTTGAAAATAAGATTGTTATATTCTAACATAAAATACTTATAATCAACAAAGTTCCTCAATACTTGAGTAATCTCTCTTCAATATTACCAGGCTAGAATAGCATTCTTGATCTTTCTCTGGCTTAGTAAAATGATCAGTAATTCGGGCAGGATACCTTCATGGTCCGTTAGTGTAGTGGAGCTTTGTTCTACAAATAGCTAGCTTTGTTCTTACCATATTATCAAAGTCAAGAGTATTAGTTCACACTGAATAAGGAAAAAATATTAACAGAGAAAGGAAAAATTCTCAAGACCATAAGAAAAGTTATCAAAAATTAAAGAAATTCACACTACAGTTCAGAGTCCAAAGCTCTTCTCCCCTTTTCATCATCTCATCCCTCAAGCTTTCTGCAGACCTCTTACAAATCAGTAGAGTTGGAGACACTTTAACATCCAATGAGAAGATAGACTATAATATGGCAAAGAACAGAAAATGCTCTGGATATTGTTATCTCTGTATTGATGAGTAACCTGATGAGTAACCTGGACACTGGAGATGGGAAGGGAACGCATTGAAGGCAGGAGTTGGGGGTTCCTATAAAGGATTCAGTTTGGGCTTGTGGAAAACAAAGGAGGAAAAGGGAAAACATCAAAGAAGAAAGCAAGCATAGGGATTTGTTGTATGTTTTCAAGTTGTTGCTTTCAGGTGACCTTTGCATTTTGGTATTAAGATTGATGTTTAAGCTGGGCACAGTGGTGCACACCTGTAACCCCAGCGGCTCTAGAGGCTAAAGCAGGAGGATTGAGAGTTCAAAGCCAGCCTCAGCAAAAGCAGCAAGGTGCTCAGCAACTCAGTGAGACCCTGTCTCTAAATAAAATACAAAATAGGGCTGGGGATGTGGCTCAGTGGTCAAGTGCTCCTGAGTTTAATCCCCCCACGAAAAAAAAGACCAATGATTAAATTGAATTGAGGCCAGCAGTTTATTGACTCTTGAGTGATAAAGGTAACTCAGAAATTCCTTTTGAATCTATGCATAATAAAAAAATCAGAATTTCTGTGAAATTCAATTTTGGAATTTTAAGAATCTCTCCCTCCCATCCTCATCTAATGCTTTGATAATGAGGTTCCCTTGTGTTAAACAAGGGAATTCGATTAGGGTGTAATACTTGGTCCACCAACCCAGCTTTATCCTGTCCTGACTCATCTCTACAGAGCCTTTGTAATCACTACCTAAATGCCAAATGCTCTCTTTCAGAGACATGCTGGTGACATCACCATGCTGGTGATGTCTTCTGGCCTGTGGAGAAAGAGGTTCCTTTCTCCATGGCAACTGAAATGTGTTGGCCACATCCTCAGAGATGGGTAAGAACATCCATGGGTAAGGACTCAGATGCATGAGTGTTCAGAAGTCTCTGTCCATGGCTGATGGACAAACTCACAGCAACTACAGTAAATTCAACATTTCTAAATTCCTTCTTATAACCCCTTCTGTCATGGTTTGGATCTAGAAATGTCCCCTGAAAGGCTCATGGTTTGAAAGCATGATGCTTGAGGAAAGAAGGTTCAGAGGTTGGCTTTTGGGCAATGATGAGAGTTGTAACCTCATCAGGGGATTAATTTACTTGATGGATTAACAATTTGAATGGACTACAGAGTGGTAACTATAGGCAAGTGGAGCATTGCTAGAGGAAATACATCATTGCCCATAGTTCTTTGAGCATGACCTCTCTCCATCTCTCCCTCTCACCCTCTGCTTCCTGGCCATCATGAGTAGGCAACTTTCTTCCACCCTGCGTTTTTGCTGTGATGTTCTACCTCACCTCAGGCCCAGAGCAATGGAGTCACCCAACCACGGACTGAAACTCTGAAATAGTAAGCCTTAAATAATCTTTTCTTTTCTAAGTTGTTCTTGTCAGGTGTTTGGTCACAGTGGTGAAAAGCTGACTAACTCAGAGTAGCTATATAACATTGTGAAGGACAGAAAATGTTGGGGGAGCACATAAATTACATGTACCAACAAAGCCCAAAACTTCACATATGTTCAATGACTTCACATTTGAATTAAATAGCAAAATATATTCACTTATAAGCATGTTATGACTTCTCACATGATAGAAGAATTTTTAGACACACCCTTCCTGAATCAATGCACAATGCATTTTATTTTCTTTTGTGTAATGTCAGGCCACTCAATTTCAATGTCACTGCCACTAGGGAACTGCTGAGAGAGGGTATAGATTAGGGAAGCTTTAATAAAATATGTATATAGTCAGCCCTCCATAATGTGTTCCACATCCATGGATTCAACCAATTTACATTGCAAATATTTGCGGGGAGGGGGGACTATGTCTGTACTAAACATGCACAGATTTTTTTTCTTGTCCCTAAACAATACAGTATAACAACTATTTACATAGCATTTACATGATATTTGGTACTACAAGTCATCTAAAGATGATTTAAAGTACATGAGAGGATTTGCATGGGTTCTATGCAAATCCTATGCCATTTTAACAGGAGGGAGGGAAAAGGAGAGGGCAAAAGGGTGAAGAAAAAAAAAGATGGTAGAATAAGATGGATATCATTACCCTAAGTGCATGTATGAAGACACAAATGGTGTGAATATACTTTGCATACAACCAGAGATATGTAAAAATGTGCTCTATAAGTATAATATGAAATGTAATGCATTCTGATGTCATTTATAACAACTTAGAATAAAAAATAAATAAATAAATTTAAAAAACAAAAAGAGATTTGAGCATCCATGGATGTTATCAGTGGCAGGGAAGGGGAGGGGGAGGGGTATGTTCCTGGAAACAATGCCCTCAGACACTGAGCAACAATCATGCAACTCTGCTGGTTTATATAGCTAAATGGTCAGTTGTGCCATATTCCCTAATTCCTCCCAAGTTAATGCAAGTTACTGAATAGAAATAAAGCAACAGAATTCAATGTGACTTTCCAGTAAGTGAACAGCCATCATCTCCCCTTTATTTCCTCACTTATGCCAGAAAATGAGCATAAAATGAATGGGACATAATCATGGAGGAGGCTTTGCAGAACTTTTCTTCTTCTTCTTTTTAAGCAGAACTTTCTGTATAACATAACAAGCAAAAAGACAAATAAAAAATATTAAACTTGGATAAAACAGTATGGTTCTGTTATATCTACATGTTATTTTTAAATCACTTCACTGGGCAGGGTGGATTGGAAGAAAATACATTCAGAAAACACTCAATATGTTTGGGTTTTAGAACGCTGGATGGTCCTTTTTATTTTATTTTTGCAACTCTGTTTATTCCAAATTCCCTAGGATAAGCAAGTATTACCCAAAACTTTTGATATATATTTTTAAAATGTAATAAGTACTTTTTAAGGAACCAGCTTGGGTAGTGATTTCAGTGGACTTTAAAATTGGTGCTTTAAAAATGTTTTTTCTTTCCTAATAAGGAATGTAATTTTCATCTCAATGTCATACATTTAATCTAAGAAAATGAGAGGAACATGGTCTCTTGGAATGAACATCTTTACCATTGAAGCTGGGTACCTTGCTCTACCTAGACCCAGTGTTAGAAAGCACCCAGCACCCCCTGGACCACTGCCCCTCTTTTCTGACATTCTGTAGACCAATTCCCTGGAGGCCAAGAAAAAAGTGGGAATTACCATGCATCCAGGAGTTTCCGTGGCCATTATGTCAGCTATATTTCTTCATTCTGCAGGATGGACAGGAATGGCTCTCCGATTATTTTAAGTCATTTTTGTGTAATTTTCAACAAAATGTCAAAACAGAAAGTATTAGTGCAATATCCCAGAAGTCATTTTTATATGGAGTGGTAGAGGGGAACATTATACAATTAAATAATATTGAAAGACTAAATACAATTGTCCCTCATTATGGGCAGGAGATTGGCTCCAGGACCCCAAAGAGGGCAAAATCTGTGGATGTTCAGGTCCATTATATAAAATTAAATGTTTTTAATTTGTAGTTGATTGTATCCTCAGATGTGGAACTCATAGATACGAAAGATCAACTGTATACAAATGGGCTATGGCCAGACCATACATAAAAATAGAACTCTGATGCACAACCTGCAGCAACCTGCTTAGGAAACCAACACCTTATCTATAATAAGCAGCTTGGGAAACCAGTCATTAAGGCTTATGGAAATCCAGCCACTATCTCTGGCAACAATCCAGAAGACTGAACAATAACTTCTATGGCAATCAGCCCCAAATGGCCAGGACTTGGTTAACAACTGACAGATTTTTTTGCCCCCAACTTAGGACTAACCAGAAAAAGTCAAATCACATAGAATGCCCCACTTGTAATTAACTTGCCTACAGCTTCCCCATGCCAACAGCCCCCAATCAATGTAGACCTGGAGTCTACCCTTCCTCCCCCTATTAAGCTTTCCCTCTCCCCCATGTGCTTTGATTCTCTGCCAAAATATAAATGCAAGTGGAAAGTGGCTGACCCTTGCTATAGAAAGCTGTGAATACTCTGCTTTTAGTTGGTCTTCATTTGCTTCCACACTATGGAAGAATTGGGAAAATGCATGACCAACTTGTGGAACAATTCATAAAAGCCAAAGGAGCTTGGAAATTAAAAAGTGTGTGTCGTGAAATTTACACCTAAATGTGACATACCAGGTAATAAACCCACCTAAACTTTACAAAGTGCTCCTGGGAGAATCACTACAGCAGCTCTTTTTAAATGTACATTCTCACATGTTCAAGCAATTTTCACTCTGTATTCCATCAATAAGTTTCTAATAAGCAGTCCCAAAATATGCTTATTTATACATGTTGTACACATAGTAAATTTTTAAAATTTAAAGGATGATACAAAGGAAAAGAAAACTACTTATATACATTCTGTGAATCATAATGACTTCATACATCAGGAGCTAATACCTTTGTTTTTGTACATTTGCAAGTTCAAAAGCCTTCTTCATAATTTTTACACTTTATGTATATTAAGGTTTAGAGAAGAGGCGTCCCCCCAAAATCTTCTGTATGAATGCAGGGATATTCAGAGGTAGAATGATTGAATTATAAGAGTTGTAATCTAATCAGTTCATCCTAGTTTAAATGGACTGACTGGTAACTATAGTCAGGTGGGGCATGACTGGAGAAGATGGTCACTAAGGGCCTAGCCTGCAAGGGCCATCGGGCCCCTCGCCCCTACTTTCTCTCTCTCCTTCCTGACCCCACTATGACCTGAGCTGCTTTCCTCTTTTGAGCCCTTGAGCCATAATGTGGTGCCTCATCTTTGGGCCCAGGGCAATGTAGATAACCATCTATGGACTGAGACCTCTGAATCCATGAGCCTTAAATAAACTTTTACTCCTCTGAGTTGTTCTTATAAGGTGTTTTGTTCAGAGGGACAAAAAAGGAAGCTAAAAACAACATCTAAGAATTAAATAATCAGTCATTCTTTTTATCTCTGTTCACGGACTTATATTAGGGGTGGGTAAAATGTCAGCTCTGCCACTTCCTTGATGTTTGCCTGTTCTCACATCATCACTATTATCATATTTTCAGTGGAGTCTTTGCAAAAATCTTCTTAGTTCACTTGCTATCTAAAAGTTGAGATGTAAGCACATAATATCATCCTGTAAAACCCCTTAAAACGTTGGCTATAAAAAGTTTCAAGGTGGGCTGGGATTGTGGCTCAGCGGTGGAGTGCTCGCCTAGCATATGCGCAGCCCAGGTTTGATCCTCAGCACCACATACAAATAAATGCATTGTGTACAAAAGCAATAAAGCAAATAAATAGATATTTTTTTAAAAGTTTCAAGGTGTTGAAAGTAAACAAATGGTCAACCTTCTATAAACATAACTTTTTTTGTGTATGTGGTTTTGGGGATGGAACCCAGGGACTGACTCTCACTCACATTAGGCTGGTGCTCTACTTCTGAGCTACATCCCCAGCCCCAGCTTTGCCTCTTTGGTGGAACACTCTGAAATAAAAGATACTAGTGCTAACCAATAAAATAAATATTAGAAAACAATGTATTTCTCATTTTAAGTAACATATTACTGGAATTAAAAGATCAGTAAATAGAAGCTCTACTATTTCTCCCCCATTTCTCCACAGAACTTTCTGTGCTTTGGAAACTACACAATCAACCATATTTCCTTGCGTTTAATAACGAACGAGTTCTTCTTTTTTCTTTTCCTTTTTTGTAAGCAAAAGTGAAGATGAAACGAGATGCAGAATGGGTCTACATTTTCTTAGTTTAAATTCACATTAGAGACATGATCTTGCAAAACCCTTTTCAACTATTGGCCAAAGCTGTGGGCAGCAGGGTCAACCTGAAGATAGAAATCACAGAGCACACATGTTCAAATATTTGTCACCCCAGTTTCATTGCTTTTCTTCTTTGAAAACTGGCAGCTCCAGAGTTCCATGCATTTAGATATTTAGTTCATGTTAAATCAGCCCAATTGTCTTATATAAAGTATGCATCAAAAGTAGTTTAGTAAACACATTAGCTGCTTTTTATATTACTCAAGGGGAGACATGTCAACCAGATGTGCTGATATATGTAAGTTCAATTTTTCCAGTCGCTTATATTTCAGTAGCCACACTTGCAATTTTCTTCATTACTCATTAGTGATTTAAACTTCCTTTCTTTATTCCTCTTGGTAATGACAGAATTCAAACATTAGTACTGGAGACATTTTAGAGACATTCATGTTATGCCCATCTCTATGAATTACTGAACTTTTAAAAAACTTTTATCTTCTACTTCTCTGATATATTTATAAAAGTCCCATCATCATTATCTTCTTCTGCTAACAAACTCCATTTGCTTTTTGGCTATTATCTTTTCCTTGTCAGTCATAACTAATGGGGAAGAATCTTGTTTAATTTTTCCCCATCCATTCTATTCCTGTCATGCTTTTATTTCCCCTACATATAGATGTTAAAATAAGTCAAAGGAACCAGTTCATTAAAAAAATTACTTGAATGCTTCTCACAGCACACAGGCTTTCATTTGGGTGTCACTTTAGATTCTTCATCTCATTCTTATTCTCCCAATTGGATCTTTCTCCTAGCACAGAACACAAGGTAACTCTTTAAAATAATCTTTCTGAACGTCTGATACCCAATGTTATGATCTGTAAAACCAATTTGTATGACAGTCAGCTTTGAGTTAGCCATGGTAACTGGGGAAATATTGGCCTGTTATAATTAATTGAAAACTCTCAAAAGGAGCCAGAATTCATGTAGGGCACAGCTCTTTACCCTCCACCAACCCCGCTTTAATATTCACATAAATATGTGCATTCAGAGGTATCATCCTAAACTTGTTCATCTGTTTTCCAGGAGGCATGCTAATAAATGTTAAATTAATTGAAAAGAGAAGATCAGAAACAATAGCCAAAAAGGCAGTATGGCCACCGACACCAATTCTTAGAAGGAATTACTTTCAAGAAGGAATGTATGATTGTGGAGGAGGAGAGAAGGTAAAGGGGGAAGTACAATTTCTACTGGATTCCCTTCTTTATCAATTTAATATTACAAAAAGTATATATTTTCTTTTCTTTCTTTCTTTTGGTAGATGTAGGGGGGCAGGTACTGGGGAATAAACCCAGTGATGCTCTACCACTGAGCTACACTCTAGCCCTTTTCATTTGGGGGAGGAGTGGGACTCTATGTTGCTTCTTATTGGCAGAGCATTATGATTATACGTAATAGTGGGATTCATTATGCCATATTGAAACATACATATGACATAATTTGATCAATCTCGTTCCCCAGGACTTCCCCTTTCCCTCCTCTCCTCTCTCTCCCAGTCCTCTGGCTCTGCTCTTTCCCTTTTTCATTTTTTATTTTGTGACAGTGCCTCACTAAATTGCTCAGGCTGGCCTCAAACTTGCAGTCCTTCTGCCTCAACCTCCCAAGTAGCTGGGATTACAGGCATGCACCATCACTGCCAGCTAGAAAATATGTGTAATTTAAAATAATATAAAGAAAAAGAAGAAAGCATATGAAAAAAAATCTGTTAAAGTGTTAATTACCAATAAAACAATGATGTTAGAATATATTCAAATAATTAGCTATTTCCAATAAAGTATATACTGCTGTATGACTACACACAATCCACATTAAAGGATTAGGACCCATGGGACAGCAAGTCACTGCAAGTAGCTCAGGTAGATGACAGTGGAGCTGGGGTTGGGGTTAGAAAAAGGAAAGCTAAAATAACCAAAATGAACCTGTGCCAAATTTTTGTGCCTTGGACATTTTGTGAAGTTCCAAGCCTCTAAGTGGCTTGGCACTTGCCACTAAATATGCTTCCTGATTGTCACCCAAATAGACATGTCATTTCCTGGACTGCCTTCCCTGCCTCAAAGGAGACAGACAGGTATTTGTAGCAATCCTTCGGTATGTGCTATTGCTGGTATTCATGAGTATCTGCACATTAATGGAATTAAAGTTGGGATGCTCCTAATTCCTTTGTTAATCTTTTATGGACAGTTGGTATAATCACCAATATCACAGAAGAAATGTATTTTATGATCCCCCTAAATATGATTATTCTTTCTTGGGAAATTTTTACAAGATAAATTTGAGTGGAGGAGACAATGGGGAAGGGGGAGAGGCACTCTCCTGTTGATAACTAAATTTTTGGAAAACGTTCTTAAGTCATTTGGACATAGTTCACAAACAAAATTTTTGCATGTATATATTTCTATCAAATAACAAGAATGAAGCCCAAATCAAAAAGGGAAGCATCTCCTGCTTCACTAAAAAGAAAGAAAAAAATAAGCTCCAGCAATTCTGTAAATTCATTTTTAAGATGACATCTTATTTTGATTGAGTGACAAATAACATCTTACAAATTAAAGCAGACATTTGTATATATGCTCTCAGGATTAAACTGTTCAGGATAAAACATTTGAAAAGGGAAAAATATATATATACACCTCAGCCTCATGTGGCTTGCCAGAGATACCCCTTAATGTTCTCAGGTAACAGAGGAGAAGTGACACAGAGGAGCCATCTGAAAAGATGACGCGAAAAGCGCTGGGCTACCCTGAGGGACAAAAAACAGAAACTGGAGCAATGTCATCCTGGCCACAGTTGAGGAAGACACTCAGATGATTAGCACAGGATTGAAAACAAGAGTGACAGGAAGGACTGGGAGGTAGCAATGCATGATGATGGTGAGAGTTGAGACCACTCAAGGAGTAAAAATAACTGCAATGGTGAAGCCGCCTGTAGCGATTTGCTGCTGGCAACACAGGCACTGCGGGAGAAAACTCGGGAGGCAGGATGGAAAACGAAAAAGTTCTTTTATTCTTCTCTCTCTGGCTTCTGCAACCTCTAATACGATACACACTTTCACAAAAAACTACGGCACACACTTTTACAGAGAACCACAACACACAAACAATAGCATTGATCTAGCACGCTTTCTCCCAGGCACAGTCTCATGCGCTCAACCAGAATGGCACCGGAGAGCTATTTCTCCCGGCATAAGTCTATTTAGATCCCCCGCCAAGTACCGCGAGCGAGATTTTGGGCCAAGTCCCGGCGAACAATTAGGGCTTCTGCACAATGGCGTCTTGAGCGCGAAGTTAAAAATAGCCCATGGCAGGGGCAGGTCTGTGCTTTCATTCCTCTCTTGATAAATAAGTCAACATACACGACACCAAGCATTTCATTTAATCCTTACAAATAGACCTCTAAGACAAGTTTAATAGGCTCATTTTAAAGATAAGAAAAATAAAATCAGAAAAGTCAAATAGCCATAACTAGTTTATTGATTGGAACAAACTCAGGAAAGTCCTCTTCTATAACATCTGTTTTCCCCTCCTTGCTTGTTGACAATACCTGAGGCAGATTCTGTAGTTTTCCAATATTTCTTAAGCATTACATTAAGAGCATTATTTTCACCTGTTAAATCCAATCCACTGTAGTCCCCCTACTTGGGAGGCTGAGGGCAAGAAGATCGCAAGTTTGAGGACAGCCTTTGCAACTTAGCAAGACCCTGTCTAAAAATGAAAAGAGCTGGAGATGTAACTCAGTGGTGGAGTTGGGTTAATCTCAAGTACCACCACCATAACAACAAAAAAAGTAAAAAGAAATCCATTGCAATCAAAACTTCAATGTTCTATTCTCTCAATCAGTTAAGAACTCCCTGTTCTCCACTTGATTTGTATCCTTCCTAATTTGAACCCACAACTTTACAGATCATGAGTGAGGAGGTGAGTTGGCATGGTCTCTTCTTTAACTCTGCTTAATCCAAGTCCCTACTAATTCATTCTGATGACTTTGTTTCATCCAAGGTCAAAAGTAGTAGGTAGATGCAATTTCAGGTTAATATCTTTTTACTTCACCTCAGTGCCTCCCCCACCCCCTACTTCCCCCCACCTCCTACCCGGCACCCAAGGAATCTCTTCCTGTTAGGATCCTGTGATTCCAGCTAACATCCCTCCAGGACAGGGTTGTTCCAACAGAACTTACTCCTGGCTGCCCTGCTCCAGTGAACTTGGCCTTCAGGAAGCACTGTAAATGTTTTTCCCAGTAAACAGCTGAAGTTCAGGTCTCTCCCAGACATAGCCTATGTTCCCTGAAAGTATGGTCTGAGACAGAGGCTGGCATGCAGGTTATTTCTTTGGGTCATGATCCCAGGCAAAGGAAAGAGAAACAGCAGGATACAAACAGGTATGCTTTAGGAAGTTGGCCCCAATGAGGGACAGAGTGATTATCCCCATTATGACTATGAACCTTTATAAACAGCCTCAGAGCTGGAGTGGATAGGTGGAGGAGGGAGCTGAGGATAGATGAAAATACTTGTCTGTTACTCCCATCCCTAGTTGGCAAAGTGAGGTCCCTCTGGTTTTCATTCCCCTCAATTCCAAATTAAGAATAAATGAATCCAGTATCATTCCATCAGAGAAACTCCAGGCCAGTAAGACAAAGCTATGCAGTATGAGCCTAAGGCCAAGCCCTGTCTTCTCATTGTATCAGTAGGTGACAGCTGCAGGAACTGTAGTACCAGGGAGGTGGCCAGGCAATTTTAACATGATACACAGGAAGCACCTGGCACATTTTTTTCTACCACCCTTGCTCCTTTCCTAGCTGTTACAGGATGATTGCTAAGTGCTTCCCTAGCATGCCCAAGGCCCTGGGTTCTGTCCTCAACATGACCAAAAAAAAAAAAAAAAAGATAATTACTTTTAAAAATATATAAAATCATGCCTCTCAAGCAAATTTTCTTAATAGATATAAAACTGGCTGATTTGGAAGAAAAAAAAGGGAGGAATCAATTGCATCTCCATTAGACAAAATTCACTCGAATCTCTGTGGATAGAAATAATTTGCATTACTATCAGTTTTCTCAGTGTATGGAGTTGTAAATTAACTCATAGAAAATGGAAAGTGCAGATCCTAGAGAATTATAAAACCTGGAGAGTGTTATGGATGATGTCTACCTTTCCATTAGAAAGGACCCAGTTATCTTTTTGTCCACTTTGAAGTCTTTCACAATTTTTCCTGACAAGGTCATCATGGAAGACTCTAGTATTTATTTTCCCATATGCCCATCAGACATTATTCCAGGAATTCACTTGTGAGTTAACCCAAACAAATAAAGGGCAAAACGTTAGTCGGGGGTCAGTAAACTATGACAGGTCAAATGTGCAAAGTGTGCTTTTAAGATTACATTCTACTAGAAAACAGCTACGGTTACGTACTGTGACTCCTTTCATTCTGCCAGAGCAGAACTGAGCAGTTGCAACAAGGATCCTGTGGCCTGCAATACCTAAAATGTTTACTATTTGGATCTTCACAGAAAAAGTTTGTTTAGTTTGTTCTGGGTCATCAAGCAAACAGCAGGATTGTGAGATGCTGGTTTTCCTTTACATCAGATGGCCCCTGTCTGTAACAATGGTTTTCCAGGAATTGGGGCCAAGAAGGAAGTGCAGGAGAAATGCCTTGGCATATTCTAATCCTGTTCATGCACTTCACAGAACCCTGCTCTTCTCTACTATCTCATCTAACTTTCTCTTATGTAGAATGGAGCTGGGCAATTCAGGAAGAGTCAAAAGGCTAGTTTGATCACTTCCTGATCAAGTCTGCAAATAAATGTCTAGCACCTCTCCCTGCACAGTAGCATTCATTGTTTATTAGCTTGAATTGAAATTCCAAGATCACAAGAAAGGCCATATGTTACTTCCTATCTCATAACTATCCAAAGGCAAAGTTGCTGATAAACTATTAGAGGGATAAGATTTGAAATCCAAATCTAACCTAGTTCTAAGTTTGTCCAGGTCTGGGAATAGGCACAAGTCACAAGTTTAGGGTCCTTAGGGACCCATCTCAGGCTAAAGTCACCTACTTTCAAAGCCATCTTGCTGCTATTTTAAAAGATGTTGGATGTGGCAAGAGCACTGGGGTGAGAAAAAATGTTTTGGGTGGAATACTTGATACCTCTTGCTGCTTCCCCACTATTCAGATGGAGGAGACATGGGTCGGCTTCCACACCAGCCTGGCAGAGGAAACAGACATCTGTCTCAGGACGGTATTTCATACTCTCGATAGCAGCCAGGAGTGCTTTCTGATCCAAAAGAAAAAATGTGCCTCAGCTAAGAAATGTGAGATTAAAATTCAACCATATTGAAACTAATCTTTGAATTAAGTTTCTTTTTTTTTTTTTTTTTTTTTTTAAGCACTGCTCAACAACAAAATCTTTGCACTTGTAAATTACCAGGTAGGGAGTTTCTAAGACTGGCCTTGAGAATCCAGTTAGCATATAAGGCCAGGGGAGAATTGAGCCATCAAAGTACAACATCTTCATAATCATTCACCTTAGTCTTTCCTCTCAACACACTGAAAAGTCACGTAATGATTCTGGTTTTCTTTGATTATAACAGAACAAGAAACTCAGGTTTTGAGGGGATTACTTTATGATCTAGATAGTGATCTTTAATCTGAGCATCAAGATGGGTTTTTTGGGGGGCTGATATATAAAGATCTTTACTATGAAAGTATTTTCTCTGGTTATTTCACTCATGGAGGTCAAAGGTCACATTTGAAGCAATCCTGGTGTTATCTTGGCTCACTCTTGAGGCATTGTTATACAAAATAGTCAGTGGATACCAAATAGAATATGATGTGTACAGAATACTGGAAAAAAAGCAAAACTCTTGGGTTCAAATTTGAATTCAAATCCTGGCCCTGCCATTTACTAGTTGTATGATTTGGCACAAATTGATTCCTGTCTTCTAACTTAAGTTTTCTCACATATGAGCTAAGGATAATAATTACTTCTGAATTTTGTTGAGACTTAAATATTCATAATTAAGAGATTCTTCACATGAATCCTGATGCATAGTAGGTATTTCTGTAAGTATTTGCTCCATCTCTTTCTGCCCTACTATACTCAGCAGTTAACACATTCATGAGAAATTTTTATGGATTTTCATATTGTCATTAACCAAAGACACACTCCATTACACAGTTAATTTCTCCTTGTTCTATCCCATCCCCCAATAGCAGATGCACTTGCATTTCTCTTTAGTTTAGCTGACAACTTCTTGACCAAGCAGGGAAATCAAACTAGCAATAACCTAATAACCAAATCCATCACTGTGGTTAGGTCTGATTTAGTAATTAGCCTATAAGTTTTAATACCAGGGGGCACCTCAAGAGAGAGAGTAACGCAGATGAAGAGAGTGAATAATGACTTTGAGAACAAGGATGTAAGAAGGGGGATGCTAAGCTTTATAAAGTGAAGCACTCTTTTTGTTTTGTGTAACACCACCACCTGCTTTCCTAGAGGATAGTTTCAGAGCAAAGCTTTTGGGTATCTTAAATTCAAAAGAAAAAATAATCTTAACAGCATGATCATAAAATTAAAAACACTCTGAAATTCTAGAAGCCGTTTATGAAAAGCTGTTGGCTATTTATTTCAGTTTAGATGGATTTTTCCAAAAAGAAAAGTCATATAGTTTAAATAAATATCGGTATTGGTGGGGTATGTCTTTATATTGATATTTAAGCTCTTCAATGGATTAGAAATAAGAACTACATGGCCACTGAAATGTGTTTTTTCTGCATATTTCCAAAGCAAATAATTTCACAAATTACTTTAGAAGTGGAACTTGCTGGGTGCCAAGAATGTCCTTGTATATAACCCAAATAAGACATAATCTCCCCAATATAAACAACACTAAAGATGTCTTCTTTCAACTGCATGAATGATTTTATGGTAGTTTTCTTAGTTATTACTCTGGAAAGTCTCTATTAACATTACCAAATAACTGTAGCCAAGAAAAAAGTTAATCAAGGTGTAAGAATGTAAGCCCAAGAAACTTGCTCACAATGATCTGGTTCAATCAGCAGTGTATGAAGGCCAAGTAGACCAGGAGAAAGAGGATACTTCCTGGTTCTTTCCTCTTGGCATCTGCCTTAGTGGGTTTTCTGCCATTAATAGCTGTCATCATAGAAGACTTCCCAATTTCATCCTACACAGTGTAGCATGTGTAGCATATGTCAAAGGGGAAAATAATTTTCTCATCAATGGTGCTACCTTAATAACAAAGATAAACAGGTACTCTTTCCAAGTGCAGAGAGGTAGGAAGTGTTTGCTGGCTCAAGCCCATAAACAGTTACTCACTCTTTCCTAAACACTCATCATCTTTAGAACACATATTTCGAGTTAATGTAAATTTATACAATAATATTTGAATTTCAGTAGTGATTACTGCCAGTTGAAAATAAAATTCCCCAAGCATAAAACCACTAAATTTGCGCTATAACTGTATCCTATACTCTTAGAAGAATGCCTGGCTGACAGAAGGTATTCAGTAAATATTTGCAGAGCTAATGACTGTCCACAATAAATAGAATTTAAACCAGTGGGGCAGAAGTAAGATCACCCATGGAGGGCATAAAGAAGGGGAAAAGAGGGCTGGGGTTGTGGCTCAGCGGTAGAGTGCTCGCCTAGCACGTGTGCAGCCCGGGTTCGATCCTCAGCACCACGAAAAAAACACATTGTGTGCAACTAAAATCAAATAAATAAATATTTTTTTTTTAAAAAAGAAGGGAATACAGGAAGGTAAAGGAAAGAAAGGGAAAGGTAAGAGGACCTTGAAAGTAACCATGGAAAACAAAAATATTTAACAGAGGAAAAAAGAAGAAGGAGGAGGAGGAAAAGGAGGATACAAACAGAAAATGAACAGGAGAAGCCAAAGAGATAGAGAAACTTCATGAAAACAAGAGGTTGTAAAAGAGTAAAAGACTATTTTAGGATAGGGTACAATATTTCTATTTTTTTAAAATACTAGCCTTTCTTTGTTTTCTTAATAAATAAATACACTTATTTCCAATTTCAATTTTTATTCTGATCTTTGTATAAAAAATCATGTGTTTGTAATTTTACTCTATTAATAAAACAAGTAGTGAATTAAAAGTAATTGCTATATAAACATTTTCTTTCACACTGAGAGAGAGGATGGAGAGAGAAACGATAGATAAATGGTTTAGCTCATCCTTGATAGTATCAATTTAATTTTTATAGAAATTGGCCTGAGTAGGTGTTACAGTAGCAGTGCAGAAGCTACCTCCCCTTGTGTGATGAGCCTTGGGAATCACAGACCATCCCTCACAAACTCAATTGGTTGAATCAGGCAAAAGTCCACCCATATTCAAGAGGAGGAGGATTAACCTCAGCTTCTTGATAAGATAGTAGAAGGTCTCATTGCAGAAAAGCAGGGGAGATGAAGCCTTTAAGAGGCATTTGAAGTCATGAAGGATCTGCCCTCATGCATGGATTAATGCTTTTCTTGTGAAAATGCGTTCAATATTATGAGAGTTGAACCCTCTTTCCTCTTTTCTTTAATTTTTATTCTTTTAATATTTTTTAGTTGTCAATAGACCTTTATTTTATTTATATGGAGTGCTGAGAACTGAACCCAGGGCCTTACAACATGCTAGGCAAGTGCTCTACCACTGAGCCCCAGCCCCAGCCCCAGCCCCTTCTTTCCTCTTTTTCACACCTATTCACTTATCTTCCATCCTCTGCCATGAGTTGAAGCAACACAATGCACCTACCAAAAGCTGAGCAGATACTGGCACTACATTCTTAGACTTTTGAGAAGCATGAGCCAAAATAAACCTCTTTTCTTTACCAATTACCCAGTGTAAGTGCTTTGTTGTAGCAATTTAAAATGGAGTAAGATGATACTTCATTCCATAGTTCTTAGAGTTGTGTTAGTCAACTTACTGTTACTGTGACATAATGCCTAAGAAAAACAACTTAGAGGAGGAAAAACTTATTTTGAGTTGTGGTTTTAGAGGTTTAGTCCATGGTATGCTATCTCCATTGTTTCTGGACCTGTGGTGAGGCAGACATCTTAGTGGAAGGTATGGCAAAGCAAAGCCATTACTCAGGAAGAGTGAGAGGAGGGGTGCAGGAGCCCTGTTTGGGGATTGGCTTGAATTGCAGTTGACTATGAGCCGTGGAGATTTGGGCATTGTCTCCTCCCGTAGTCTCACGAGACTTGTTGCGGGATCTCGAGTGACTTGGCCGAAATTGCTGATCGGGTCAGCGCCATTTTAGTGTTTGTGTTTGGCGTGTGTTGTTGTTAGAACCAGAGAGAAAAGTTATCAGAATAAAAAGCTGTTTGTCTCCAGTTTGCTTCTGAAGTTCTTCCCGCGGCTCCGTTGCTCCAAGCGCTTCAGGCGACAACAGGTGGCGGCCCGTACGGGGAACTTCGGAGCGGACAGGTAAGAACTGAAAGGTCTCTAAAGATGGGTTCGAATATAACTGAATCCCAAGTGATAGAGGCTATGCAAAGACTCCTTGATATACCTGACTCTGTTCTCAGTGAGGAGTATATAGACAAAAGTGAAAGTGATCAAAAAAGTGTAGATTCCACTGGGCCAACTGAGACCAGTAAAGAGAGTATTAGAAGAGACCCAAAAATGACAAAAATCCAAGCTATTAAAGCTATTCGGGAGTTATTGGCGAAAGCTGAAGGATACTTGCTCTCACTGGAACCTGGGCCTCAGGATATTGCTGTCAGTGAAATTAGCAGTGGTGAGGAATCTAGTAAAAGTGATCCTGAGAAAATGAGGAAAAAGAAATTTAAAAAGACCGAGAAAAAGGTCCGTCAGGCAGAGGAGTCACTTGTGTCCTCTACTCCCCCATGGGTGGAATCCATTACAGAAAATATGAAGGGTATTACTAGGCATTTGCATACCCTAGAAACAGAAATAAAAAGTCTTTCTGATCGCTTATGCGCTCTCGAGGACAACTCACAGATACATTGGGAACCGCCAGCATTTGAAAAGAAAAATGGACAGAGTGTCCATCAGTCAGTAGATTTCAAAACAATAAAAAATCTCAAAGAGGCAGTAATGACTTATGGGCCCCAAGCTCCTTTCACGTTGAGTATGCTGGAGTCCCTTAACACCTTTAGCTTAACCCCCTCAGACTGGAAAAGTCTATGTAAAGCAACATTAAGCGGGGGGCAATTCTTGGTTTGGCAATCGCAATTCCAAGAACTTTGTATAGAAACGGCTAAAAGAAACGCGGCTGCAGGGTTTGAAAACTATAATATAGACATGCTCACAGGAGAAGGGCAATTCGCAGACTTACAGGCTCAAACAGATTATGACCCAGATATATATGCTCAGATAAATGCAGCTGCCTTAGAGGTATGGAAAATTGTACAAGGACCTGGGGATCTACAAGGTAGCTTGTCAAAAGTGATTCAAGGACCTAATGAGCCGACTTTGCTGATCGACTTTTGAGAACTGCAGGTAGTGTGTTTGCAGATGTTGACCAAGCTATGCCATTAGTTGTTCAATTAGCTTATGAAAATGCAAATAAATGGTGCCAAGCAGCCATCAGGCCATGGAGAACTAAAAAGGATCTTTCCGTATATATACAACTATGTAAAGATATAAATGACGCCTTTGTCACAGGAAATGTGATTGCAGCCTCAATGAGAGGTGCTTCCTCTCGAAATTTCACAAAGGCTAAACGTAGATATTATGATCAATCAGGATATTCCAGGCAAAATTATCATAATCAATCAGGCAATTCTAGGCAAAATCCCAAAAGAGAAATAAGACCAAGCTCATATCGTGCCCCAGGCCGCTGCCCCAGGTGTAAAAAGGGAAATCATTGGGCCAATAAATGCCATTCAAAATTTGACATCCATGGAAATCCTTTGTTCAGGAATTCAAAAAACGGGGCACGGGGCCCAATACCCCGGGGCCCACAAATGTACGGGGCATTGCAGAAGGAGTATCCTCAAGCATCCACTCAGATGCTTCCCCGACACAATCCCTACTACCCATCCACTCCCTCGCCAGAGGAACAAGAGGAAATGCAGGATTAGACCTCTGTTCCACCGCCCGAATAGTGTTAACACCTGAAATGGGGGTTCAACTGATTCCCACAGGAGTCAGGGGACCTCTTCCCTCAGGGACTGTAGGACTTATTATCGGGCGTAGTCCTAAAAGCTTATTAGGTTTGCAAGTGACCCCAGGAGTAATAAACTCAGACTACAAAGGGGAAATAAAAATAATGCTTAGCTCACCCCAAAGTATAACTTCTGTTAATCAAGGAGATAGAATTGCTCAGTTGCTTCTCCTTCCCAATTTACATAATTCATTTAAAATGGGTATGCCTCAAGAAGGGAACAATAGAGGATTTTGTTCCACTGACTCAAGTCCCATGGCTTGCTGGGTTCGAGACTGTTCAAGGAGGCCTATGTGTAAAATAAAAATCCAAGGAATAGAAATGGAGGGATTAATAGATACTGGAGCTGATTCTTCCATTATTAATTTACGCCAATGGCCCAAGCACTGGCCTCTGCAAAAAGCTTCAACCAGTTTAAGAGGCTTGGGATATAATAACCTCCCAGATAAAAGTGCAGTAATTTTAAAATGGGAGGATGATGAAGGCCATAAAGGAACATTTCAGCCTTATGTTTTACCTAATCTACCGGTTACTTTATGGGGAAGAGATATTTTGCAACAAATGGGAGTACACCTTGCAACCAAGCCTGCAGATGTTAAATGTGAAAACCTACAGGGTAATCTTAACCATAAAAGAACTCATTATCAAAAAGTACAGAGTAATCTTAACCCTAAAAGTAATCATTGTCATAAAGGAAAAAGATATTTTTTTTCGGGGCCACTGAGAAAATAAATTTGAAAATACCATGGCTTTCTGATAAGCCAGTGTGGGTCCCTCAGTGGCCCCTATCTAAAGAGAAATTACAAGCGGCCCACCAATTAGTTCAGGAACAATTAGAAGCAGGTCATATAGAACCTTCCACCTCTCCCTGGAATTCCCCCATATTTGTGATCAAGAAAAAGTCAGGAAAATGGCGATTGTTACATGATCTTAGACAAATCAATAAAACCATGCAAGTTATGGGGCCTACTCAACCTGGACTTCCTAGTCCCGTAGCTATTCCAAAAAATTTCCATCTTATTACTCTTGATATAAAGGATTGCTTCTTTTCTATTCCCCTACATCCTCTGGATGCCCCCAGGTTTGCTTTTTCCATTCCTTCTATGAACAATAATGGCCCTGATCAGAGATATCAATGGAAGGTTTTACCACAGGGAATGGCTAATAGCCCCACCATATGCCAAATATATGTGGACAAGGCTATCCAACCCATTAAAAATAAATATCCAAACCTCATGTGTCTACATTACATGGATGATATTTTATTGGCCCACCCTAATCAAAAAATCTTATTTAATATATTCAGTGATGTGGTAGAAAATTTAAAAAAATATGGATTATATATAGCAGAAGAAAAAGTTCAAACCAGATCTCCCATATTATATTTAGGATTTAAAATCATGGATACTTTTGTTAGACCCCAAAAAATTTTAATAAATAAAGAACATTTGACCACCCTCAATGATTTCCAAAAACTACTGGGAGACATTAATTGGCTTCGCCCTACACTAAATCTCACTACTGGCCAACTAAAACCTTTATTTGACATCCTTCGTGGAGATCCTGATCCATCTTCACCACGAACATTGACTCCTGATGCTAGGAAAGCTTTAAAGTTAGTAGAAAAAGCCATCGAAGGAGCTCATTGTGATAGATTTGATTTAACTCAACCGCTGATGTTGATTATTATTTCTTCACAATATACACCCACAGGAGTATTTTGGCAACAAGGGCCTTTATTATGGATACATTTGCCCGTCTCTCCTAAAAGTATAATTGAATCTTATACCTCCATTGGATGGCTGGTTAGCCAATGACGGGTAAGATCCCCAGAGGGGGACAACCTAAGACAGGCACAGTTGCACGGGACAGTCTCATGTGGCCGACATATCAACCTAAGACAGGAGTCAAGGGCACAGCCTTGATTATCCGATGGCAGGTAAGAATGTTGGTTGCACATAGACGTCCTAGAGCATTACCTCTTTTAAAACAAAAAGGGGGAAATGCAGGAGCCCTGTTTGGGGATTGGCTTGAATTGCAGTTGACTATGAGCCGTGGAGATTTGGGCATTGTCTCCTCCCGTAGTCTCACGAGACTTGTTGCGGGATCTCGAGTGACTTGGCCGAAATTGCTGATCGGGTCAGCGCCATTTTAGTGTTTGTGTTTGGCGTGTGTTGTTGTTAGAACCAGAGAGAAAAGTTATCAGAATAAAAAGCTGTTTGTCTCCAGTTTGCTTCTGAAGTTCTTCCCGCGGCTCCGTTGCTCCAAGCGCTTCAGGCGACAACAGAGGGGGTCAGTGACAAGAAATACCCTTCAAAGGCATGCCCCCAGTGACCTATTTCCTCCAACTTGGGCCCACCTCCTAATAGCTTTGAACTCATCCATTGATGAAGTTAGTTCCCTCATAATCCAATCATTTCCCCAAAACCCTACTTCTGATCACTGCTGCACCTGGGTCCAAGCCTTCAACACATGAGCAAAGGGGACATTGCAGCCCCAAACCATGACAGTTGACCTTACCAAACTGTACTGCAAAGGTTCCCTGGCCTTCCCATTTAAAACTCTGACCAGCCCTTGGAACAGGGAAAGGGTCTCATCTTCATATCTCCAAGCCTAGCCCTAACTAATCCTTTCTATCTTGAACACCATATGCTGTATTTCAAAAGTCATAACTTGGATACAGAAAACCTGGGACCCCATTATGGTTCTGCAGCACACCAGCAGAACAACACTAGCTAGTTCAGGGAATCTACCCAAACCTCATTTCTTAACATTAACGGGGGACATGAAAACCTGACTTGCCTGTGTCACACAGAGTGATTCTGAGAATCAACCTACATGAAAAAATACAGAGCATTGTTTTCTAATATTAGTTTTTAAATGAATATAGATATTTATCCTTTATTACTAAAGCTTGCAAATTTCAATTCTCTGCTCTAAATATTCTCTCTGCTCAATCAAATGTACCAGCCTTGATATACTGTTGACTTTAAGCGTTCAGGGTCATAAATCTAAGCTTCACAGAATATAACTCTTAAATATGCATTTTAATGAACCAAGGAAGGATTTAAAACAGATATATAAAATGGTTTCCCCACTGAGTATTTTAATTCAAAGCAGAAAAAAAAAATTCCTTGATAGGTAAAGGAAGAATTCCTAAGGAGCACAGAGGAAACCAAAAAAGGGCACCATGGCTCTCTATGAACTTAAGAAATATGCAGATTGTGCTGCTCAGAATCTTGCTTGGCATTTTGCATTTAGAAATAGTCTCCTTAAAAGTACTTGTCAAGAAAATACATCATCAGTCCTTGCTCATCATATACTATATTTTTTTTCAGAGAAACATAACAATTCACCCTCAAGTCAATGAATATTTGCTACTTCAAAAGCAATAAAATTAAATCATGCTAATAGCTGCCCTCTCTTCCTTCAATCTTCAAATCTTATTATTTTCACAAAACAAATACTCATATATCATAAAAATTTTGAGGCTGCTGCATTTAACAAATGTAGAAACCAAATTCTGAATATTGCGCACTAATGTGGGTTCTCTCTGGGGGATTTGTAACTCAGAAATGTAAGAGAATATCTGATGAGTCAAATGCAATGTTTATATTCATTCTTTCTAATGCCTAGAATCTTGGGTTATAAAATTAATATAATTTATAAACTAGAGATTAATATTTACACATAATTAGTTTTCATGTAAGACTTTCTAACCCAAGTTCCTTCCATTGAGAGGAACTACCCCACCTATACTAACATGTATCTAAACTTATCAGGAGACAGGCTGAGGAACTGGATTGCTATCTCTAAAACTGGTACTGACCAGGAGACCCCCCAGTCCTCCCAGGGAACTAAGGGATTTAGAAGATGGAGTGATGCAGATGACTACACAGACTTAGAAACCACCATATGAGCTACTTCTTCCTGCTATTCATTGTGTTTTGTCTCCCAGCTCTCCAACCCCCCTAACCCCATAACCTCCCTTTGGCTCTGTACTTCTTTCTTTCTCCCAGTTCATGTTTCTCGCTCATGTTTCTGCTCATGATTTTGGCATTATAATACCATGATATTCTCAGAATTAACACTTACAGTTTTGATTCTTTGGAACCATAAAGGGGCGGAAAGGTGAAGAAATATGTCCATATTGCCAAAGCAGAAATTGGAATCCTATGTATTACAAATCTGCTGTGAGGATGGAAGTTGCTTTAATAAGGAAGTATTTCTGTTGAAACATGAAGCTACCCAGGAACATCATGTTGAAAAGGGGGCTTTATTGGGGTGCCATGTGGAGTGATAAGGGACAAAAATGGCATGGAGGACAGGGAAGGTAAGGGGCAAGGGAAAAGGGAGAACAAGGGTGCAGAGCAAGGAAGAACAAGGGCGAACAGGGACGGTTTCAGTCTGGAGCAGGCTTAAATAGCGAACTGGTGGTCAGAGGGACCCCTGGAGCGAGTCTGTGCTTCCAGAGACTGCCAGAGGTCAGGAGGCAGTGGCAAGGGCACCTGGTGGCCAGGTTCGAGACCAGCCTGAGGCACCTGGGAGATGTAGTCTTTTCACAAAGTACCTGGGGAGGTGTGGCCTACCTGGGTCACAAAGTACCTGGGGAGGTGTGGCCTACCTGGGAGGTGCAGCCTCCCTGCCCAGAATCCAACAGTTTCCGCTTGGCTTCTCCACATGCTCTCCATGTGCCTGTAGGCAATATCTCTGATCCTCAAAATAAATCCCACATCTACTGCTAGTAATGCAAGTGAAGAGAATATGAGGAGGATCCCCCCATGAATGTGATGATCTTCAGGGAAAAAAAAAAAAAAAAGCCAAGTCTGCAGAACAGTCCATGTGGTAGATTGGTTTCATTATGGTCTCCAGATCTTTGCCCTTTACCATTTAACTTTGCACGGCCTCCCATGGTAAGCAGGGTGATTTCCCTCAACTCTCACTTTGGGTTCATTGATGTGACTTATTTGGCCAGTAAAATGAAGCATAGGGTTGACAGATTTAGTAAATAAAAAATATAGGACATTCTAAGGAAAATGAGGTGCATTTCAAGGATAGACCCCAAAAGCCTTTGCATGTTTCTGCTTATTTTTGTGCCTCTCCCTGCCTGACTGTTATAGGAGAAGATTCATAAGGAACAGAGCCAGATCTCTCTTGTCACTCTAATTGAGGTCATCTGGATCAGTCAACACTCCCCCAATCTTCATTCCAGTGGGTAATCCCTGCCAGATCAGCAGAACCATCTGGTTGGCCGCCAATAGAATCCCTAAATAGTAGTCATTTCTTGCTACAGGCCTCTGAACCCATGGTTGCTTGTAATGCAGCATTATTATATTAATAGTTATCCAAAATAGCCCTTCAGGGGAAATAGGCTGTGATGGAACTTGTGAACTTGTTGATACAAAAAGAATCTAGTGATTTTCCTGTAAACACCAGTGTAAACACTTCTCCCCTTCCTACCTCAAACTGTACATTGAAACACCAGGAGGGAAAGCCCCCCAATTATCTATTACTTCCCTCAGAACAATGAGCTGAAACCCTTCCCGTATACCCTTCTCTCCGTGACCTCTAAGAATTAGGTAGACATGTTGGCATTGCCTAGGGCTCCTAATAACAAGGGCTGGTCATGACAAGCCTGTTCTTTCTTCTGTGGCTTCTGAAGATCACAGATGCAAATATTAAGCTTGCTTAATATTCCAGGGAAGGGAAAGATTAAAGATACATATCTATCTAATCAGAGTTACTTTGGGTAACATGTGCAGTAGCATGTGAGAGCGAATTCCTGCAGTTCAGCTCCAACTGGGATACTTGAACAGACACTATATGTAGAAGTGATAGTAAGACAAGACCTTCACCTTCACATACAAATAGATAAAGGAAATGACGCCAATACCTTGTTTTGGCCCTTTCTTTCATGGGAGGATGATGGAGACAGACTGATGCAGAGAATTTCAAAGATGTCTCAAAAAATTTTGAAATATGTTCCCTACAGTTGGTGGAGGACCAGTTCTTAATTCGTGATTGAAGAAGCCAAAATAATGGACTGTCTGAAGTCTGTCTTCCCTTGGGGAACAAAGAACCATCCAAGGAGCTGTCTCGCTCTTTCAGACATAGCCAGGAGACTGCTCTGTGGTGGGGTCACCTGCACTCTTGGGGTTCCATAGGCAAAGGATGCTGGGGATTGGTGGGAGCCATGCCAAAGAGAGACCAAGTTAATCCTGTTTACAGTCCTGTTCAATGTGGAAACCCAGCTAGCTGGAAGACCACAACAACAGGGTTGGAAAGGTATCAGTGGGTCCATATATTCTGACACAGGAACTTCAAATGGCCACCTGAAATTCAGATAAATCTACATAGGTAAAGGAAGCTGCAGGCAGCAGAATTCAACAGCTTCCTCTGAAAGCCCATAAAAGAACGCATTGGAGAAAGGGTCTCTTTTACTCATCAGTGATCTAGCCAGGATGGCAACTTCAGGGCCTAGATAATAAATGAATCCAGCCCTGAGGAAACCATGTTTCTGCACCTCTCCTCCCACCCTGACTCTGGCAGAGAACCAGCAGGGGAAGGAAAATGCAGAGAGGGACAGGTAAGCAAGGAGAGAGACAGCAGGGAAAGAGTAAACCGGAGCATCACGCCTGAAGAAACGGAAATGATTGAATGCTATCACGTTCAAAGTTTTGATTAACATCTCTACCGTGACATTATAATTACTGAATTGAGATTGTGTTTGCAACCTAAAGTGACCTTGGAGTGCCTTATGTATTAGAATGGAGGCAAAAGCAGTAAGATCTGCCAGAGTTGATGTCCCAGGGCAGGGGAAAATTAATCCCACTGACTCAAGCTTCCAGGTATGTTGGGTGAAAGACTATAATGCCTGTTTTGTTTATGTCACAGTGATGCTTGTTAAACTCGCTGGTAACATATTGCTGAAGCTGTGTTTTCTACCCTTGATGATTTACACATGGTGTTCCCCCCCCCCCCACACACACACACACACACCACTCTTGTGTTTTGCTTGCATTTAGAATAGGTGAAAGTTTTTGCTTTCGGTCCACTGGATCCTGGTTGTGATCAGAAAGAGATGATAGAGGGTGAAAATTCTCAGGGATCAAAGAACATCAGGGCTTAAAATATCTAAGGTGAACTGAAAGGACTAGGGGGCATTTCACATAGCCTACAGGTCTCCGCTGGCCACGTGATCTGAATGAGACGTGATGGAGCACATTCCATTCTCTACTCCCAGAGACCTCTTTTCCTCTGTGTTTTCTACAACCCAGCTGACCCAGCTCAATCTCCAGAAGTGAAAAAGAAACCTCTTTCCTGGGCCTCAGACTCAGTCTCCACTTATATATTTTAAGAGTTACTGCAAGAATACTATGACATAGCCTAAAGCAAGGCTCCCTGGAGAAAGTGGCGATGGCAATTAGCATCAGAATCCAGAGATTGTCTGATAGGACAGCTCATGGGCATGTAGACATAGAACATTCCCTACATTTTAAAACATGTCCCCACATAAAGTGAAAACATTAGGAAGAGAAGAAGAATCTCCACTATTCACTTTTCATTTGTGCACTGTTGGATCCCATTCTTAAGATATAAAATAAAGTGAACATAAATTATTGTTTTAAAACAGCCAAGGCCAGCTTTTACTTGGGCTGGTGAGGCTAATCCTCAACCCACTGGCAATAAAGGAAACTTCTTGCTTATATTTTCCTGTCTCCTCCTGGCGCCACACAAGTCCAAGCCTGGTGGCCAGATGAGATCTTGTCTGAGTTGCACCCCAGACTAAGCTGACAGAGGGGAGAGTGGAGGAGGGAAGAGAGCAGCCCTGCTGGAGCCTAGAAAGTCCTCGTTTCCCCTGACAAATCATTTGCTATAAAGCAAAGACAATGTTACAAAAAAGGAGGTATTTACTTTATCTCTGACAAAGCAAGAAGGACCCAAAACTCACACAAGAGAAAACAATGTAAACGGGAAATCGCTCATGGAAGAAATAGATCCAGACTAGCGAGCGGAGCACAGAAATTCAGCCTGCACAGATTTCTTCCCCCTTGGAGGACTCAGCTGTGGCTACCTCCATCCGCCACACAAATCTACACGCTTCCAAAAATGTTTCATGTTCTCAGTTCAACCTGGACTATTCAAACGTTTCGTCCACTTCAATTCAACAAGAAGTTAGTAAGCCTCCACGTAGTACAAGGGATTGTGCAGGGTGACGTGGAGGTGGCAAAGAAGAAGACAACATGGATCCTACCCTCAGGGGGCTGTTGGTCAAGGACACAGACATGAATAATACAGATAACTACAAAATACTTTTTGATATATGTTACAATACCAGAAACACAAAGAAGAGAAAGATTAAATCCAGCCAAGACAGACGGAAACAGAATGTTGAGAAAACCTTGTAGACACAGAGTCTTCTGAGATGTGCATTAAAAGGAATAAAGAGGTGAGGAGGGGAAATGAAATAGAAGACACTGTTAGACTGCCTGAGAATAACTGAAACACTAACATTTCCAACCTGCATTGAACTAACCCATCCCAAGAGGCCAACTGGATGAAATTCCAAAAGATGATGGCACTGAGGGGAAATGGGAAACACAGGATGTGTTATCATTATAGTTGCAGAGTAGGAACAGAACAGATAATCAGACCCTCTTCCTTTCCCACTCTTACAAATGCCAGTTGTCAGGGATAACTAAGCATTTCCTTGGTTTATCAATGAGTGAATCTAGCCTCATCCAGTTAGTTAACCTGTGTTCCCTCACCTATGCCAACTGTTATTTTTAAAAAGCATGGTGACGGCACTTGGGATAAATAGCCTAAATTTTGAACCACTTGTACTGATCAATTTCATCTGTCCACCTCCTTCCTTACCCTCTTTACTGAAATTTTTAAATATTGTCTGCCAGCATCCTGACAATAATCCTAGTTTATCAGTCCCATACAATGTGTTTCCATGCTTTGATAATACCATTGTGGTTTAACCACCTCCTAGCTCTGGGCATCCTTCCCCAGTCACATTGGTGGCTGTTACGGTTGATATCTGAGGTGTCCCCCAAAAGCTCATTTTGAGACAATGCAAGAATTTTCAGAGGTGAAATGATTATGATAATTGTAATCTAATCAGTGGATTAACCCACTCGTATGGATTACTGAGTGGTAATGGTAGGCAAGTAGGAGATTGGAAGAAGTAGGTCATTGGGAGCATGACTTTGGGGTTTACTTTTTGTCCTTGATGAGCAGAGCTCACTTTCTCTCTCTCTCTCTCTCTCTCTCTCTCTCTCTCTCTCTCTCTCTCTCTTTCCTAATTGCCATGTCCTGAGCTTTCTTCCTCCTACACACCTTTCCATCATGATGTTCTGCATCACCTCGGGCCCAGAGCTATGCAGTTGGCCATCTGTGGACTCAGACCTCTGAAACCATGACCTGAATAAACTTTCCCTCCCTTCTGTTGTTCTTGTCAGGTCTTTTGGTAACAGCAAGAAAAAAAGCTGACTAAAGCCAGCAGTTAAATCTGAACCAGATTCTTTTGGGTTCAAAAGGCAGGAGTGGATCCCAAACGTAGCATGACAGCTACTATTATTCTGCCTAAATCATTGGATGTTTAATTTCATTAAAAAAAATTTTTTTTATTTGTAGGTTGACACAATACCTTTACTTTTTATTTATGTGGTGCTGAGGATTGAACCCAGGGCCCCACACATGCGAGCCGCGCGCGCTCAGTTAAGCCATAGCCCCAGTCCCCAATTCCATTTTTTAAAAAATCTTCCTTAATTTGCTTTAAGGTAACCATACGAGAAGATACCATATGCAATTAAGAATTTGCATATATAAACTGTATATACTATCAAGAGTCCTTTAAAAAATCACCTGAGAATATCCGCAGCTGATGCCTTTGTTTTTAGAAGAAATGTGAGATATTTCATTGAACCATGATTATAAGGTCAGAGACTGAGAAAGGAACTGAAAACTACAGGTGTCCTCTATAAATGTGACTATCCAGGCCAACTGCTTCATGGTGTGGAAGGGTCAAACATCAGTGATGCCTCCCTGTTGGACACCGCCCCCACCCCCACCCCGCAAAACCTCGCCATTGTCTGGACTGTCAATCATTATGTGAAACAAATATGCTAATTCTTAGTGATCAAATGGTTCTGGCTAGATCACTTAGGAAAATTTCTCTGGAAATTTCTATTTTCAATTTAGCTACAAAACTGAAACAATACCTATAATTGAAGGGCATTAAGGAAGTTTTTGTCTCCCTCTGTCTCAGTTTCTTCCTTTATGGAAAGAGGATAAAAATTGTACCAGTTTAAAGGAGGTACTATGAGGAATAAATGAGTTGAGAGTTGAGTTCTTTGAAAGCAATATGTGATACATAATAAGCACCCAGTGAATGTGCCCACAGGACACAGGAATGAAAGTTCAGTCATCAGTCTCTTTGTGGCAACGTTGGTATAGGAATTGATCCAAAATATGCTATATGGTATTAATTCCAATACTAAGAATGCCCTGTCTATGTGATTCAGGAAACAGGAGGTTAAACAGAATCTGATTCCCACCTCTTTTCTGACCCAAAACCATACATCCAGAAAAAGGGGAAGCCTTTCTAATGAAAGAGTCCCTCTTTATTAATAGCCATAACTCTCTCCTTCACATCCAAACCCACCCTTCAGAGCCCTTGCAGCCTTAACCATAAGTGTGGTTATTTGGCTTTTTTTTATTTTATTTTATTTTATTTGTAGTTGTAGATGGACAGAATGCCTTTATTTTTATTTGTTTATTTTTATGGAGTGCTAAGGATCAAATCCAGTGCCTCAGGCATGCTAGGCAAGTGCTCTGCCACTGAGCTACAGCCCCAGCCCCTTGTTTGGCTTTTCGAATGACCACATGCCTCAGGAATCCCCTTTGTGTCTGGTCAAGTATCTCAGGTTTGCTGTCTCTGATCACAATCAATAAAGAGACCTCAGAAGTTTAAGAAGCTTCAACTGAGCCACTTATAAACGTTCTCCCCATCACTCCTGGAAAGAATTAAGCAAGTGGCATTTAGTGTTACTCTTTCTGCTTAAAGATAGCCTATCTCCAACACTGAATGTCTTGTGACATGGATCTGATCCTCTTTCCTGATTTCCTAGGGACTTTTGCACAAAAGCTACAGATGAGGACTCAACCGTCAGAGCCTGTGGATATGAGGAAGGTCCCTGCTGGAAAGAGAAGGAAACTAACCTTGCTGGGTCTTTGATGAACAGTCCCAGCTGAGTTCTTTTCTAGCAATGAATTTCTCTAAAATCTACAAGAATATATTATTGGAAAATATCTTAGTTTTGATATTAGCTCCCATCTCTGCTTTCTGAAGAGAGTCTGGCTCACACAACACTTGAGGTCAGTCAGTCCTTACAAAAGTATATGGAGACTAAGTGTGAGGACCTGGGGAAGGATTTCTGTTGGCTCCTGCTAACTCAGCTGGCACTTTTGTATATCTGTTTAACCAAGGAAGAAACTAAGTCTCAATGAGGTTAAATAACATCTGAAGTTCACAGCAACACTAAGCTCAGAGCCTGGACATCAACAGTGCTTGCTGTTGGCCTCCCGTTCAGCACCCACTCCAGTGCAGTCCACTGAGTGGCTGTAGTTCACAAGGGAAGAGAACAAAGGCAGGACAGAAAATGGTCACCACAGAGGCCTGTAGTACAGAACACAAGCCAGGTGTTTCTGGTGGTCTAGGTAGAGTCCTGCTGGTCACTGGAAGCAGATTTGGAATTGTTTGACTTTGGGGGTGGGGGGTGCCTGCTTTGTTCAGCATGAAGACAGATGGAGGTAGGGGCTGGGCCAGCTGCAGTGGCAAGAAGAGAAAATGAGGCAAAGCTTCAAGAATGAATCTGAGAGGGTTTTTCTATTTTCTTTTACCTAGTGGGATGCACTATATTTTAGTAACCAAAACAGAGAATCCAAAAATAAAAGCAAAGCAAAGTCAGGCCCAGCAACTGGGGAGGCTGAGACAGGAAGCTCGCAAGTTCTAGGCCAGCCTCTGCAACTTAGCGAGACACTGTCTCAAAATAAAATTTTAAAACGGCTGGGGATATAAATCCATGGCAGAGCACCCCAGTGTTTAATCTCTAGTACCAAATTAATTAACTAAGAAGTAAAGCAGAGCAAGCAAAATTCCTGACTCAGTCATTCCATAGGAATCAGGGAGAAGTCCCCAGGGAACTCTGGCCAGGTAAGAGCTCACTGTCCTAGTCACAGAGTAAATACCTAGATCAAAGAGCTTTGGAACGGGTGCCTGGAAAGGGAGCTTCCTGAAGGGAATAAGAATGGATTGTGAGGTACTCATTCTGGGAAGAAACGGCCTACACCTTTAAGAGATATTTATAGAAAAAATATTGTTGATATGTATGGTCTTCTCTCTATGAATAGAATTTCTCTCTATAAATTTGCATTTAGAGTGCTGATAAGGGATTTGCCAATCCCTGTCTACCTGGAAGAGGTGCTACCTACCTGGAGGAGATCATCAACCTGAACTAGGACCCTGATGGCAGTTCTGAATGGTTCACTTGAGATGGCATATCCTATAGAGAAGGTGCACAACACTTCCCAAACTTTGGTTATCTAGTCTGGTGTGCAGACTTGGACACCTGCCTGGGCGCCTCCCATCATGAAGCTGCAGCAAACTGCAAAGGGAACTGGGCCTGCAAAGCCAATAAGCTATTTAATTGCTTGTGAAAAGTGGGCTTGTCCATAAATTCATGGGTAAAGACAGATGATACATTTGAATGCAGGAAATTTTCTTCCTGTTAAGAAAAGCAAGAGAATAGGTAAGTAAAGTAGCCCTTTTTAAGGACTCAGAATAAAAAGACAACCCAGATGAAAGGCTGGCTTCTCATTGTAGACTCTTTTTCTATCCTTTTGTGCTATTAGAGGTTAAAACTGTTAGGCATGAAGTCTGGCCTTCTTCAAAAGCTGGAGGTCTTGCCAACCTGCTGTAGTATCATAGCTACAGTGCAAGAAGGGAAATGCCTAGAGTGAGACTTTTTTAAATGACATTAGAAGCATATAAGATATAAAAATATAAAGTATACAAAGCAATTGACTATAAAATATGAAAAAAGATGCATCAGAACTATGTTAAAATGCAATGGCAACAAAACAAGAAAGGCTTGATCTTGTACAAACTGGAACACCATTTTACTTCCTTTACTATTTCTTTAGAAAATAATTCTTAACTGTTCCTTCAGGTTATTCATTCTGATTACTAATGTCAAAGCAGTTACACTGATAAAATTCTGTTTCATTAAAATCCAAGATGGGTGTTTGAGCTAGCACATTCCACTTTATGCAACAGATAAATTATGTGAAAATTTGAACTGGAAAGTGCTGTAAATGTGTAAGGAAATGCCCCTCTATGAAGAGACTTAGGTTTTCCACAAATTATTAGGTATTTAGTAAATTATTTGTAAAAAGATTAATCCTTTTATGGAGGCATTATCATTCTAAAGATATCTGAATTTTCACATACTGAGATTTCCTACAGCGAGGCAGGACTGAGCTTTATCATCTTAATACTTCTGGTTGGCTTGATTTTTTTTTTTTACAAAAAGAGTCTTGTACAATTTGTATTGCTAGTATAAAACTTAAGTATATGGGGCCTGACCCTGTAAGTGAGAAGAGAATAAATTGGAGGCCACAGGGGTACAATTTGGTATATTAACTCACCTCTGATTTAAATTTCAGCCTAATAGAATGAAGTCACAGCTGGTTGGAGAGAAGAATGGATTCCTGCCAGTCTGTGTAGCTGCCTAGTCAGGAGAGAGAACGACTAGTTGAGCCCCAGTGGGCAGCAATGTAAGGCTAAGTGTGGGCAGAAAAGTTAAAGTTCCCCCACTCAGGGAACTTTATACCCACACAGACGCACATGCACACCAGTCCTATTGTATTACTCAAGACATAAGTTGAACTGGGGACAACAAAGATCAAAAAATAATTGGGGTTTTAAGAAAGAAATTTCTTTTTCTCACATAAATGGGCAATTCAAGACTATCAAGTGGCTTCTTATTTATGTGGAGCTCAGGATGCCTCTAGACTTTCTTCCATCACTGAGAAGTGGTTTGTATCCTTGTGGTCCCACAGGGATACCAACATGGTCCTGAATGAGTACCAGCAGTCATTTCACTTTTTAAGCTGTGTCACACAAGAAAGACAAGGGAAGGAATGTTGGATTATTACACCTGTTCTTTTCTAAACTAATAGAAGCCACATGACCACTTAGAATATAAGTCATATTCCAAGTCTTCACTGTAGTTAGAATTCTGGCTAAAGGGATGTGAGGGAAGGAGATGAGCACAACTTCTTCCTTTCTTTCTGCCATCTTGGAGAAGAAGGTCAAAGCCCACCAGGACCCCATAACGGCCCTTTTTACATGAAAGACAAATAAAATTTCGTCTTTTCAGCTGTTGTCCTTTGGATTTCTGCTAAATCCTATGGAAATGAAATCCTATATAATACACCCACATCAAAGGAAACTGCATGAGGAGAAAAAATGTTGATATTTTAATTGAGTTGGGACCAACGATAACCCACAAGTTCTCATCATTAACCCTTTTCCTTTGTGCATTTGTTAAACATTTATCTAGCACATGTAATATTTCTAGTGGTTGCCAGGCTCTTTAGGTGATACAGAAATAATATGCCCTAGTCCCTTCCCTCAAAAAACTTCATATGAAATAGAAGAAAGAATGAAGTGTTCAATGATTGGATGCTAAGTATATATACCAGGTACTACTGTGGTGTTTTTCTCATGTTAATATCATTTGTATCTCTTCTTTCATCCAAAGGGTTTATTATGCCTTATCTACACTAAAGCATTAAAAGTATGCTGTTCAGACTTCTAGAGACCTCATATACCATCACCTAACTTCTATCATACCTTCTTCCAAAATTACCCAGCTATTGTTGTATCATTTGCAAAATAAGCCAATGTTCAAAATTCTTAGTAGAGGTGAACATCAAAGCTCTTTTAGAATTGCCCAGGGCTACCCCATCAGACGAATCTAATCAAGATTTTGATTTAGATTTCTGAGCCATGAGTCAAGGCTGTGTGTGACAAGTTCCAAGTATATCTGATGCTTGCTTTTGTGTTACTAGTTCCTCCTGAAAGACCATCCAGGCATTGTAATTTTTCCAGTGTCACTAACTGTCCTAAATCAAGCACAAGCCTATTCCTCCCCAAACTATAAGGAAGAATAAACACAGTTAGGGTCATCACACCTACATCATGGACACAAAAATGTCACCTCACCTGTTCCAACACTATGACTATAATCTGCATTTTACCTCTTTTTCTCACTGCCAAAAAGAAATCACTGGTCAATTTCCTTCCTGAACATCTTTTTTGTCTATTCTATTTTGGACATGAGCCTTTTATACTCTGGGCATTTTCTCCCCATATTTCACACATAACATAGCATTTGGAGCCTTTATTCCCCTTCATCCAATGGGTTTATTATGCCTAATTTACCCTGAAGCATACAAAATAGCTTGTCCAAATTTTTTCAGAATTATTATACCATCTCCTAAGTCATATCACACTTTGTGACAATATCCAACTCTTATTATTATATCATTTGCAAAGGTAAGCCAATGTTGACAATCCCAGAATTCTAAAAAGTGTATGTGAAATGAAATTTTTTAAATCAATTAAAGCATTTATGTGTTCTCGAATTATAATACCAGTTCTGGATGATCACCCAAGGTATGAGCAAAAAGCCTGGTTTGCCTCCCCACTGTAAGGATAGTGACAAAAGATGACAAGAGGGATGGGGCTGTAGCTCAATGGTACAGCACTTGCCTACTATGTGTAAGGCACTGGGTTCCATCCTCAGCACCACATAAAAATAAATAAAATAAAGGCATTCTGTCCATCTACAACTACAAAAAAATTTAAATAAAAAAGATGACAAGACTCTCTTACATACCAGAATGACTTGTCCCAGAGAATTGCCTACATTTAGCCCTGTGGGGGTCCTTGCCATAGATACTTTTGAAGAAAGGGACCCTGATTTTTTTTGTGTTTTTTTTTTTAATATTTATTTATTTTAGTTGTATACAATGGCTTTTCATGTATATGTGGTGCTGAGGACCGAACCCAGGTCGCGCACGTGCTAGGCGAGCGCTCTACCGCTGAGCCACAACCCCAGCATGTTTTTTTTTTTTTTTTTTTTTATGGTTAACTAATTAAACTAACTGAGACTAACAATCCCCAGATCCCACTGGCTTTACAAAATCAAGGTCATTTCTTGCTCATATCATCATCCAACTGAGCTTTCAGTGGCTAGCCTTGATTGTGGCAATTTGGAGACTCAAACTCCCAATATGTGGGAGTTCCACAGAATAGTTCCTCCACATTTGACCAAAAGACAAGAGAAAGTAAAAAATATTGTGCTACTATTTCATGTTCAACCTGGATATTACATTGGGCCTACCATATCCTATCATCCAGAACCTATGGCCCTAACCTGATTACAAAGGAGTCTGGGAAAGGTTGTCTTCCTGCATGGCCTGGACAAGGAAGTGGGGCTGGAGACCAAGAGCCAATCTCTGTCCCGAACCTGGGGATAGGACATCAAAAGTTAGTTTCAACACCTGGATCAGATTGTTGGTCTATGATTTTCAGTCACTCAGTTGCATGGATGCAGGTATGTCCAGTGAATATGAGGGTCCAGACACAAAGGGAGGGGGATCTTGGCCATGAAGTTGCAACCTCCAGTTGCAGTTTTCCAATGAGCTTCAATTTCTTTTCTTTTTTTTTTTTTTTTTGGTACCAGGGATTGAACTCAGGGGCACTCGACCACTGGGCCACATCCCCAGAGCTTCAATTTCTTTTCTTTTTTTCTTTTTTTTTTTTTTTTTTTTTGGTACCAGGGATTGAACTCAGGGGCACTCGACCACTGGGCCACATCCCCAGCCCTTTTTTGTATTTTATTTAGAGACAGGGTCTTCACTAAGTTGCTAAGTGCCTCGCCATTGCTGAGGCTGGCTTTGAACTCAAGATCCTCCTGCCTCAGCCTCCCAAAGTGCTGGGATTACAGGCATGCGCCACCGCACCTGGCATGAGCTTCAATTTCTGTTGGCATTTCTCCCAGCCATCTCTATTCATCTCCGATGTTACCACAACATGCCTTTCCACGGTTCTGGAAAGTGGAACAGTGGTCCATCTGTCACCTCCATAGAGAACAGAGAAAACCCAGGAACCCTTGTCCTTTGTACTGATTTGAAGATTTTACTCCACTCCAGTGTTTGTTTGCAATAAGACTGTCTTGTCTTCAGGAGGGATTCTTTCCTAAGACCTTCAAGAAAGTGGCCTTTTCAATTCAGCACTTATCTGCAACCTATCAGAATTGTAATGGCAGATTAGCCTGAACACGTGATCTTCTGAGGTTGGAATAGAAGCAGCAGCAATGAACCCAATGTTGGCTATGGTTATACAGTACTTATTATGGCCTCTAAAACTATTCACATATCCGCAGTTCTTATTACGGAAGCAGAGTAAGATTATATTTCCTTAGTACCTTGAAGTTAGTGGAGTTTTGAGGCTTGACTTGGCCAATGAGATAAAAATGGAAGTAACACATCATTTCCAGTTAGAAACCTGAAGAACTGCCCAGTGCGGTGGCGGACGCCTGTAATCCTAGCACTTGGGAGGGTGAGGCAGGAGGATCAAGAGTTCAAAGCCAGCCTCAGCAATGGCAAGGCACTTAGCAATTCAGTGAGACCCTGTCTCTAATAAAAGACAAAAAAGGGCTAGGGATGTTGCCTAGTGGTTGAGTGCCTCTGAGTTCAATTCCTGGTACCAAAAAGAAACCTGAAGAACCACCACTTGGCTCTTCTGTGTCTCCCATTATTGCCACCCTCCACTCTGTGTTGATCTGGGGATACTTTTTCCCACAGACAGTAGTCACAGCAGCTAGTTTCCATAAAAAGTCTGTCACCCTGTATCCCTAAGTTACCATGATCATCAGAGGTCCCCGATAATTTATTAGACATGTAGCATAAAGACAAATAAATTCTCATGCACACTGGTTCACACCTGTAATCCCAGTGATTCCAGAGGCTGAGGCAGAAGGATTGCAAATTTGAGGTAAGCCTCAGCAACTTAGTAAGGCCTTAAGCAACTTAGCAAGACCCTGTCTCAAAATAAAAAATAACAAGAAACAGGCTGGGGAGTGGTTCAGTGGTTAAGTGCTGTTGGGTTACATCCCTGATACAAAGAAAGAAAGAAAGAAAGAAAGAGAAGGAGGAAGGGAGGGAGGGAGGGAAGGAGGAAGGAAGGAAAGAAGGGAGGGATGGGGGAGAGAGGAAAGAAATAAAAAATAAAATAAAATAAAAATAAAAATAAAAATGTACTTTTCTTCATTAAATCACTAAGAATTTGAAGAATAGTCTAATATGACATAAAAGACATGGATCCCACATGATTCCTTTTTAGGGCACCATTTTTTTTCCATGTAGTATCATTTTTTTATGAAAAATTTCATGCTTGAAAATTACACATATCAGATTTTTGAAATGTGCCCATGCACCTACCACCCTGAACCTGAGAGATAGAACACAACCAGTCCCTTCACTATCCAGCATGTGACTTTCCTGCATTGATTGCCCCTCCCTTCCCCCAGAAGATAATGACTATCTTGCTTTGGTTTAATAATTCATTGTCTTTCTTAATAATTTTATCTCACATATATGTTTCTTAGTGTTGCAGATTGTTTAACTTGATGCAAATGAAAATTTGTGCATATTCTTCTAGAACATGCTTCTTAAATCTAATATTATGTTTTGAAGACTCATCCATGCCAATTCACACAGCTTTACTTTGTTCACTTTTGCTGTAGCATAACATTCTGTTGTATGAATCTAACAACATGAATTTATCCTTTCTCCTATCAGATAGTCATCTGGATTTCCTTTCTTAGAAGCTACACTAATAAAAAGACTCTTGTATCTCTTCTAGTGTATATATGGGATAACCTTTTTAAAGAGTACATCTCGGGAGGGAAATGTTGAGTTGTGTAGTATTCACATGGTCTACTTTATTATGTAAGATCAAACTGCTTTCCAAATTTGAACCAGTTCTCATTACCACCAGCTCAAGGAGAAATTTCTTTGTAATACATTCTTGCCAACACTTGACATTGTTGGTCTTTGTCTTTTTTGCCAGTCAAGTGGATGTAAAATGGTATCTCACTATGGTTTTGATTTGCATTATTTTTAAATCATACTTTCACCATATGTGAATTCAAGAAACGAAGGTGAGAACCATTTAAAATAATTTGCCATCAGTGTCTTAAGAACTAGATAAACTGCACAATCCAGGCCCCTTCTTAGAGAAGAGGCCAAGTAATTAGGGGAGTCATAATTACTCATATTTTTTGGACAACTGAAAATAGCAATGGGCTTAGGCTACTGCTTATGTTGTAAGTTAAAAAGCTGTTTCTTAAATGGCTCCTTTTAGGAGGTTAACAGTATTATCAAAAGCCATCAGAAAAGCAAATACATTTCAGAGAAATCATAAACATCCCTTTTATCTTACCAGATAAAGAGATTTAGTATAAATCCTAATGCACCCACTTGGCTATACACAATTTATAGCAGAGGAAGAGTTTGAAACACTTTCATATAAACAACCATAGGGTTTTTTTTTTTTTTTCTTTTTAAGGTTGCTAAAAGGCTATTTGACACTTTCTGTAAGGTCAGGGAGCATCTCAGTGTAAGAACCAGTTCTGGATAACATCAGGACTCCTTTCCCACTGGCCCAGCAGCTCCATTAAGCACTGTTTTCATCTCTGCAGGCTTTACTTTTATGTAATATTTACATCATTGACACTTTCTTTTAGTGAATCCCTAATATAAACAAGGGGTATAATAAGTCCTAATGCATTTTAACAAGAGTTTAAAATACATGGCTATGGGATGAGGACAGTCAAATGGAGTACAGATTAAAGCAAAATTTTATAACACCACATCTCTTAGAGTGACAAAAACAACTCCATCATTTAAGTCCAGGAGAGAGAGAGTCTCCATGTGTTTATTCACCAATTAGAATTTGATGGACTACAAATGCTGTCTGATCAGTCAGATTCAGCAGCACAGTTCTTTAGCAGAAAATTATAGACTCAAATTATAAACTTAGAAGAGAGACATGAAAATAAATTTGCTCTGCTTCATAATATCTATGTACTCATGGGAACTGTGCGTTTCATGAACCACAGCAATAATACATGAAGAGCAAATCTTTGTAATTCAGCATTTTAATGAAATAAGAGGTGAACCATCCATGACTAAGACTTTGCCTGATCTATTTCAGATGAAAAGGGTCATTTGAAAGTGTGTTTAGTAACTGTCTAACCAATCTGGATAGAAGAGGTAGTTTCTGATTAACTCACATTTCCAGTTTATTTTTCTCTGTGAAGCTGAGTGATGTTCTTTGGCAAAGATCCAAGAGTTCCAGGCAGCAACTGTGGCCATTTGGGGGAAGAAAGTGCAGTGCAATGGAGAGGTACATACCAAATAAATGCTACTCAAAGTGATCCATGGACCGTCCATGGCTGGTGACTCCATTGCTCTGGGCCTGAAGTGAGGTAGAACATCATGGTAGAAGGGCATGGTGGAGGAAATCTGCTCAGCTTATAGCCTGGGAAGCAGAGAGAAAGAGGGAGGAGCCAGGGACAGACATAGCCCATGTCACTTACCCCCTCCCCACTGAGTATTTCCTCCAGTCACACCCCACCTGCCTACAGTCACCACCTACTAGTCCATTCAAATTATTAATCCATCAAATGGATTAATCCACTGATGAGGTTACATCTGATCATTTCACCTCTGTCTATTGCTGTATTGCCTAACATATGAGCTTCAGGGAACATTTTAGATTCAAACCACAACAAAGATGCTCAAGTAACTTTTAACAACTCACTTGAGCTGATGTGTTGTGGTTTCTAGAACATCAGTCAATTCATGTTCTCTTCAAAATGAACAAAGTTTAGCATTTAAGAAATTAACAGCTGCAGATTATAGTGGCCACTTTCTCTCCTTTTGTGCCGGAACAACCCAGGTGTTCCTGGCCTCTTTAAGGTTTCCATCAGCAGCTTTGCATAGAAAGGAAGAAGCTTTCTGTGAGGGCAAGTCCACTGCCAAGTCAATTACCACTGGGAGTGATAGGCTTTTAAAGAGATTAAACTACTATTCTACTAAAAGAAAATGATGAATTCTCAAATGGGGCCCATCCAATAATCCATTTGCTCAGCTACTAACATACTTACCCTTCTTGGCCAATTATCTAGTTTCATCTACATTGTTTTAATAAGTGCCTTAGAATTCTGGAAAGGGATGCATGATTCAGAGAGCTGCTTTTACATAAAATGAGGACCACTGTCTCAAAGGAGGAGAACAGCCACAGGAGTCTGAGCATGGGAACCAAATCTCTAAATCAAAGCCGTTTAAAGAAAGTTCTGAAAGACTAAGTTATAAATTCTGAGACTATCACAATTTCAGTCTTTCCTTTCCTGTGATGTAGCTACTATTAAATATTTATGTACATGCCTCTGTGCCTTGGTTTCCTTATCTGTAAAATGGGGACAATAATAGTGCCTATAAGGTTATGGTAAGGGTTGAATGAATAAATGCCAAGTTTCAAAAGTAGTTCTTGATACATAGTGAGTGCTATATAAAATTTCCCAGGATCTCAATTACATTTTTGAGCATATTTGATTTTGGCTATATGTTAAGCACACATGGGGCAGCAGGCAGATGTTGGAGGGAGGTAGATGTCAGAGTTTGTAGAAAACACTACTTTTCAAGAGATATACCTCAGGAAGTGGCGCTTGCCTATAATCCTAGGGGCTCAGGAGGCTGAGGCAGGAGGATCATGAGTTCAAAGCCAGCCTCAGCAAAAATGAGGCACTAAGCAACTCAAGGAGACCCTGTCTCTAAATAAAATATAAAATAGGGCTAAGGATGTGGCTCAGTGGTTGAGTGACCCTGAGTTCAATCCCTGGAACCCCACCCCCCCAAAAAAAAGAGCTGTACCTCAGGGATTGCACCAGATATACTGACTTCACTTCTGACCAGAAGTAAAATCTTGAGTTGTTGTTTCCCTCTCTTTTCCTGTGAGCTGAATGAACCTAAACCTGAATTTTCCCCTAACATCCAAATCAAACATAACTGTCTGGGCCCCTGCTTTTATCTTCTAGCCCCATTAGGTCTCCAGAACCCATTAGGTCTCCAGAACCATAGGTTTTTGTGTTCACTTCCTTATTTTGGAGGGGTTTATAATCCATAAAAGAAGAAATTGCCTTTGGACAACTTGACTCCCAGGCTTGTTTTTCCAGAAGCATAAGATTCCTGAGGAATTATCCTAGGGATGAAAAGGACAGAGGATGTTGAAGATAACAAAGGTAACAGAGGGATTCTCCCCAGACTGAGAAGGGGGTAAAGTTTGTTGGATTTCTCAGACAGTACACCTTATACCTGGCCCTGCCAGCACCTTGGAAGGTGTCGGGACCTCAGAAATTATGGGCGTGGGGGTCGGGGAGAGTCTGGACTATAACCACCAGCTTCCATTAGCAGCAATGACAGGAACACTGCAGAACTGCCCACCTCCAATAACTTGTCCAGCTTGGGATACAGGATTTCCGTGCTCAGTCTGGCATCCTGAAGTGAGAGGGCTTTCTCCTGACTTCTCTGTAAGCTCCCTGATTCTTATATGGCCTTATAGTAAGACAAGGAGAAATTCTTTCCTCATGGCTAGCTTTCACGATAACTGCGGCAGGAATTTCTTGCCTTCAGAAAGACACGGGGATTCAGATGGAGTTAAGAAAAATAAAGAGATCTTACACTTAGTAAGCACTTGAGATGTGTAAGGACAAAGAAGAAAGAAGGAAGGGGAGAAAAAGTCCTATTATTGGGAGGAGAAAGAAAAAGAAGGGAGAAGGGAACAAAAGCAAAGTGTGGCAAAAGTGCAATGGAGGTCCACATGCCACGGGAACAAGTGGCTGTGAACTGCAGAGCAAGCCAACAGACCGCTGTGCAGAGCTAGTCTTTCCCCTTCCTGAAAAATGTATATATTCTTGATGATAAAATGAAAAACTGTATTTGGTGCTATGGTTTTGCATGACTGAAAGTCAGCCAACTCTCAGCAATGACTGGATTTAATTACATTGTGCATGTCTGAGTGTTTGCTTGATGGGCCAGTGATGCTTGATAAGTAATAAAATGATTCTCATTAATTCACAAATATAGCCCATAAAATTTATTTTCTTGCCTTTGTTTCGGCAAAACACTAATTATGTTGTAATCAACACTTTCACATATTTTGTGTTCTATTGACAGCAATGCCAAAATAAGCACTTCTCTTGAAATATTATTGTTCTGAGGTAATTTTTTATTACTAATTTTTATTTGGAGAGCAAACTCTGCTAAAGCCATACCAAGTACACTTGTCAATAAAGTTCCTTTATATATCATGTTCAAACACTGTGTTGGGATGGCACACAATAGATTACTTTTACCCCTGACGATATTACAAAGTACTTTCATTTCACTATAAAAATAAGAGATTTTCATGAACTCTTAAAGCAGTATCTATAGTTATGTACGGAAAACCAAGACTTCTCACATCATGTCTCTATCTATGGCTGTACAGATTTCAGAGTCACGTGGATTAGTTCTAGAAACTTTTCCTCAGATTCTATGCACTAGTGTTTTGAATCCGATGCGAATCTGCAAATACCTATGGAAGCACAGAGAAGAAAGCTGATGCTCAGCACAACTGAAATGATACTTGATCACAGACTCACTCCCATTCATGCTGCCAGAGGAAAATGGTTTGACAACTTAATTAATTTGTCTTTTTTCTTACCTAAGCGCTTCTGCCACTCAAATCTTTTCAAAGTAGTGTTCATCTCTGATGTATTAAAGTAGCAGCAGGGCAGCTCCTAAAGTCTCCATGCATTTGGATGGAGGGCAAGGAGAGAGAGATTTCTGGGGAGTGAATAGTGTTAGTCACAGGGATGGATGTTTGGGGTAACATGGTCCCAGCAAGTAACAGTGGATCCCAAGTGACAGGGGTGCCCACATATTCTTCAGTCTATTCATTTGTATTTCTGTGATAAGTAGGGCTGGGCTCTCTAAGATAAGCTACGGCAGGTCCCCACTTGCCTAGTTTAAATTCTGAGAACGAGGAAGGAGAATGAAGAGAGGGAAAGAAATGAGACAGGGAAAAGGAGGTAGATGGATGAGAAGAACCTGACTCTTACCTTTCACTCTCCCAAGAAATTAAAGCCTCTCTGATCTCAACAATCTCAGGAAAAGAAGAACAATCCCCTTAAGCATTAAATCACCCATAAGAAGTCTTCAGTTTACTTGTATTCAGAGTTTCCACAAATATGTGTAAATATTAAATATTTAAATAAAATATATTTTGATCTTACATATGTATGCACATGTACCTATGTATGCACATGTACCTATGCACATGTATGTTCTCTTCTCTCTTTCTCTCTTTTGTAGTAAATGTGTTTCTGTTTTGGGGGGAGGTGGGAGTGATAGCAAATGTTATCATTTTCTTCTTTCCCAGTCCTGCTTTTACCCTTCTTAGAATCTCTCCATTGATGAGTTTGGGAAATGCAGGTATAGGATAGTAAAAACAACAAATATTATATTTGGCATTACTGGTTCCCGGATTTAAGATTTCAGGGAACAGTAGACATTTTTTGGAAAATTTGGGAATCCATACAAAATTGATGAGGAGGAGAGTAAAATACATCATTGAAAACAAATAACCAACCTCTGTAATTCAGGAAAAAGACATTTGTAATTCACAGAGATGCAAACATGAAAATGTAAACTTAAACACTATTTCTTTGAATTGATTACTTTTTAAAATTTTTTATTTATTGCATTTACTTATTCATTTGTTGCTTGTCTGTTCATTTGTTTGCTGCCACAGTAAAAGCTTCCTCAGGAACATGAAGCTGTCCTTGGTTCAACTTTCAGAATCCAATGTCTAGGTGTATCTACCCAAGCTGAATCAATAAAGCTCTCACAAGATGGTTAACAAAAGATACTCCAAGAGATATAGCAATACAGCAATTGTTTTTTTTTTTTTTTTTAATGTGTGTGGGGGTAGGTTGGTGAGGAGTTTGCTAGTCAAACTGTCTAGAAATCATTGAATATTCCTGAGTGCGTGGGCTTCAAAGACTCCTAAGATGGTGGCCCTGAAGCATTAAGCCATCAAGATGTTTTTGTTTTATTTAGGTAATAATAATAATAATAATAATAATAAATGGTGGTGTATTTCTCTAAATTGAACTAGAGGCTAGGGAAGGAGAGAGGAGAAACACATGTCCCTGTGAGAAATACAGCCAGATGAACAGCACAAACTTGTACTGTAAGGGCCCAAATGACAGCTGGGTGACAACAATCCCTGGAGGCATGAATAAGGACTTTTTGCTCACCCTGAAAATTGAAAGGCTGGCGGAGTGTTGACAAATGGCTGATAATCCCCTCTGTAAAGCAGGCTGGTGCTGAGCTACAATACATGGCCTTTGAACAGAACTGCCCAGGGGTAGAGGGTCACTGGCCACTGTTGCTCCTGCTGCTCCTCTGTAGAAGTCCAGAGACCTGAGTGACACCCAGGCCAGGGCAAAGGTTCACTGGTCTCCTTGCACAATCGGGTTCCTAGTACAGCTCATTGGTGGGCTTTTCCTCCTGTGGAGGAAGGTAAAACAGTTGCTCAGCGACAGTCAGACTCCAGCTCCTCTGTGTGCACTAAGCTCATACCACTTACTGTTTATAAGCTTTGGAACAATCACTTTGCTTCCCTGAGCTCCATTTCCATGCATTTAAGTAGGGCTGGGACCACTTACCTACAGTTAGGCGTGGCTTCATTACAAGGATGTGTTCTGAGAACTGCGTCGTTAGATGATTGCACCATTGAGTGAACATCATAGAGTGTACTGAAACTAAGATGGTTATAATGTTGTTGGGCAATATAGCTTAAGGAACTACCATCATACATGCATGCAGTCTGTCTTTGATCAAAGTATCATTATGTATTATTTTACTGTGGGGATTCAATAAAAAGAGGTAAATGGCCAGGTGCGGTGTTGCACACCTGTAATCCCAGTGACTCCAAAGACTGAGGCAGGAGGATTGCAAGTGTAAGGCTGGCTTCAGCAAATTAGCAAGACTCTAAGCACTTTAGTAAAACCCTGTCTCAAAAAAAAAAATAAAAAGGGCAAGAAATGTAGCTCAGTGGTTAAGTGCCCTGGGGTTCAATCCCCTGGCACATAAATAAATAGATAGATAAATATATAAGGTAAATGTATAACATATTCCCCAGATACTATTATCCCTTTTCTTTTTAAAAAAGTTATTTTTTATTGACAAATAAAAATTGTATGTATTTAGGGCACACAACATGCTGTGTTGATGTATGTATACATAATGAAATGGGCAAATCAATCTCATGTATTACCTCACATTGTTATAATTTCTTTTGTGTGTGATAAGATCACTTAGAAATCTACTGAACTATGTTCAAATATATGATTCATCACAATAAACTATAATCACTATGTTGTAAAATCCTTTGGACTTTTTTTTTTTTTTTTTTTTTTTTTTTTGGTACCAGGGATTGAACCCAGGGACGCTTAAGCACTGAGCCACATTCCTAGCCCTTTTTATATTTCATTTAGAGATAGGGTCTCTTTGAGTTGCTCAGGGCCTTGATAAGTTGCTGAGGCTGGCTCTGAACTCATGATCCTTCTCCCTTGCCCTCCCAAGACTCTGGGATTACAGATGTGCACCACCACGCCCAGCCTGGACTTATTCTTGTCTAACTAAAATTTTGTACTCTTTGAACAACATCTATCAATTTACCCTCAGTCCCTAAGAACTATCATACTATTATCTTTTATGAGTGGCTTTTTTTTTTTTTTTTTTTTTTTGGTACCAGGGAATTGAACTCAGGGGCACTTGACGCCTGGGTCACATCCCCAGCCCTTTTTTGTATTTTATTTAGAGACAGGGTCTCACTGAGTTGCTAAGTGCCTCACCATTGCTGAGGCTGGCTTTGAACTTGCGATCCTCCTGCCTCAGCCTCCCAAAGTGCTGGGATTACGGGCGTGCGCCACCGCGCCCGGCAATGAGTGGCTTTTTTTAGATTCCACATATAAGTCAGCTTCTGTGGTACTTGTCATACTCTGCCTGGTTTACTTTACTTAACATAATGTCCTCCAGCTTCATCCAAGTTGTTTGCAAATGACAAAGAAGAATCCCCTTCTTCTTAAGGGTATTCTTAAGGTATTCCATTGTGTATATATGCCACATTTTCTTTATCCATTCATCCGCTGATGGACATTCAGGTTGATTTCCTATCTTGTCTATCATGAATAGTGCTATAGTGAACATAGGCATGCAAATCTCTCTCTCTGACATACTGATTTTGTTTCCTCTGGATTTCAACTCAGTAGTGGAATTGCTAGGTCATATGGTAGTTTTATTTTTCATTTTTTGGGAAACCTCCACACTGCTTTCCATATGGCTATACTGTTATCTCTTTTCTAAGATTATTCTCCTTCTTGAATCCTTTCATAATTTCTATAGGCCTATCATCTTGTAAACTGACTACCACCATCAAGAGGAGGAATTGGAAGAAGATGCCTATGATTTTGATGAGTCATAGACAACGATGGGCAGCTCTGCAGCTCAATGATGTTTCAGAACTCCCTTGACCTCCCTGACAGAACTCTTGAGACACTTGTCCTCAAGCATGAGGATTACTGCTACAGGAAATATCCTAGGGGCACATTATCCAAGGGGCACATTCAGAGAAAGGCTATTTGCTGGGCCGCTTTCTTTCTTCCATCACTGCTTGCAGGTTTACAATAGCCAAGCTGTCCTGTCAAATACACACTAGCTGCCTTCACACACATGCAGAAAATCAAATGGAAGCTCCCCCTCTATGGCATGAACCAAATTCCTTCTATTTATAAGCAGCAGCCCAACAGGCAGGCTTCATTCTGTAACTTGCAGTTCTCAGCAAGCTGCACCAGAATAGAGATGTGTTCATATTTTCCAGTCACCCAGATTGCCACTTCAAAAAGAGAGTGATAGACAAATACGGTGCAACCCGTTTATAACATTTTCCCATGTTTAACTTCCAAATTTGAGAGTCTTAAGCATGATTGCCAAAAGCAAGTTTTTCTAAATGCAGTAATTTTTTTTCTTGGTCTCTTAGTAAATGGTAACTGAATTTTTTCCCCCTACAGTTTCTTTTCAGAGGCCAAGAGTTTTCTCACTCCCGGTCTGCAATACCCTGCCTGGGCTATCGCCCAAATGGCTTTCACACGTAAAGTGAGAAAGAATTAAGTGCTTCTGCAATTGAAAAATGGTTCTGTCTGCCTTGGAGCTGCAAAGCTCTCTTTACTGAACTATTGCTTTTAGATTCCAAAGCTAAGTGTACCAATGAGCCTACAATAGTGCCAAGAAAGAAACTAGAGAAAGAAGAAAATCCCATTATTGCTCTATCCAGACCATATTCAGGTGAATTCACCTAGTTTTTATCCCTAGATGTTGGGAGGAGGGGTGATTTTCACAACTGCCTTCTGGTTTTCATACAGTATATTTAGAACCACCTGAAAGGTTGTTGTCTTTATATATTTTCCACACAATTACAGTCTAAGCTGGTTGCTGACCATATATTACTAATAAATTTGTTAGAGGAGATTTCACCAGTGCTTCTAATTCAATATTGAATTCATCTTAATGGCAGGAAAAAGCAGGTAAGCTTCTCTCCTTTGATGAGTATTCTTTTTGGAGGGTTAAACACATCTCTTTACATCTCAAAAGTATATATTTATACTATGATCTGTGTGTATCTTATACAAAGAACCTTGCCAAGGGAAAGAAATGTTTGAATCAATTTTCCTTAAACATCTTTAAATATTTTGCTAAACATTTACCCATTTTTATGCCCCTATAGAGAATGACACTTTTACACATTCTGGATATTGTTTAAGGCCTGACCCTTGAGCTGTGTGTGATGGCCTAGCAAAGCTTTAGGAGTTCACCAATTTGTAAAATACTCAGTATTATGGTTCTTTGTTACCATGTTTTCTTTTCTAAAATTAACTGTAAGTGTTCAAATCATCATTTCCTTTTAGTGCTCGTCCTTACATAACTTTGAAGCAAGGCTAACAATGTCTTTCAGAAGCAATTTTAAAAATTCGGGCAGGGATCAGCGAGGATTCTAAAACCAGTAAAAAGTAGACAGATCTATATTTGAAATGGAGAAAGGGACAGCCCTGAAAATCATAGACCAGTCAGTTTAGTTTTCATACCTGGAAAATACTAGAACAAATCATCAAAAAATCAATTTGCAAACACCCATACGATCACAGAATACTAGGTAATAATCAACACTGCTTTGTGAAGAACAGTCTTGTCAGAACCATCTAATTTCCTTCTAAAACAGAGTGACAGGCCTGGTAGATCAGAGCGATGAAATAGATGTAATAGAGCTTGAATTTTACAAAGCTCTTGATTCTGTCTTCCATGATATGCTCATTAATAGATGACTTCAGACCAGAAGAAATTTGATGTAATGGTTTACTAAAAAAGCACAGCTTTCAGTGTTTCAGCATTAACTTGGCAGGTGAGGGTTTGGGAAAGATTTTGGCGTGGAACCTGGCCCAGGAGTGAGTGAATAGGACTATAGGCTCCAAACATAGCCCTAGCACATGTTATGTGCTCAGTCAGTACTTGTTCAATAAAAGAATGCTCAAAGCCCTGGGTTTGATCCCCAGCCCCATAAAAAGAAAAAGAAAAAAAAAAAAAAACAAGAAATATCAATACAGGAACAGTTGTTTGGTGAACTCTAAAATGAATGGGTGGATAGAGACCCCCACACTGGGGAGAATTTTCCCCTCCTGTATGAAAAGCCAACTCCCTACAGGAGCTGAGGCTAAGTTAGGTAAGGGATTTACATTGTTTAGGATAGATTTAGTTAGATTATTTTGGCAGGCTTTATAAATAGGCAAAAATAATGACATAAAATGTATATTAGAGAAAACCAAACAGCATAAGCTCAAGCTTTATAAAATGCAAAAAGAACAATATATAAAAATGCCAGTTAAGTGAAAGATAGGCCACCTCTTGATACATCTGGGAATGAAAGTTTGAGGAAGGTCAGGTGATGTAAAGGAGCCAGCACACGGAAGTCAGGTTTTGAAACCTGGCTGGGCTGCTGACTCATTATGAGACTATGTGTAAGATATTTAACATCGCTCTCCCAAATCTCATAGAATTGAAATCAGAAATAAATGAGATTTCATATATATACATATTTAAGCAACTAGGTACACAGGTACTTTCTCCAGTATCAGGAATTTTGTAAGCAGGTAAAAACATTAGTTTTCTCCGTTCCATTCACATGCAGGTAAGTTCACCTCAAAAAAGTGATTCAATGACACACCTAATTTGTATCTTCTTTGAATGGCTGTCTCTGTTCACCTCATGTTTCTCATCTGAAACTTGTTTCCAAACCTTAGTTATCAGACTCCATCTAGTATTTGGCTAATCATGTCATAAAAGCAAACATTTCTTATGAAGAGCTATGAAGTTTCCTGCTCAGTCGCCACATCCCTCTTCTCCCAGACTACATGACTCTGACAGAGACTTTGGTGTATTCTCATATCCTTGCCACCTGGGCCACTTATAAATTCATCTGAATAAGGCATCTGAACCAATATGGTCAATAACCACCACCAAAAGTGACTATTTCATGGGTGACTGTTTCAATCCATTTTCTGTTACTGTAACAGAATACCTGAGACTGGGGTATTTATAAAGAATACGTTTATTTGGCTTCATGAATCTGGAGGGTGAAAAATCCAAGTGTGTGGCTCTGTCACCTACTTGGCATCTGGTAATGGCATTCTTCCTCCACTAAAGCGTCAGGGAGGGCGGGACATGGCAAGATAGAGCAAACGCATGAACTAGTCTGTCTTCCGCTTTTAAAACCACTACAACCTTCATCCAATCCTAATTACTTCCGGAATTTTCCATTTCCAAATATGATTAACATATAAATTTGGGGATTAGGTTTTCAGCACATGAATATTGGGGGAACATACTCAATTCATAGCAGTGACCAGACTGGACCTTCAAAGGCTTTTCATAGAATTGGTTTTGAACTGGAACTCAGAGAATTGGAGATGAGTCAGCCTTCCTTTGTTACTTATAATGTCCATTAGATCAATGGAGATGTTTCCCACCATGAGGAAAAGCCAGTCTTTCTTAAAAATAGAGGAATGCTGAGAGTGGCAGATAAGAACAATGGGGTAAGCTTTGGCAACATTCGAGCTCTGATCTCAACTGTTCCTTAAACCCAGCTGCATCTCTGCCTTTCTGCAGCTCTGTTTTTACTTAAGCCTTTTGATGTTGGGTTTCTATCATTTGTAACAGGTTTTCAAATTTTTTTTCAATTAAAAATCCTTTTTCTGAAAAACAAATCAAAACAAAACAACAACAAATCTTTGACCAGTGTACAACCTCAAATATTTACTCATACTAAAACAATAAAAATTGTTCTGTTCTGTCAAGGCTTATATACCTTATGGTAACTGGAACACATTTCCAAAAAGTCTTCATAAAAGTTTATCAATTTCAACTCTCACCTGCACTATACGAGACTATCTGTTTATCATTCACTCCTCCTTAATGCTGGAATAAAAAACAATTTATTTTCCAGCTAACAGGTGAAAAATACTTTCTTTAATTTGTATTTAGTCGGTTATAAATTCTAATATTAAAATTCTATCTTTGCTGAGTTCTCTATCTGCATCCTTTGTCCATTTTTTAATTGATATGTTTGATTTTTAAAACCTATTTTTTAGAGGCTGGGGTTGTGGCTCAGCAGTAGAGTGTTCGCCTAGCACGTGCGCGGGCCGGGTTTGATCCTCAGTACCACGTAAACATAAATGCATTGCATTGTGTACAACTAAACCAAATAAATAAATATTTTTGAAAAAAGCTATTTTTATATATAAAAATATTAAAACTTTGCTTGTCATAGATATTGCAAATATTTCATAAAATTTTGTTATTTGCATAGTTGTTATGCTCTTCTATGTAAGAGCGAATTGTAGGCTAAATAATTACAATCCTGTTAAGTTTTTTGAGTTCTTTATATATTCTAGAAATTAGTGCTCTATCTGATGTGCATGTATTAAATATTTGTTCCCAATTAGTTGGCTCTCTATTCACCTCACTGATTGTTTCTTTTGCTGAGAAGAAGCTTTTTAGTTTAAATCTATCCCATTCATTAATTCTTGGTATTAATTCTTGTGCTACAGGATTCTTATTAAGGAACTTTGGGCCTAATCTGACATGTTGGAAATTGGAGCTTACTTTTTCTTCTGTTAGGTGTATTGTCCTAGGTCCTTGATCCACTTTGAATTGAGTTTTGTGCATGGTGAGAGATAAGGGTTTAATTTCATTTTGTTGCATATAGATTTCCAGTTTTCCCAGCACCATTTGTTAAAGAGGCTATCCTTTCTCCACTGTTTATTTTTGGCACCTTTGTCTAATATAAGATAGCTGAAATTATATGTATTAGTCTCTGTGTCCTCAATTCTGTACCATTGGTCCACCCGTCTGTTTTGGTGCCAATACCATGCTGTTTTTGTTACTATTGCTCTATAGTATAATTTAAAGTCCTGTATGGTGATGCCCCCTGCTTCACTTTTCTTGCTCAGGATTGCTTAAACAAATAACCCAATCAATAAATGGGCTAAGGAATTGAAAAGACACTTCTCAGAAGAAAATACACAATTAATCAACAAATACATGAAAAAATGCTCAACATTGCTGGCAATTAGAGAAATGCAAATCAAAACTACTCTAAGATTTCATTTCACTCCAGTCAGAATGGCAGCAATCAAGAACACAAACAACAATAAATGTTGGAGAGGATGTGGAGAAAAAGGCACACTCATACATTGCTGGTGGGACTGCAAAATGGTACAGCCGTTATGGAAAGCAGTATGGAGATATCTTGGAAAACTGGGAATGGAACCACCCTATGACCTAGCTATCCCACTCCTGGGTCTATTCCCAAAGGACTTAAAAACAGCATATTACAGTGACACGACCATCTCAATGTTTATAGCAGCACAATTCACAATAGCTAGGTTGTGGAACCAACCTAGATGTCCCTCAGTAGATGAGTGGATAATGAAAATGTAGTATATTTACAAAATGGAATGTTACTCAGCAATAAAAGAGATTAAAATAATGGCATTTGCAGGTAAATGGATGAAGTTGGAGAATATAATGCTAAGTGAAATTAGTCAATCTCAAAAATCCAAATACCAAATGTTTTCTCTGATATAAGGAGGCTAGTTCACAGTGTTGTTGGATGGGGGTACATAGGAGGATTAGAGGAACACTAGAATGGTCAAAGGGAAGGGAGGGGAAGGGAGGGAGCAAGGGGGGAGGGGGGGCAAAGGTGGTTGAATGAGATGGATATCATTATCCTAAATGCATGATTAAAGACCTGAATGGCAAGAATATACTTTGTATACAAACAGTTGTATGTAAAAAGATGCTATATATGTGCGGTATGAATTGTAATACATACTATTATAAATAAAAAATTAAAAAAATTTTTAAAAATTTAAAAAATAATTACAATCCTCATTCTTTTTTTTTTTTTTTTTTTTGGTACCGGGGATTGAACTCAGAAGTACTCGACCACTGGGCCACATCCCCAGCCCTTTTTTGTATTTTATTAGAGACAGGATCTCACTGAGTTGCTAAGTGCCTCGCCATTGCTGAGGCTGGCTTTGAACTCCCGATCCTCCTGCCTCAGCCTCCCAAGGGCTGGGATTACAGGCGTGCACTACTGTGCCCGGTGTGATTTCTTCATTATTTCAAGAAATAGTACTAAAATTGTTACTTTAAGGAATTCTCAGAAGTTGTAATACCCACAAATTCTTTTTTTCCCCTCATTTTTTATTGGTGAATTAGAGTTGTACATAATGATCTGATTTGTTGTTACATATTAATACCTGCACACAATATAACAACATAACTTGACCAATATCACTCCTCAGCACTACCCCTACCCTTCCTACCTCCCACCCCTTGGTAGCTTTCTTCTACTGATTTCCCTTTGATTTTTTAGGAGATCCACCCAACCTTTGTTTTTTCTTTTTCCTCTCTACATGTGAGGGAAAATTATGCACCTTAACCTTCTGAGTTTGACTTATTTTGCTTAAAATGATGGCCTCTAGTTCCATCTATTTTCCTGCAAATGCTGTAATTTCATTTTTCCTTATGGCTGAATAAAACTCCATTGTGTGTATGCACCACGTTTTCTTTATCCATTCATCTGTTGAGGGACACCTCAGCTAGTTCCATAGTTTGGCTGTTGTGAATTGTGTTGCTATAAACATGAATACCTACCAATTCTTAAATATCGTTGACTAATTTCAATATAATCAGCATTTTAATTTTTCTTTTAACTATTGAAAATCTCCAAATTTCACTTAATTTCCCATCCTTTTGGGAAAAAAAAAATAATGCAGTTACCTATTAAGAGTTGATCATTTTTGCATGAAGGGAAAGCTCAAGCAGCTCTCTGCCCAGACTTGATATCATACCATCTTGACAACATTTCTTCTTTCTTTTTAGCAGGTCAATTTCCCAGGTCCTCTCTTTTATCCATTAGAACTAAAGTAAGTCAACTTTGTACAACTTGCTCTATAGGATTCAAAATACATATCTAACCAATAAAAATTTCAAGAAGTTGAAGTTTTAAGACTACTGGGGCAACAAGGAAAAAATGAAAAAGAACAGGTTTGGCTAGAAATGAACACAGGTGACCCTGAAAGTCATTACTGGTTTAATAACAATTTGGCTGGAGACCAAAAAATGTGATGCAGAGAACCAGGTAATAAATTTCTCCTTCAGTGTTGAGGGAAAATCATCAAGACCTGAGTTACAGAAAACTTGTGTACTAGTTATCTATTTCTATGTAACAAATTATCTCAAAACATAGTGGCTTAAAACAGCAAAAATGTATTTATTATCTCAATTTCTTTAGAATCAGAAATCTATTAGTATTTTAGCCAGGTGGATGTGGCTCAGGGTTTCCAACATGTCTTTAAATAAGATGTGACTTGGGGCTGGAGAATCTACTTCCAAGCGTACTCACGTGGCTGCTGGTTAAAGGCCTCAGTGTATGTCTCCACAGGATGCTGACGCAATGGCAGGAGGTTTCCCCAAAGGAATTGAAGAGCGAGAAAGCGAGAGAGAGAGAGAGAGAGAGAGAGAGAGAGAGAGAGAGAGAGAGAAAGAAACTGCAGCGTCTTTTATAGTTTAATATAAGCTAATATGTCACCATTTCTGCCACACTCTATTGCCTACACAGACCACTCCTGGCACCCTGGGGTTGGGGCTGTATGCAAGTGTAAATACCAGGAGGTGAGGTCACCAACCTCTGTCTTAGAGGTTGGCAACTATAGCCTGAGCCCACTTAATTTAGCTGTTTCATTTTAGACCTGCCAATCTTCATTCTCGGGATTCTCTCCCAGCCTGTCCTTCCCTAGATACAAAGTTTGGCCATCTTCATTCCTGTGCTTTCTATCCCCATGAGAATACTGACGACTATGCTATTTCCACAGCTTAGAAGTTTCTCTTAGTTCCAAAGTCGTATTTTCACTTTCCTCCAAAAATTCTTCATATGCCATTGCATATGCCACCCCCTCTCCTGAATGCCACCACCATATATCCAGTTGACCAAGCCAGAGACCTGGACCCGAGCCTTGACTATAGTAGTGGTAGCAACGTAAATCTGATGGTATGTGCATTTGCTGAGATATGAAGATATGGTCTTAGAAAACATTAGAATGAAGATGAAATTTTTTTTCTTAAAAAGTTTTCCCCAACTATCTGCATTGTAAAAAGTTGTGTTTTCTTTTTAAACATGGTTGCCAACTTGCTTCATTATTACATTTTACATGGCAACTTTATCCACATTAGTTTGTCAACAAATAGTTCCAAGAACAAATATCTGCTGAAAATACTGTCTTATCTAACAGCTGGAGAGGAGTGGGATGAATCAGGGCAAGAGTGAACTTTTATTATTGCCTGCTGTGCCAGCCACTGGCACATCCTTATCGCCAGAAAGGGTGAGGTGAGCAAGGGGTCAACATTCATTTCTGGACATAAGTGATACTTCCTAGATTGTTGATTTTGGGGATGACTTATGAGGGACCACAGAGGAATAAGATTATACAACATTCCTAAAAGACAATCCTACTTAAACTCAGCTACCCAATTTTCCCCTAGGGAGCCAATTATGCACTTGTCTAAATAGCTATGTGTCCTACACTAGCTCTGGCAGCCCTTGCTTTTTTTTTTTTTTTTTAAACAGAAAAGCAATTCAGATAGCAACTTAAATGGTCCAAGTTCTGTGATGAGATCTTAATTAACCTCTGCAAAATCATCTCTGAATCCCCTAAGAGTTCCTTTACTGGTGGTGAGAGAATTAGCCTTCTTTAACACAGGTGTGTGATATTAAGTCCTCAGAATGTCCCCAAACTTGAGCAATAGATCAAAATGTGTTTTGTGAACCCAGAACACAGGCACTCAGGATCACAGCAACCTGTGTCCTTTGCCTTGAAGCTCATCAATCCTTTGAGCAGGGCCCATTACCTCAGTGCAATTTTAGCATGAGTGTAAACAATTCTGTTTTAACCACCCACAATGGTGGGGCCTTTCTGAGCTCATGAATCAAAACCCATAAAGAAAAGCTTCCCATGTGACCCATCTCTCAAACATGAGTATTGTATGTTATAAAGTAGCTTTAAAAATGGGGGGGGGGGGCAAACCCAGAACAAAACACTCCATTTTATCAAAAGATTAATACAAAGTTTTTCTGTTTCTGTTTTTTAAGCTACCAGACTTTGAAGTTTGGAAGAAGGTGGGGTGCAAAAACATGGCTTAGGACATTTCTAATTGGAAAATTTTAAAAAGATATTTTTGATGTAACATTTTTGCTTATGTCTTTATCACTATTAAAGTATGTAGCTTTTGATGATGCCCTTGCCTAAAGATTCAACTTTTTAGTCACACAGACTGTTTTAGTCACAAACCAAAAATGACATTTCTCAGACCTGAGGACACACTGCAGCAAACAAAGGCGATGTCTCACTTTATTCATTTTTTTTTTTTAAAAGAAAATGTGGAATCTTCTAGGCAGCTGTACTGGTCACTGAGGAGAGAACACGCTGAGGGCAGAGGATGAGGACACAAGCTGTGGCATCAGACACAGTAGGCTTCGGTCATTTCCCTTTGATTGAGCCATTTAACCTGTGAATCAGGTTTCTTTGGGGACTAACATAGGTCTAACAAATCCCTTCTCTTCAATTCCAAAATTCAAAGGAAACTAGACAGTTTTTCATGATGCATTTGGAGACAAAAACAATCTGAACTGAGTTATAAAAGTTTATAGTTATTACTCCACTTAGTTAAATGAACCGAATATTCAGATGTTTTGTTCCATAAATTAATTACAATAAATTATTAATATGCTTGATTATGAGGTGCCACTGGATGGATATATGGTATAAACTTCATATTATCTTTTTAAAATCCAAAACCAATCTGCATTTTGAAAGACTTGTGGCTCTCATGGTTTCAAACACATTTTGAGGACTATGTCTTCATTTCACAGGTTGAAGTGAAGACTCCAAGGTGCAGTGGTGCTCACCTGGTAATCCCAGTGACTCCAGGAGTCTGAGGCAAAAGGATCAAAAGTTTGAAGCTAGCCTCAGCAACTCAGTGAATCCCTGTTGCAAAATTATAAAAAAAAATTTAAAAAAAAGTGTAGCTCAGTGGTAGAGCAGCCCAAGGCTCAATCCTCAATACAGCAAACAAACAAACAAACAAACAAAACAAACAAAAACAAAAAGCCAAAACTAATGAAAGCACAGCAGATATATGGAGCACAATCAAATAATAGTTATTTTGACTTTATGTCAAACATTTTTAGTGTCTTCCTTCACAAGGGAATTAAAGGTTGAAGAAAGTTCAATATGCTTGAACTTTTATTTTTTTTCAAAAAGTTTAAATTTTGTTTCTTTGGAGTAAATGTCGGTTACATGAAAAATAACACACAACTTTATGTTACAACAAAATCATTCACAACAAAAACAGGAGTTTTGAAAAATTTAAGCAAGTCTCTAAAAGCTTGAGCAACATCAAGCTGCTCAAACTCAAATGTGCAGGTTTGTGTGCAGGTTAGAAATGGTCACAAATTTTACAAACCCAACAGCATGTAATATGAAGTAAAAACACAGTGCTGTCCTCTAACTTGTGCAAAAAACCTTTGGGGGAAAAAATCACATACATACAAAATGTTGTGAGGTGGAAATGCTGCCTGCCAGTCTGGAGGAGATGAAGTAGTCCCCCAATCAAAACCAATGCTGCATACATAGCAGTTGTTTGCCAAGCCCAGACCAGCCACCTCAGGTCACAGTGAGCTTCTCAAAGTGAATGGAAAGGTACGAGCCTGCCCCTCAGAGACTGAGCTAAATTCTTTCCCTTTTAATCAGTTTGAGTTGCCACTAAAATGGGGTACCACTTTGTACTTTGTTTTTTAAGATCAGCATGCAGAACAAAATGTCTGCAGCATTAGCTTTTGTTCTGGAGTAACCTTCTCAACCTTGTGCCCAGGGATGTCTTCACATTCACATTAAAACCTTGATGCCTAAAGCTGCACATGCCAAGGGGCTATCTGCATGGAAACCATAACTTTGAATTTTCTAACAGAAATTTAAGAACAAGGTTTAACATCTGATTTCTTAAGTTAAATCTAGAAGTCCAAGTTTTGTTTTCATTTATCTGGGAAGAACTAACAGACTTCTGTGGCCAGTGCTTTTCCCCCAGCAGAACCAGGTTTCTCCACATTTGGTGCAGGATGTTACTAAAATGTGACCCAACAGGTGTTTAAGTGAATGGGAATTTTTGTTCAAGCTTAAACTGCTGGCACAAAGAGGTGTCTGACTGAAGTTCTTCAAATAATGGTAAGTTTAAGGAAAAATACTCTGCTTGAAGCTCGGTGCTCTCCTGCTGGGGTTCCTGTGCAGCTTGGCATAGAGCTCTCATGAGCACAAGGCCTGCAGTACTTTACCCATGACATAGTTCCTAGCACTAATTCACTCCTCCTGCAACTTCCCAGCCTCCTGGGAGGAAAAAATCTGTAGCTCAACTCATATTTGCAGCTATGTGATAAAAATGATGGTGGTCAGAATACCAAGGATGGTAGTTTCTCTTAGAAAGGGACAGTAGAAGTGTCCAGTAAAGACTGGGAAATGCCAACTGCACCCTAGGAGACATCTATTCACACATGAGAAGGTATGTGCGTTTTAGATAGCTTGTTCAGTTCATGGAAGATACAGCATAGGGATAAATTGTGGTTGATTTAAGGGGTTTTCAAGAGGCTGTGTGATGCTGAATCTTAAAGCTAGTTTACTTGTATCTGGAACCTTCCCCTTCTCTGTTCTAATCTGCCATGCTGTGCATAATTATGGACTGTTAAGTAGGAGCCCTGGGTTCAAAGTTGACCTATTCCTCCTTGGGAGATATGGAGTTTGGATAAATCACTTTTCTCTTCTGATCCTTTGTGCACTTCTGTGTTGATTCAGGATTCTAGCCACTGTCTGGGCCTGCTGTGAGATCAAATGTGACTTTTATGAAAACACTTTTTTTCCCCTGGACTAAGGGCAGCCCTATGGGAATTCTCCTTCTCAGCAGGCCAAATACCTAAGGTCCCAGCTAAGAATTTCCTTTCTCTGGGGAGAAGCAAACCAGAGAGCCCAGCTCCCTTGCTCTTGCCCATCTGGGACCTAAAGGATTCTATCAACTTGTTGTGAAAAACCAAAACAGAATTAAAATGGAAACAGTGGCTTATAAGGGAAGAATTTTTTCTACCCTTATGTTAGTATTGCTGTTAAAACTCTCTAACACAAGAAAGGTTTTTCTGATGTTCTCAGGTCATCCATACCCACTGCCAGTTCTGCATATGTTTGAATTGAAATGGAGATGGTTGTGAGCTGCTCTTCTACTGCTGATGCTCCCTCAGTGAGAAACTGAAGAGTGACTGGAACCAGAGCTCATTGTGAAACATTCTACGAGTTGCTTACTCGATGTTGAACAAGGAATCTCACAAACTAATTTCCTCACCCCTTCCAAAAATTATCAGTCAATAAATACCCTACAATGGATATTTTATTTCTGCAGGATCTCAGAATTTCCTGGTAGTATGAGAAGGTTTGAGTTTCTGGATATCCCATGGCTGCATAATTCTAGTCACCTGTAGGTGTTATAGAGCTGCAGCTCAAAGTTTCCACATGCTCCATTCCAGGAGCTGGATCTTTTTGCAGCTTGCTGATGGTGAAGCCACCTTATAAAGTATTAACCCAAAATGAGGCAGGCATTTGTAAAAATTTAAAGATCTTGGAGTTTTGTCACTCTCCATTTGATCCATCAGTCTTATGAAGGACTTGATGCCTTTTTAAATCTGGATTTCCTTCTGTCTTGATGTAATTGAGTCTTTTATGCCACTCTCTTCTCCAATTGAAACTATTTTTCCCCTAATTCAGGGTCATCCCTATCTTTGTTCTTCAAGACTCTGCAAGACCATCTTTGGGGCAAAACCTGTGCTAAGCCCAAGAACAGAGTTTAAGCAATTATTATTTTTCTGTTGCTGGGAATTGAATGGAGGGCCTCACACCTGCCTTACTACTGAGCTATATCCCCAGTCCCTAAGCAATTACTTAAAATTTCTAATTACAACATCAAGACTTCTGTGCACAAGCCAGTCCTCAGATATAAAAATCTCATCTGATAAAATATTGGCAATGAGAGGAAACAGATGCCCATTTATTTCAGAAAGTTAGCTCCACTTATGCATTTTCTCGACTTTTTATTTAGTTCAAAAAATCAATTTTGGGGTTATTCTTAAAGAGAACTGAGTGGATCAGATTTGGATGATCAGACACCAAACAAGAATTTTGACTTTTTAAGGAACTTTGTCCTCCTAGGGGGTATAAACATACTGAGCACATTATAATGCTTCTTGTGCCAAAACAATTTTTAATTCCAAAGCTTTATCAGCTTAAAAATAATCTTAATAAGGATACACTCCCACTGATGAAGGAATAGAAATGGAAAGGACTTCATGCATATACTCACTATCCTCCTAAACCTAATTCTGCAAATACTACTGATAGTTTGTTACCAGTGTGGGGAGTGGGGAAACAGTGTCCTCTGTGAGAAAGGGAAATGAAACGTTCCAGCGTTGGCCATGGTGATGCTGCTGTCCCAACTTTGAGGATGTCACTCTATAAGGGACTGCCAGAATCAGATACTGTTAAGTAGGACAGTGTCTGGCCCACCATGTCACAATCCCCAAGGGCAGCTCTGCTGGTTGTGCCTTACTTGGGCTAATCCCTATCCCCTCACCTTACCTCCTAGATGCCACAGCTTTTCTGGTGTGTACAGATACATCCTTACTCTGACCTATTTTCCCTTCTGTCTCTCTACATCTTTGGAACCATACATAATATAAGCTGTGAAAAATCCGAGATTGTCATATATAGGTGACTATGTAACAAAAGCCATTCCAATGCTCTGTACACAGCAGATATTCCTCATTCCTCTTTTCTACAGTTCAAGAAAAACATTGCTAACCTGCCTAGGGACACATCTTTGAAGATGATACCACTTGCTCCTGTATTTTCTTTGTCATTTCTCAGCAGGCCTCAAATCACTTGTATGTCATTTAGTGACATGCAGCAGGCCCCATGGCACTCTGTTATTTCCAAGCCCAGTGGTTGAACACTGCTGGACTCCTCTAAAACAGCACCTAGAGCCAGTATCCCCTGCAGCTGACCACCACAGACAAGCTTGGGTCTCCCAAATCTGCAGCTGATCCCAAAGTGTCATATTTTTGAGCCCTGGGGATTTGGAATTTTTAAAATTCTTCTTTGGCTGAATCATTATAAGCCTGGTGCTTCCCAAGACTTCAGCATGCTATAGGGAAATGTTTCCCAAATCAAATGGCTGACAGTGGTCTGTAGGGCTAACTTTGAAAGCAGTGCTAGACCTACAAAACCTTTGGCAATGAAGAAAACAGCCTAAAAATTAGTGCAGTCCCTTACAATAACCCTTAAGCTACATGTGGCTACTCGACACTTGAAATGTAGTTACTGCTACTGGTAAAATAAATTTCTGATTTTTATTTAATTTAAATAAAGTTTAAATCTCCACAATGGTTACTAGAAATGGTAACTAGAAAAAACAGTGCAACCCTAAAACAACAAGGCGTTGAGTACCTGATTTTTCAACAGTATTTTTATGAATCAAAGAGGTGTTCAATGAATATTTGGTAACAACCAGTCATTGGTCACTTTTATCTCCTATTCTTTTTAGCTCAAGTGAAAATAAAATCAAAACAGTAACAATACACAAAACCCACATTGCTTTACCACCAACCTATCCTAAACTAGTAATTTTTAATATGTAGGAGTGGCATAGCCAAAGATTAAGAAATAAACCAAAGCCAGCAAAACAAAAAATTAGAAAAATAAGCGTACTAGAAGTTATTTATGTTTAATGCTTAAAAGTCTGAATGCACAAACAATCTACCATTATAGAAGTACTGGTGGTCAATACAATGCATTAGAACTATGTACAATGCACAGTTTAGTATCAAAATCTTTCTACACTGTAGAGTTTTACGAAACTGTTAATGACATCAAACACTAAGCACTTAAGACACCATTTTTTTTTTTCTGCTACCACATTAGGAACGTCAATAGACAGTCCATTTCAACTTGCAGCATCCATCCATTTCTAGTATGAAATTAAGTAATTTTCTACTTATACAATAAAGTTTATCTACACGGTTCTTTTGATTTTGATCCATAGCAGCAAAGGCACTGTACATCAGCAGATCCACAGACTTAAAGGATTTTTTTTTAAAGCATTCAAACAAAAAATAATAATAAAAAGGAGTCACATATTATAGTTTAACAGCAACAACAACAACATAAAAGATAACACAATGTTTCTGGCACAATGGCACAGCCTGTGTCCATTTCAGGGACATCCAACTAAGACATGGAAAGAACCGGAGGTAAAGAAAGCAAGTCCTCATCTCAGGAGAGTCCGTTCTTTGTGTTTTTTAGAGGGAGGTCTCTGCAAACCCTCTTCTGCTGTCCTTGTTTTTGTAAAAGGCTTGACTTGCACAGCAGTAGGAGTCCTTCCCTATCTGTGCAGCTCCCAAAGAGCACACCACAAGGCAGCCCATAATTTCTCATAATAAAACTGCCCAAAGATATACATCTCCCCTTTGCAAAGAAATGTGGCAAAAATATCCAGACTAGATTAAGTTCTCTCTTTGAGGCCCGATTAAATTTGTTCATCTGTTTATAATACAATAAAAAAGGGAATTAAAAACATATTACAAAGACACTTGTCAACAAGTCAAAAAAAGAAAAAAGAAAGTCTAATTACTTTTATTGAATCTAATCTAAAGCTATAGATGTACTGGTTAAAGTTGTCCAAACAGACTCAAATGAATATGACTTGGTCTGTCACATTCTAATTTTTCAGCCAAATTTCCAAACATCTTTTAAAATAAGTAGAAAACAAAAACATAAAACCTAGTAACACAGCAACATATTGCTTCCGTGTGTAATTATACATTTCACATCTCTATACAGTCAATAGTCTACATTTAGTGAGATTTTTAATCGATTATTTTTAAACCTTCCTTTCCCCTCCTTTACCAAAAAGGGGGGGGGGGGGGTATCAAATACAATGCACCTTCATCATCAATGCAGGAGCAGACAGCTTTATTTAGTCAGTCATTGTTAGAAAGCCTTCTTTAAACAAAATAAATATATTACAGGTATAATACATAATTAAAGATTCCGTTCACTGTTACGTATGCTTATTCCATGTTCTTCCAAGTAGATAGCTGAAGATTTGGTATCACAGGTTCTTAATGAGTATTCACAATTCAATAGCGAGAAGGAGGTGGGGGAAGTGGGGTTAAGGAAGGGGATTAAACTCCACAACTGCAATAAGTATCTCAAATTCTTGGTTTTAGATGTGGGGGTGGGTGGGGTGAACAAAAAAGGATGAGAGCGCAAAGTGCTACAAGGAAAAGGAGTCCAATTTGCATGAAGATTTGTCCTTAATAAATAACTTCATAAACCGTGGCTTTCTTATCCCCAGAGCCAGTGACAATGTATTTGTCATCCACAGAGATGTCACAGCTAAGCACCGATGAGGATTCTTTGGACTAGGAAAGAAAATATAATCAAAAATGTTAAATACTGAAAGAAAAAACCATGAGTACTGAAAGGCAGGACTGGAGGACTTGCCGGAGATGCAAAGGCAATGTGCTCTGTGGAGCAACTAGGAGCCCCAGTGGGGACACGCAGTTATAGCAGCCCCCAAAATGGCAGAACCGGATCAGATCTGTTCTCAAGAGACACCTCACCAGGTTAGCCTGGAAGATCTTGCCCTGGGGAAATCAGGGAGGCAGACAAATCAGTGGTATAACCCACTTTGCTGATGAAGCAAGGCCCTATTTCAAATCCTATGCTCCAGTGAAGAGTAGGGCGTTAGTGGTATGGCAGCCCCTCAACTCTTTCTCAGATGGCCTGGATCTAGGTGGAGCTGCAGAAGAGCAGACATACCACTTACCACTCAACCTGTCTGAGCCTCAGCTTCCTTTAAAGGCAAAGAGGTACAGACAGTTTACCTGTCCTACCACCTCAGGGGGATACCACAGAGTTCAAGCAACATGGAAAATGGCAACACTGCATCTTTTGAGATAGAGAATATAAAATTATCTAATAAAAAGTCCAATGTTTCCAGAGTAAAAATGTAATACAAACTTAAAATAGTTGAAAAAAGAAATATACCATGTAAGCATTTTGTATACAATGTTCAACTATGCTAAAAGGATTCAATGTAAACTGAACTGTGCTCACTACAAGAAAAAAAAAAAAAAAAAAAAGATTTAAAACAAAAAACAAAAAAACAAAAAAAACCCACAGGATTTTAACCAGGACTCTGAAGAATATTTGGAACACTTAAAAAATAAATATATGACATACAGCTGTTAACCCACTCTTCACATTTCTCCATTTTTTTATTCTAACTGATAATAAACAATTTGAATTCATAGTCCATCTATATAAATAAGATGATACTTAACATTTACTATTAAAGATGCACTCAGGTATTTTCTATTTCATTTGTTTAAAAAAGTGCTGGTTGGAACCATCTAAAAGGTTGTGATGCACAACATGAAAAGCCCTATCTTATAAAAAATTTAAGTTTCATGACAGCAATAACACGCTACTTTTAGAATGAAACAGACATTATTACTGTATGTATATATGTGACTACATGACCAAATGATTCTGCAACATGTACACTCAGAAAAGTGAGAAATTATATCCCATCTCTGTATGATATACCAAAGTGCATAAATGCATTCTACTGTCATGTATAACTAATGAAAACAACTAAAAAAATTAATAAAAATGTTATTTTTTATCCTACTGACTATTTTGCCATGACATTTTCACTCAATATGTTTTGGATTCAACTGAATTCATCTACTCTTTGATGACTATATATCACTCAGTCAAGGAAACTGCAAATCTATTTTAATCCTGAAAAGAATACCAGATAATAACATCCTAAATACAGAATGTTTTTTTAAAAAAAGTCTTTATCTTCCCTACTAAATTCTCACATACCAGTAAGAGAAGAGACATACTGTGTGCATGTGCATATTTGTACCATGTCTGTAGTTTGTTCCTTCTACAAATAATTTCATAAACTACAAAATTTGGTTCCATTGAGTCAACAGGAAAAATAAAATTTAATAAAATTACTAACAGTTATTAATTTTTCTTTCTTTAACAATTTTTGAAAAAAATTAAAGAACTAGTATTACAGCAAAATGCTCAAGTTTTAAAATGAAAAATTTACGGAGAAACACATGAAAATTTCACAAAAGATCTAAAACCTCCACTAACAGGTAAAATGGGATCAAGGCATGAAGAGTCTTGGCTCCAGGTTCACAGGCAATGGAGAAGATTCCCAGCTCCAGGCTTGTGGCCATGGTGCTTAACTTCCTTCAAGCAGCTTCCGTCTCTGTACATTGAGAATAATATTAGCTCTAAACTCCCAGAACCCTCACATACATATTGTTATCTGAGAGTACACATACAGCCTGTGGTTAAACCACTGCTGTGGAGTGAGCACACGATACATGTTTGCTAAACAAGTTAGGTGTTACCTGGAATATACTGGCTCCATAAGGTGTTCTCCAGGCATTCAGAAGGTTGTCCTTTCCAGTGCTTACAAACCATTTACCTACAGGAAAAAGTTTTAAAAATGGGAGTATTGGTGTTATTTGGTCAGATACATGAGACTTGTTTTATAGAGCATCAAACGACTCACAGAAACTCAGCCCATTGTAACCAACAAGTTTCTTCTTCAAAATAAAGTCTATCCTCCTGAATCTAAAGATTCATTTATACTTATGATAAGGATAAAGTAGAACAATGCAAAAAACTTACATGGCATCCTAGGGAAGGAAGTATGAATAAGGATGTATACAATTCTGAAGAGGGACACATTAATGAACCAATAAACCTGACTTGGAATGAATTAACAGCAGCACAGAAGGAAAATTCTGGTTTAGTCAATGAACAAAAGGGGCTTGCTTACCACAGTGAGCAAACTTGAGTGATAGCACACAGCTCTCATGAAGATGTAACTGGTATTTGTCTGGCTTGGTAACATGCAAAACTTCAACGTTACTGTTTTCCATCCCTACTGCCAGCCACTCTCCAGTTGGGCAGTAGCCCAGAGAAAAGATCTAGAATTAAAACAAGTAGACATGCTTTTTAACCAGGAGGCACTACTATCTCTTCTGGTGGTACTACTTAAATTATAAAGAAAATCAAGATAATCTGAATTATACAGAAAGAAACCAAAGTCACATGGATGATCCCAAAGTAATCTACAATCAAAAGTTCCACTCCATCTTTCAGCATGTCATGTTTCATATAACTTCTAAAATGTTACAGGTATATAGTCAGTACCTGTGAGGTGAAGTCATGCTGCTGCAGTTGTCGCCCCTCACGCAGGTCCCAGGACCTGACTGTGTTGTCCAAACCACCCGTCCAGAGCTTGGTGCCATCATTAGAAATGTCAATACAGCTGGCTCCGTCTGTGTGGCCCTGGAATTGTCTGAAAATATCAAAATGGAGGAAAACCCTTGAAAAGTTAATTTTTAATTGAAATCAATTTGGAATTCCCTGGTGATCAATTTCAGTGTAGTTCTTATCTATAGATTTCATTTTGATTTATTATGTTTTCTAATTATTCAAAGTAATAACAAAACATATACAGCTGGTTCTTTGTACCCATCGGTTCCACATCCATAGTTTCAACCATCCATAGACTGAAAATACTCAGGGATAAAAACCTGTATCTGTATTGAACCTATAGACATTTTTCTTGGCAATATTCTCAATGTGTAATGATTATTTACATTGCTTTGGATTTTATAAGTGATCTAAAGATGATTTAAAGTGTGTAGAAAGGTCTGCATAGGTTTATGCAAACACTAAGCCACTTCACATAAGGGACTTGAGCATACATGGATTTTTGTGTTCTCTGGGGTTCTTAGAACTAATCCTCCATAAATACGAGAGATGACTTTTTAGAAAGGGATTAAAATTCTGAGATGACAAATTCATTAGGCTTTTTATTTTATTTTTGAATACTTAGAAAATTCTCTAAATTCTTCTTACATGAAAGCATGACTAATAATACACTGATGGAAGAGTCTCCACCTGAAATTAACTAAAGAAAACACACCTATATGTGTGTGAATTTTATCAGAGATAGAGACTTGTTCTATCAGTATGATATGAGAGAGGCTCTAAGGATTATTTACCCTTTAGTAGAGGACTGGGCATGAGGAAATAAGTCCTGCCAGTGAGGTTCAATGCATCTGTGGTTAGCTGTGCAGGACGGAAAGGCCACACTCAAGGAAAGAACAAGAAAAGATACCCAGAGGGGCCTAGGAATAACTTCTGGTAAAATGTACAACACAGAACACAGGGGAAGGAAGAGTCAGAACCAGTTCCTAGCAACAACAGTGACAATATTTTGTTTTTGGAACTGTAAACGAGTTCAGTCCTTCAAAGTAAGAGATGGACAGTGAAGGCCTCTTCTTTTTTATATACTCATTTTGTCTTGTAACCAGGGTTTATTATAACCTTCTCATACTCTTTAACTGATCATACATACTCTTGCTTGCTGATCTCTTAGGTGCTGACAGTTGAAGAATCATTTCAGAGATTTACCTACCAATACTGACCCTATACAATCTCATTACTAAGTAAAAATTGGCATACTGTCTATCCACCCATACAGGTAAGGTAGACACAGATTAAATGCATCAATATGTACAGCACTTAAGACAGTACCATTGAGTCTTCTCAATGAGGAACTATTAACAATAAAGGTTTGTTAGCAAGCACAGATGGTAAATTAGAGATGTCTATTGAGCTCATGAGGTCATGGGAACCTTATGGACATTAATTAAGTCAAACTGACCTCATCTGCAAAAATTTGAATTGGTGATGCTTAGTTTAATGATAAGAAAACAATTTCACCTTTAATAAAATATAAGCAATACGGAAAACATAATTTTAAATTAATGATTTGTCAGTAGCATCTTAAAATGGACCCATTCTTAACAATTTTTTAAAATATTTATTTATTTGCTCTAGTTGTACACAATGCAATGCATTTATGTTTACATGGTGCTGAGGATCGAACCTGGGCCGCACATGTGCTAGGCGAGCGCTCTACCGCTGAGCCATAACCCCAGCCCTATTCTAACAATTTTTGGTAAAATAAATATATTCCATTTATTTAGACACACACGCAATGCTGTAGCACAATGTGGTAAAATTAGTTCCTACTCACGACCAAGACTTACCTCACCAAAGTCTGGTTGTGTAGGTCCCACACAGCGATGTTGCCATCACTACAGCATGAGAAGCAGACCTTGGAGTCAGGGCTGATGGCCAGGGCATAGCACGCTGGGGCTGAGGATGTCAACTCTGCTTTGATCCGTGGGGTTGGAGCCGCCAGGTCCCAAATGGACAAAGTACTGGCTTCCCCTCCAACAATGAGGGTGCGCCCATCAGGGAGCAATCTGCAGGAGCGGATGTAGTTATCCCTGTTCTGTAGAGACAAAAATCATCAAGAGATTACTCAAGAGGAAAGCAAAATAGCATTAACACGAGAGCAGAAATCCATAAAAGTATTGTGTTCCCTCTTGGTTTAATGAGCCATTTATACTTATGACAATGATAAAGTAGATTAATGCTAGAAAATTACATGAAATTAAGGAAGTACTTAAACTTGATCTACAAAATTTAATACTGAGATATTTAATCTTAATTAGCATCAAAATGCAAAGATCTAGACCCACTCCCACCACCACCAAATTAACCGACTGCTTATATCATTTGCACAGAGATACACATGCACACTATTGCAGAAGCTCTTATAGTCCTGAAATATCTAAACCTGGAACCCTGGCACACTGCTGCTGAAGGGTCATGCTACTACAGGCAAGATGTTAGGGGTCAAAGACATGACGACATCTGTTCCCTCTGCCTTGCCCTGTATTATGTGACTAAAGAGCAACATGGGTTTGATAAAGCAGGATCGACTAAAGACAAGATTCAATCAAGGAGTGTTAAGTGACAGGAAAGAAACAACAACAACAACAACAAAAAAAAAAACCAAACCTTCCTCCCAGTTCATGAGGTTATGGGAATCTAAGAGCATTTAATTATGTTTAATTGATGTAGGCTTCTGCTTTAGCAAAAAAAGATTCTGTTGGCAGAAGGGAAGAAAACCAGGCTGAAGCTTTGTATGCAACTGAAGGACACATGCCAAGATAACAGCTAATGGGGGTTATAGTATTTGCCACATGACATAAAAGTTGCACTTGGATATTTTTAGTAACACTTTCAGAGAAACCATGTGTGAAATCCTGATTTTCTTAAACCCCTTTATTAGACAGGAAAACAAGTGGTTTGCCTTTTCCTCTGGGAGGCAGGATTAATGAGAATTGTATTGTACACGTACCATGCATCAAGAACTAGATCATTCTGCCTCAGGAACTGAAAGGTCTTCACTATACACTACCCACCTGGGATCAATGCTATATATATAGTTGGATCGTATACAGCTCTCCCACTAAGCCCTTCCTGTGTTCTGAGTGAAGGCCTAAGTCTTGTTCATCCATGTTCACTCACCAGACAGTCAAGCTGAGAGACAGGACTCTTGTTGCCAGGGTGGCTGATATCCCAGACCTTGACACAGCCCTTGCCACCTGTATACACATGCCTCGTGGGGTTGCTGATGGTCACTGCACACACCACCTCCCCATGGTTAAGGGTGTTGATCTGGCGAGCGTGTCGGGGGATTCCAGGTCCAATAAGGGCATCAGGAGGAAAGGGCACAGGCTGCATCTGACCGTCTGCACTGACATGGAAGGAGTAAGCTCTAAGGTGGTGAAAAGGAAAAAGATAGGAAAGAGAATGTAAAAAATGTTATTTAACTATTCAGTGTAATGAGAACAAAAACATTGTCAATGCCACTCGAAAAGTGTGAATAAGTCTACTATAGTGGAAATAACAAAAGTTTCAAAGTTATAAAGCGTTAGATCTATAATCAAATCTAAGGCCGTTTACTAGCTGCTATGTAACATCAATTATTATTATTTGCCTCTCTGAAGCTTAGCTCTAATCTCTAAATGGAAGAGAATGCACCTATATCTCACAGAAAACTAATAAGAGAATTAATATCAAATATAGTAACTACTCTTTCAGGGAAACTCTAAAACTTGCATTGCCTTTGGGGGGCGAGGCTTAAGATCAGATTTTTGTCTATAGATCCAATTCTTTCCAATCAAGTGGCTCACTAATAGAAATCAAGCTACAATTATGAACCTCTAAGGAGTTAAGAATGTCTATACACAGATGTTAAAATTTCAGATGTGCAAACAAATCTTGAAAAATAAAGTCCAATTTTAATACCCTGATCAGACTTGACAATCACAAATCTTAGGCAATCCAAATGGAAAGAGAACTTGAAAAAGCATCCTGTGTGACAGCCCCAAAGGCACACATGTGAGTAACTAGAATCTCCATATCCAGTTCATAAGCAGTGAAAAATCTTCAATTATCCAAGTATTCGGTCTAATAATGCAATGAATTAAAGTTAAAGCATCTCCCTCAACAAACTCACCTCTATTTTTAGGGCACTGAACTCAGGAAGGGGACATGTGAGGCGGTAGGCATGCAGGTTGGACTTCTGAAGGCAGGAGATGCCAGCAACAGGCTCCCTGGGGGTTATCATGGGTCAGAGCCCATTTTGGAAATTATGTCATTCTATTTTGGCATGGAGTTTAGGAATGTTGTTTATGGGAAGAAGTTTACAAAAGATAAACCAAGTGAAGGGTTTTTTCTGGGTACACAAAGGATAGAAGCTTGAACTAAAATCACTGGGAGGTTCAGGATCAAAGTATGTTTATTAATTACCTCATACAATGCCAGGTACTATCAGGTACTGGGGAATCAGGTCAACAAAATTGACAAAGTCCTTATTCTTTCACTAACTTACATCTTATGAGGGGAAAACAGGTACTGTAAAAGCAGATTAAATAAGTTACATTAGGTAGCACTAAATGTCATTAAACATGCACACAGAATTTCAGATAAAAGAGAATAAAGGTGCAGAGTGGTCAAAGGCCCCTTTGTGAGAAGGTGGCATGGCACATGAGCTAAGGCAGGAAGGAAGGACACAGGCATGCACATATTTAGGGGAAAATGTGCAGGTAGAAGGAACAAATGCAAAGGTCCTAGAGTAAAACTAAGCAAGAAGGCCAGAATGCATTCAGCAGAGAGTGATAGGAATTGAAGAAGGGAAAGGGCCGTATTAATAAAAACCTACTTAGCTGTTATTAGAAATGTGATGGTTCTGAGCCAAATGGGAAGCCACTAGAGACCTGTGCAAGGGACTTACAGAGGAGACTGTTTTGAATGTTACTGTTATAACAATGTTAACACAAAGTTAACATTTTAAATGTCCATTCTGGTTGCTGGGTGAAGAATGTCTTGTAGGTGGCAGGATAAAGAAGCATGTCACTAGTCAAGGGCCTACTGTACAGGAGAAGTCATTGTCTAGGGTGTGGGAGATAGAAAGTTGGGAATCAAATTTGAATTTCAAAGGTTCTGGGCTGGGTAGAGGCAGAGGATGTTATTCTGGATGAGATGTTTAGATTCTGGAGGTAACAGAAGCCACTTAGGGCATCCATTCATGAGAGATAAGCTGGTCCAAGATAAAAGATGAAGTTACTGGGGAACTGTCCCCTGAGGACACTAGAGACACCTGAACAATGGCAGGCTCTGAGCAGAAGATTCTAAGCCATGTGTCAAGTCTACTAAATCGGGAAAACCCAACAGGGTGAAAGACAGGGAAGAGTCCAATGGCACCTGACTGAAAAAAGCAGAATTTTCACAAAGGGTAGAGAAGTTCAATTCTGAATGAGTCTAGGGAAGGGCGCATAGGAGAACCATAGTCTTTATTACCGCTATCACTGGTCCTACAGATTGTGAGATATGAGAAAAATGAAAGGTCATTACCCCCTTAGAAGGCTGCAGGAGAAGGGGTGACGTTAGAAGAGAGCCAGGTTTCAGTTCAGGCAAGGAGGGGAAGCAGTGATGCTTGCAAGGAAAGGCTGAGATTCTGAGGGATGTTGACTCAGAAAAAGGCTAATTGATTTAGCAATTAAGAGGTCATGAAGACTAAATCTTAAAGGAAGGAAAAAGAAGGTTATTTCAAATTCAGATGGCGTTATACATTCTTAATGGTAATTTCTCTGAGAAGATATCCCCTTCTCCCTTCTAGAATCTCTAAATGATTTTTAAAGAGCCCTGAGAATTTAAATAGTTAAGAAATGAGACACACACTTTCCTTCAAGGTCTTCATTAGGATATTCTTCAACTTACCTACTCTGGGAGCACCTACTATTGTCCTGGCACTTAGAAGAGCCAAATGAACTTCAAGAGCCAGTTGCATGAAGAACCTAATACAGCTATCAGTATATATACCATATTCAGAACTAAAAAAAAAGCCAAATGAACTTCAAGAGCCAGTTGCATGAAGAACCTAATCTGCTATCACTATATATACCATATTCAGAACTAGAAAAAACATTATCAAGCTCTTTAATGTATAACTAGCAAAAAGTACTGCATTATGTAAGGGAAATCAACATTTCTAGGGATCATGGAAATTTAGGCTCAGAGGATTATTCTCTTTCTATCCAACTGAATGTCTCTTAATGTAGTTAAGTACTTTCTACCCATGTACTGTGATACAAACATCATGCTAAGGATAACAAATTAGGCAAGGAACCTGGCCCTGCCAACAAATGCCTTATAATCTAGGAATAATGAAAAGTACAGAACTGGCTACAACACCTAGAGATGGGTTTTAAAGGTTGAAAGGATTTCACAAAGGAGGGAGGAAGATGGTGGTAGGAATAGCAGAGAACAAGTACCCAAAAGGATGAGGTTAAATGACCAGAGTAATCCTTGGATTGGTTATAATCCAGGAATTAATTTATTTTATTTATTTCTAAAATTATTCAATAACATTAAGTGTTTGGAGGAGTTGTCCAGAACATAGTTTGACAAAATATAGTAGATATTTATCTTACCATGTTACAAGGGAAGAGCTGATTTTTTTGGCCTGAAAACTTCATAGATAGGATTCATTAAAGGGTTTTGGGGTAAAAGGAGCAGGACATTGCTAGGACAAAGCCATTCAAAGAATAAACTTTGTAGTAAGGAATAGGATGGTGCTAGTTTGGATCTTGAATGCCCTCCCCCAAAGTCCAGATGTTGAAGGCTTGGTCCAGCCTATGTAGTAATTGGGAGGTAGTAGAACCTTTAAGGAGGTACAGCCAGGTAGGAGGAAGTTAGATCACTGGGCGAATGCCTTTAAGGAGATATTGTGATTCTGGCTCCTTCCTATCTCTCTTTGTCTCCTGCTGCCATGAAGTGAGCAGCTTCTTTTACCATGTGCTCCCACCATGACATCCTGCCTCACTACAGGTTCAAAAGCAATGGAGCCAACTGACCATGGACTAAAACTTCTGAAACTTTGAGTTGAAACAAATCTTTCCTCCTTATCAATCTACTATCTCAGGTATTTTGTCACAGTGATGAAAAGCTGACTAACACAGACTAACAGGAGAAATTAGAAATAATGGTTCTGATAATCTAAGTGAGAGTACTAGGGGAAGTGCAAGGATGACAAGTTAGAAATAAAAATAGATGTAAAATCCTGTAGGAGTTAACTAACATGATTTGAGGAGAGAGCCAATACCAAGTTTCTGAGAATGAGGAAATCAGAAACAGTAGTTATGGGGAAAAGATGGGGCAAATTGGGAGGGAGACCTAATATGCTACAGTACTTTCTGAATATAATGAATTTGAGGTGTAAGGATGTCTAGCTGAGATGTCCAACAAATAACCAGAAACAAGGCTGGAGGGAGAGGATTTAGGTAATCAGACCAATAGTGACCCACATTCTCCCACAAGCATATAACATGCATCTATACATGTGCACACACAGCAGGTGAATTACAAGAATAAAGAGTAATTTATCCAACAGATATGTTGAGGGAAGCAGAAAATACCCGAGAAAAGTTTGGACATTCTGACAGAACTATATTTCAAACTATAGGAGCACCTGCAATTAGCTCTTTTTTTTTTTTTATATTTATTCATTTATTAGTTGTACACAATGCCTTTATTTATTTTTACATGGTGCTGAGGATCGAACCCGGGCCACGCACATGCTAGGCGAGCGCTCTACTACTGAGCCACAACCCCAGCCCCAAATTAGCTCTTTTTAAAACTTGTGCACTGAGGTTCTTTTATTTAAACCATCGTCTTCTTTCTTATTTTTTTAATTAGTTAATAATTAATTAATTTTATTGTTATACATGCTTTTAGAGTGCAATTCCTTTCACATTACATATAAAGAGCACAGTTTTCCAAGTCATTGTAAACCATCATCTTTCTATGAAGACCAAGTATATTTAAAGAAGGTTCTCAGCCTTCCCACCTCCACCTCACTAATCCTCTCTAATGAGGACCAGTTGTTAGGTTGCCTTAATTTCTCTCAGACTTTGAAATATCTTCAAGTTTTCAACATCTCACAAGATGGGACTAGACCTTGAATTCACAATTAAAAGCCTAATTGTATGATAGAAAATTTGGTTCTAGAGAGCATGAAATCACCCGTATGCCAACCAGCAAATCACAGCTGTTGAAGATTTATATTATTTAACGGGTATTGTTTATTTTGAAAATATTTATAAAAACAAATGCAAAACCAGAAATATTTCTGTATCATGAGCAACCTGAAACCCATAAACCTGAGATGTTTTATTTTTGCTACATTGATATGCCATATCCCATAATACAATTAGTACTATCTAAATCTCATTTAAGAAGTGGATAAAGAAGTCCACTTTTGGTCTATATTGAGATTAAACTATGCAGTCATGCCAATCATCTGAATAGACAAGAGGTTCTAATGTAATTATCAAATAAATTCTACTTTATTCATTACTTGGGACATGCATTCATTAAAAGTTTTGATAATATCTACTAATTTATTTTGTAAAAATTATTAAGACAGAGATGCACAACTGTTTTAAGTCTTTGTAGAGAAAGGCAGTTACTTTCTGAGTATGTGTGGTGAGGAGGCTTTTGGGTGATTTAATATATGTTATGTTCTAACACTTTATAAGGGCTTCTGTTGAAAAATATGCACAAAACAAAGTTTCATAATTCTGTATCTTATGATGTAGAGAGCCACATAATTGTCATATTCTTTTGTGCCAAAAATCTATTATAAAACTGCATTATCTCTACATGCATAATTGAACATGGATTTCTACGTTTTGATGCTATTACATAAAGACATACCAATAACAGAAAATATAGAATTCAATTTACTCAATACAATCTTCCTCGTCATTTCTGCCCTGTACAACATACTGTACCTTCTTTTGCACAAGTACATAAAAAATTGATAATACTCTGGGGCACACTTGATAATATCCAGAAGAGGAAATGATACTGGAGGTGACTGAATAGCCCCCACATTATCAAAGATGGTGTTGAACATGTACCATATTATCAGAATGTTCAGTCTCATATCTTTCCTGTTGAAGAGGTATCATCTCTGGTACAGAGGAGCTGAATGGAGCTGACAAAGTTAAGACAATGTGGGTAAAGTCATCCTTCCTACTCAAAATTTAAATTTGGGTCTATTACTTTCCTGAAACCTCACTCCGTCAACTACACCAACCAAGCTACATGTACTATATGATTTTTGGTTTTCCTGGTGAAGAGTTGTTTGCCAAATGCATTAGGTAAAACTCTATCACTTGCAGGAACAAAAATTCTCAACAATTTTCTAATCCATCAACTTGCCCAAAGTCTTAAAATTTTTATACTCCAAGAGTCAAAACTGGAGGGAGAAAGGGAACTAGCTCAAGGCTCAGAAGCACACCATGAGAGTCTATAGCGGTTTCACTAGTCCAACTCCCAAACCAAGTCTATCACTACTTCTTTAAATACACACAGTACATTTATACACCTGTGCCTCAAGGCAGCACCCAACAAGGCAAGAAGCCTTACTTCACTGTTCTAGTGGTTATATACTTATTATAGTTCTGGGTGCAACTGCTAGTTACCTAAATGGTAAACAGGCAGCACCAGAAAAAAGGGAAGGCAACTCCTTTCTTAAAGGCCCACCTCCATTTATTCTACCAGTTCACATGGAACTTGTAGGTATTCGATTAATCCTATGACCTTGTTATTTAGTCACCATGTGAAATAGACCAAACGTTCACCTTCAAATACATCAAGAGTTCTTGGTCAACAAGAATTGTCAGTCAGTCAACAACTATTTGCAAAACACACAAAGGTACACAGAATTTTATGGTAATTGATATTTATACCTTCAACTCTCAAGGAACTCAGTCTAATTTGCCTTGTTTCCCTTATTAATACATCAAATATTTACTGAGCAACTTGGATATGGAGTGAGCGTTGTATTTGATGCAATTGGGAAGTTTAAGGTAGAGTTTGTAGTGAAGTTAATTACAGAAGAAGAGCAACGATGCTTACTGATCAGATGAAAAGTGAAGAAAGGGTCAAAGTCAGACATTTTCAACACTGAGAGGGCAGGCAACATTGGGAGAAAAAGAGGACACCCAGGAAAACACCAGGTGACAACCAAGTGTCCAAATATGTAGTAGTGAAGAAATAAGCAAAGAGGCTAGAGAAAGAAGAAATCAGTACACCTTCACTCATTCTTTGAATAAATTTATATTGTAATTACCAACTAGGTACCATTTAAAATACTGGAATTCTATAACTGAACACAAAAAGTTTTGTTCTCACAGAACTTAAATATTTAAGCAGGGAGAAGTAGATAAAGTGTATAAATAAGCATAAAAAGAATAGAAAAATAAAAATGAACAATAGGGAGGAAGGGTAAAGGGTCATTTTCATACAGAATGGTGAAAAGATGGCATCTAATACAGACCTGAAGTGAGACAGTCAGCAGCATAAAAATATGTTGCCAAAAGACTACTAGTAAAGCATATGCCCTGAGGTAGGCAAGCCACCAGGGAAACTGCTACTGGGGGGGTCTAGTCTGGATAGCGCCAGAGACTGAGGAGGTGCCATGTATATGGTATATATTGACAGAGAAGATGCCAAAGAAAGTATTGATGAGAATAAACATATATACATTATAAACAAGGCAATGAGGGTCTTCAGGGGATGCTTCTCAAAAGAGAATAGTAGTAAAGCCAGCTGGGATTTTAAATGCAGAGTCAGTGCTACTGTACAGTGAAGTCTTCATATCTGGGAATATGAAGCCAATTAGCATAGAGAACTGTGCTTGGGTAGTATATGTATATATTTTTTAAAGTGAAATAAAGACTGTGAAACGAGAAATTGTGAGATTAGAATGTTCAAGTAGAGGCTGGAACAACCAGTGTGTTGTGTTTGGTCTTTTATAACTCAAAGGCCCAGCTTAGAACAGAAACAACCAACTGAGCAAGCCACCTTTTCCAGAAACAGAACTGAGCATTAAGACTGCCCTTATTTCGTTTCAGCCTTTGAAGTTTGGCATGTCTTTTTCCTACATGTTCAAATTTTGAGCATCCAGATTTGCAGATGATAATAACCAGACTTCTTGAACAAAGAACTGCCTTAAAATCATCAATAGACATGGAGAAGACCTGACTACTACATCTGCCTCTGCAATTTGCGTTTCCATATTAAAGCCTGATAATTTAAATAAAAAATACAAAACCCCACTTTATTACATCTTTTCTTGTCTAAGAGAAAATAAAGAATACTTTGCAAGGAAGAAAGTACGAACAGTCCAATGTTGTCCTACAGTGCTCCAATTCTAAAGGGCCAGTAAGGGGGCTGGGCTTGGCATATAATTAGTACAAAATGCACAATGGTACTCACGGTTTTCCTCCTGGAATGCCTGTCAGATTTGGAGGGATTGCTGGCACACGCATGTGATGGTGTGGATCAAACCCCACCTAGGATATTTCCCATGGAAAATGAAAAAAGCGAACATAGTTAATATTAACTTATTTTATACACTCAATAATTTTTGTAAAACTTAAGAGAAGCAGATCCTTCAAAAATAAGATTTTAGATACACAGAAATATTTATTGATGAAATGATAGGATGTTTATGATATTACAGCCACAAACCTGGGGGTGAAACACATGAAAAAAACTAATGATTATTTAAGTCCATGACAGAAACATTCATTACACTAATTAATTACATTCATTACACTATGTCTAATTTATAGGTTTAAAATCTCTAAAATACTAATTAAATAACAGAAAACTTTCTCACTTCCCAAAAGAAAACAGATCTTAAGATATAATCACATGAGCCGGCGCGGTGGCGCACGTCTGTAATCCCAGCACTTGGGAGGCTGAGGCAGGAGGATCTCAAGTTCAAAGCCAGCCTCAGCAATGGCGAGGCACTTAGCAACTCAGTCAGACCCTGTCTCTAATAAAATACAAAAAAGGGCTGGGGATGTGGCCCAGTGGTCGAGTGCCCCTGAGTTCAATCCCTGGTACCCCCCCCCCCCAAAAAAAAAGGATATAATCATGTGTAGCTTAATTTACAAATACACTCGGACCTCTCTGTAATACCTCACATTATACAAACTGCACTCATATACAAACACGCAAGGCAATCCTCTGTGCTCTGAAACACTGTTTTGTAACAGCCTGTAAACGTACCACTGGAGTTCTTCCATAGGCAGCGGCAGCAGCTGCAGCAGCAGCTGCTGCACTCATTTGCGGGGAGATGTTGTGCAGTCCAGCATAGGCAGCTCCAGGACTGGTCAGTTCCCCATTCATTCCAGCATGGGGCACAATCCCAAATGGGGTTGGATATGGACAAGGTACAGCCATTGGAGTCCTTAGGCTGGATGCTGCAGACCAAAATATAAGGAGGAAATAGATACATTCTTATTAACGTGCTTAAAAAAATACAATCCACAGTTCATATGAACTTATTTTAATATTCCCCAAGCCTTCATAGGGGTTCATTTCACCATATTTCATTAATTACCTACCATGTACCAGACATAGTTAGTGTCAGGGCTTGGCATAGGATAAATAACTTTGCCTAACAGCCACTCGATGCTGGTTATTAGTACTTTTAATGTATTACACTATTTAAGTTGCTTTAGATTCTTTAAAACCAGAAACATAAATATAACATAGGAAAAAAATTTTCTTACTAACCCAAAGGGTCCACTCCTGGTGGTTTTCCAGGTACAGGCCTCAATCCAGGAGTGGAGTTACTGCCTGGGGTGGGTGCATCAGTTCTCGGAGTAGGGGTATTAGATTTGGAAACAGGAGTAGTAGATTTTTCATTCTAACAAGAAATGTAATGAAATAAACCAGCCATGAGAACATGGTTTTAAATAATGATATTAAGATTAAAAATAGTAAAAGGAAAACAATATGAAAAGGAAGAATAAAACTAAAAGTGGTTCTTCAGCTTGGACCTTTTCTTGAATTAATTAAAAAGATCTAGCAAAAACATAAACCAATGTCCAGAAGCACATGAACTGAAATTGACCTAAGAGAGTAGATCATTTCTAGGAAACAAAAGCTAAAGAAAGTTGATAAATCATGATGTCCTAGCAGATGGTCAACTTGCTGGTATCTTTGGTTTAAGATTGAGTGGTTCCAATGTTCTCTCTTATATAAGGAGGCTATTTCAAAGTATTGTTGGATGGGGTACATAGGAGGATTAGAGGAACACTAGAATGGTCAAGGGAAGGGAGGGTAAGGGAGGGAGCAAGAGGGGAGGGAGGGGGGGGAAAAAAAGGTGGTTGAATGAGACGGATATCATTTTCCTTAATGCATGATTGAAGACCTAAATTGTACGAATATACTTTGTATACAAACAGTTGTATGTAAAAAGATACTAAATATATGCACTATGAGTTGTACATATTAAAAATTATAAAAATTAAAAAAAAAAAAAAAAAAAAAAAAAAGATTGAGTGGTTCCTTGTTTAAAAGGTCCCCTTAGAAAAGACTGGAGTTTGACTTGTCATAGAAACTCAGATAGAGGAGCTGCTATTTTGAAAAGAAGATCAGAAGGTCAGAAGGCCAGAAGAAGATGGACAAGTAAAAAGAAAACAAACAAAGAAAAAAAAAAAAAAAAAACCTAATCTAACCTTCTGCTAGATATACCTTCCTCATTTGCAGATAAATCATAGAACTTCCTTTCCTTCAGCTGTGAATTCAAAAGGTTATTTGAAAACTTTATTCAGTAGTGGTTTTTGTTGTTGTTGTTGTTGTTCGTTTCAGTAATGTATTACAAGTAAATAACTGCTAAGAAAAAGAAGATGTGCCATGCAAAAATGCGATTCACTACAAAGACATAGGAGGAGGTGCAGAGAGATTATCCTGACTTGTGAACAGTTTATTTCTGCACTTGGGACTTGTGGTATGAATCAAGGTAGACTTTTGTAAATGACAGATTATTTTTTAGATAGCAAGGGAAAATTACTGCAGTCATACGTAGCTAGGCAATTCAAAGCTAGCAACAAAATCACATCAAAGCCCCAAACTAAGTTTTACCATAACCCACTGTATATTTTTCATCTGTACTAAGACATATTTCAATTTCTCCCTATCTCTCTCCTATACTTACAAAAAGACTCAACAGAGCAAAACTCGTCACTGACAAGTTAGTAAACCCATTCTGCTCCAAAAATACTTTTGTCAATTAAACTTTACTGACTATACACATACATTTGGAAATCAAAGCCCCATATACAAAAATTGACCAAAAAAAATCAAAATCAAACCCAATTATTGTGAAACTAGCAATATGAAAATGATGGAAAAGAGCAGCTTACAAGGCTAAGTTCTTTGGATTTGGAGGAAGGAGTACTGCTGGAAGATGCAATGGAGGCAGGGCTGATCGGGGCATCTTTCTTGAGCAGGCGTGTCTTGTCCAGGCCATTCTCCCGAGGGGAATGTGCTGGGCTCCCCCGCGGGGAAGATGGATCCTACAAAGGAACACCATGGGTAGTAACACAGTGCATTCATGACATTGGGGTCCCTGGGTGTGGTTATTCTAGCTGAAAGCATTTAATAGAGGTACAAAGTGGTCTGGAATAGGTAACAAGTTAGTCTCACTGAAAATGCCAAAGAAAATATTCAGTATGGAGGCAAAATTAATTAATTAATCAATTAATTAATTAATTATGGTATTTATTTAAAACAAAACCAAAAATCAAAACCCCACTAAGCTGGTTGTCAATGAGATCTGTAGGTTGACCAGATTGATTCACTGTGGTAAGAGACATGCATTTCACAGACAAAAACAAAACATAATGAATAACATATAAAATCAGTAATACATAATTATCATGTAAAAACAAATGGGTTCATTTAAAAATAAGAACACAAATTGGATGGTAATAGTATGGATACTAAAAAGTCTTTGCCGTAGTGGGGTAGGAGTAGGAACTACCATAAACATACCTCATTGGAAACATCCACCACCAAGTTGTCATCACTCTTCTCACCATCACTGTCCTGCATGGACAATTGAGAAGCATTATCTCCTCCCCCAGCCAAAAAGAAGAAAAGAAATCCACATTTTTTAGCTAGCTTGATTCTGGATAACTCCAGACTAATTCCTCTATATCAATGTTAAAACTTTACAACACATTATTTTCTTTAATCTTCATGATGATGTTATAAGGTTTCATTGTCCAGATTAATGAAGAGGATGATGGCTTACTTATCACTCTGGAATACAGGCTACAGACTCACATGTACTAAATTGGGCCTAAAATTGGGGGTGATTTGGTCTATCACTGTTTAAAAAAATCTGAGTAAGTAGACATATAAACTGGGAGGTGGAAAATCCACATTTTCAACTTCTCATGGCGTCTGTAGAATAGGCAGTGCCTTGGCTCCACGGTTTCCATTCAGCTTTCTCCCTTTTCTTGTGTAACCTACCTAGCCCTATCAGAGAAAAGTGAGCTTCAACTTGCAGTAGGGACATATGGATAGCTCTGCAAATTATGTTTCAAAAAACCTGATATAATCCTTAGCACATGAGTCCATTGAGGCATTTTAACTAATTTTCTGATTTTACACTTTTCCTTAAGAGCTTCTATCTAACCACAGAAAGTTTAAACATCTTGATATATACTGAGGAAAGTAAATACACATATAAATAACAAAGAACACCCAAATCTCCTATTAGCTGCTGGATGGAGCACTGTTTCTTCTCTCATACATGCACACCTGCATACACACAGGACTTCAGCTAGCCAATTGAGACACAGCTATAAATGCAATCAATATTTTTTTCTCTTTAAGGATATTATCCTGTGTTCTAATATTGGCTGGTAATAATCAAAAAGTAGAGATGCTGCTGATAAAAAGCAATGCAATACCATGCTGGTTTTGTTACTATTGTTCTATAGTATAAATTAAAGTCTGGTATAGTGATGCCACGTGCTTCACTTTTTTTTTTTTTTTTTGCTAAGGATTGCTTTAGCTATTCTGGGTCTCTTATATTTCCAGATGACTTTCATGACTGCTTTCTCTATTTCTTTGAGGAATGTCACTGGAATTTTGATTGGAATTGCATTAAATCTGTATAATGCTTTTGGTAGTATTAACATTTTGACTATTAATTCTGCCTATCCAAGAACAAGTGTTCTATAGTTTTCGTTATAGAGGTCTTTCACCTCTTTCTTAAGTTGATTCCCAGGGTTTTGTTTTTTTTTGGATGCTATTGTAAATGGGGTAGTTTTCATCATTTCCCTTTCAGAGGATTTGTCACTGATGTACAAAAATGCCTTTGACTTATGGGTATTGATTTTGTATCCTGCTACTTTGCCGAATTCATTTACTAGTTGTAAAAGTTTTTTGGTAGAGTTCTTTGGGTCTTCTAGATATATTATCATATCATCAGCAAATAGTGCTAATTTGAGTTCTTCTTTTCCTATCTGGATCCCTTTAATTTCTTTTGTCTAATTGCTCTGGCCAAAGTTTCAAGTACTCTGTTAAATACCAGTGGTAAAAGGGGGCATCCCTGTCTTGTTCCAGTTTTTAGAGGGAATGCTTTCAATTTTCCCATAAATAGCTTTTATAATGTTTAGATATGTTCCTTTTATCCCTAGTTTTTCTAGTGTTTTGAACATAAAGGGGTGTTGTATATTGTCGAATGCTTTTTCTGCATCTATTGAGATGATCATATGGTTTTTATCTTTAAGTCTACTGATGTGATGTATTGCATTTATTAATTTCCGTATGTTGAACCAACCTTGCCAATGGCATAGAATTGAGGACACAGAGACTAATACATATAATTTCAGCTATTATATTAGACAAAGGCGCCAAAAATAAACAGTGGAGAAAGGATAGCCTCGTCAACAAATAGTGCTGGGAAAACTGGAAATCCATATGCAACAAAATGAAATTAAACCCTTATCTCTCACCATGCACAAAACTCAATTCAAAGTGGATCAAGGACCTAGGAATTAGACCAGAGACAATACGCCCAATAGAAGAAAAAGTAAGCTCCAATTTCCAACATGTCAGATTAGGCCCCAAGTTCCTTAATAAGAATCCTGTAGTGCAAGAATTATTACCAAGAATTAATGAATGGGATAGATTTAAACTAAAAAGCTTCTTCTCAGCAAAAGAAGCAATCAGTGAGGTGAATAGAGAGCCAACTAACTGGGAACAAATATTTAATACATGCACATCAGATAGAGTACTAATTTCTAGAATATATAAAGAACTCAAAAAACTTAACAACAAAAAACCAAATAATCCAATCAATAAAAGGGCTAAGGAATTGAAAAGACACTTCTCAGAAGAAGATACACAATTAATCAACAAATACATGAAAAAATGCTCAACATCGCTAGCAATTAGAGAAATGCAAATCAAAACTACTCTAAGATTTCATTTCACTCCAGTCAGAATGGCAGCTATCAAGAACACAAAAAACAATAAATGTTGGAGAGAATGTGGGGAGAAAGGCACACTCTTACATTGCTGGTGGGACTGCAAAATGGTGCAACCACTATGGAAAGCAGTATGGAGATTTCTTGGAAAACTGGGAATGGAACCACCCTATGACCCAGCTATCCCACTCCTGGGTCTATTCCCAAAGGACTTAAAAACAGCATATTACATTGACACAGCCACTTTAATGTTTATAGAAACACAATTCACAATAGCTAGGTTGTGGAACCAACCTAGATGTCCCTCAGTAGATGAGTGGATAATGAAAATGTAGTATATTTACAAAATGGAGAGAATAAAATAATGACATTTGCAGGTAAATGGATGAAGTTGGAGAATATAATGCTAAGTGAAATTAGTCAATCTCAAAAATCCAAATACCAAATGTTTTCTCTGATATAAGGAGGCTAGTTCACAGTGTTGTTGGATGGGGGGTACATAGGAGGATTAGAGGAATACTAGAATGGTCAAAGGGAAGGGAGGGGAAGGGAGGGAGCAAGGGGGAGGGAGAGGGGGGGAAAAGGAAAAAAAACATTGGTGGTTGAATGAGATGGATATCATTATCCTAAATGCATGATTGAAGATCTGAATGGTACTTATATACTTTGTATTCAACCTGTTGTATGTAAAAAGATGCTATATATGTGCATTATGAATTGTAATACATACTACTATTATAAATAAAAAAAGAAAGAAAAAAAGATATATGCACATTTAAAATAAAAATTATGAAACATATAAAAATATATCTTAACACCAAAAAAACAAATAACCCAATCAATAAAAGGACTAAGAAACTGAAAAGACACTTCTCAGAAGAAGATACACAATCAATCAACAAATACATGAAAAAATGCTCAATATCGCTGGCAATTAGAGAAATGCAAATCAAAACTACTCTAAGATTTCATTTCACTCCAGTCAGAATGGCAGCTATCAAGACACAAAAAACAATAAATGTTGGAGAGGATGTGGGGAAAAAGGCACACTCTTACATTGCTGGTGGGACTGCAAAATGGTGCAACAGTTATGGAAAGCAGTATGGAGATTCCTTGGAAAACTGGGAATGGAACCACCTTATGATCCAGCTATCCCACTACGGGGTCTATTCCCAAAGGACTTAAAAACAGCATATTACATTGACACAGCCACATCAAATGTTTATAGAAACACACAATTCACAATAGCTAGGTTGTGAAACCAACCTAGATGTCCCTCAGTAGATGAGTGGATAAAGAAAATGTAGTATATATACAAATGGAATTTTAGAGCAATAAAAGAGAATAAAATAATGGCATTCACAGGTAAATGGATGAAGTTGGAGAATATAATGCTAAGTGAAATTAGTCAATCTCAAAAATCCAAATACCAAATGTTTTCTCTGATATAAGGAGGCTAGTTCACAGTGTTGTTGGATGGGGGTACATAGGAGGATTAGAGGAATACTAGAATGGTCAAAGGGAAGGGAGGGGAAGGGAGGGAGCAAGGGGGAGGGAGAGGGGGGGAAAAGGAAAAAAAACATTGGTGGTTGAATGAGATGGATATCATTATCCTAAATGCATGATTGAAGATCTGAATGGTACTTATATACTTTGTATTCAACCTGTTGTATGTAAAAAGATGCTATATATGTGCATTATGAATTGTAATACATACTACTATTATAAATAAAAAAAGAAAGAAAAAAAGATATATGCACATTTAAAATAAAAATTATGAAACATATAAAAATATATCTTAACACCAAAAAAACAAATAACCCAATCAATAAATGGACTAAGAAACTGAAAAGACACTTCTCAGAAGAAGATACATAATCAATCAACAAATACATGAAAAAATGCTCAATATCGCTGGCAATTAGAGAAATGCAAATCAAAACTACTCTAAGATTTCATTTCACTCCAGTCAGAATGGCAGCTATTAAGGACACAAACAACAATAAATGTTGGAGAGGATGTGGGGAAAAAGGCACACTCATACATTGCTTGTGGGACTGCAAAATGGTACAGCAGTTATGGAAAGCTGTATGGAGATTCCTTGGAAAACTGGGAATGGAACCACCTTATGATCCAGCCATCCCACTACGGGGTCTATTCCCAAAGGACTTAAAAGCAGCATATTACAGTGACACAGCTACATCAATGTTTATAGCAGCACAATTCACAATAGCTAGGTTGTGAAACCAACCTAGATGCCCCTCAGTAGATGAGTGGATAAAGAAAATGTAGTATATATACACAATGGAATTTTACTCAGCAATAAAAGAGAATAAAATAATGGCATTCACAGGTAAATGGATGAAGTTGGAGAATATGATGCTACGTGTTGGGTTGGGATACATAGAAGGATTAGAGGAACACTAGAAAGGTCAAAAGGGAGGGAAGGGAAGGGAGGGAGCAAGGGGGTATGGGGGAGAAGGTGGTAGAATATACTTTGTGTACAGTGTTATGTAAAAAGATGCTCTATATGTGTATTATGAATTGTAATACATGCTACTGTTATAAATACAATTTTGAATAAACAAACAAACAAAAAGCAACGCAAGTTGATATTCCCCCAGAGCAAAGGTGAATGAACTTACATAACGAGCTGCTATTTCCTTTTCTTCAGTTTTCTGCTTTTTGCTTTCTGAGGAGTAGTCTGTGGAATTTCTGTGCTTTTCAGCACCTCGGAAACTGGCTGATGGAGATACTGAAGAGCTCTGGAATTAGAAAGGGGAAGCAGGGTTGAGAAGCATTGATTGCCCATTTAACAGCTTTTATTTATTTTTAGAGGCCTGAGACACCCCCATAACTTTTGTTCCATAGTATATACTTGCAAAGCTATTAAGAGGAGACAGGAGAGAGGGCAGGAGATCAAAGTAGTAAGAAAACAAAAGCATAGAGGAAAAGACAATGAGAAAAATACAAGGGGAAAGTGAATGGGGGGAAAATGAAGAAAACAAGAAAAGAAGAGGCAGAGGAAGGAGAGTACAAAGAAAAAAGAATAGCAGTGAAGAATATAAACTTAAAAGACAGAATGAATTTGGTCTAAGATATTTGTTTATACTGTTTAAACACAAGGTTGGGAAAGGAATTAGACATAGGAGAAAAGGTAAGGAAGAAAAGGAGACAACTTTTGTTGGTTAATGGGACAGTCAGTACTTTTAAAAGGAAGAGGTAATTTTTAGGGATTAGAGGAACTAAAATGGTGGTCATGTGACATAAAGGTCATAGTTACAGAATTTTAGTCAGTCCTACATCTTGAGAGCCTGGGAGATTCAGAGGGGCAGGAAACATGAACTTCATTCCTTTCTGACTTATAGAGCTTGCTCCTTTTATTTTAATCTCTGGAAACCTGAGAAGCACACACAGGCTTTCATAGGGTCCATGCCTCCAGAGATCAGTCTGAGGCCATTTTCCTTCATTTATGCTCTTTCAAGGAGCTCCCAGCTGGAGAAGTCCCCCACAGAAAACAAACACCGGCAAGGAAATCTGAAGCCAGTCAATGTTTCTCTTTGCCATGAAGTCCAGATGGTTTACTGAGCACATTTATATTTGGATGGCATGAAAACTGAAAACCATGGGTAAAGAAGAGGAAACTGGAACTACCATTAGCTAGTGACTATGTTACAGATCAACAGAAGAGCTAAATAAAAGTGAGTTGTGAGAGGAAGCCAGGTCTGAAGCAGGACTGCCCTGTTAAGAGTGAAGAGTAAAGGCATGAGTAGCAAAGTCCCTCAGAGGGGCACAAGGGCAGAATTCCCAAGGGTGAAATTAACCCAGCCTGGTTAAGAATGGACTATTTCTGGAAGGTAGGAGAAAGAATATTTGGAAATAAAATATCTAAGGGAAAACATTCTAGGAAGAAGAATAAAATCATCACTAGAACATCTTTGCCTGGCATCCAAAATCAATTTGGAAAAATTTTCAGTAGAGCTCTCCTCACTTAGAACTTTACTTGTAATCTCATATAAAAATAACTCTTCAAATTTCTTTGCTTTATTTTGTTGGTAATAATTAACATTTGTAAAGACATACAAAGTTTATGAGGACCTTTAAATTAACTACTGAAGGCAGTTTGGTATCTAGAATGTTTGGGTGTAAGTTCCATTTTATTTCCACTGAAGCATGATGCCACATATTTGCAGGGCATTTCTAAACTTTCAATGACGTTGTTAGAGGGTGGGTATTTAGTGGAAGAAGAAGATGGTACCCACCTTATTGTTAAGGACTACGTATCTTTTTAATCTGTCCCCCATTGTGCAAGCCCCTCAATGTTTTCTATGAACACTCTAAAGTACACGCACCAAACCCTGTAACTAACCCTATTCAAACAGTAGACTTTTTTAAAAAATATTTATTTTTTAGTTGTAGCTTGACAATACCTTTATTTTATTTACTTATTTTTATGTGGTGCTAAGGATCGCATGTGCTAGGCGAGCTCTGTAGGGCTGAGCCACAACCCTAGCCCCAAACAGTAGACTTTAGGCTAAGTATCAGAAAATACTTTGGGCATTATTTTGTGTATATTTTTGCAAAACTACACAAGTTAAACAACTTTCAATTTTTATTATGTACTGATTTATTTATATAATTTATTTTTGTGGAACTGACTCTGGAAGCCAGGGCCTCAGACATGCTAGGCAAACAGTACCAATGAGTTACATCCTCAATCCCTAAACAACTTTTAAAAGTAGAAGACTTAACTTTTCTCTGTCTCTGCTGAGTTCCAAACCTCATCCCAAGCCACAAGACTTGGTTCAATGTCCCTGCTTTGCTTTCTCATCACAACCCAATCAATCAGGATTTTTATGACCACTGAAAGCATGCACATACAAACATCATCCACAAGTTATTGCACCCCTGTATGTCATGCCTATAATATGTAGTTTATCCTTCTTGAGTCTGTTCTCCATATGTCTGAAATTCATACTTATCAAAGACATATTCAACCACTTATCTTTACTCCTCCTTCATAAGGACAAATAGTTTCCTACCATCCATAGGATAAATTTCTGAATATTTACAGAAGTTTTACCAAATCTTCGCTTCCCAACCCCTACCCCAATCCAAGGACCTTGTCTCCCATATCATTTCTGACAGCCTGTGCTCCCCAGAGATCTGTGTATGTTCACTGCATCCAAGCCTTTTATCCTGGCTTATGGAAACGCCCTTTCACTCAGTATGTCTCTCTGAAATCATCCTTACCCATAATAAACAACTCTAAAGCCACTTTGCAAAGCTTCTTCTGATGCTGTCAGGCAGAATTAATCATTCCTCTTTGTTTCCTCAACATTTCCTTCACTCAAAGAATATAGCAAGTGCAATAAATGCTATTTGTTTACAAGGCCACTTCTCACCTCAGGCTGTGGGTTCCCTGGGGATGGAGGCACCCAGCATCATAAGCACTAGAGAATTGCCTAGAAATGTTTTTGAACACAAATGACTGAACATCCCCTGTATACACATCCTTCAATCTTAATCCAAAATTCATATGACATACTGCAGAGGTCCACTGGATGAACAATGCCACAGAAAAGACACCATTCACTACACTAAGATGTGCATAACGGTTTTCCCTGGAATTAGTAACATGGAAGCTCTGCCCCTTCTTTATTGATTTCTAAATGATGAAACACTTTCTTAAAAATTAATACTAAATGGTAATGTCTATTTAAATCTTAACGCTTATTTATTTGCATACATATACAATCAAATGCCCTTATTTTTCTTAAGCTGGTTGTTTTCAGTTGTACACGTTTTATTGTTGAATTTTATGTAGAACAGAGTTACACATTAAAATTTGTTAGTAAAATGATAAAGTAGTTAATTATCACTAGCATTTAAAGGTTAAGCTGCACAATGGGCACTAGGGCAATCAGCAATGTTCTAATAACATAACTGCTCTGGAATAAAATTGAACTTGGCACAGATTCTCATCATGAATCTTAGAAGTCCACCATTCAGTCACTGGAAATCTACTCGGATCTTTTCTGAACATGTGAGCAGGAAAAATTAAATAAATACCGATAAAAACAAGTTTGTGCCTTAACTAGAAAAGCTTATTTTTATTTCTCTATTGTTATTTTAAAAGCTTGGCTAGGTTAAGTTATTTCTATAGCTTACTATAAGAAGTTCACTGGAGCTATATCCTGACACTGTGCAAATCTACAAATTTAGAAACATTAAACACAAATCTTTTCATTATAGTTTGACCACATATAAACACATGTTATGAATGGAGAGTCACAGTTAGAAGCAATGGCCATTCAAAAAAGGCATAACACCCCTGAATGTGAATGGTTACCGAAAGTTCTTTATTTTTTAAAGCTACACACTTTTACTGGGATATTTTAAAATAATTTCATTGGTAGCCCAAGAAAAATTTTTTAAAAGACAGTTATTCCTAATATTATAAACCAGAGTGTTTCAAAAATAAGAAAATTCTAGATCCTAGTTTGAAATCTATCCTAGACTTTACTAACCAAGTCACCTGGAAAAGTGACACCTCTGGCAACTTGAAAGAAGTGGTCCCACACCTCCACTCCTACTCCTCTACCACCTCAAGATGAAACATGACCTTAAATGTGAAAGAATTCTATAAATTATTCCCCTCCCCCAAGAAAGTAGTATTGATATAATTAGCTAATTTTAATAATAGGGAGCAGAGGTTTTACTAGCAGGCAAGAGAACCTCTCTGGAGTCAGATTGCCTTGAGTATAGAGTCTTCCACTTAATAGCTGTATAGCCATAGGGATGTTGCTCAGTCTCAGCCTCTCTAGACTCTGGGATAACAACATTCCATCCCTGGGCTGCTTTGAGAACTAACAAAAATAATTCACATAAAATATAAGCCTAGTCCCTCAGCTATAGCAACTCTGATACTATCATTGTGTACTGCAGTCTAGTTAATTCTATTTACTATAGAAATCTGGATGGTAAGCTAGTATGGATTTTCTATTTTAAGCTCCATGTAAACTATTCTAGGCATTTGTGTAGCACTTCCCCTCAACATAAATATTCAGATAGTTCATTAATGATAGGGTTTCAATAGGCTGCCATTAACCAAAACACAACTCATTCCAATAATCACTATTTAATATGGCTTTGGTTCAATACCTCACTGAGGCAGGACTATAAATACCATCTCCACAATGGACATTCTAACTTGAATTCAAATGCACATCAAGTTAATTCTGCTTTTCATTCACATAGGTGCAGTGCTCAGACTTCCCTGATCATTTACAAGATTATAACCAGAAGGTATATGTTAAAGATCTAGAGGACAACCAAGATCAAGAATCCTAAAACCCATTCATTGTGGCTTGTTTGCTCATCAGTTTTGGCGTTCAAAAATGCCACCATCTTGGTACAAAAGGGTAAATCAGTTTTCAAACAGATAAAAGAGAATAAGGAAGAGGCAGAAGGCATTATGACTAAAAGTCCTGGTTTGCCCTTTCCACATCTATTGTCCAGGCTTCCCTTTACTCTCAAAACTAGCCCAGTTTAGATGATAAATTATATAGTTACTTTAACTATAGTCCATTCGATATAGGAACTGCCCAATGTTAGTCTGGACCAGGGACAATTTGTTTGTCTTGGGGAGGACAGTGAAGATTGAAGATCTCTAGATCCTTTACTGATGCCACAACGAAGTGCTCAATCACAATTTCCTCTGCAACCTCTTAGAAAAAAGACCCGTGTCTGGACAGAAATAAATATTGGTGATTTTGTTGAATTTGGAAAGGCCAAAGAATTATTGCAGATAAACAAGGATTCAAGGAACTCTTCCTATTAAGCAGAGTCAACTTTCAAGAAAGATTAAGGCCTAAGACCATGAATCAACTAAAGAGTCCTAAAAAAAAAAAAAAAAAAAAAAGAAAGAAAGAAAAAAAATCACACATTTTGGAAATACTTTTCAAAAGGTTTTGAAGTAAAAGTAATGGCCTTAACAAATTTTTGAACACCAAACTCAGTACCATATTCTGGTGGCATTTCTGAGATTTTACTGTATAATATAACACAAAATGTTTATATTCCCATCCACAGACCTCCTTATAACTGATAAAACATTATAACATACATTATCTCATTTAAGGAAATAATGAGAACAGATGGTGAAAATAATCCTCACTTTGAAAAATATAAAAACTTTAAGATAAAAATTATTTGGTTAAAATGCACAAGTCTCACATATCAACTCACAATGCATGGAAATTTATTTTATTTTATAGCATGCTGCTGTTGAAAGGTGACTACGGTAGGGCTTTGAGCCAGTCACTGGTGTCAGTTTACTGATTATTATAGTAAGACCTTCCTTATAACCTGCTTGATTAAAGAAGTCATTAAAAGCACAATCTGTATATAACCCTCACAGAATTTGCTTTTTTCATATTAGCATAAATCAAAACTCATTTTCAAAAATGACTGGGACTTTCTGAAGACCTGCCCTTGTTTAAAAAAAAGATTTAATATGATCTCCACATAAAATAATGACTTTGTTCTTAACTGTTTCATCTTCTGTAACTTTTCATGATAACATATTATTTAAAATGTACTTCTTTAAATGTTATTGTATTTCTGCATATCTTCAAGCAATACAAACTTGGGTCAAGATAAGTTTCTTTTGCAGATAACCAAAATGTTATCTAACCAGAGGAACTGACAGAGGACTGATTGAGAGGCAATACCTATAATTCTCGTGCTCTGGATGCTGAAGTCAGACAATGCTGGTATTGTATGACCTTGAACAAGTTTGCAGTGGATAAAATGACAATAGTAGCAGTTCAAGGTTGTTGAGAGGATTAAGGAGTTCATGTTGGGAAGCACAGTACTTAGCATATTAGTAAACCCCCATGAAGAGCTCTATTCCCCACTGACAAATGTGGGAACCACTGCTTAATTTCAGTCCACTTATGTGCTAATTACACAAGTATTTACTGAGTATCTACTAAGTACAGAAACATAAAGATAAATGAAATCTACACCTTGCCCTCCATCAGTAATTAAAATGCTTAGAATACAAATGTCTTAGATAGTTTTTCCTTCATGCAGTAGAACACATAACCCTTCAATATTCATTCATGTTTTCTTTTAATGGCCTCAGCCAGTATGCATTACTTTGTTCAGAATAAAATGCTCTAATAATTTATAAGGTATCAATAAAATTGATTTTAAATTAGAACATTATCTTAATGTCCTCTTGGGATTCTTGACTATTATTTCCTCTTCCTGGAATAAAGCTGTTGGCTTTGCCCCAGAAATTTCATTAAATACAGTTACTTTAGCTGGCAAGTTCAGCTGCTGGAACATGATGCTTTGACACCAAAGATACAGGCTTGATTCATGTGTACACAGTTTAGCTTCCCTATCTTGGTAGTCAGTCTGCATGCAGTCCAAACTGTGGGCCACATGAGGAAACAACTGAAGAAATGACAGGAAACAGTACTCCTCACTGTTATTGAGGTGAGAATCTGAGACACAAGCTGAATTACCAAGTAATTTCACTCCTGATTATTAAGGATGGTAAAGTATTAACAGTCTACCAGAAATCGTGATAATAATCAGCCAAGTGCACAAACTTTATATTGCATACATCTTTTAAGTTATCTAATTGACCAAAGGTATTTCATGTCCTTCAATCCAAAGGACCTCCTCAAGGTTTGCAAAGCCAAACACTCCTATGTGCTTTTGTCCCCTTTCAAGAATTCCCTGACCTCATTAATATGGAACCTATAAGTCTTATGTCCTGTCTCTGCATAAATTATATAGTATTGGCCACCTTCTTCTGGAATTCCCCACTTCCCAAGCCTGGCACTTATAAAATATACTTTAGAATCCTTATTTACCTGTTGCCTTATAACCTAGGTTAGTTACCAAGTCTCACTGGCAAATGGTGGGGTGCATAAATTTAATTGCCCTAAAAAACAAAAGTAGAGGAAGGGTGGCAAAAACTTCTTTCCTGGGGTTTTTTTGGAAGACCTACTCCTACACTGTGTTTTTTGTGAAAATATCAACATAATTCTAACAACTACTTTGAAAAAACCTGATATAGGGTAGTGGTTCAGAGAAAATAAGTGACTAAACTTTAAGACTTGGCAAGCTACATCTTTTTTTTTTTTTTTTTTTTTTAAATATTTATTTATTTGCTTTAGTTGTACACAATGCGTTTATTTGTACGTGGTGCTGAGGATCGAACCCGGGCCGCGCACGTGCTAGGCGAGCGCTCTACCGCTGAGCCACAACCCCAGCCCCAAGCTACATCTTAATGGACCAGAATCCTCATTTTAGTAACTACTAAAGTTTATTGGAAAAGGAAGTCTTTTCATTTTGCTATTTTTTCCAGTAAATTTTTTAATCAATCTAAAAGGCTCAACATTTTTTCTTCCAAAGAGTGTTAACTCCACAGAACCTCATATATATTCTTATGTATTATGTATGTAAATATACTCTATAATAGCTGAGGGTGATTCAGCAAGAAGAGAGAAGGAAAAAACAATGTATCAACTTAAAGCACAGCCTGTCTAGCAATTTTAAGGTGGCTAATCAGAAGTCCCAGGTCTTCACCCAATCACAAAATGGCTAAATAGTTTTCAATGATTAGTTATAGCTTATTTGGTCTTAAGGTCCTTCAATATTAAAATGTGTTGCTCTTTACAATAGAATTGACAAATATGAGTTGCATATGTATTTTACATTTTTCTAACAGATATTTACAAATGTAAAATCAACAGGTGAAATTAATTTTAGTCATATGTTTAACCAAATGTATCAAGATTATTGATATTGTATGTCCCCTTTTCCAAAATCTGGTATCCATTTCATACTTAGAGCACATCTCAATTTGAACGAGCTACATTTCTGAGGTTGGAAAAGCTTCTGGCTACCATATTAGATAACCTAAGTCCAAAAGTTCTTAAAAGTCATAATGGAACTCAACACCCATTAAACAAGTACTTAGTACTTTATAGGAGTACAAGCCTGATCTGGTCCATGTCTGTCTACTTCTAATCTCATCTACTTCCAATCTTCTCTAAACGTTTTTTATCCCTCTGAGTCTTTGTTCAGGCTTCTGTGAAAAACTTTCTTCTCTGGCCTGACTAGCATCTTTTCAGTTGCAGCTTGTATGACATTCTCAGAAATGCCTCATCTGTGATGCTAACCCACCTCTAAATTCCTATCAATAGCTCTTTGTGTGTGTCCTTCCTAGCATTTTTATCACTGCCATTATTTTATTTGCTATCTCTTCATTGACTGTAAGCTCTGTGAAGGCAGAGACCATGCCTGCTTTGATCACCATGGCAGTCCAACACTTTAATGCCTTAATTAACAGCAGCTGAACAAAGAAATGAGCACAAAACATGATCTGTTCATGCATACTTTTAACTCATTTTCATTATATTGCAATTTGAGATTATGTACTACCAAAAGGAACTATTTTATCTTCTTTCTTTGTATTCTCAGTACTCACTATAATGACTGTTGTAGTAAAAACAGCTGTGTGTGGTATACAAAGGTATGTGTATAGACACCAAAGGAGAAAGCCTCCAAGGTGGTGATTTTGGAAGTGAAAGGATGACAAACAATTTTCAAGATCATGCTGAAAAGACAGTAAGAGGAAACAGTGAAAAAATTAAGACTAAAACGGGGGTCAGAATAGTGCCAGGTAGTGCTGAGTCCAATGTGGTGCTTTTCCCTGTTGCCTCTCCACCAAAACATTGTTGTTGAATAAATGTATCAAGGCCACTAATTTTTATTCTTTCTTCTAAAAGTAATAAATCTTTAGTGAAAGAGAGATTACTTTCAACTGGTTGTCCCCCATCTCTTCCTTGTTTCTCATCATGTACTCACCAGTTGTCAGTGACCAGGGAGAATCAAATCTTCCTGAAATCTGACCAGCGAAAAAACAAGATTTTAAAAAGACAAGATTTAAAGGAATCATTCCTGACATACCCACTGCAGGAAGAATGCTGCCATCAGCAGTTTTTCTGTGCTGTTCATTTATAGAAAAGAGGTCCCTGGGGATTTCCTGGCAATGTTTAGTCCTCAAGGAGTACATGGTAAAAAGAAAAATCCTCAGTACTCCCAGTTTTGATGCTTGTTTGTTTGTTTGTTTCTGGGCAGTAAGTTACCACATATATATATATTTGGTGAAAGAAAAAAAGCAAATATAAGACAAAAAACAGATAACAACACTTTTTTTTTTTTTAAGTAGTTTACATTGGTTGATTTTTTAAGTCACAGGCTACCTAGAGTTTTATGTTAAAATTTAGTATGTAAAGCAATATAAAGCATTAATATCAGTTCTGACAGTGACTTCAATATACTGAGGAATAAAAGCAAATGAGATATAGACCCCTAGAGGTACAATTTCAAAATCATTCTAAAAAAATGATTTTAAGCAGTAGCTTTCACATGAAAACTAGATCTAAAAATGTAAGGGCCTGACAATATATAAAAAACACTGCAAGAACAATCTGATTCACTAAGCATGTGTCACGATTACTCTGGTTTAACCAGGAAAGAGCACTCCACTACCCAGTGTTGAAATAATGATAGGGAATTCAAGTTGAGGTTTATTCTCTCATCCTCTCCCCAAACAATTATAGGTCAGAGAAGCTGGGAGCAGTGGCACACACCTGTAATCCCAGCACTTGGGAGGCTGAGTGAGGCAGGAGGACAGCGAGTTCAAAGCCAGCCTCAGCAATGGCGAGGCACTTAGCAACTCAGTGAGACCCTCTTATTAAATACAAAAATACAAAAAAGGGCTGGGGATGTGGCCCAGTGGTCAAGTGCCCCTGAGTTTAATTCCCGGTACCAAAATAAATAAATAAAATATAGGTCAGAGAGCTAAATTATAAGGGTTGATGAAAAATATCTTAGATACCCATTCCACTTGCCATCCCAGACAAGTTTGAGTACTGGTCTCTTAGCCTTTTCCTTCCTACTTCTCTTCCATTTGTTTCTCTCCTTTCCCTTTTCCATATCCCCCACTCTGCTCCAGCCCTGTCAGCAATATCTCTGTCAATACTTAGTCTTGCTGGTGGCACTATGGGCTAAAGAGGTTGTTGACCCTTATTCTAACATGTCCTTTTAGGTTAATTACTCTTGTATACTCAGTGTACCCAGTGACATTTAATCACTACAGCACTACTCAGTAAACAGAACTGAATGGAGCCAACTGCAATTTGGCACTGAGCTAAATGGTGTGGTAATAGCAGCATGCTGAAAATGAACTGGAAGAAAATACTCTCACTCACCACACAGAAAAATGAAGTGGACACCATTTAATCAATCACTATTTTATTAAATAAGAAAGACAGAACACTGGCTCAGTGTTTGTTTATGCTTTTGCTGTTAAATACTAAATATGGCTTAATGGAAACCCTTCATTTTATAATTCAAGGACAATGCAATTAATGTTTGCTCAATGAATAAAGATGAAAACAATTCAAAATACACATATGACTTTTGTACTCTGGTCTCTGTCTCTTTTCACATGTGCCCACAGGAATTTGCCTGTCATATCCCAAGGCATCTCTCTGCTAACATAGTCAACAGTCTATCTTGAGAGTCATGTGGTTTCTAAGTACCCAGGGAGCAGTAACCTAAATGCAGAAGATCTCACAATCTAGTGCATTCAAGAAAGGATCCAGGAGAATGGTATTAATCAAATGTTATGTCACAGATGTTTGAGCCATTGACAAAATTTGCCAAAACAGATACTCACTGATATCCCTCTGCTGGAAGTAAAGAATAGATCAGAGAGGTCATTAGCGGCTGTTATAAGGCCACCCAGACCACTGGGTGGGAATGATTCAAAATAAATTCTTTCAATACTAGTCAGTAGATAGAAAATGAGGTTTGCTTCTCCATCTGAAGAATAACTAAGACTTTGCAAGCAGAGTCTGGAACTGTACTGTCAGTTAAATCCTACAACTTGAACTGAATGGCTACTCTGTAGTCTATGTTGGCAATGTGCTAGACACTAAGGACAAAAAAGTATTTAGGCTCCTGCTTTACATCCTTATAGAGTCTAGAGGGGAGGGGATGGGATGAAATAAGCCTGTGCTCTAGAGAGTGCTCTGGTTTTAATTCTTAGCTCTAACATTTATCAACTGTGAGACTCTGGGCACATCAACCCCCCTCCAGGTCTCATCTTCATACCTGAAGAGTGGAGATAAGGACATTTGCCCTATAGGATTGTCATTTTTATGGTCTGAATGTTTGGTCCCACCACCATTCTTATGTTAAAACCCAAGCCCCAAGGGGGAAGTTGTGGGAGATGATTAGGTTGAGGATGGAGCCCTATGAATGGAATTGACAGGCTTATAAAAGAGACTCAAAGAAGCACCATCTATGACCCAGAAAGCAGGTCCTCATCAGATACTTAACCAGTTGGCATCTTTATCATGGACTACCAGCTTGCAGAACTGTGAGAAATTTCTATTGTTTAAACTACTCAGTTTAATATATATATATATATATATATATATATATTTTTTTTTTTTTTTTTTTAAACAGCAAAACAGTGTCAACAAAACTGAGGTAACTATATGAAGTAGCTGACGTGCCACCCTTCCTTTTGTTCTTATTCCAAAAAATAAAAAGTCAATGGCCAAGCCTTTGCCAGAAAACCAATCTGGGAAGTTGGAGGCTTTCTCCTCTGCTACTTTACTTACTTTGGAAAGAGGGTAACAGGTATTTCCTCAAACCTTAAGGTTGGGCAAGAGCCATTCCATTTCTTCAGATGCAAACATTTCAGAGCATATTCCCCAGTCCAGGCCTCTACCTACCCTCTTGGTTTTGTGTCCTCTTCAGAAGTTATGCTTTATCTGCAGTCTCTAAAGCCTAGAAGAACCTCGAGTTTGGTGGCATTAGTGAGGTCTAGACCTGCACTCCCTACTTCACTTTAATTTGACAAATGACTCTGGAGTGATACATCAGGTCTAATGGTGGAAGCAGGGGGCAGGTGTGTGTGGCACATAACTCCTTGTTAATTCAAAAAGCATGAAGTTTATAACAGTGATTCCCAACTTTGTGCCAAGCACTCTGCTGGGCCCAAGACACTAAAATACATGAAAAAGGGCAGATCTTAAAGACACTACCCTTACAGAGTACTAGTTCTAGTTAGAAGATATAAAAATAAATTATAAGTTATGATGTTAATAAAAAAATAATACAGTAATTGTAAATAGTGATGCATTACAAAGGCGATAAATGAAAGGCTAAAATTTAGATTAGCCATAGGATGGTCAGGAAGGACCTCTTAAAAAAAAGAACATTCTGATTAATGCCTTAAGCAAAAGCTGAAGCCAACCATGCTAATAGAGAGGAGAGGACTGTTCTAGACAGAATAGCACATGCATAGATACCAAAGGAGAAGAAGCTTGCTGTGACACTGTTCGTGAGACCTGCGTGCTGGATTTGGAAGGAACAGTGTGAGAGAGCATCCATCAGAAGACAACACAGAGAAGAGGGGGATCCAAAGTAGTCAGGCCCAGCAGGCCATGGTGAGGTCTGTTTTATTCTAAGTGCCACCGAAGGGCAGTGATGACTCATGTGTTCTAAATAACACCCAGAAATCTTTGAAAGTTTGATGTTAGAGAAGTTAGAATCAGGATAAGAATTTCAATGCTCTGAAAGGAGAAAAGATTACCTTGCTTATCTCCATGCTTTGCAAATTAAAAATAACAATAATAAATGTGTAGTATATAAACCTTGCATGTACAATAACATTAAAATAGCAAATTTTGAAATTGGGTCATTAAGACAAGCTTTTATTACTATTGGTGTCTGCAGGGGAGTGGTCAGCAGCTACTGTGGTGGTCCAGAGCAGGAAGATGACAGCTCAGACTGGATAAGCAACAGAGAAAGGGCAATGAGAATGGATATGAGAAAGATCTTTGCAGTATAACTGAGTGACTTCCTTCATACAGATGTGTATTGTGTACAGATGTGTATTGTGTCTTTTAAAAAAATGGAATCAAGCTTTTCAACAATAATGTCATCTTCATGCATCTGCAATCCCATATAGGTTAATCACAAAAGGGGAGGGGTCTTAGGCATCCCATGAGAATAATCCTAACCACAAGGGCTCATTGGACTGTATAATGCACATGAACAGCGTCCTCCAAGTCATCACAGGAGGAGGAAAAAACAAAACAAAAAAACTGGGCTGTTTATCACTACACTGATCTCATCAAGCAGAATTAAAATTTCCAGAGTGGCATCCCAAATATTTTGGATGCTAAAGAATGAATTCTGATCCTTACTCAAAAAACTTACAAAAAATATATTTACACGATCAACAACAACAACAACAAAATGGTGAGCCATTAGCAAGAAACAGTGCACTCAGGTTTATAAAGAGGTGGGATTTAACCATGGAGAATTCCCACTGGTGAACCTCTTGGGAAGGAGAAGTAAACAGTTCCAGGACCCAACCCTGTAGAAAATGAGGCTATTTCAGACACACAAGGGAAGCTGAGCTAAATTTGGGAGGAAACAGAATTAGAGTAAAACACAGAATAGCAAAGACCCCAAAAAAGGTATTCTATTGTCTGGGGTGGGGTCATGGTGGAGGTGAGATGAATCAGAAGAACAAACAATGCAAGCTCTGGGCAGTGGTTCTCAGCTATGGGATTACCTGTAGAGCTTAGGAAGGGAAAAAGAAAAGGATGGGACAAAGGAAGGAAAATGAATTGATCCAATTAAATCATTCTCTCTCCATAAAGAAGGGCAGTCAGAAGGAGCAAGGGTTGGGTATGGGCTATTTTAAAAGCTCTCAGATGATTCTAAAGTTGACAACCTCTGACCTAAGGCATGGTCTGATAATCAACAAGCCACTGTGATTGCTATCAATTAGAACTCCTAATCAACTAGACTTGCTTAGCTATTAGACCAAGTCACCTTAAAGAACATTCCAAGACTACAATTAGCTTAGCGATAGATGACAGCCTTTATCTCCCTGTAAAACTGATTGTGTCATGAACAACTGGTAAGAAATAACATATTTCAAAATCAGTTTGGAGCTGGGAGAAAGAAAACACAATCATAACGTTGTCATAAAATGAGGCTAGACACTCTACCCATTTCTAAATGCCTCTTTCCATGCGTGACTTTACAATGCTGACAAAGTGATATATTTTGAGTGCCATAATTAAAACAATAATCTCAATAAAGCGAGCATTATGAGATAATTGGTCATCCTCAGGATTTAAGCAAACCGTGGTAAAAGTCAAGGACACTCATTGCCAAGGTCAATTACAATAATTGCTTATCTGAATTATATTATTGCTATTGTAAAATCTGCTTGATTAAAAACAAAAAACAAAAAACAAAAAACCACAACCTAACAGAACACTAGAACACACACCATAGGGGAATGACCTGAGGAGTTCTTGTTGCTCAACTATTGGTCATTAAGAAATTCTTATAATCAACTTTTCAGCACACTCATTTAATATTCTAAGACTTTATATGTAAAGATTTTATACACACGTTTTCTTGGCTCATTAGGAAAATTTAACTATTAGAGAAGTGGCTTAGAAGAGCAATATATAGTAACATATAGAAAAATAAAGTGGATCTAAATTAATAGTTACAGAACACACACACACACACACACACACACAAACCCACAAATACCCATGCTATGGCTTGGTTATGGTTTGAGTGTGTCCCTCAAAGGATCATGTGCTGGAAGCTTGGTCCCCAGTGTGTTGAAAAGTGGTGAAATCTTTTAAGAGATGGCACCTAGTTCAAGGTAAATAGGTCACGGAGATATCTACCCTTGCAAGGAATTAATGTAGTTCTTGGAGAAGTCAGTGTTATAAAAAGAGCAACCCTGGCCCCTGAATTCCTCTTGACTTCGTGTCTCATCATATGGTCCCTCTTTCCTGTTCTCCCCTCAATGTGATGAGATCCATCATTGGTACCTCATCAGAAGCCAACAAATGGGCCCTCCCCATTTTGGGTTTTCAGCCTCCAAAACTGTGAGCCGGATAAAACTCCTTTATAAAATACCTAGCCTGAGGTATTTTGTTACAAACAACAGAAAATGGACTATTAAAATCCATTACTCTGCCAACTGTACTTATTTTCAATTAGTACACAGAAGTCCTCAGCGCTTTCTGCAGGAACAAAGTTTCTGGTTTCTGCAGAAACTGAGTCTCTGAGCTGGTTTTCAGCTTACAGGAAAATATTTTGCCTTCCACATGCCACTGTCAGCTTTTCTAGATTAACACACAGGCTCAAGTAACCAATGGACAACAAGAAGAGTCTGGAAAGGCTTTGAAGATCAGAAGAGGGAAAACTGAATTTTTGACCTTCTTTCAGCTAATTGGAATGTGTTTGGCAATCGAAGAGTATAAAACTTCTTTTTAAGTTGTGACTAAACATCAAGACTTTGATGTTTTATACGGCATTCTTCCCCACTAATTAACTTCATTAGTCCAGTTAATTAGTGGGGAAGAATACCGTATAAAACATCAAAGTCTTGATGTTTAGTGTCACCATCAGTTCAACTAAACAGTATTAAAGAAATAATTTCTTAAAATCATTTATGCAAACTCAGCACTTCTATTTACAAACTCAAACTATATATATGATAAGAACATTTTTCAAAATAATCCAAAGATGTTATCCATACTGCAATCTGACTGCACTGACAGCAACATCATAACATTTAATGTAGTATAATTAAGTGGCCAAGAACACCAAATAAAGCGAAAGAATTGACACTTAATCATAGTTATGAGAATGGTTATATTTACCATTACTGTGAGATGAAGGAATAGGGTTTAATTTTGTTTCAGGTTTTAGCCTGAAAAAACAAACCAAAACAAAAACGAAACAAACAAAAGGCCAAACTATAAAACAGCAAACAGCAGGTCTTTTCAAGCACCATCACACAATACTAAGCATATTCTGATCTTTCCTTTACACTACCCAAAAGGATGATGCGGACAACAGAAAGTGAAGACCAGCAAGACCGGCCTTCTCAACATGAAGTTCACAGCTACAACAGGAAAATTCAAATCTTTAGATAAGAGGGATCAGAGAAATAATGCAGCCCCTTGCTACTCAAGAGTGTGGGCTACTGTTTAGCAGCATCAGCAACTTCTGAGAGCTCATTAGGAATGCAGACTTTCAGCTTATTAAACACTCGAACCCACTAAATCAGAATCTGTACTGCAACCAACACGTGTGCTTTTCATGCTCAATGGAAGTTTTGAGAAGGACTCATTTACTTCGGCCTCATTTTATATGGCTGGAAACCTAGGTCTTAAGGGATGAGGTTAAGTCACATAGGGTTACAAAGGATTGATACTAGAAGACAATTCTCTGATTTTAAGTACTGTCATAAAAGGCGAAGGTAAGGATGTACTATGGAAAAAAAACCAACCCTTACCTAGAGTGGCAAAGCAACATCAGTAAAAGAGGGCACAGAAGGAGTTAAAGCATGCGCATGCGTGTGTGTGTGTGTGTGTGTGTGTGTGTGTGTGTATGTGTGCGTGTCTTGCTTTATAAGGCTGCTGGATCTGGATTCAGATCTATTTGACTTGAGCCTAAAATTTTATCAAACATGTATGAAGTGAAAATTTGTGAATTCTGTAATTATGAAAGATGGAAAGAATACAATACTAAAAAAATCCAGAAAATGCAAAGCTCTGAGGTCTCTACCTAGAGATTTATTTAAGGGAAAGGGAGGCAAGGAGAAAATTTAGCATTCATAGGGCCACCAAAGATGACTGTATAGGATGTGGACTACACAACTCTGGGGAGGACTATAAACATTAACATCATAGTCCATGTGAATTGTGCTTTATGAAAAATTATATGTAGTCAAACTAATCCAAGCCCATGAGGAAATTAGGAGTGTGGGCAAAATTGCTGCCTCTCTTAGGGCTGAGTCTGAAGGTCAAGTGGAATTAAGGAGGAAATCAAGACTGAAGGCTAAATAAAAGCAAGCTGAGGAAATGTTGGAATTATTAACTGGACATTAATGTGTCTCTCTCTCCATAAGTGCAGATACTTCCTTATCTTTTACCACCACTATATCCCAAATACAGTTCCTAAATGACAAAATTTTAAAAGTTTTCAACATATAATAATTTTGTGGATTATTATATGTAGATGTTTACTGCATTTAGCCTCATACAGCGATTACTACACTGAAGATGAAACAAAACTGACAAGATAAACTTCACGTGTGGGAACTATTATGAGTTTTCGAGAGCTGCCAGAACATTATTACCACATACTAGATGGCTTAAAACAAAAGAAATTCATTCTCTTCATAGTTCTAGACACTAGAAATCCTATTCCAGCATGACTCTCATGTCAACTTGATCACACTTGTCAAGACCCTGTTTCCAAATAAAGTTCCATTCACAAATAGCAGGAACCAGAACTGTTTGAGGGACATAATTCAATCCATAGAACTAACATTATAGATGAGACAAGTAGAAAAATGTCCTTTCTCTGTGTGTACCTCCTTGCCCCTATCCACTCTTACAGTAAGAGTCATGTGTAAGTATTTCTGAAATGCCTCAATCTAGATGACTTTCTTACCACATTCATGTTTAGCATCAGTCAAGGTAGAGGCACTGGCTATTTCTTTTTCTTTTTCTTTTTTTTTTCTTTTGGTACTGAGGATTGAACTCAGGGGCACTCGACACTGAGCCATGTCCCAGCCCTATTTTGCATTTTATTTAGAGATGGTCTCACTGAGTTGCTTAGCACCTCACTTTCACTGAGGCTGGCTTTGAACTTGCAATCCTCCTGCCTCAGCCTGCCTCAACCTCCTGAGCCACTGGGATTACAGGATTGAGCCATTGTGCCTGGCTAGAGGCGCTGGCTATTTAAAGACAGGATTTCTATACTAAAAGATTTCCCCACCCTTCTCATTTCTTCCAGGAGTCTTTCCCTATCTCCACCTTAGGAAGTACTAATAGAATTCAATTTGTAGCACTTCTCCTAAGGAAATTTACATTGCAAAATTATTAACTTCACCCTTCTAAAGTGTTCTGACTCGAAACCTTGAATGAATAAAGACTACAGGAGACAGGATGTAACAGACCTACCAAAAAAAAGTATCTCACTCAGCGGATGGTCCTGTGAGACACAAAGTTAGTGGGTTAAGGAAACAAAGGTTTAATTTTATGCCTAAATGATGTGATTATAAATATTAATCAATTACTTGGGAATTAATCTGTGCAATCAATAACATCTCAATCACAAAGTTACTTGTGATTTGATAATATTTTGGGGTAAGTAATAATCAAACTCAAGACATTTTAAATTCAAGCCAAAGTAGCTAAAACCAGAAACATCTTCTTTTACATACTAATATTCTGCCAAGTAGTTAAGTGTGATAACTGACATTCAGACATATGACCTTCTGTTCATTTCAAATGAGTTATCTTTAGATAGTTCTGTGATGACTATTCTTGTGATGTAAGTACTTCATAATAAAATCTACCTTTCATTTTGCTTTGGTTTAGAAAAGGCTTGGATAATCCCCCTACAACAATGTTCTGGCAAACATTTTAAATTATGTAATTCACCAGGTTCAACTTTGCTGCTACAATCACTTTCAAAGAAGATGGTTATAATACATTATCATTATAGCTATACAATCCAAGTTGAATTTTCCTTGGCTGAATTCCTAACATTTTAATGCTGAAATTGATCTGTTTTAAAAACATCATGTGAAGGGTTTTTAAATACCATACATGCCCAAGCTCTTTATTTTAAATGCGTTAGAAATGAGCTTGCATAAACAGAAAAAAAATCTGTTCTCTAATCTAGCATTAAGCATATTTTAAAGAACAACAGGCATGTTTCCAAACAAACTACGGCAGTATACAAATTACCCAGCATGAATGAGGATAACAATGCTTCTCATGGGTTTAAAACCCAGAGAAAGCTGACATTTCATCAAAGTTGTCTTAGAAACAATATTCTTTGTGTTATTTAAAAAATGAGAGTTGGTGCATATTTGGGCGTGGGCTAGTCCTTGCAAAGCAGTCAGATGGTAAGGCTGCCAAAGTTCTAGTTCAGTAAGAAGGAATGGGAGGGTGAAGACACTGTAATTACATAAGGTGTTCGAATAGACATGGGACTACCAGACTCATGCTCCAGGCTCTATTCTGGTTCCCAGTTGGGCAAGTTTTCTCCTACTTCTAATGCCACCATGGTGGGTGGACTGCAATAAATAGTATCCACAATTTTTCACACCTTCTTGTCCACATCTAGTAGTATCCTGTCACACTGACATCAGCCTCAGCCATACTACATGCTTTGGTCATTGGTACAAAAGCCAAGGATACAGAGAGACTATTTTGTTCTCTGCACTACTGCCAGAAGAGTAAGCCTTGGCTGGCTTGCTAAAAACAAAAGTAAATGAGGGAGTTAAATGAGCAAATTCAGTCCAGATTAGTCCTGCCTAGAGAGAACTTCCTGCAGCCAATGCAAAGACTAATGAGATGCAACAAATGTTTTTCACTGCATACCACCAAGTTTTGGGAAGTATTATTATACAATTAATTGATAACATAACTGAGAATATGCATTACAGAAATATATGTCCTTTCCCCCTAATAGGACTATTAAGAACAGATGATGACAATGTAAATTAAACAATCTCATTCTTTCTGGTTCTCATCCTTTCTTGGAAGTATTTTAAGAAATGAGTCAATATGTACAAAAATTATCAACTATCAAAACAAAACAAATTCATTACTGGTTCACCAACACCACTTCCACATGCATCATTATATTTGGCCTTCACAAATTTAATTTTTAGGCTAGTATTATTACTACTATGTTAGTGGTGAGCAAACGAAACTCATATGAAGTATTATGAAGTAGTATGAAGTTTCTGACCTCCATGATTTTCACTAATCCCCTGACATAAAATATGCAGAATATGACAAGGCCAATGAGACCTCTCATATTTCACCAATTCAAGGGTTAAAAGGCAAGATATTTAAAAAAAACAAAAACAAAAACTGTGTATTGATAAAACTGCAATAATTTAGAAAAAAAATGGCTTACAATATGATTCCTAAATTATATTGGTATTCCAGAGTTATACAACTTATGTATTATTGTTTTTAAAATATAATTTATTAAGAGTAATGAATATTTTCCCAAATGAATACTTTTGAAATAATTCTCAGTATTCAAAACTTTGTGAATCAAGGGAATTTTTAAGATAAGTGGGCAAGAACAATGAAAAAACTAGTCAAGACAGGCATCACAGAAGCTCTATAATCGGTTCTCTACATATTTGAATATTAAAGTAACTCAGCCTAATGTTTATACTCAATTTCTACATCTCATTTTTACTTATTTCTTCCAGAGCATTAAAAAGGGATATAAAGTATCCATTTAAAAAGGGATATAAAGTATCTCATAGGGTTATTATTTCATGAAAAAGGAAAAAAAAGTGCAGTAAGCTCTGGAAGAATGACCACAGAATCAGACAACTCTTGAAGGGATGAAGAAGTAAAAAATCTTACAGATGGAGAAGTTAAGGATGGGACTTAAATTAATGCTGTACATCAAAAGTCGACACACTTTTTTGGTAGTAATCATTTTAAGGCTTTGCGAGCCATATAAGGTCTGATTGCATTTTCTCATTTTTTTGTACTGTTTTAAAAATGTAAAAGCTACTCTTTCCTCACAGGCCACACAAAAGCAAACTGGGAAACAGATTTGGCCTGTGGGTTATAGTTTATTCTTCCTCCCTTTACATAACTGAAAAAAGAATAGTGTGTGTGTTGTGTGTTATGTGTAAATAATCTAAAGACTACCACCACAATTCTGGCATTCTCTTCTCAGGATGCACTCAATGGGATCCAAGAAAGGCGAGATGATGGTTGTGGGCATGGCATGATCTGCAATTCCACAAGAAGAGTTATTTTATCACCCCAAAATGCTTGAGCATTTTAGTTTTCATGATTTCAAATGCAAGGGAAAAGTTCCAAATTACTGTTGGATAACCTGAGTTATCAAGCAACTGACTTTTTATGACTTAATTTATGCCTAGGATGCTGGACAGGAAATTGCTAGCTGACTAGTTTGAAGCCACTGGCTGAACATTCCTCCTCCCTTCACTGAGTTAGTCAAGAGTGTACAAATGGCTACTATAACAGAGCTCCCTCACAGGAATAGAGAAAAGTTAAAAGCTGAAAAGGACAAGATCTTGGCCCTCTATACCTCTTTTTAATTTAAGAGTTAGAGATAAGATAGTCAAATTCTGAGGCAAGACTTGGAAAAGGCATGTCAGGAAACTGTGAAGGGCCAGATATGTTTGGAAATCAGTATTTGGGGCATTTTGAAAATGGGCAAGTAAGTGGTAACAGCTTAATCAAACATTAATATTTCTATAATCAATTCAGGCCAAGTTCAGTTTTGTTACCAAATGAGCCGAAAAATCATAGGACACTTTTGTTTATGTGACTAAAAAAGGTAAGCGCTACCTTAATGTGGACATCAGATCTACTGGACAGGAAAACATACCCACACCTAACAAGAAAGCTAGAGATCTCATGTGTTACAAGAAAAATGTCTGTCTGACAATCTTTGCTTTTCTGTGGCATTATATGTAAAGAGTTCTTTAAAATATGAAGGAAGTTTTTTTTAATCAATATCTAACATACATACATTTACCATAAATATGCTATTTTTATAAGTACAGTGTAACAGGAAGAACAAAATATATATAGTACATTGTACACTAACTTGGTTGATGGTGACTGTCTTTACTACTGGGGGTAGGTATATCCAAAAATTACTCTAATTTGTCAGTACATAATTTCCCCCAGATCAAATATTAATTTCTTTGATATACATACAAACTTGATAGCTTATACATCTTCTAAATTCTGTATCAGAGACTTGTAATTGTTTAGCAATTATATCACTCACTACTTACTTTGCTCACAAGCTACTGGTTTGATATTCAAACAGGTATTCAAAAGAGAAAAAACAATTGTACCAAAGGCAAGTGGTTAGTTTACTTGTCAGTAATCTTCCTCCCTACATTTCAGAGTTTGATAAATATAAAGAACCTCTTCAACCACCTGCCTCTGACTGTATAGGTAAAAATGCATAATTTGACCACATTTACATAGAAGTAAAAATAATGACAAGCCTACAAAATTCTGAAGCAGTATAATTTTAAGGATACTACATCTTAAAACTTCTTAAATGGTATAGACTCAAGCTTTTTTTCCAGGAAAAAAACTTTATCTCTGATTATATATAAATTCAAAACAGAGAAATGCTTTTATAAAAGCTTAATGAACAAACAACTAGATAAGTTACCAAGAGAACCCATGATTACCAATTAAAAAAAAAAAAATTCTACCATGCCATCTTGTATAGTTATAATAGTCCAGTACTTAAAATTACCATCTTGAAGAAAAAGGTGGCCCTAAAGTAAGAAAATGCTTCATTTCTGGCCCAGGACAAAAGCTCAAGATGCTCTAGGGGACCTAGATACTAATTTCTTCTATGATGGCTGTATCTTCAAAAGGACAGAAAATCAGGAAGATTCTACAAACTGAATTCATGCTACAGAACATTGCTTTTAGCATGCAAATAGTGTTTGGAATTAGCCAGAATTTTATTTTGAATAAAAGTTGATAGCATTTAGAATTAACCATAATGTTGGGCACTTTGCAAGGTACTTTACACACACTGTATCATTTAATTTTCTAAGAGCTCAAGAAAATGGACATTGCTATTGTCATTATTATAAAAATAATATAATTGGAAGAAACCGAGCCACTTGCTAAGTCATCTATTTCTAGTCAATGAAAGACTGACTTGATCCCAGATTTATCCTTTTGGATATTATGCCACTATATCTTCCTTTTACATCATGTTTTATTCATGTCTAAAACCATCACTCTCACATGGATATGGTGTGTGTGGGGAAGATGTACCCTCAAACATATAAAGTAAATTCAAATACCAAACAAACCTTTGATTTCTATGTTTGAGGCAGAGACATGGCGGAGATCTCCATTATTTCCTTCAGAATATGCACATGTACAAAATAGCATTTAGCTCAAACTAATACATTGGGTCTTTTGCACAGGAAAGCACTACTATTAAATGTTAAATAAACAAAATATTTAAGAGGGATCACCATATAATACATCATAAACTCTAGGTTCTTCAGAACCTTAGAAATCATGCAGTCTGAGATCCTCATTTATGAGAAAACTGAAGCTCTGAAATAACTGAAGACATGGCAAGCTCAGACAATGGTGGATTCCTAGCCCAGTGCTCTTTCTACTATATCCCTAGTTGGCATTTTTCTCTTTCTATACATTTTAAGAAAATAATAAATACACTCAATGAATTAGGGTACTAAACCAAAATAGTTTCAGTACTTACAAAAGCACTAATTTATTTATCTGTTGTGCCCTTTACCAGAAAGGCCTTGGGGAACAGACACAGCAAAGAACCCCATCAATTAGAGTATTTAAAACAAATATCTGCGGCAATTAACAGACCATCAAACATGTCAGTAGTATAAAATAGCAATCCCTTACTGCCACTTCACCAGGGTATTCTAGCTTCAAGCATCTTGAATGACGCCTATTATTCAATCAGATCAAAGTGGTTGGTATAGAATTCTAAGATATCATCTCTCACCTCATCTTACTTTGCTAAAGTAAAGCTGAGAATTGTGGTTGAAAAAGAAGCAAAGCGAAAAACAAAGAATGGCACTGATAGTACTTAGTGAATGAAAGGGGGATCTTGAAAATGATTAAGCCCCAATCACAAATGATGGTTAATAACGAAATTCCAGATTATAAAAGAAAGCCCTGATTTCATACTTTATTTTTGTTTTAGGTGGCTGGTTAATAAGCATTTAATTCTTATGTCTTAATTCTTTTTAAGTGGATTCACAAACCAACACAAAAACATTTTTGTCAAGTCACTGGCCCCAATCTGGTATTCTAAAAGTCTAACTCACATTTATAGATTTCAACTTAATTTCTTAAGTCACCCTCACAAATTGATATAGCATCAGAATCAGGCGTTTTTTGTGACTGCCACCCAATTATCCCATCTGTTCTATTCTAAACATTTTAAGATGTCCTTTCTGGGAGGAGCAAGAGGAAGTAGCAGTAAAGGAGGTAATGGAAGGACTGGAAAGTAAAATTCAAAGCAGTATGACACACACCTACTTAACCCATGCCCTGATCTCCAAGAGTCAGCTGAAAGGTAAAAGCAGCCCAAATACTGAAAGCATAAATATTCAATTAAGGAAAAGCAGAAAATATTAACAGTTAAAAATTATGAGTTACTATAGATACTTAATGTTATGAAGTATTATCACTAAAAGCAATGGTTTTAAAAAAACAAAACAAGAAAACTATCCTTGTTTATCAATGATATGGAACTGACATCAAACTACAAGGATGTAAAACCCAAATTAAGGTTATTATAGCCTATTACTCTAAGAATATTCTGATTAACCTCCAAGAAACTGATGAGATTAAAAGTTAAACTATCGGAATTTTTTCCTTTGCATACATTTTAATTAATCAGATAACAGTCTGGGAGCTGTAAAGGGAGGAGAATACATCCGCCAGATATGAGAAATTTAACACAAAAACACACAAGTACTGTGTCATGACATTGTAAAATGCTGTTATTAAGTGGCCTTGAGCTACCATTTTGAAGGTCCACAAAATAGAAAATATTAAAACAACTTCTGTACCACAAGGTAAGTGTACATTCCAAGAGTACAGGACAAATAAGTCACAAAAAAGGAACATCACAACAGCACAATTAAACTATACAAAATCAATATCCTTTTATTTTGTGGACTTTTGTTAATTTTGACAGGCACCAAAGAGAAGCAGCTCATATAGTATTAAGTGCCTTCCAATGTGGCAGGCACTCTTCTGGGGCTCCTTGTAATTCTAATTCACACTTTACCTACACCTAGGTATATCCAAGATGATGAAGACAGCTCTGAAGATTAACTGGGTTCTAATCAGCTCATCCCTTACACCTTAGGTGAGTGTGAGCTAGTTACTTCATTTCACAGTGTCTTACTTATCTGCAATAGGAGATAACAGCAAACACCATCTCAATGGACTGTTAGGATAACTAAACAGAACGATGGCTATATAGACCCAGCCAGCAAAAAGTAAATACACCACAGTATTATTGTTTAGTTCTTGTTGTTGTTATTATTACTACTATTATTATCATCTTCACCCACACTCATAAAGCTAGACATGTGAAAGAGCTACCTCCAAAACTATGACAATAGTTACAGAGCACACACTTTTTCATCCTATACTAAGCAGTCTTCTATTTTTTCCTAAGAATTGGAAAAAGCAAAAGACCACTTTTCAATTATTCTATCTGTGAAGGGCTCCCTAAAGGGAGGCCTAAGGCACATGTCATATGAGGTGACTAAAAAAGGCAAGGGTAATTAACAGTAAGTGGGCTAGGGAAGTGCTTAGGTGGCAAACTGCTTGCCTAGCATGCCCAAGGTCCTAGGTTCAATAAAACAAACAAACAAACAAACCCCACATACAGAAAAGAGAAAGACCCCAGGGTGACGGGCCCACAGCAGAACCAAGAACCACTAGCCAGAACCACCCCACAAAGTTACTACACTGGGAAAGGTATGTACCACAGACAGAACTGGAAGAAACTGCCACCAAGGGTCAGGGCAAAACCCACTCATACGTAGCAATAACTGGTCCCTCAATATTGTAAGCCTGTGTTTTGTTTCACATTTACTATATTTGAGCACACTATGGCCTCTGATTTTGGTGGTTGACAATTGATAGAAATCTAATGCTTCTATTTTAATAGTTTTTAGAGGGAAGTTATTTTTATTAAAACGTGAAAAACTTTCTAGATATAAAAAGTCTAAAAAACTAAAATATGCAAAATGAGTGGACTCTTCCCACAAAAGTAAATACTTTAATATGGACCCATGCAGAAAATAATTGGAAAGGCCAACTACACTGTTAAAATCATTTAGCATATATTTCAAAGGTAAACAAACATTTTTTGAATCACTTACTGCCAATCCACTAAAATTCCCAAAGGTAAGTAAATCCTAAAAGAAAAATCTCCAACATTAACTCATTATTTTGCCTTAATGGAACTGTTACAATCAATACTGTTTAAAGCAGACCATGGGCTAGGGGCTACAAATTGTATGATTATAAAGATATTTTTACTGTAATGATATTTGTCATATCAGATTTGATTTGTACCTCTACCAAAACAAATGTTGTGACAACCATGAAAAAATTTCAGAATGGAAAGCCAAACAAAACTAGCTTTTAAAATATTTCATTCTTTGTAGAATGAAAAGACTGTACAATTCTCTGATATTTATTCTAAATATTTCAATGATGTGTCTTCCATGGTCTTAAAAGCCAAAGGCACATAATTTATAGCAAGGATTCTGAAATCATGCCCTTTTCACTGGTTGCTGGCATTTAAAACATGTTTTCACACATTTCACAATGTTCTAAGACTATCCAAATTGATTGGAATTACATTTTAAAAGCATTTTTAACTGAGTCCCTGGGCTGAGTGAGTATTTTCTGACTTCACCTTGTCCTCACTTGTGCTTGTTTCTTTAACAGTAACTCTAATTATGGTTATGGAAAGTTTCTACTTAATCTAGTCCTTCCTTTCATGGTTTTCTAAGCTAGAAAAATGTGTACTCCTTTCCCTTATCTTTTAAAATAAGTAAATATTAAAAAAAAAAAAAAAGAAACCTGTTATTTAGTTTTCATGACTATGGAAATGTGAGTCTTTTTTTTTTTTTTAATACTTTTTAGTTGTCAGTGTACTCTTATTTTATTTATTTATATGTGGTGCTGAGAATTGAACCCAGTGCCTCACACATGGTAGGCAAGCGCTCTACCACTGAGCCATGACTCCAGCCCCAGCCCTGTGAATTCTTCTTAATTCCAAACTTGAAGTAAACATGCAAAAGAAGAATAATAAAGATTTAGAAATTATCAAGCACAAAGGATCCCATGAAGGTTTCTTGGGCCTTCAGTAAAGACAGCACTTTTCTAAAAACAAAGTTCCAGTAGTTGCTAAGAATAGACTGCCCCAACTATGGCCTGATGGTTCCCAGCTCCTGTTTCACAAAAACCATCCAGGTAGATAAGATGGCTCTACATATCCAGATGAGATAGTATCTAGAAAACAGATCTCTCTAAAAGATATCTCCTAACACTGACCAGAACGTATAAGAGGCTAACTACACCTGAAAATTACTATTACCTTTTAAATTAATAATATAATTTTTATACTGTTCTACAGAAATGTTAGACTAATAGTCTAATAATATAGCAAATGGGAATTTTACTTGTACTAAGTAATTATGCTTATGAACCAGCTACTGTGAAAAAATTGCTTGTTTTGTAACTGGCAGTTTTTCCACAGATTATTCTAAATTTTTAAAAAAATCTTCTAAATTAAAAAAAATTATTAAAAAAATTAAATTTTTTAATTTTTTAAATTAATAATTTTAAAAAATTATTTAAAAATTTAAATTTAAAAATTAAAAAAATAATTTAGATTATTATAAATTAAAAAAAAAAAAAAAAGATGAATACCCCTGGCCCACATGGGAAGCTGAAATCCTATCTACTCAGGTGCCTCTCATGGAAAAATAATGCCATGTCAGCTTGCTGTCCCAGGTTCTCATATCAGAAAACTGTACTCTCCCCACCAGGGGAAGCAATACTTTATGCTCAAAGTGTTTTTTGTTTTCCAGAAATGTGCCTCCTTTGTAACCCCTACTAAGAAAATATGTAATCTGTTTTGAATCTGAGCTATGTGAACTTAGATTTCAGTCACCTCTTCCTGTTTGACAGGAAGGATCCCTCATTTTGTAACTCTAGAAGACAGCTATGCAGTAGAGGGCACACACCAAAAGAATAAGAGAAGGCAACACATTCGTTTCAATGGCCTATAAAACAGGACATATGAGATCTTCTATACAGAATTCTGATAGAGTAAGTGAAGCTAGTCTTTACTGAAAACACAGCAACCAGTTCACATTAGGAGAAATATTCAATTCATTTCTCAAATAAAGGCTACGGCCACAGTCTGTAGCCTCCCCTGCTGGACATAGATCTTCTGTCCTTCAGCATCCTGAATGCTGCAAAAGCCCCTTTCCCTTTAGATGCACCTCTGCCAAAGATTTGACTCTCAATGCCTCATGAGATTCCTATGTTAACTCAGCCTGAAGAAAAGGAACTGCAAATAAATCAGTATTATAGTGCCAGGATGTGTTCTTTCCCCAAATAGCCGACTTATTGACAGGGATTAGGGTATTTGTAGTAAAATAATGAAAAGTGGCAAGAGTCTCTCCTGCTCTACAAGCATCTGTTGGGTATATTCCCTTCCCCACTCAATTAGAGGAATGCCAGCATTGTTAGGGTTTACAACACTGGAGGGAGAAGTCCATTTTACAGATAATCTGACATGAAAATAAAAAAGAGGTTCTCTGCAAAACACAAGGTAAACCACGAGACCACAGTCCTCAGGCCACTCATTGAGCACTTGCAATAGTAGTTATTAGTTTCTCCTACCAGCAGAAGTACATAGTGCTAGCACAGCAGATGAATGTCTTTTAAACCCAGAATTTAGACTAACAGGAACCCATAATGTTTATCTTGTTTGGTCTTTGATTTCATCCATTATGAGTGGCAAGCGGTCTGGCTGTAGAATATACAGAATTCACATTCTCACATGAGTTAGAACTATCTCAAAACACAAAATTCCCTGTGTAATTATGTGATCAGGTCAGCTAAAGTTAATTGTCAATGATCTGCCTGTACAAGATCCATTTTGTAGATTTTTAGCATTGACAGTTTTAATCCTAGAATAATTTATCCCACGGCCTGGCACATTTCAAGTTTGCTTCTTTTTGTTCAGTTTGGTACTTGCTTGTGGAACACAAGTTTATCTAAATATTAACCCCCAAAGAAAAAAATGAAAAGAAGTCATTTTTAAGTTACCCACATTGTACAATAAAACAAAAAGTAACAAAAAACACCTACTAAGTGTGGGTCACCTTAATCACCCCCACGTTACAATAAAAAGAACACAGAAGAGCTTGCCTAAAGTCACAAGGTTGTAAATGGCAAAAGCTTTTCTGAACTTCAACCATCTGCTTCCTGAGCCTGAGTGTCTAACCAGAATACCTGCACTGCCTTCTGCCTATATGCTAGTAAGAGTTCACAGCATTGTCACATCCACAAAAGAGAACAGGTCCCAACACATGCCAGCTTCCAAACCTGAAGAAATGAGGTACAGTGAGCAGCAACCTTGAGTCACCTTTTACAAGAGTGTTATTTTAGCTTTAAGAGCACAGCAGCAGTGGGAAAGGAGGAGGAGGAGGGGGAAGACTGAGGGAGATCTGTGTAGATTCTTCTAGAATATGCTTATCTTTGTAGCCCTGGCCACTGCCTGAGGGTACAGTATACCAATTTGTTTTTCATGGCCTAAGTACATTTCTCTTGAACTCACTCCTTTTACTTGTAAGCCCAGGGGCTCTTATAATTTTTGTCATGCTAAGTCAAGTATGAGATGTCTTGCTCTCTCCCTTTCCTTTTAATTTGCTAAGGATGATAAACTTCTTGCCTTATTATCTTTTCAAGTTTTCTAACTTTCCCATCCCTCCCTTGAGTACTAAACCTTTGGAGAAATATCAACTCTTCAATCATGTAGATGCACTTATTCCCACTTAGAACAGGAACTTTAGTTCTAGATCCCTAACAAATGGATTGACCAGCCAGTGTTGAAACAAGCAAAGTATCACCTAAGAGTTGAAACCCATGGAATATTCATTTTTGCATTCCTTTTTATCAAACTGCAGGGAGGCAATGTTATATAATGCACACCTTCATTTTTTATAAAGTCCTCACCTCCCAACTGATTACTAGACTCTAGGACTACAAATGGTACAAACATGAAAACAATCATTCCCACTTCTAACATAAACTGTTATATTATAAACTATTAAATTATATCATAAACGATTCTGCCTAACAACAATTAATTCCTTAAGATTTGGCCTCAATAAGTATATGAACCCAAAAACAATTACACAAAGGTACAACCCATCCTTTTTGGAATGATAGGGGAGGAGAATTCAATGGAACAGGGAAGAGGAAGCCACAGCCTCTGATCCCATCCTACACACTGGGTAAAGTAGTGCTGAGAAGTAGTTAATACTAAGATGGTCTTGCTGATGGTACCCAGAGCACTCTGGGCCAAAAGTGAATATCAAACAAAAAAAATGATGTGGCTTTATTTCTTTCTATCCATGCAATATATTTTTTAGTATAGTTCTTTTACATTACTACATCACTGAAATGCACTGTTCTGAGGTATTTTAACTGCCTCAATACAGTTTATCTATGTCTGTTCTATAAGCATTCTTCTGTTCTCCATACTTACTCCAATCCTTTACATTCCAGGGAAGGCAAATTCTGTGACAGTTTCCATCCATTGCAAATTGTGGAGAGTTTTGCTGGTGAGTGCAGAACACTGCCACAAACCTACTTAGATGAATTTTTCAAAGAATCTTTCTCTGAAGCCTGTTTGCCTCTACTGACCATCTGTATGGAAAACAAACTCTTCAGCTTCTGAGTCAATACTCAAAGGGAACTTCCACTTGGACATATTTTTTAAAAAGAAATATGCATTCAATCCTCAGCCAAGATGACTATATTCTGGTTTGTGATAGGGAAAATAAATGCACAAATGAAGCCTGGAGAAGACTAAATACAAAATGAAATCTTTGAGCAGGACAGCAGCTTCTCCAACACTCAATCATTTTCAGTCACACTATGTTGTCCAGTAACCTGCATTAATAATTCCTCATGAATAAAATGCCAGCATTATCATCTGCAGCTATGTTGTTGACATGCTTTTGCTATTTCACTAAAAATATCATTAATTTTCTGGCTTCACAACAGCTGAGCTACTCCCCATTTGAATATACAAAAGAGTATTTTGTTTAAACCAAATTAAAAACGTTCCAGTAAATGACTTCCATTTTGCTAGCTATACTATTTTAGCGTATACTGTTCTTCTTAATCCTCCCTACCTCAATGTTATGCCTGTCATCTCCCCAATTCAAAATACTTCCATTATTTAAAAAAACATATATTTTTTAAGTTGAGCAGGAGTAATCAGAAACTAAATATTTCTGTTGTAACATTTCTGGCCAGCAACACATCTGAAAGGCATGATAAATATAGTGGGTTTTTTTTTTTTTTTTTTTTTTTTTTTTTTTTTTTTGAGGTCTATGACATGGTGGCCTCCTTGATTCTCTCACCTCTGTGAGCCCAACCAAGTACGTAATCAGCAAACCATTTTCCAGTTTGGTATCTGGAAAGAAAACAGACACAGACAGACAGACAGACAGACAGACACAGACACACACACACACACACTACACCTTCTATTTCCCATCTAAATAAGTTCCGCCATCCTCCATTTAAGTCAGAATGAAAACCACTGCTCCTGCCAAGCCCTCCTGGCATCTCACCACTTTATTTGTTCCCATTTGTATCTAATGCTTTTGTCAACAGTTCAACAAAAGTCAAAGCAAACAACCCACTGCAAACACTGGGGGTAACAGCCACAAGCATGAATCCTTCACAATTATCCAGTCCAGCTGCTCAGAGATGTCTGGACTGCTTTCATTTACAACAATGTCAACAAAAGGCTGAATCCCAATAACTAGATGGGTCAATACTGCCACTGTATACCCTCTGGAGGAGGAAACACTGTTCACCTTCTTTGCTACTTTAGCAAACATGTAGAATAATTCAGTAAGATGGACAAATGCTCATCTAGTCATTTGTTATGTGAATTATTCAACTTTTTCACATAAACTACTAAACAGGGCTCTTCAAATACTTCTGTGGCGCTTATAGATGTCCAACTGTGGAAGGGCATAAAAGGAACAAAGGCAAATGAAGAGAAATCATGACCCAGGTTAGTTCCCAGTGGTAATCTTTAGACTAAGAAACCCTAGTCTTCATGATTAATCCTTTTAGGTTTAATCTTTGCCTGGCATTTTCACTACTGCCAGAGTTTTATCAGGGTCTAGACTGGAGGTAGAGCAAAGTGGAAAGTCATCACTGAGGACCTCCTGGGGTTCCACTATTCTTACCATACTCAACTTTAAAAAGCTCCTCTTCTCCCTTTCACAAGCACTTCCAATGTATACAATATGTATTTAGGGGCTTTAATGGAATATTTAAAAAATAGACATTTATAAACAAACCACAAAGAAAAGTTTAAAACCTGTTCCCCTAAAGTTATATTTTATTTTAGAATTCCCTGACCTAATTTTGATTAAAATGTTGACATTAACTCAAAAAATTATTTCGAGACATCTCCTTGCCTTTCTTTACTCTAATATATATAAAGCTTGTGAAATTCTATATAATTAAGCAGCCCAGCAAGAAGGGCCCCTAATTTGGGCCTGGGCCCTCCTCCTGAAACCAAGGGGACATACCCCATTCTACAATCCCTCTACAGCATGAGTTAGAAACCCAGAACCTAGAAAATCCCCGCCAGAAGGGTTTACTTAGACCTCCTCCTGGGGCTTCATTGGGGTAGACCATGTTGTTGCTTTGAGTGCAACCCAGACCTGAGGGCAGCCATTAGGGTGCAATTAAGCTTTGAAATAAGAACTGGAGTCTACCAAAAAATATGGGAAGGCGCATCTGGTTCCAGCAATGAACTCCAAAGGACCTGAGAATTTTAAATTAAAACCTGGTATTCCTCAAGGTGCACTTGCAATTAAATATACAACTTTTAAATGCTTAAACATATGGTATGAAGATCTCAGTTTGGATTCTTTCCCTGGTCCTGCAAATATATGGTAGGCCCAATAGCATGATAGCAGGTATAGTTTTCATTAGTCCCATTCTTAAAAAATATTGAAATCATTCTTACCACCAAACATGTCACACAATAAGAAAAACACATGAGAATTTTTCCCTTAAGCACTTTCAGTTTTATATATCCACATATCCACAACTGCAACTAAATTGCTGATTTTATTTCTATAACTACTTTTAAAACACAGCATTAAAAAATCAAAAATAAGGGCTGGGGTTTAGCGGTAGAGCACTTGCCTAGCATGTGCAGGACTCTGGGTTCAATCCTCAGCACCACATATAAATAAATAAATAAATAAATAAATAAATAAATAAATAAATAAATAAATAAATGTATTGTGTCCAACTACAGCTAAAAATATTAAATATTTATTTAAAAAAATCAAAAATAAAATTTAAGAATTGTTTTTTGCCAAGCTAGCACATACAGTAGGGATAAAATATCTGAATGTTAGACACTTTTTCTCTTCCAAATTATTTGTGTTCTCCCCTTCATTTTGTAGCTCTCAAACATCCAGACTACAAAATGACTGCTTTAAAGACACTTTGTCAAACACAGATGAAGGAAACAGGAGCGATTCATACTGTTTGAATTCATTTCCTCTCCACACTATCCTATAAGCCAACTTATTCACTGCCACTTACTGCTGTGAAATTTTTGCTACTTACCAAGAGGGTCTATGGATTTTCAGTTCTTGGCATAAAGAAACTGTGCTTTCAAAAAAACAAACAGTAGTCCAGGACATAAAAATACAATTTGAGAATTATACCTCCTTCTAAAGTTTTCTAATGAGCTCTGTAACTGGTCTATTTCTAAGGCTGGCTAACTAGCCTGGCTCTTTCTTTCTTTCTTTCTTTTTTTTTTTAGTGGGGTGTGGGGGGGTGCTGAGGATTAAACCCAGGGGCACTTAACTACTGAGTCACATCCCCTGAAAAACAATAGATCATTCCTACAAAATACGTTTTGAATTCAAGTAAAAGACATACATCAAGATTGGAAACATACAGAATGTTACCACTAGCATTACTGTCAGTATTTGCTAAAGGTTCCACGTCTGTATGTATTTGCACATCAGCCTTGGCAGCTTCCTATGAAGACTGTCTTCAGAGCTAGCCTTCCAATCTTCATAAACTAGTTTTATATGCACATTTTTTGAAAAACTCAGGACTCACAGGAAGCTCAGAGAAATGAAGAGGAATGATCCATTAATATATGTTATTCTACCTCTAATAGGAAAATGATTTGAGGAAAGGGATTGTAGTATCTATTCCTTACTATGAACCCCAAAGTCACAGTGCAGGCCTGTTTGTTCCCCAGCTGCCAGATCAATACCCAATGACTAACTTTAAATATTTTATTTAGACTGTAATGCTCAATTTGCAAGTTCATCCATTAATGCCCACAGGTTTCAAAATCAGGAACCATTAAAATAACGTTTGGTTAGTGGTCTAACAAAAAAATCAAGAACATCTCTCAGCTACAGAGGTATAGCTGCACCTTTTTTTGATATTCAAAGGAAAATGTACAAATTAACAAGTAATTATCCCTACTCAAACCCTTCAGTATTAACAAGAATCAAGCAAATCAAATGGGCTATTACTGGAGCATGGGCTTGTCTTAATAAATTTCTTTAAGAAATGTTTTACTCTAAATGTTAAACAGACTACATCTATCCTAAACTATTTCATATATATCATTATTCTTTCCTTCTTTCCCAGAAAGGAAAGAGATGAACCCATAAGGAAGAATGGAGGAGGAGAGAAAAAGGAAGAAAAGGAAATTGAAAGTGACAAGGGTAAGCAAAATAATTTTAAAAAGTGAGCATCTGGTATTGACAGGAGAAACTGAACAGTCTGTAGAGTCATGCCAACATCTAGAGGGAGGGTGGTAGTTTGAAAACTGGAGAGGGGAGTGAGGAAGAGAAAGGTTTGAAGACGTCATTCCTGTAAGGGGTGTAACCATCCAAAGTCCTGTTTCTGGTTACTTGTGTATTAAGTCATTTATTTTCCCAAGGGCAAAGATATCACCAGCCTATTTTAAAATTTCCCTAAATAGGGTCAGACTACATTACTACCAAATTTTTATTATCAAAACAGATATCGGTCATTCAATTCAGGAGTCTCATTTAGACCAATGACAGTACAATATGGTCAGGTTATAATCTCCCAGGTGGGGGCTGGGCCAAGAATGCTTGATAACTTAGCTCTTAAGTCCTGATAACTATGGTGTAAATATGTGATTATTTCAATTTTCTTTATAGATTATTTTTTCAGGGCAGCCCAATAAACCCAATAATGTCCAGATTTACTAGAAAAAATTTTATTCATTTCCCCATGCACCAGAAAGTAAGCTAATAACATCCCACTGTGAGTGCTGTCAGGCTAAATCCTTCCATTGCTGAATGCACTACTGGGATAAATCTCCCTTCACTTTCCATTCCACCATCCACTTTAGGGCAAGGCCCTGGGGACTGCTCCAGATTACCCCTCCACACGCAGTGTCACAGGCACAAGCCCGAGTGACCCAATCAGTGCCAAGAAAAGAACAAACTAAAAAAGATTAATTCACAGATGTTCATGCATTTCACATACACTGTGCCCCATGGTCCGTTGCTAGGGCAACAGGAGACCACCAGTGTGCGCTTTATTGGCTTTATGAAGTGCATCTCGGGGACTATAGTCCGAGAAATGCTGCATAATAATAGTGTGGCTTTTCTGAAGCCTTGTTTTGTGTTTATCCACATTTAACCTTCTGAGTATTATAAAGAAGGTCATTATGCACAGCCTTCAACCCCCACCCTCTTACCAAAATGCCACAACTTTTTAACTAAAAACATTAAAATACATCTCCTGGGGATCCATTTTGGGAAGACCCTTGTAAACTGCTCAACTAGTCCCATGATTAAGGGAGGGGAAAAGAAAACTATAACCATTTGGAGATTGCTATATTAGTGCAGCCAACCATACCAACCACCCCTGGGCAGTATTGACACTACAAAACTGAAACACACAAATGTCCCTTGTTTTGTAGGCATTGAGAGGAACCTCGCTTTTGAATATCAGGAGTTAGGTTTATGCAGATAAAATAATTGAATGAATGTGCCTCATGAGATCAGAGTTTCTAGGTACCATGCAGCAGAACTTCCTGCAATTAGGACGATATTCTTTATCTCCACTGTATGGTAGTTTCTATGGCCACGTCTCTATGCAGTACTTGACACATGGCTATTGCAACTGTGAAACTTTTTTTTTTTCCCAAATGTATTTCATTTTAACGTGTTTAACTTTAAATAGCTTTGTGTGGCCAGTGGCTACAGTATTGGACAGCACAGTCTTAAAGGTTTACTGGATAACTACACATTTTTTGAAAATTGCTAAAAAGCTAACTCTGCATGCTTCTTGTTTCTGCTCAATTCACACAAAAAGCGACTTCAAGTAAATGTACATTAATTCATAAAAATATAGCGTCAACAAATGTGCACAGGAAGGTATTCACAAACACTGCTGCCATTCACTATGCCAGTTCCAAAAAGCCCCTAGCATTGGGTCCATCATCTTGGATCTCCGAAACATAGGCCCAGGGAACAAAAAATCTTCCCCTCCTGATCCCCACCCTTCCTCCACCCCTGCCCAGGTTGTGAGGTTAAAATCACAAATGTCACAACTCTCAGGGCAGTAGCACAGATCAAGTGTTAATCTAAAGGGAAGGGGTGAATAAGGGAGAATACAGGCTGGCGGGGCAATGGAAGATCTGGAATGAAAAAGAGAAAAATAAAGCCAGTGAATAGATCAATAGAAGCAACAGCTTACATTCAGATTCACAGGAGAAAGAACACACTGAGACAATCATTTCCTGGGAAAAGCTCAAGCCTAATGAGAATTTACTCTGCTCCTTTATGTAACAACCAGCCCTTTTGTGGCATGGGCTTCCTGACTGACAGGAACCCAGGGCCCCTTAATAGGATTTCCATATTATTTCCAACACCTGCCCAGAAGTTATTTGTTTACATTGAAGGAGGCAAGATTCTCAAATCAGACATCTGCTTCTAGTTCAGGCATATCTTAGGAAACCATCTAGAAAGCAGCTTTGTTACCATGGTGACATTTTTATTTTCCTCCTTTAGTTGGCTCAAAACATTAGCATTTCCAATTTTATTTTGTTGTTCAAAAGGCCAAATGTCGCTCAAGAAAACAGAAGTGGAAAAAAAATAGAATCCTCAAAATTTTCCAGAATAATTAAAATGACCATAAAAAGGAATAAATAAAAAGTGAGAAGTTGTTATATTGCCTATGGGCTTCTCTCACTGGGTGGCATCACTAACTTGTTTACTCTTCCCATCTCCCACCATCTCCTCTTCTCCTCAAATGTGAATAGCTGGAGACTCAAAAGGCATCTTTTTTAAAAAAAGATTCAAGAATCCTTAAGTATGTGATACAATTAATGATCCATTTCCATGAAAAAGAATTCCTCCTACTTACCCTATCACCATATCTTAGAATGTTCACTTACAACAAGAATACTTAAGACATTTTAACTTCCACCTCATTGCCTGCAATTCAGTAAAAAGGGAAAGTGGTGAGGCAGAGGTAAGTGTAAGCTTTTCAAGAACATTTAGTGGTTGCAGAGGGAATGGAATATTTAACAGTGCACCTGAGCAGATTATGGGTGTGTATGTTGTTGTTCTGATTTGTAGTGAAGCAGAACTAGAAAACATCATTGAACTCAGGGTAGGAGAAGAATGGTACTTCATCAAATAAGAATTTTTTGGGCTACACTACCAGTACTCAAAGTCTAAAATGGATTTTTAAAGTTGTACGTTTTATTACATACAAAAATAATTGGAATGGTTCTGATTAATTAATAATCTGATAAAGTTAAAGCAATATGACTTACATTGTTTAATATTTAGATTCAAAGAAAAACAGCTATGCATTGAATTCTAGCATTTAAGGTTTTGATGTACCAGATCTAAAGGAGCATTATTTGGTGAAATGACTTTATTATCTTCACTTAATAGCAAGTTTATTTAAAAACAACAACAACAAAAAAAAAAAAAAAAAAAAAAAAAAAAACAAACTAAAAACTCTTGCAGAAAGTACCACCATTCAGCCCTCAGCAAAATTCCTTTCTCTTACTCCTTTATGAAGCCTGTGAAATTCTGTTTAGCTGTCACAAGGCAGTTGCCACGGTAATTAGACATGATTATTCCAACTCCAAAATTAGGACTCTTATTAATTGTAGCCCCCAAATACAGTTTTTTTGAACCCAGAAAATATCTTGAGTTACTTCATACCACTATAGAATAAGATATATAAAGTGGACAGAGGTAAGTGTTGCAGAAATTCAAGATGGCAAGAAGTAAGAGTACTTACTAACCTTTCCTTTGGGTTAATTTGTGTTTGCTGCACCCCCACCCCCACAGTAGGTTAATGTTATTGTAAGATGGGGAAAAAAAGATGGGTGAACAATTCTTGGGAATATTTCCACTGTTAGAATTGTCTACATTTGTAGAAAACAAATGTTTTTGAAATTCAAGTGCCAATTATAACAAATAAATCTTGGGCCCTTCTTTAAGTTTTTAAAATGTTAAGCATAAGCTTACTGGCATAATACTTTTCCAAGAGATAAAACACATTCTAATTAATTAAGAAAACTAGAGACAATAAATATCAGAATGAAGATGTTTGTCCAGTAACTAAGTGTTGATTTAAAGGTGAGAAGAATTAAACCACCTTTGCCAAAATCAGCCAGGGAAGGCAGGCCTGACAATCAGCCTGACCCTGTTAATTAATATTTGTTCTGCTTCAGCAATCAGTGGAGGAGGGTGCAGCAAAACAAGCCTGTGTCCCTCCAGTCACATCATTAATCCATTCATACTCACCACCTGAGGACCAGCTATGCCCTAAAGACATTTATTCATCTGTTCCACAAACAATTACAATACATTTTTTGGAATTAGGGTACCTGTTACATTTCACACAGCTTACATACCCTGTGGTGGGAATCAATTAATACTGAACAAATTTCTGCATCATAAACCAATAGAACCAAAGTTCTTGATTGTTCTCTGATAAGGTAACTAAACAGATACATGGTAAAAACTAAATACCTTTACAAGAATTAAAAAGCAGCAATAATGTTAGAACACTTAATTTTAAATTACCATTGTATTTTGGAAAACATTAGATGTTTGCAAAGCATATTTTAAACATCCAACTATCTCCACATGACCTAACCTTCCAAATGAAATACAACTTCCACTCTGTTTATTTGGCTAATGGTATGGCCAGCTTTATTGCTGAAACATACTATATTGTGTCAGAGTTTTATTTCAAAATTCATTTCTAGGGTAGGAATTAATAAAACCTAAGAAAACACTCCATATTTTTGAAAGGGTATCTAGCATTATATGTATATGATTCATGAAGGTTAAGTGATTTGCCCACTGATAAAGCAGCTTACCTAATGAAAGAGAAAGGATGCTTGAAGAACCTGGCACAGCCTTCCCATGGAATGGCTCACATGTAGAGGTTTTAGTGTGCTTCCTGGTAATGTCAAGAATACCTGAATCAAACCAGGAAGAGCCTTTTTCTTAAGATGGGAGAGTGAAGTCTACATTTGCATGTTGGAGGTGAACAATGAAGGGAATTTTATTAACAACCACATCTAGGAATGAAAACTGGTCTTCAATAGAGTTCTATTTGTATCCTTCATCTTTTTACACATAGACTACAATGCATCTGAAATTCAAAACTGATGTTCAAAGTTAGAGAGAGTGAAAGGGTGAAAAATGGAATAAACGGGGTGGGGGAAAATAGAAGGGAGTCCAACAGAATAGAAAGGGATAGAGAGAGGAGGAGGAAAAGAGAGCATGGGCAAGTAGGGGAACAAAATCTATGCTATGTCCATGTATGAATATTGATATATCACAATGAATCCCATGTGTATAAAGTTATAATGCCCTAACTGAAATAATAACGATAATAATATAAAGAAGATCAGTAGAATAGAGTAAGTGGAACCAGGGAGAATGAAAGGGAAGGTATTAGGAAATGAAATGGATCAAATTATGTGCATGTAGGAATATGGCATAATTAGTCTATTATATATAAAACTGTAATGCACTGAAAAAAAATGAATGAAAATAAATATGGACAAAGGAAACAAACCCCCCTAATTTCCAAATATAAGTATTACTTACAATAAGCTTTTTAAAGTTTATTTTTAAATCTAATTTTAAAAATATATTTAAGTACACCCATTCCCTTGTGGATAGTATCCCTGATTCCCTGTGGTCTCTCCCATCATTCTTGTAGCGCATTGACACAAGAATCTTAATCTTCTTTGTGGAAATGTATAGGACGACAAATCAAGGATTAATTTCATAAGGGAATTATAAAATTACAATTCTTAAGAAAAATTTAAAAAGTGAGACAGACTCAGATTAAGAGAACCTAAGAGTTATCATGACAAAATAGAATGGGCCCTATTTGGATCTCACTTAAAAGCAAATCAATTATTATTTTTTTGAGCACAAGGCAGTGCTGAGGATAAAACCCAGGGCCTTATACATGCTAGGCAAGTGCTATACCTCTGAGCTAAAAATCAACAACGTGAAATAATCAAAGAAGTCTGATTATAGGTTGCATAATAGAAGACAATTATCTTTATTAAGTGATTGAAAGCATTATGGTTATCTAAAAGATATGTCCATATTTAGAGAAATGTGCTCATTTTACACAATTAAGTATAATACATATGGGCAAAATGCATGCTCTCTGGCATTGCTTTGCAATATTTGAGTAAAACAAAAGGAATAGATAAAAACAGTTAAATATTATAGCTCCTGTACACAGATATTGGGTGTATGGAGTTCTCTGTACTATTCTTTGAACCTGATAGTATGTTTCTAATTTTTAATAACAAAGAATAAGACTGAGTCATCCTTTGAGAATTGCACCTGCTAAATGACCCTGGGCAGGACCTTCACACCTTTAAACCTTTCCTTGGAAATGACCTAAGGGTAAGCATAACACAGTAAACTAGGAGCTCTAAGTGCAGAGGGGAGCCCAGTGGGTGGATACTAATCTTACTTTTCCCAAGATTAGAATGAATAAACTCAAGTGCCCCTTATTAGATAGCTCCTCTTCTCAGATTACTGAGGACACAGGGAAAAACAGGTGTTAACACAAGTGCGTTACTGTTTTGCTTGCTAGTTTGTTTACTTAGTTTTTATAGTGATTTTTAATTTCATTTCCTCTTCCCTTTTGAATTTAGCTTTCTATTATTTTATGCCTTTGTCTTTTTACAAAGTATCTTTAAGTTTGTAGAAATGCAAATTTACCTCACCAGACTTTCAAAGTCTCTCTTTTACTATTGTTCCACACAGGACATTTCTAAAAGCTAAACTTGTTAAAAAGCATTTTCCTTTTAGACAGATATTCCTTTGAGATAGAAAAAATCAGCTGTGGGTGTTCGGAGGTGGTGGCAAGTCACATAGGTTACACAAGATCCTGGACTAGAAACCTTGACCATTAAGTCTTATCCTGCAAAGTTAAGTGGCAAGTAGAAGTAATTATTTTACCTGTAACACTCAACTAATGAGGCAAAAGTACTTTCTTGGCCTGAATCACACACTTTAATTTGAACATGAAAACAACCTTATTCTAATTTTCCTCTGATAAACCTTTACTGCCAACAGAAAATAATTGAGAGAGAAAAGAGAACATATGATGTTTTACCATCTATACAGAATAAACACTGAAATATAGATGGAGCAAAATAAACAGGCACTATCTCAAACACAACTAAAGAGCAGATAATTATGAAAATCTTTAAATGAAAACCAAACGAATTCACAGGATAAAAACCACAGTATAGGGGCTGGAGACACACACAGCTCAATGGTAGAGGGATTGCCTAACATGTACAAGGCCCCAGGTTTAATATCCCACTGCAAAACAAAACAACACAACACACTATATACACCCACAGAAAAATAATTATATGAAATATAATTATATGTAAATTAAAAAATTAAAGTGCACCATCATACTCATACAAATACATGTTACAGATTAAAAAAAAATGAAAAAAAAATTCCTCAAAGGATCACAGGTTATTGCATTCAAGATAAAACATGAGAGAACTATGTAGACACATAAAACAGACATAATAAGAAATGCAATACTATAGTAGCAACTTAGGAGATGCTATGGAGCTCATCAATATTTGATGGTAGTGAATTTTGCTATTTATATATAAGCTGGGTCTTGATTTAGGTGCCTATCATTTTGCTGGGTGGTATTTGAACTATTTAGATACTGAAAGGTAAGGGAGGATAATAAGGCTAATTTCTCAACCTCAAGTCTACATCAAATTTTAGACATCTTGGCTTTCACAGCTCTAAACCATTACACTCATTTCAGTCTTTCAGATGCAAACTGGAAAGTGATGTGAAAGCCTAATAACTCAAACAACTGACTCCTCTCCATGAACTGGTACCTCCAGGAACTGGGAAGCTCCTGGCAGCACTCTCTGGAGGGCATTTTGGAGCCAACCACTTTCCCCCTCAGTTCTCAGTGGGAAAAATGGCTATGTTAAGTTCCACTACCTTAGAAAACACTTCGCTTTATTTTATTTAGGCCTTTTTCTAAAGATGAGGAGAAGAGTTCTAAATAATAAGTATGAACCTAGTTTCTGGGCTTTTTGGAGAACTAAACTTGGGCTTTCCACTCTAGTATTAAGGGTAGACCATGGGCTGCTTCTGTCTGTCTTCAAGTGTCAAGTGTAGGTCCTTACAACTGGGAATGTGGAATCACTGGATAGCCAATGACCAGGAAAGACGCAGGTGCTATGGCTCCTTACTTTAGCCCTACTACATACTAGGTTCTAGTTTCTCATCACCAAGGAAATTGATTCTTAGACACCTACAGTGCTTTCTCCTTTAGATCCATATTTACATTCTCAACCCTTGTTGAAAAATTTCAAACAGAGGTCTGCAAATAACAGGCTTAGGAATAAACTTGGCTACTGCAGCTAAGAAAACAAGATCAATAAAACCAATAGCATGTGATTTAGTGGCTACAGAACTTTCAAGAAGAGAAAGGAAAAAAAAAAAAAAAAAAAAAAAAGAACCAATCACGTACCAAGTTATTTCTTTCATTTCACTTGGCATCTAAAGGTAAAGCACCTTACTTACCTGAGTCTTTAGAGTAAGTTTATGTTTTATAAGCCATTCTGAAATCTGCCCTATTTAATAATCTGTAACGTCAAGAAAACATTTTTAAAGTGTCTCTCACAATTAAACCCATCCACAACCTTGTATAAATCAAAATTTTGCTACCATATCAAAATGTTACAATGGGGCTGTATAACATTGCCCACATCCTCATTACATGCAACACTAATTACTACCAGCAGATTCAGAATTTTCTGCACATTAGAGGCTTTTAGAGGAGCTATAAAAAATTTCAGGCACCATTAATTTAAATTTGTATTGAAATTTCCTTTTGACAGATGGCCAAAAATTACTTATTATTTAGAGTACCAGAGCTGCCTGTTTGCACATTAGAAGCAGAAAGGGAAAAATTAAAAGCAAGAAGAAAATTTGTGTCACGTTCATTACCTGTTAAATGTTAAGGAGCATTATCCTGCATGAATAGATTATTTCATCCAAGCCTGACTCCAACTGCAGGTAACTGGCACACTCTGGCTGATAAAAACCATCTCGAATCACACAGCCAACAATCATAAAAAGCCCCTCTTAACCAGAAACCACTTAGAGGAGGATAAGGACGATCGATGGAAGAACAAGCAACTAACTACTTCTCTGAGCATCATAGAACACATTTAAGAAAATCAGCAAACTATTTCACTTTGCAAAGCTTTAGTTCAGCCTCAGACCTGACATAACAGAACTTCAAGTTTGAGAATGATACCCAATTCAATGAAAACATCAATTTATAGCTACCATTCCATAATAAATCAAGGTAAAATCATCTGCTTCTAATTCCTGTTTGTTTTTTCCTTGGTTTCTAGCTATGTAAGACACTTCCAACTTCCAGGCTCACCACGAATGATTACAGATTATTTCAAAATACACACTACTCGAATAAGGGAATATAAAACATAATTAACACAAAAGTGTGGACTGGAGTATAAATATTTTCACAGTCAGCTGGGAGTGGAGCTTTTGTTTAGTTCACTGGCCTGGCTAAAGGTGTGTGTATTTAACATTAAGAAACCAGGGAATGTTAACATTAAGGCCTCGGAACAACTAGACAGGCTTCCCTAGTGCTGCTATCAGTTTATCCTGGTCATTGCATTTACTTACTACTTTCAAAGTACACATGTGTGGAACACTAAATAGAATCTAAAGAATGTTTTGTTTTGTTTTTAAATCTAGACACTTATATGCATATTAGCCAACAAAATACACAACCATAAATGCACAATTAAATTAATTTAATACATGCAGCTCCAATTGTAAATGTTGACATTTGTATGAGGTTGAAGATGCCCTTTCAAATTACAAAGATTCTTGAAGGGTAAAATAGATACACTCAATTTTTATTTTCCATTATTGAAGGGCTCAGGGGAAAAATATTTCCCCATTTATTGTAAAAGACCAGGAGCCTTTTAAAGAAACATTCAAAGTGACAGCACAAATTGTTGCATGGGAAGATATTAGTTTTCATACACAAAGTTTAATTAAAAACCCCAAGAGATGGAATTACCTATACTCCACAACATTCAATTATTATAAAATATATAGAAAAGGAACAGGCAGCATTTGTACTTTGGCCAATGCTTGCAAACTGTCTTTTCCTTCTAAATCAGTAAATACTACAATGACATATATAACAAAATCATGCATAATATGATAGCATATTTACACTGTACTGGGTGGAAAAACAATTAAAACACAACATTCACACTTTACTCATTTCTTGCCATGGCAGCCTGTTTTTCTTGTTTGCTTCCTAAAGAAATTCAAATATCCTGAGTACATTCCACTGTGACATTATACGTGCATACAAATCATTAGGCCTTAAATACCTTATCTATTTCCTTACAACTTGTCAATAAAGGGATACAGAAGGAAGATAAGACACATGTAAAACCCAAAGAGAACTGCCATACTAGAAATCAAGATCTTTCCTTTCCTTAACTATTTGTGAGGGTAAGCTAATTTTTATGCTTAATATAATAAAGGTCAAATGTCAGTTTTGAATACCCCAAAAAAGAGATGTAAAGAAATAAATAAATAGGAAAAGAAACTGTGGTGAATAGAAGTGCTCTTCAACAATTCAACAATTCTTTTCCAGGTACTTGGAACTGAACCATGGCCTCTCCTGTGCCAAGCACATGCTCTTCCACTGAACTACATTTCTAGCCCAAACAAATTAAGAATTCTGATAAAGAATTTTGTAGACGGAATTTTTTGAAAACATGCAACTTGTATGTATTTCCTTACAAATCAATTTATTTACTTCATCTCATTATCATCCTACAGCCAAAGCATAAGACAAGTAATTCTTCTTCTTCACGTGGTAAGATATAATAAAAGGATCAAAGCAAATCAGAGCTTATGATTCAATCCTGCTCTACAAATATGATTTCTGATAGAGAAACGGGATTATATTTTTTAAAATATCAACCACACACCTGAAAAGTCAGTTAACCCCTATTTGGTTAAAAAAAAAAAAAAATCATCCTACTGTTCCCTAACCCTAAAAAGAATACACACTAGATTTACTCCTATCATTTAGAAAGCCCCTTTAAGCTATTTCTTTGTGAATTTTGAGAATTTTGAGTCCTACCTTGATGGAGTCTCTGTCTGTAGGCAAAACAGCAACAACACAAGCAGATAAAAGTAGTGGGAAGAAGAAAAGAGAAAAGTACTTGTTAGTTTACACAAACTCATATTTATCAAACTTGATCTCTGCTAAATAATAAATTGCACAGATGTCAACTTTGCTGTAAAGTTAATTATTAACATTACCAGATTCACAATGTAAGTCTACCTTTGACATGATTTCAGAAGGACCAAAGCTGACCATGCTTATTGCTTATGTACCTTGTCAACCTTTCCACTTTTATAAAAGTGTTTCTAATCATGAGTCAACTCTTTACCATAGCATTAAGATAACAGAAAGAAAAATGAGTGGTTCTCATGTCAGGGATGGTAAATTTATATTTACCTGATAAAAATAATTTATCCAAGATTATAATTCATGGATATGACATGGAAACAGGAGTAGATACAAGCTTTGAATTATGAAACACACCCTTCGAACCAAGGAACCACATATGCTAAGTAAATTCCCACAAAGGAATGCTGGGAGACTTTTTCATCTATTGTGTCTTTAACTTTAAAAATTATTAGTAAAGCAGCATAAAAACACATAGTCACATTGAAATGTCTCTAAACCATCAACTTCCTTACAGGAGGGAAGAAGTCAACCTAGAAGAAGCTCAACTGACCTTTAAATCAATTAATTACATAAATAATTATGTTATTCTTATAGGAAGAAATAAGTTACTTTTATGCTTCTAAACAAACAGCATGAGAGAGGCAGTTAAATCACTAATTTGTGCTGTATCTTCTCCATTACTAAAACCACCAGAATTGTTTTCTTACCTATAAGATTTTTACTGCCCTGAGTTTGTTCGCCTGATTCATATGTAATTATTGATTTAGTCATTAACAAAAATAAATTTGATCAAAATTAGCTATTAATGGAACACACTATTCCATATATAGGACATCATAACACTATTACTGATTTAGTCTCTGGAATCATAGGGTAGATGGGGATCAAAGGCAATAACCAAGAAAACAGATCCCTTGCTTTTGGGGAGTATATTTATTCTTGTCAACCACTAGGGTATCACTAGGCAAATGACTGCTTCCAATAATGAATTTATCTCATTTTGTTTAGTCACTGGTAAAATTAAATTCAAAGATAGACTCACCAATGGCATCTGTAACCTACCCTCAGCAGCACATAGGTAATCTCAGACTAATATCCCAAGAGGATTGCTCACCTCTTTGGTGATCATTGTCATGGTGCTTCTTCTCATCTTTAATTGGAAGGTGGGATTGACCTCCCAGGGCACTGGAGAGGGCCAGAAGCCCAGCACTGCTACCAATAGGTGGAATGGCAGGGGGCTGAAGCCCGGAAGGGTGTGGAGTCAGAGGCACCGGCAGACCATGTCCATGTGATAAATGCTGAGCCTGGAGTTGTTGCTGCTGTGAAAAATGAGACTCAGATATTGAATTTGTCCCCTCTATTAATCCACCACCCTAGCAAAAAGAAGTCATGAATAGACAATGAAAACTCCAGTACCATGAAGGAAATAATTATAATATATATGTTTTTAAAGGGGGGAAGAGAAAAAGAAATGTATAGTTTGGAAATGCTACCTTTCTTACTTATATTTGGGGATTTTGTACATGTACTGTAAATAACTTAGCTTTTAAGTAGTAAAATCATCTAATTTAACATTCAGAGTTTAAAAAGCCTCTGTTTTGTTCCCAAAAGGGGGGGCTGGCTATCATACATTTCTAATCAAAACATGTATGTGAATAACTGTTAAAGCAGTTATGTTGAACAAAAAAAGCTGAAAATTGAGAAAATTAGTGTTAAACAGTTCTCCCAGAACCACTGCACAGCATGCAGGGAGAGTTAATTTGAAAAAGAAAACCTGAATTAACAACCCAGAAAAGGAAACTGGTTGCAGCCACCGTTTTAAGCCCTTTAAGTGTCCTCAGCGGTACTTGAGCAAATTACTAAAGAAAATCTAATGTAGCAAGGCTTGGGTCCTCCTGTAGGCTTGCTCAATAATGCTGAAATAATTGGGCACTCTGTGCACGTTTAGTGATGCTCGAATGAAAAGCTAGAGGCCTGCCCTTGTACTCTTCTCTAGCGGCCGACTCTATGTTGTGACAGGTTTATTTGAGTGGGACTGTGATGCATGCACCAGTAACTGCGCTGACAAGAGTTTAAAGTCATTTTTACCAGCACATTGGCAACACACAGAGAAAGCCCTTGAGAGGCTGGAATGGGAGTGCTTGACCTCAGCTGAGGCTGCACCAAGCTCCACTACAAGAACTGCTGTGGGCAGCCTGGTTGCCTCTTCTGAGTGGGAAAAGGGAGGAGCAGGGAGGGGGAAAGGAGTAGGAAGGATGTTAAGTTAAATATATCCAACAGAAACTCCTTCAACTCAAAACCGTGCTCCAATATTCTATCAAAACAAGTGCTGAGTAATTCTCAGATTAATGTTTACAGTGATTAAATATTATTGTCTTCCAATAAATCACTATTTAGGCCTAACGTATGACAGCTAGAGAGTCCCTTTCATACTTTTTTTTCTAAGCAATATTTCATAAAATAGTTTTAAAAAATAAAATTATTCTAGTAAAATGATCCTGAAATGCCTTCATAAAATACTTCAAAGAAAAATGTGAATATTTTTCTCTCCTTTCCAAATTCTGTTTCTTCTTCTTGTCTTTGACTACCAAAGTCAAAGTATAGCATTAATTAGCTCTTTTTTCTTGTTGACCTGTGTCTATTTTCTGGCTATGTACATTTAAAATATAATCCATAAAAAAAAGTACAAACACTTTTGTCAAGTTTATAGATTAAATGAAAATGGGGGTAGTACCTTGACACTCCACCAATCAAGCCCTACATGCAAAATCGTGCCAAAGGTTTTCCTAACTGGATAGTTTTTAAGTTAGATTGTTCTTCATCTCAGTGGTTAAAATCATACCCATAATTCTTTACATACTGTTATTTAGACATGACCAAAAAGTATGAGTATAAAATTACATTTTCTATTACAAAGAAAACAAAATAGGGTAAAAATGTATGGCAAATTGACTTCAAATTCTTGTAAAACTTATTCACAGAAAATTGCTCCAATTCTCTTTTTCCTCTGAATTTCCCTAATATTTCAGGTATATGGTTTTTAAGCACACAGCCACTGACTGAGTTCAAATGAAAAGCCTGTTTATATGTGAGGAGGGACTTGAGCTGGAAGCCAGGATACAAAGAGGACTAAGGCTGGTCTGTTCTTTCCAGAGTGTCAGTGTCTCCGGCAAGTCAGGGTCTTCTTATAAAAGATCAACAACAATGCCTTTATGAAGTAACAAATGATACAGGAGTCCTATAAGACAGTAGACACACAGGATGTTTGGAGAGAACTTGAGAAGACAAGTGAAACATAAGCTAATCTGAAATGGGTGAGTGTAACTTAGATAAGTAATGTGGAGTTTGTTTAAAACACAAAGAATGACATGAATTTAGTGGGGGGAAATGCCACTGATGATTCAATACAGGCTCATTGGAACTGAAATGAGCTTATGGAGCCTTGCAGTAATTAATGTCTGGAGTAATAAGAGTCTGTAATAAGAGTATACTGGCAGTAGAAACAAAGAATTATGGAGATTGACAGGACTCAGTGATATGGATATAAGAACACAGAAGAAAAACAAATTGATAGTGACTAATTATTTGAGCCAATGTAAGTTACCTATAGGTCTTGTGGTGAACACTGTTCACTTTCAGGCAGTGCTGAACTGCCAAGTAGAACTGGCTAGCAAGAAGTGAGATTAGGGGTAGGGGAATTTGAGAGACAGAGGTAGAGGTCATTTGCATAAAGGTAGGTAATGCCAGATAGGAGTAAAGGAACAAAAGTGGGGGTGGGGGGAGGCAAGAAGGAAATACCACAGAAGGATTCAGAGAGCTATAGCGAGGTTGACCATGATGATCATTTCAGTATTTGAAGCAAGCAACTAGCAATAAAGATTCCTGCAGTCTGTGGCTGTGGATAGATCAGGAAAAACAAAAACAAAAACTGAAATCTTTATGTTTTAGTAGTGCTCAGTTTCATGAGAATGGTGGGCCTTGAGTTCTGAATGAGAGAACTGTGTACCTGGGGTCAAGATTTCAGGGTATAAAGAGTGTGTTTGTGCTACTTCCACTTCTTAATATCTCCTCAACACACACAACAACATGAGTTGTTAAAGAAGTCTGAAGACAGTATAGATCCAGGGCAGTACTACAGAGGGCAAACAAAGTTCTTTCTTTTAATTAAATTTACAAAAACAGCCGGGCGCAGTGGCGCACGCCTGTAATCCCAGCACTTGGGAGGCTGAGTCAGGAGGATCAGGGGTTCAAAGCCAGCCTCAGCAATGGCGAGGCACTTAGCAACTCAGTGAGACCCTGTCTCTAATAAAATACAAAAAAGGGCTGGGAATGTGGCCCAGTGGCCGAGTGCCCCTGAGTTCAATCCCCGGTACCAAAAAAAAAAAAAAAAAAAAAAAAAAATTTACAAATATTTATCAATTGTGTGTAAAGCACTATGCAAACAAACAAAAAAATCAATTAAAATATAGGATTTTTATCCCCCCTCAAAAAGTGCTGCCTCAAGTTCTTTTGACTTTACATGGGCAATTCATCTTAAACAAAATGTTAAGAAGCTCTGGTACAAAAGCAGAGCTTCCAAGCAGAAGGACACATCAGTGACAGAGAACACCTGGAGATGTGAGGGAGAGATTTGGAGAATTGAAGGAGCAATAAAGCAAAGAAGGGAAGATGATGCAGGTGGGGAGGGGTCAACCTTAAAGGGAAAAGAACCTTTTTCCTCTAAGGTGGAGGAGGAAGAGGAGGATAGGTTCCTCTGAGAGCAGTGCCAAGGTGGAACAGAATAAACTGAGGATCCCAGGAAGTCCTTACTATGAATATCATGTGGAAACAGACACTGCATATATTTTCTGCCTTTGAAAAGGTTTTGCTTGAATGGAAAAATGAGAGTAGTTAATGTTTCTTTTTTATCCTCTGAGGCAATAAAAGCAATACTCGTGAATCATTGAAGGTATTGGTTTTGGATTTTTTTTTTAAATGTATAATGAAACAACATATTTTTAATATGTCAAGTAATTTGTGAATGTTCCAGTGTCCTAGTCACATAGGGCTAGGGTTTGTATCAGATGCAGACTTAATAGAGATTAGTGTCTAAGAAGGGAGGTAAGAGAAACCCACTAAAAACAAATAAAATCCTTGAAAGTTTACTCTCTGGTTCCAGAAACAATAAACCTCTTTTATCTAAAAATAAAAGTTCAAATTTCTAAGGATTAAAAACAGTCCATAAACTAGCATCAACTGTATCATCCAGGAAACTCTTTGCCTACAATACTAGCCTATTTAGTGAAACATCTCTAATAATCAAGACATACATACACATGTGGTCCTCTCATTTCTATATATATGTTTATGTTCTACTCATCCTTTTATGGCAAACTCCTGTCTACCTTCTCTTGTGAGGACATTCCTAATCACATTGGCTCAAAGTAATCTCTATCATTGCCTCTAAATTCTCACAGTACTTGAGGCCAATATCATTTATATGACACTTAGCAACCAAAGACAATAAAAGGTTTAGTGTGTGTGTGTATATGTGTGTGCATGCCCGCATACACGCGCGCCCACGCATGCTATAATCCCTTAATTAGAGATAATGTCTTTTAAATCTTTCCACAGTACCTAGTTATTTCTTATTCTGAGTAGATTTTCAAACACATTATCAACTGACATCAGCAACAACCTTATAAACTGTATAAGTTTTAGCTCCATTTTCTTCCTGGTGACACCTTGAGCTTCAGATTTTAAAAAGAAACCTGAAGAAATGAAAAAGCTAACTGTTTCTACAATAATCCTTCATTTGGACAATTTTAAAATAAGCAGCAATAATCTAAAAAGAACAGGATGGATATTCTAGTGATCAAACTTTGGGCTTGGCCCTCAATATGAAAAGTATGCATTTATTTTTATTGCTGGACTTCTAATTGTTTAATTCTTAATATTACAAATCATAAGTGGGCTCAAATACAACTATCACTACACTTTCTCTAACTAGCAAATTCAAACTATTTATCCTATCATCCATATATTTTAAGTGCATATTACCATCAACCAAAATAAAGACTTTAATTCAGAGTTCCCCAGTTATTCCACTAATGTTATTTTGTCTGTCCCAGAATATCACATTTAAGCTTTTTTTTTAAAATCCACTATAACAAAAGTCCTTTCAAAATCTTACGAATGGCAACAATCAAATTATAGCCATATTATTTAAGAGAATATGCATTGAACTTAGAGCAGTAAAGAAAATGAGAGGGTGCTATCATAAATCCACAACACAAGTCACTCATTATACATATAAAATAACAAAAAAAGAAAGAAAGAAAAAAAAACATACTCAGTACAGCCTCAGGTAGAAAGGAACAATTTTTATTAAGTTTTTAAAATATAAAAGTGTAAGACAATATGAGATTTAACATAGCACCAAAAGGCATATCCTAAAAATATAGATACTGAAATATGATGGTTGGTTTTTAAATGTTTTTAATAAATAAAACAGACTTCTTTCTGTATTTAGAGGTCATATTTAAGTTTCCTTGTAAGTTTTCACCCAGGAAATATCCTAGAACTAGAGTGAAAGATGTACTTAAAATTGATAATGATTGGTGAATAAAAACATTAGAGACGACTACTTTAAATAAAAGCAGCGAGTCACCAATGGCTGAACTAAATTCTAACCCTTTATCTCCATTAAATAAAAAATTTAATTTATCAAACATCAAATAACACGAGAATTAAATTTCAAAAAGAATTTCGATCTAGTTGTCTTGTCAACAGAGGGAAACTCAAAGCAGATTTCTGGAAAAGGAATCTGGATTCTCTGGATATTATTGAAGGAGCTAAGAGTACTACAATCAAATGGACTGCTCTATAACACTGTGAAGGTCTATAGTCCTCTGATCTCTGACCCATCTGTGTTAATTACAGAGCAATTAACCAACAAAGATTTACTACTTTATCCCATCATCACATTTAGAAAAATAAAACCTCTCTAAAGACCAAAGGAAGGGAAATGAATATTAAGAATAGTAGTTTCACAACAATGAAACTGTTATTAAAATAATTTAAGATAAATCACCACTCTAGAAAATAACAAATCAGCAAGTTAAAAAAAAATGCTCATAAAAAAATAATCAATCCATAAATGTCAAAGTGGAGGGCATAAACTGTAGTGCCAATTAAACATTAAAATAAATGTACTCTATGGAAGCATAACTTTAGAAAATCCTATAGAGGAAGATAGGTATCTTGGAAAACTCTTTTCACTGATCTTCCTAGACCAATACTATCTTCTTCAGGTACCTTTAGAAAAAATAATCAAAGAAAAAAAAAACTTTATTTCAAACCAAATATAAAATAAACTATTTCTTTCTTCTGTCCTCTTGATGGACCATTCATGAGAATAAACATTAAAATAGAGTGAACTTTAAACTTAGGCAACTAAGTACTCCATTAAGATAATTAATTTAATTCTGAAAAATAGCCAGTAATTATGTCTGAAAATATATAGCAGTGAGGTGGTAGACACAGCCTCAATTCTGTTAATAGCTTTTTACTGGATTTTCTGTAACAAAGAGTTATTTCCTTGAAGCTTCAAATCTGGCAGGGAAGACAGAAAAGAATCACTAGAGAATGGAATTCACAGGAAATGTCTTTAGAAATTGTTGTCTATCTGTTAGCAAAAACAGGAATTCCTCTTAATGGAAGGTCCTCAACTGCTTGATCACTAGGGACTGACTGGTTAATGACTAAGGAGGAGCTGGTGAGGTTACCCTCACCACACTCCCCTAGAATTCTGGACATCTCCAACTGGAATTCAGGTAGAGGTTTTCTTGTTGACTATTCCTTATTTCTATTAGGCTCTTAACAGCAGAAAAATCCTCAAAAAATAGGCATTTTTCTTGGAAGCAACTGCTACCTCCCAGTAGCAACAAGCACAGTTAAATGCCTGTACCTTGATTTCTAGAAGTACAAAGTGAACTTGTGACATCTTGTGCCAACAAGCAAGGCACCTATCTAGACTAATAGGTAGTATCACAAAGACAATGAGTCAACCTAACAGATCCCTGCTGCTGGTGAAACTTTCAACTTCGCAGCATTGTTAAGAATGATGACTCTCAGCCGACGTGGTGGCACACGCCTGTAATCCTAGTACTTGGGAGGCTGAGGCAGGAGAATCTCGAGTTCAAAGCCAGCCTTAGCAATGGCGAGGCACTTAGCAACTCAGTGAGACCCTGTCTCTAATAAAATACAAAAAAGGGCTGGGGATGTGGCCCAGTGCCCAGTGGTTGAGTGCCACTGAGTTCAAACCCTGGTAACAAAAAAAAAAAAAAAAAAAAAAAAAGAATGATGACTCTCATGGATTAAAACATTAAAAAAAAGTTTCCAGAAGTGAAGTCCCTGGAACCCTAAGAAAACAGGTAGAGTGGGCATTCTGGAGCCAAGAGCTAGAGAATGGCTCCCAAGCCAGGGTCAGCTGACTCCCACCTTTATACTAGCTGACCAAGCCAAGTACACTGAGTATTGGTCTTGATTCAAATGAGAGACACTATTTTAGAAGAGAAGTAAAAGGTAGATTCTACAGACCTTTAGAAGAGTCAGGAGGAGAGGTAGGAGACTCTGAAATGGAGCTGCAAGCTAAAGACTGGCCTGATACCTGCAATCCTTAGCTTGTGAAGATACTGTCCAATATGGATAATTCCGCTAACCTGGCTTCTGTCTGTGGAGATAGGGTGGAGTCTGAGAAAGAAGATCTTCATTAACACTCAGGAAGCATCACAATAAAGTGATAACCAGGGCCAATCAGCTAGAATTGCTATCATTTACATGAGCAGATGCCAGTTGATGTTTCTGAACTTCTGTTTCTTCATGCAAAAGTGCAAACAATTATAAAATATACTTCCCAAAGTTACCAGGACAATTATATGGCATGTGCTATTAAGAAAATGTATCCACTTACACTTTTCACACACACACACACACACACACACACACACAAGAGGGAGGGAAGGAGAAAGATGGGGAGAAGAGAGAACAGGAAAGGTTATTTAATTTAAAAGGAAAGAACTATTTTAAAATGTACCACTTTACCACTCTAATTTATGAATTGATTCACCCAAGACAGGTGCTAAAACCAGTAGGTAAAAAGTTGTTGGAAACATGTTATTCACTGTCAAAATATCACATCACACATCACCTAGCTTTATCAATGACATGATACAACCAGAAATACACACCAGTATCTATGATGTAGCATTCCTATTAAAAATACATAACCCTAGCCGGGCGCAGTGGCGCATGCCTGTAATCCCAGCACTTTGGGAGGCTGAGGCAGGAGGATCGCGAGTTCAAAGCCAGCCTCAGCAATGGCGAGGCACTTAGCAACTCAGTGAGACCCTGTCTCTAAATAAAAATACAAAAAAGGTCTGGGGATGTGACCCAGTGGTCGAGTGCCCCTGAGTTCAATCCCCGGTACCACAAAAAAAAAAAAAAAAAAAAAAAATACATAACCTGAATCTAAATTTGAAAAAACATCCCAACAATCAGATCCAGATTGTAGAAGATTCCACAAGACATGCCTGGGATCTTCAACATGCCTGTGCAAGAAAGCAAAATGGTTTGGAAATTATTCTACTAGATTAAATAAGACTAAAGAGACATGACAACAAAGGCAATTTTTGTTCTGAATTCTGAATTGGAGGAAAAACTGCTATGAAGAAAAAAGTGCTATTGGAGAAATATGACTATGAATAATACCACTGGATATAGAAATATATTAACAGTGTTGTGCTTACATAGGAAGATATCCCTGTTCATAGAAGATACACACTTAAGTATTAATGGATGAAATGACTATCCTCTTACTTTCAAACAGTTCAACATGCTGAAAAAATACATACACACACACAAACATACACACAGAGATGTAGGCAAATGACAACTGGTGAATCTAGGTGATGAGGATACAGTGTTTGTTTTACTATTCAAATTCCCTGAAGTTGTGATATGAAAGGAGAATAAGATGTGCCCTACTTGCCATAAGACAGAAATTCTTGATTTTAACAACATCTCTAGCAAAAGCTAAAGGTTAAGACACAAGAGTAAAAAAAAAAAAAAGAAAAACTCCTTTCAAGCTAAGTTTATCTATAACTCACTTATGATCTCATTTATGAAGACTTAAAACATGGGATTTACTGTAGGAGAAAGACATGCATTTAGAGCAATTTGAGAAAGATTACCATAGAAAGGGTTAAGATTCTTATGCTAAACAAACCATAGAGTTCTGTAGTCCTCAAGATATCTGGGCTGGTCTTACATGGGCAAGACAGGCAATAAAGCAAAGCAACCAAATCCCAGGAGACTCATGCCAAGGGTTCCACCGTCCCAAATTGCTGTTTAGCTCATGAGGGAAGAAGAAAAAAAAAAAAAAAAAATTTAAACTTTTCCACTGATGATCTTATTAGCACTTTTTCTGAATTGGTCTAAAGCTTACTACAAAGAATACTTCTAAGCAAATTAATAATAAAAATACAATTCCCTGAGCCGGGCGTGGTGGCACACGCCTGTAATCCCAGCACTTTGGGAGGCTGAGGCAGGAGGATCGCGAGTTCAAAGCCAGCCTCAGCAATGGTGAGGCACTTAGCAACTCAGTGAGACCCTGTCTCTAAATAAAATACAAAAAAGGTCTGGGGATGTGACCCAGTGGTCAAGTGCCCCTGAGTTCAATCCCTGGTACCACAAAAAAAAAAAAAAAAAAAATACAATTCCCTGAAGGTTTCCTTACGCTATTTAAGGGAAAAAAATGTGGAGACTAAAATCAACACTTCTATTTTATGAGTTTTAGTCATTAAAGTCATGGAGTAAAGAAAATGTGCTCAAAAAAGATTTCTATAGTTACTTCATAATACTTTTTTAAAGTAATGCTACATTTTAGAAATTATCTAGTTATGTAATTCTGATTTCTGTTCTTGCAAGTTAAGAGATTAATGAACCTCAGATGTTATCTACATGAACTGCTTTCTAACAGTTTAACAACTTGTATATTGCCCCTGTGTGTGCATGTGTGCATCTGCATAGAATATAAATATAAATCAAAGTTTAGCAAATAATGCCAAATGTTATTATGTGTAACACACTAATTTTTCAATTCTGTATTTTTAAAAAAAATACTGTGAGTAGTGAATTGATTTCATCCACATTCATGAATCTTCTGAAATTTGAATACTAATCTGGGCCAATATCAGCACCTGTGAAGTGAAAGAAAAGTCAATGAGAGATGACACTGGCTCCAGAAAATAAAGTACATAGCCTTCACTATCCAGGTCCAGAGATATACCAGGAGCCCTATAAGGTCCCTTTCTCAACTAGCCTGATCATTCGAAATTAAGAATAAATGGAGGCAACACCTCTGGGAAGTGACATTTGAACTGAGACCTGCAGAATGCAAATGAGAGTACCTTTGCAGAGAGCAAAGAGAACAAATCAGAAGCAAGAGAAAGCAGTTGCCAAGGCCCAGAACAGAACAGGTACCTGCTGGGACCAAGTAAGAGAAAGCAAGACTGATGACTCAGTGAACATAGAGGAAGTTAGAATATGCGTCTTCTGGGAATCAGACAGTGCACACTAAGGGGTTTCGATTTTAAAAATAATGAAATCTCTTGACTACAGTGTGGTTTTTAGGTTGTTTTGAACACTGAATTTTTAGTTGTTCTTTAACTGGTATGATCCGTATCATAATCGTTCTTTGTTATATATGTTGCAAATATCTTCTAGTTTTCTGGCTTGTCTTCATTTTCTGTGAGGTATCTTTTGATGTACAGATGTTTTTTCATTTTAACTAAGTAATAAATACTATCAATTTTTTCCTTATGATTTGAGTTGTGACCCATTGAAGAAATCTTATTATGAGATTAAAAAAAGTTCTTCCAGATTTGTTTGTTTTGCTGAGGTTTTATGCTTTTTTTTTTTTTTTTATGCTTCTAGGATTGGCTTCTGCATATGATTAGACGTATACATCCAACCCTCATTTTCTCCACAAGAAAAACTGTTCCTCACTAATAGTTACTGGCATCCAGCTTTCTCCCTACTTATCTGCTTGCCCATTCTGACACATATGAGATCTATTTCTGAGTATTTCACGGGCTTTGTTATGTTTTGGATCAAGACTTCCCCCAAAGGCTATGTGTGGTGCTTGATCCCCAATGCAGCAGTGTTCAGAGGTGGGGCTTTTGGGAAGTAACTAGATCAACAGAGGTCTGACCTCATCAATAAATTACTGCATTGATGTATTAATAATCTGATGGCATTATTGGGAGGAGGTGAATACTTGTAGGATATAGGGCCAGTTTGAAGAAGTCACTGGAGATATGCCCATGAGGACTATATTCTGTCCCTAGCCTTTTTTTTTTCCCCCCTCTTTCTCTTTGCCATGAGGTGGGCAACTTTCCTCCAACACAATCTTTGGCCATAACATTCTCTCTAATGCATCCCACAAATGATTTTAGTGTTTCATATCAGGATCTTGCGCTATTCTATTCTCATAAGGCACAAGTTCAAATATTCTTACATCATTGGGTCCTTTGTGAATATAAAGACCACAAAAACTATTATTGAAAAAATGTATACTACCCTTCCCTGGAAAACATATACCCAATTTTGCAAATTTTCAGGGACTTAATGGACAGACAGCCCAATGCCCAAGCCTGAAATCCTAGATCTAAAGGTCTAGGTTTAAAACACCCGCTTTTATAGTGGTGGTAATGATAACTTTTGGTTCTTATACGTAAGAGGAAGACAAAACACAGTATGAGTCAAGCATATTCAATCAATCTATGGCTAACCAATTCACATGTGGATCAAGCACACATAATTTCCATTTCCTTCCAACACTAAGCTATGAACAATCCTAATAGTGGATCTCAGGATAAAGGGAATATGATACCAGCATTAAAAAAAAAATGAAATAAAGAGAATAAAGGACAAGAGTAGCCCATTGATTACATAGGTAAGCTCTGAACTCAATGGAAATTTGGGTTCCAGTTCTGCCACTTCTCCCTTAAGTAGCTTCAGAAAACTACTTTTCCCTTCAAAGCCTTAGTTTCATTATTTGTGAAGTTCAGATAATAGTATTTCCTTCCACACAGGGTTGATGTGAAGATTAAATAATGCATATAAATGCTTACTCAGCACAATACTTAATACAAAGCAAATATTCAATAAACATTCACTCGTTTTAGTTACTCTTTTAGGGAAAAGAATAAAAACATGGAGATATGATAAATCTAGACAAATAATGGATATAAAAGGACACCAAGTTTTAAAATGAAAATTCCTTAGTGACCAAAACAAATAGGCTTACAATGTTGTATGTTAGACTAGATAATACTTCAGTGTCTATCAGCACCAGCCTTGCATTTTTTCCCTTTATTTGTACTTTTTTCCTTTATTCTTGAAGCATTAAAGTTTGTGATTAATGGTGGAATTCATCATTACGTGGTCATACATGCACACAATAAAATTTGGCCAATATAATTCCCCAGTATTTTCCCATTTTCCCTTTCTTCCTCCCTCCCCCTGGTCCCTTTACTCTACTCTACTGATCTCCCTTTGATTTCCATGAGAAAACACACACACACACACACACACACACACACACACACACACACCCCTCTTCCCTTTTCCTCTCTAGCTTCCAAATGACAGAGAACATATAGCCCTTAATTTTCTGAGCTTGGTTTATTATGCTTAATGTATCATTCAAGTTTTATCCATTTTTTTTTTTTATAGCTGAGTAAAACTTCACTGTGTATATATCACATTTTAAAAAATCCATTTGTCCGCTGATGGACACCTAGGCTGGTTCCATAGTTTGCCAGCCTTGCATTAGACAGGTCAGAAAACTTATGAAATTCCTAAAGTCATAATATAAGTGACCCTCAGGTTTGTGTATTTTCTATCAGTCCATGCTTTTTCTCAGTCTGGGCCCAAAACTGCAGGGAGGGGAGGACCTAAATTTAAAAAATAGGTCAAAATACACTACTTACTCATTTAACCAATATTTACTGAACAATATTATAAAACAAATTATTGCATGCTTATTCAACAAATAGTTACTTTTTATTGTACAAATGCTTACTGAAAATTATGAGCTACTTATTATTCTACGCACCACGGGTACACAAGTAAACAAGATCTTTCCAGCTAGTGAAGGAAAAGTAACACAAAAACAAATCAATCCTACTAAGTGCTATGAGGAAAACAAAACAATCTAATGGGGCAGGGAATGAACTGGATGAACCAACACATAAAGGGCTACAATCTAGAGAATTCCTTCCCAAGGAGAAGACAAATGAGCTGAACCTTTGAAGAGGAGCATGAGGAAGACCACATCAAGACATGGAAAAGAGTACTCTAGTAGATGAAAGAGCTGATACACAAACTCCAATCAAGAACATGCTAGGCATGATCCAGGGACAGAAGAAGAAAGCCAACATGGCTTTATGACAGTTAAATGAAGAGTGTGAGTGGCATGTGAAGTCATAAAGGTAGGTGAAGTTCAGCTCATGATGGATGAGACAGTCTGTGAGTGTATAAGCCATGGTAAGAAACTCAAGAATTTTTCCTAAATAAAAGCTGACCATCAGAAGGTTTTTAGGCAGAGGAACAATAGGATTCCATTTATACTTTTAGAAAAAGATCACTCTGGCTGCCAGGTATAGAATAAAGTATAGGAAGACAAATGCAGAAAGAATATGCTCTTATAGGAGGAGCCCACAGGAGACAAGCCTGGGACTAGGGGCAGATGGAAGATTAATTCATTGTAGAAAAAAACGACTAGGAGACAGATGAGGCATCATTTTTGACAGTTGATGTTTATAGTGGGCTTGGATTTTGCCCCCCCCCCCAATTTATTAGCCAGTCTTTTAAGATACTGATAACAAAGACCTAAAGTTCTGAGGGCTATTGGAAAGGGCAATAAAAAAGAAAAAGTATACCCACAAGGGAATGAGAAATATCACTAATGAAAGCTACAGTAATCAGCACGATATAGCACTTGTGAAAGAAATGAAGAATTTAATGAAGAGAACAGAGTCTAGAAATAGATTCACACAAATAGTTGATTTTCAAAAAATGGTGCAGGGGTATTCAATAAAAGTCTTTTCAACAAATGGTGTGGGAACAATTTAATCAGATGTCCATCTGAAGAAAAAAAATTAAGCTGTATCTTACACCATAAACAAAAACTCAACTGAATCATGGGCTAAGCATGAAAAATCTTCACAAGAATAATAATAAGAAAACCTTTGTGATCTTGAGTCAGTCAAATGTTACTTAGAAATAACACCAAAAGTAAGATCCACAGAAGAAAAAATAATTCATAAACTGGAATTAATCAATGTTAAAAACGTGTGCTTGGGGGCTGGGTTCATGGCTCAGAGGCAGGGCGCTCACCTACCATGCATGAGACACTGGTTTCGATCCTCAGCACCACATAAAAATAAAGATATCCTGTCCACCTATAACTAAAAAAATAAATGTTAAAAAAAACCCCGTGCTCTTCAAAAATTCACTGTTTAAAAAAATGAAAAGATACACTATAGGATGAGTGAATGTATTTGCAAAATTCACAAAAGAATTTATATACAGAATATTAAATAACTTTCAAAACTCGATTTAAAAGAAAAAAGAAAAAAAAAAGGGAAGAGTTGAACAGATACTTTATCAAAGACAGAGATGGCAAATAAGCACATAAGACATTAAGTATCATTAATTGCTATGAAAAATAAAAATATATTAAGTATACCTATGCACCTATTACAACAGCTGAAATAACCTCAAAAATTTACAAGTCCAAGTGCTGGTAAGGATATAGAGCATACATTCTTTCATACACAGGAGATGACAAAATAATAAGGCTACTCCGGAAAACAGTATGTCAGTTATTTGGAAAGCTAAACACACTTACCATGTTACTTATTTGGCAATCTTACTTTCTAGGTAATCTACCCCAAATAATTGAAAACTTACTTTCAAAAGCCTCAATGTGAATATTTCTTATGGAATTACTCATAATCACTCAAAATTGAAGATAACCCCACTGTCCCTTTTCAAGGAGAGAATGAATAACCAATCTAGTATATCCATGCAATGGAATACCATTCAGCAATACAAAAGATCTAGCAATTGATATGGGCAATCACACAAACATCAAATGCTTATGCAAAATGAAAGAAAATTAAAAAGGTTACACAATGCATAATTCCATGTATAGGACATTCTCTCACTCTGGGAGAAAAAATTTTTAGTAGCAGCTGGTTGCTGAGGGTAGGGAAAAGAACTGCCTGCAAAGAAACTAGAGAATTGAGGGTGTGGGGAAACTCTTCTGTATTTTGATTGTGGTGAAGTGTGTCTATATTCAGTTGTCAAAACTCACCAAACTTTTACTCTATGAAGGATAAATTTTACTTTATATAAATTTACCTCCATAAATCTGACTTAAAAGGAACATAAAATATCCATAATGTGTATTTCCAAATTGCCAATTCCAAGTATCTTAAAATATACCTGCAAACATTAAAACACACACACACACACACACACACACAAAATCTGCAAACGCCTGCAGTCTCATTTTATCATGTTTTCTACTGTTTCCCCTTCACTCTAATATCCTTGGAAATTTTTCTTATTGAAAATAAACATGTTGATTCCATGCAGTAAAATATAAAACCAAAAGGCTTACATTTACCAAAACCTTAATAAAATGATTTAAAAGTAATTTAAGAATCATTTCATGGGGCTGGGGTTGTAGCTCAGTGGTAGAGTGCTTGCCTAGCATGCACAGGGCACTGGGTTCAATCCTCAGCACCACATAAAAATATAAAAATAAATATATTATGTCCACCTAAAACTAAAAAATAAATATTTTTTTCAAAAAGGAATCATTTCAAAACACATTTCAGAAGCATTTTAAAATATCATACAAGATCAAAATAAAATGTCCTGCAATAGGATTTAGTGAAGGTACTAAAATATTTGAATGAGTAACAATTAAGTCATTTTGATTATTCATTAAATTAAAGGATTCTAACCTTTTCACAAAGGTCCTTAAGAGAATTCTTAAGTAAACAAATGCATTTTGGGACAGAAGGCTTTTTAAAACTGATTTCCTATGAAGCTTTGAAAACACACAACTAAAGTCTTAACAACTTCACCTAAGTGCTAGGAGTCAAGCAGTCATTAGATCTTTATTTACTTCTTTGAGGTAAGCATGCCTCCCTTATAGTCCATTCTTCCTCCCTCCCGCTCAACTTTGAGAGACAGGCACTGTCCACAGGATAAAATTCTTTGACTAAATGGCAGCTGGTGATACTGCTTGGAGGAACACTATTGAGAAGGAGAATTAGAAAATCAAAGATAAAAACAAAACAATAAACTACACATGGGTTCAACCCCCAGTACCACAAAAAGAGAAAGAGAAAGAGAAAGAGAGAGAGAGGAGAGAAGAGAGAGAGAGAGAGAGAGGGGAGAGAGAGAGAAGAGAGAGAGAGAGAGAGAGAGAGAGAGAGAGAGAGAGAGAGAGAGAAATACTTACAAAATGCAAATAACAAAAACAAAATAATAAATAGTTAACAATATCCAATTGTTTCCCTGCAAGCTAACTGGAGTGAAACCTGCTTTTCTGTGTAACAGTGCTCCCACTCCCCTGCACAATGTGCTCCTGTGTAAATGAATGCACATGTGCAGATCTAGGAAACTGCTTTCTTCTTAGTGGAAGTACAATGTCCACAGGCCTTAAGTTATAGAGATGTACCCACCCACCCATATTCTATAATTCTTGTTAACACTTTGTGCTGGACTCTCTTGGGCTACGTAAGTGCATTTACTGAAAAGAAGGAAGGCTCCTTCCTAAACAGAAATATATCAGCACTTCAGATCAGCACTAGTTTGAGGGAAGGGCTTATAGACATTTCTCCCAGAGAAGCTTTGTAATGGAAATAGCTGAGTATATACCAGAAATCAGAAATCCTGCTCCTTAGGAGAGCTTTGGTGTCTCCCCCCCACCCCTCTGGAGGGTAGGGGCCGACTCCAAAGTAGAGCTGAGCCTAAATTTTACTTAAATATATTAGTCTTTGTTATGAGAGGGAAATTATTGCTTCTTAGAGCTTCATCAAATTGCAGCAAAAAGATTAGATTATGACTACATCACTCAATAATAGTCCCCTGCTTCACAGCAAATGAGCTAGTTTAAAAGTGGAGGGAAATGGGTAGGCATGCCAACAGAAGATAAAGAAGGATGTGATACAAAACTTTTTTGGTTTTAATGCCATCACGGCTCTTTGAGAGAAGGTGAGCAGAGGAGCAGAGCGCTACAGCAATTACAAAAATCAGGACGTCTTCAAGCCAGCCTCTTCCCCTAGACTTTGTAGACTGATGCAGCCTGTGGCCAACATAGCCTAAGAAGCCTTTAAACTTCAGGCATGCTGTTCAGTAAAGACAGTCACAAAGCTGAAATAACAATTTCTACAAAGCTGAAATAACAACCTCCAAGACAACACAAAATCAATTTTACAGCTATTTTTAATTTCATTCCATATTACATACATTTAGAAAATATCAATAATGAGTTGAGAGAAACACAAGACAAGAAGATTCACCAGCAAGTTTCCTGAAAAGCACAGGTTTTAAAAATAGTTGTAAAATCTGAGCTGCTGAGGAGTTTTATGCACAGAATTCATATCATGGGACTACAATTACCCATCTACATCATAAAGTCCCTTAAATAGCTTGAAGCCTATGAAGTCAAATCCTGAATTTCTTAGTTCCTCTAGTAAATGGAGGGCCAGGGTTTGGCTGCAGGTAATTCTGAAATGATCCCAGAATAAGAGTGGGGGGCCTAAGGAAAGAAAACCAGGGAAGGAGGAAAACTCAGATAAGGAGGTATTCTTGAGTGTATCACTACTAACTTGGGCAACCAAAGCAGAATCCTGCTGGAGGGTGGATTCTAACAAAGGTCTCAAACAAACCACTAGGGGAAAGAAAACTCTACACAGTCTGGTGTCCAACCCTTGGGACTTATGGTATAGTTGCAATGGCTAGAGAGAAAAGGATTTGAGAGATGGACCCAGGAAAAATAACACTGCTTCAACTCTGTGGGTATAGCCACTTTCAAAACAGGATAAAAGCAGAACAAAATTAACAATACCTTTGGAAGGCCTTTTATTAGCCAATGCAGAGGAATGGAAATACTGCTTCTGGATACTTCATACATTTTTGCTTTTGTTAAAAGCATTGTTTATTTTATTTCAAGTTTTGTATTACTGGAGGTTGTGTCTCCACAGGAGTACACATCATATACTGTTGATGAAGGAGGGAAACACACACATATTTGTTTTTAAATACCTCCACACATTTATACCTTTGTAGTTTTTGCCTATCAGCCAATTTGTTTAAGAAAACAAGGGAAATTACCACAATGGCTCGCCCAAATGCCTCTGAAAGTTAAAATGGGGACACACATTTTTAAATTGTCATACTGCAAGACCCTCTCCCAGAAAGTCAATCTGGAATAAACACACACAATTAATTTAAGGGTCAATCATATGACAAGGACAAGAAAAGAAAATTCTAAAGGAGGGGGGGATGACAACCTGCCCAACAGTATTGTCTTTCTTTTTTTTAAACTAATTCAAACACATATAGGACAGTAAAGGCAAAGTCATTTAAATCATTTCCTTAGTAATACAAGTAATATTTAAATAGATTTAATAGTGCTGCTCCAAACCAATGAATTATGGGTTTAAAACCTATTAAAATGTAATGTTTTTTTCCTGAGCTGAGAGGAGAGATTTAAATCCACTGAATTTTAATATTTCAGCTTGAGCTGCAGGAGGTAGAGAAAGTCCAAATGAACTATTCCATCAGCACCATTCAAGCATGAACATTTTAATCAGTTTTACTTCCTTGGAGTTCTCTAACACAGTTTACGCTGTCATTCTGAAAGCACTTAACACAGAGAGTGTGAAAAACCACCAAGGCTTGTTATTGCCTTCACAATTGATGGCAAATAATTTTGCAGACTTCCTATCATTAAAATGTCACTGCTAAAAATTGAGGTTCAGCATTTCTAGTGCTAAACTGCATTTTCCTATAACACCATGGCATACCTGTTCTTAAGGTTTTTTTTTTTTTTTTTTTTTTTTTGTTGGGAGTGATTTTTATTTTAATGAATACATTTCTACCATTTTTTTTTCTTCAAGAGTTTTTAAAGGGGTGGGGTGGAGTTCCAAACGAACCACATTCTTCTATTTTAAAAGCAAAATATTTTTTTCCACCAATGTGCATGCTGAAACTTTCTCAATGGTAGTTGCTTTGTTGAAATTCTTATAAGGTTCCAAGTTAGTCTCCTTTATTAAGCATAACCACATTCACACAGCATGCACTGATTATATAGTGTAATGGATTTAAAAAGCATTTTAAGATAGTCAGATGACTCAATTTAATAATACAGGAAATGAAAACATCATTTCTAATTAGATCATATTACTGATTTAAGGCTACAATTTGTGTGTTGTTCCAACAGTGTGATCTCTCAGAGACTCTAATTTAAAAACACAGTGGCTAGAAGGACACATGACAAGATCAAACTAGACATATAATATTCCCCTAGCCCATCTGGGGAAACTCAGGGAAAGTTCAAGTAAGCCTGAAACTAAAATGTAAAATACTAAGTAACTATAAAAAGAAAATAAAACAGAAATTTTCCTGGTTTTCTTCCTTATAAATAAAAGATAAATGACATTTAACTTACTTCAATCTATCAACAGTTTTAAACTGAACATGACCTGTGAAAGAAATCATTATAACTGTGTTTCATTCCATTAAACACAACTAGCTTATTGTCAGAAGAACAGCAGCCTCTCCAGGTTTTGGGCTCACTTCAGCATTTTGCATTTAAACTGCATGGATCACTGGTTTGGCTCATTTACCAATGAAGTTAGAATAATATTGCAGAGTTAAAAAGGTGCTTCATCAGATTTCATTAAATCTGAGAACATTTGGTCTTGTCTGGATAGTGTGCATACATATAAAATAGATACATATGCCCTAATAAATAAATGAAGATCTGCAGGGTCTTAGATGGGTCTTTACCGCTTTGGAGAAAAACCTGTCACTCCCTTAAAATAAAATAAAATCACGGTTGAATACATTCTAAAAATAAGGTAAAAAATTCTAAACCTGAATCCATCATTTTTGTTAGCAGGTCAAAACACCAGCATCTCACAACACAGCCATAACCAGAGGAACACACTAATGGTCCATTTTAAATTCCACAATGTTACAACTCTGAAAACTACTGGACACACAAGACACTACCAGGGGTGGAAAAAACAGAGAACCTCAGCAACAGAAATTCATCAAGTGAGTTTATAACTGGGCTCTTTCTTCCTCATATGGCTTGTGGTTTTCTTAAACTGCTATGTTTGTCTATTTCCGCAATCTATTTTTCAAAACAGATTATATGATTTTGACTCCACTCTCTGCCCAAATATAATTAGTTTGGAACTCCTCAAGATCCACCAATACAGCACATGCTGCTTTGATAGCATGCAGCTCTATTGTGTTAATTTTTCAAGTATGTTAGATCACAAAATTAAATTACTTTTATTTTAATAATTAAAGCCATATATACACAATATGCATGTCAGTAACTGAGCAACAATCTAATAAATCGTCGTTTCTGTGAGAAAAGGCAATCTGTCATCCCATTCAAAACAAAGTAGTTAAAAATGAAATAGATATAAGACAGTATTAAAAATGTGTTTGAGGGCTGAGGCTGTAGCAAAGTGGCAAAGCACTTGCCTAGCATGCGTAAGGCACTGGGTTTGATCCCCAGCACCACGTAAAAATTAACAAATAAAATTAAGGCAAGTACAAAAAAAAATTTTTTAATGTATTTGATGTGATGAAGAGGGGAACTTATTTTGATTGTATTCCTTCTCCCTCATATCTTTATGCAACATTCAAAATGAAACAATGCATTTTTTTTTTAATTTAACTTAATCTTTCCACTGTGTACAAGTACATTCACTAAAAGACTCGGGGGGGGGGGGGGGGAGCATTCCTAGAAAAGGCCACCAATAAGAGGTAAGGGGAGGCAATGACTATCTTAGCTAGCCACAAAAATGATAAACACTAAGACATGACCCTGGCAAGCTCTCCTATCAGGTACCACTCTATATTTTTTCCCTATGCATCAAACACATAAAACTGGACAGTGGATATGAAATAAAAGTTCTACCACTTCTGACCTGTGAAGATTTAATAACAAAAATATGCAGAGCATCCCAACATGAATATAACACATTCAAGCACACAGATGTTTCATGCAAGCATAGTTGGTGTATACATATATACAAAATGCTCTCAACATTTAAACTCAAACACTGCTGCTTTCTGGAGTTTTAAGAAATAAAAGCTAATTATGAAATGTATTCATCTCTTAATACCTAACCCAACTGCACCTAACACAGAAAATACATGACAAACATTATTCCTGATTCTTATGTGGCTTGCTTGGATTCAGCCTTTTTCCCAAGGGGCATTTAGAGGAAATAAAGGTTACTCTTTTCCATTTATTATGACTGCTAATTTGGTACCATTCTTTTCTTGTGGTCAGAGGGACACAAAATAGAGCTCCAAATAGCCCATTAAAAACAAGCTACAATCAGACTAGTTTGCACCCCCACCATCGGCAGTGATCCCAGAGTTCTGATTTCCTTGTTAAAAGACAGAGGCATAATTGAAGCAATATCTTCACTTCAGATTGATTATCAGGCGACCCTTATCTGCATCTTCACTCAGCAATTTGAATTTTAATGAAAGTAAATGGAATAATTAGCATTTCAAAGTGTGTTTGATACACTGAGGGGGAAAAAAAGAGGGAAGACTTGTGTGTATAATCTATACACAAAAGAAAGCATTTGGGAGGGGGGGAGAAAGAGAAAAGTACAGTAATAGTGTCTTCATCAAAACGAAGTAAGGAACTGCTTGTACTATTCTGCACAAACAGAGGTGAATACAGTATACTTTACAGCCAGGATTTCTTGCCTTTATTGTTATTTCTAAGTTTTAGCACATTATTTTATCAAATTAAGGTAACTTAATTTGAGAGAACAAAAAGTGGAGTTCGAGTGACTGCCCAAACCCATGAAGTACAGCAGGATTTCTATGCATCAATAACACCACCAATTGCCAGGAAGGATTTTCTAACTGGGCCACTGATTTTTCAAAAAAGTGTAGTTCATCTATTATTTCTACTACAAATGGACACTAGCCTTCAAGAACCACTCATCACAGGGAAGGAAAAGTAGCAAGGGAGATGTGAAAATATACATTTTACTAAAAATGATTTTAAGATACTCCACATCATTTCAGAACAGATAAAAAGAAATCAGATCATTTTTAACATTAGGGTAACCTGCACCTTTTTTTCCTAGCCTAGCTTTGCAACAGAAGCTGAATGCAAAAAGAAAGAACTATGAAAAAGAACACTCTCCTTAGGGGAGAATTTTCGGAAACATCAACTTTAATTGTTGAGAATGTGATCCAAAGTTTCTGAGGAGGCCATCAAATTTCACATGGGATTTAAGGAAAAGTGTTTAATTTCACTTTGTGGTCGTCTGCCTTTTGCCCCTAATTTAGTGGAACAAAACTTAGAGAGAGCAAGAGAACTGGCGATAAAAACTAAGATCAGAGCTAAAATGGAAAGGCCACGTACCCCAATGATGGCGTTCAGTTCTGCCATGGTCACCTGCTTGGCCCGTTCCACAGCCTGCACCACTTGTTGCTGGTGCTATAAATGAAGATCAGAAACAGAATACAATTATTTGTTTTCTACTCAGAACAGCTTTTCCTAACACGTCCTCTAACTTTAATTACATGCAAACTAGCATTTGGGGGCCTCCAGATTTCCAATCACAAGGCCCAGTGATGGATGACCAGATGTCTAGGGTATATCTGGGTCCAGACTGCTGAGAAATAACTGAACAATCAACCACAGGTACCTGGACTGTGCCTATGAAAGATGCTCCCCTGTATCTGGTAGAGTAAGTTTAAATTTCACTTTCAGGTCAGTGATATACTTCGACCAAATGCCTTCCACTAGCACTAAAAAATAAAACCCAACCTACTCATTTTCTTAGTATCCCCTCTTTTCTCTTTGTTGTCTACAGAAATTAAAAATTTTTTTTGAATTTTTTTTAATTATATCCTACAAGTATTTATTTTTAAATTTCTCCTCCTGGTATTTGTTAAATACTGGAAGGTCATTTAGAATTCAAAATTTATGTTTCTTCTGGAAATGTGAAATGTGTCCATGTTTTAATTCTTGTTATGAAGTGCTACATACATAAGAGATCAAAAACGTACAACTCAAGTTTAAGGTTGTCAGGTAGTCTTCCAAATTCTAAAATCTATAAATTTATTTATTTTTAAAAACTAGGGTTCATAGTACAGGAAGAGTCATTAATCCAGTTCTAAAGATAATGGGCAAAAACTGATATTAGTAATTTTCATAATATTGGAACAATTAAGTAGTACAGATGTCTCTGCAAGGGGGCATTCACATCTGGACATATACAACTGCTTATAAACTACCTCGGAAATGTAGATATAATTCCCAACTAAATGCACTTGAACATTCTAGTATCTACGACTCAAATTTGGTCTAAAATAGGTCTCTTTAACTCCTTTAAACTAGGTTTAATGAATGAAGAACCAAAGGGACTGTGCTATCAAACAAGCACTCCTATATGGAAGAGTCTTATTTTGGCTGATCTCAGTTAAGAAATTTCGCTATCTTCACTTATTTGAAGTCAATCATGAAGCTCAACTATCATACTGCTTTATACGTACAAAGAGCTATTCATTAAATATGAAATTCCCCTTGAACTACCTGGTCCCCATTCCAAAACCCTCAAATACACATTCACTGAGTTTAATGAGGGTGACCATAATTTCGACCTCTGAGTTGTGTAGTGGGAATGAGGAGGCAAAGTAGGAAAGGAAACTGACTTAAATAGTTATCTATAATTGATGTTTTCATTTTTGGTTTCTCAACAGAAATGTGTATTTTGTGCTTGTAACTAACAAAGAAAAATGTCAAATTTTAGGATCATTGCATTTTAAGCTTTTAATGGGATCTTTTGATATTTTTAATTGTAGGAGATTCAGTTTCAAAACAGAGACTTAAGAAGCAATCCTAGCCTTTACAGTTATCTCTGTTCATTCTCTTACTTTTAATGAAATATTTGCCTACGTGAATAACTCGTTTCTTTCTTTCTCTGAACAAAGTGAAAATTCTGTGAAAAAAAATAGGAATAGAGGGGCAGTCAATAAAATGGCCACTAATAGTAACTTCAGCTTCCCCTAAACTCAGGCTGACCATGTTTTTTAAGCACTTACTATGAACCTCACAAACAGAGCTCATGATTAAAGTCAAGCTGGTTCTTGGAGTAGTAAAAACTGACTATTTTCTCAGTGGAGAAAAAAGACAATGTGTAAGAAGACTCTTAAGGTTTACTTATACTCTAAAGTGAAATTATGGATAGAAATTGTTGCACTATTCACCACTTTTTGCTTTCTGATATTCAACAACAGTACTTAAAACCTACTAGAAAATGAAACAAAGGAGCACATGTACAGACATCTAACATGCATATCATTCATTGCATTCATGTATTCATTCACTCAACTTAAATTTTTAAGCTCCTTCTCTGCCATTATTTCTCCATCTTACTGACAATTTTGTACTTTTTTAATTAAGCACTCAAAGAATAGTTACATAAGAAAGAGATAAGGAAAATACATCCACTTAGGATCTCTCTACCATGAAGTTTATTTCACTCCTGCTTCATAAACTGGATTCCCATTGCTAAAATAGGTAGAGATGCTTTAGGCAGTGGGAAGCTTTGTGGCTCGGCTTTAAAATCAAGCACATCTTCTGAGAAAACCAGAAACTCTCACCAGTGAGACCTGCTTAAAAGTTAAAATGACAATGAGAGTCATGATTCAGCTCCTCTCTGATGGCAAGAGCCACAGACTAGAATTCTACCTTCCCTATTTCAACTCACAATCAGCGAATCATTCACTAATTTAAGGATCCTTTGAACAGAAGCTCCCTAAGGCAAACAAACCTCCTCCCCTGTGTGCCCTGAAAGGGCCAGAAAAACACCCTGACATTACTCACTCTACCACACAGCAAATATATTACACCACAGACTAAAGAAGCACCCACCAGGTAGGTATGAAAATCAAAACTCAGGAAGAAGGTGAAAAGATCACAAGAGAAAAATGAACACTTGAGAAAGAAACCTAAAGTACTCCCAAAAAAACTGACCCAGCAAGCATTTTTTTTCCATTCTCAGATTTCAACAGTTAAGTTCTCCGACTCAGAAAATACACCAAGTGTTTCACATCTTCTTAGAACCCTGATGGGTTTCCTAGTATGTCTATCATCTCTTCTGCTTTTCTTCCCGTTCCCCATCTGTCCTCTCTTCCTACTCCACCCTCACCTTATTTCCTGTCCACTTCCTGCTTATCCCCCCTGCCAACATACCACTAGTGGTGACAGCCACTTTGGCCCCAGCCAATCTGCAGAAGGTAATAATCCTATTGCCTTTCTTACTGCTCAAGCTGGTCACTCAGATATAAGTGAGAACATCCCACCAGCACTACAAAATAAAACGCCACTGAGGACATAATAATAAGCAAGGGTAAGAGGTGGTGGGGGGGGGGGGGGGGTTGAGCACGATTTGAAGGAAATGAAAAATATCGAATTTTTTATTATATAATATATTGTAATTTATGATTTTTTAAATCCTAAAAAAAAAAAAAAACTAGATTGTGGTGACAGCTGTATAACTTCATAAACTTACTGAAAATTTCTGAACTGTACACAAGATGAGTGACTTTTATGGCATGTAAATATACCTCAATAAAACTGATTTTTTTAAAAGTACTATGATTTAAAGGATATAATCATGGCTGGATGGGGGGAAAACAGCCAGTAAAATAAACTGTACACTGAATCACTTTCCTGCTTACTTCCTCATCATAAAATTACTTAGCATTCGTTCAAGTATTTTTTTTATCTACAAGAGACTAAAACAATGTAAGTCCATGATGATTGGGAAAAAAACTACCTAATGAGAAATGGAACTCACATGTATAAAGTAGATGTCTGATGCATGTTCTAAGAAATTACAATGATAATACCTGCCATGTCAATACTTCAGTGCACCACAACAGATTTGTGGTACTATAATATCACAGTATTAAAATAGCAATAAAAAAAACTCTATTACAATAGAGAACCAAAACAAAAAACTATAACACTAATATAAGTCTGCCTGTCCTAGACAGTGTTCAAAGAAATGTTAATAACACAAAAATTAGATATTATTAAAAAAAACAATCAACCAATCAGAGGTTTAATTGGGCACTTTTGGTAAACTATATGACTTCTCAGCGCTACAAAGCTCAGAGAGGATGAACATGAAGGGCTGCCTAAACAATTCTGGATGTGGAACATGGGATTAGATATGCTGTCAGAGTCTTCTCCCTATTGACCATTTGGACTTGCCTTCTGATTTTCATAGGGGGACAGAGTATTCTTCACTGCTATGTCCAATAATCTCTACAAGTTCAGTGTTGGCCAAGAGAACTTTCTGCACTGTTGGAAATGTTTTTTATTTGTGCTAATAACATAGCAGCCACTAGCCACACTGAGCACTTTTTAATGTGGCTAGTCTAACTGAGAAAGTGAATCTTTTTATTTTATTAAACTTTAATTTAAATCCACATAACCACTACTGTACTGGACAATGGGGCTCCTACTTTTAAAGTTCAGTTCTAGTAGTAATAATAATCCAGTCACTACCTAACTAAAAGTCAAAGAAATAGGTCATTTTCTCAAACACAGGCTAATTTCTAGACACACATGCAGATTGGACAGAGGCCTACATTGAAAACCTGTAGAAAAATAAGTTATACCTCTGAGAACCATCTTTCACTTCCTGAGGTCAAAAAAACCATAATGCCACCACATCAATCCCTCCAAACGCTCAATTACTGCCCAAATGCAGGATCTGGTAAAGTAAGCCAATTAGTCAACCATGAAACATGGGACAGAATTACATTCTCTGATGGTGGATTCAGTAATATGAAGGGAAAACAATTTTAAATGAAAGGTTACCCATGCCTACCACTTACTGTGAAAATTAGAAATCTGGACTAAATCCTCTAAGGCCCCAATCCATCTGTATTGTTCATCATAGGACATTCTTTAGATACATAGGGCTGTCGTAACACATTACACCAAGACCAACAAAATGGCCCCAACTGGGAAGCAGACATACTCTATGTAGCCTGCTGGCACTTAATGAACACTATTTGAAGATAGTCTTAGGGGTTTCACTACATGCTTATCAGGGCATTTCCAGTGATTTCAGCCAAGCTCACCTACATCAAACTATGTTATCACAAATCATTGATTCTTTTCAAAGTTAACAAGCAGTAAAAGGAGTTAACTTGGTGCCATTACGAGGTGATAGATAGCACTGCCATCAGTGCATGTAACCACTGTATTTTGTTCATTTCTTCCCTAGGCACAATATGAAAGAGACTGATGAAATTTTTTAACTTCTATTTCACAATTATTCTATACATGCAAAACATGGCTCAGAGAAATTCAATAACATATTGACCCAGTTGCCCAAAAAGCATTTTACACATATCTGTATCTCACAATAGGCAGTAGAGGAATTTGTTTCCCATCAATTTATAAGGACCAAATTTATGGGATGTTCAAAACAGAAATTTATGTATCATTTGGTATGACAATTTTAATTTAATCTACTAGAATTGTAATTCAAATAAAGTGTATGTTATCACTATTTGATTATTATGTATTATTTTCTACAATTAAATGTTATACATAGTGCCCAAATCAAGAGAATTCTGGGGTTTGTGGGGGGAGACACACTATTTGGTACTACTTACTAGAAAAGCTAACGGCACTAAAAACAAATCCTAAATTAAAATTACTGTGGCATGAGAAAACATTCAAGTTGGAATGTTACCTTTTTCCTACATAAACATTAGAATTAAAGTAGGCTAAAATTTTTCTCTTTACATTTCCCTTTACATTCTAAAAATTCTAATGGTCAGAGAATTTTTGTTAAATGTTATAAACAGAATTTTATTTGTGTTTCATTTGTTAAACAAATTATCTATTTAAAATAATGGACGCATGAAAAAACCATCTCAGTTCACTTGCAAAAGCTCAGTTCCCAATACACTCTCCCAGTCAGTATGAGGACTAGCCTACAGGGCTCTTCCATCAGCCCTAAGCAGTTCTACTTCTTGGTTTTATTTTTGTTGTTGTTTTGTTTTTTGGGTTTTTTTGTTTGTTTGTTTGTTTGTTTATTTGTTTTTGGTACTGGGGATTGAACTCAGCGGCACTAGACCACTGGGCCACATCCCCAGCCCTTTTTTGTATTTTATTAGAGACAGGGTCTCACTGAGTTGCTAAGTGCCTCACCATTGCTGAGGCTGGCTTTGAACTCGCGATTCTCCTGACTCAGCCTCCCAAAGTGCTGGGATTACAGGCGTGCGCCACCGCACCCGGCTTGTTTGTTTTTTAATATTTTTAAAGATTTTTTTTTAGTTGTAGATGAACACAATATCTTTTATTTATTTTTATGTGGTGCTGAGGATCAAACCCAGTGCCTCATACGTGCGAGGCAAGTGCTCTACCACTGAGCTACAGCCCCAGCCTCTACTTCTGTTTTAAGTAACTCAAAGAAGAACAACAATAACAAAACCCAACTATGGAATTAAAGGAGTAAGGAAGGGGGCAAATGTCCACCCTCCCTACCACTGAATGGCTAAGAACAAGTTAATGGCAAGGTTAAAAAGGAAGGCCATTCTACAAGGATAACAAGGACCATGGATTTAAGAAACAGAAATTAAGAAATCACTGGAGCCAGGCATGGTAGTGTATGCCTGTGATTTCAGGGACTTGGGAGGCTAAGGCAGGAGGATCACAAATTCAAGGCCAATCTCAACTTTAGCCCTAAGCAAATTAGTGATAACTTGCCTCAAAATAAAAAAGTGCTGGGGGTATAGCTCAGTGGTACTGCACCCCTGGATTTATTCCCCAGAAAAATAACGAAACAAACAAACAAAAACGATAACAAGCCACTGGAGGTAAAGAACCATTTTCTGTTTTTATTCTCTCCAGCAAAAATACATATATTTCAGGTTACTTCAGGCTGGCATCAAAATGGCCTATGGCCCAAGCCATTAAAGTGGATCAACTTCACTCTGCAAAACAATAAATCTGAGATAATTTTTCTGAGACCTCTTAAAACTCCACAAAGTCAAGAGGGACAAATCCAATGTACCTTCTATGATTTCTTCGGGAAGGCAATGGTGAAAAATTTGGAACCATTGTCTGTAGTTCAAGGACAATATATATTTATTATTGTAATAATAATATATATATTAGTATATATATTATTATATATATTATTATTATATATTATTTAAATATATATTTGTAAATATATATATATATATTATATATATATACATGTGAGGAAAGGAAAATACATGTGAGGAAAGGAAGACCTCAAATGAGGAGAGATTTCCTTAGCAATTTTTTCTATCAACTAGCATTTTCCTTCCAGCAAATCTACTACAAAATACAGCTAGCCATATGTGACCTACTATAACCTACCCTTTAACTGAGAAACATTTTTAAAGAATCTTAGTACATTCTTCTTCTTCTTCTTTTTCTATTGGTCACAAACATGAACAGTTATATAGGCCCTGTGGGTTGTTTAGACAGCCCATAACTGTTCATGTGGTATCCTTTCTATCCTCTGTAAATGTGCGAATAATAATACCTGATAAATGATTCTTCTCCAAGATTTGAACTGTATGGAAGAGACTTCTATAAAAAGAACTACGCATTATTTTACATTTTAGGAGAAAAATTAAAACATGAGTTGTGCTACACAAAGTTAGTATTTATCATGTAACACACCATTATCAATGACAATAACAACCACCATTACTTTTATTTTGTGCATACCACTATGTGTGGAAGTTATTGTTAGCTGTCCCCTAAGACCCTTTTCCTTATGTTTTATGTAAATATATCAGTTACTCAGTTAAGACTATATTTCCAAGTGTCCTTGCAGCTGGCTGTAGACAAATAACCAGGTATTGAACATTGCAAAGGGGTCAAGAAATGAGAGCATCTTTCACATCATGCCCTTAAAAGGAATATGCCCTCTCCTCCTTTCTTCTTCCTGTTGGCTGGGGCAGGACATGTGATGTTAGGGACAATGAACATGAATACAGAACCTAAGTTCACAACATCCTAGAATTGCCAAAGTAGCCACAGGTGCTTCTAGGCCAACTGTTAAGAGAGAAAGAAACACGTTTTTATCTCCATTAAACTACTGTTCCTTTGATCTCTGTCAAAGCAGACAAATATCCAGCCAGGTCCTTTACATTATCACTAAACCTCATATATAACAACCCTATTATGTGGCAGCCCTTATATAAGGATGAGGAAACTGTGGCCCAGAAAAGCTAAATATTCTGATCACCATCACAAAGGAAGCAAGTGGCCCAGCCAGAATTTGCTCCTGAGTTCCCCTAACCTCAGGTTTTAATCACACTGTTTCCCACATAATAGCGCTCTTCCAATGTATTCTATAACTTTTTATCAGGGCCACAAGTTTCTGAAAAACACAACTGTATCCTGAGGAAAGACTTTCAACTATATGGAACACACATATTCTGTCTGTCTCAACAATTAACCTTATAAGAAATCAAAGTATCCAAAAAAAAGACTGTCCCCTAAAATAGGACTGCAACTAATATGCCTAATATTTAACTTAAATTAATGTTAGGACAAACACTGACTTACCAAAAAAAAAAAAAAAAAAAAAAAAAAATCCCCTTCCTTCTTCAAGATGATCTGTATGGAGCTAACTGCCTACTGCTGGAGCTGCAAGACCTAGTGAACTTCACAGGAAGACCAATAGCCAGCTCATTCTGGAAGATTACCTTGAGCTCCTCAGTTTTACTAAGTTCTTCCTCTCCAATGTCTTAGGACCAAAATAACTTGGAATAGAATCCATTTCCCTGAAAGTACAATAGGAAAGGAAGGCAGAAAAGAGGGTATTTACTATGCCAGGTACTTAACATTTTAAAACTATAATATACATTATAAAGATGGGGTTATTCTCCTCATTCTATAGCAATATTAAGGCTTAAAGAGATCAAACTTCTCAACACAAAGCCAGTAAGAGGCAGAACAGTTGAAATGCTGTCCCTACTGCCATGGTATCATCACGATGCAGTTTTCAATCCCCATCAGAATCACCTTAAAGGTATGTTTCTTGAATGGGGTAGGGGTGGCCAAGACAATATTTACTGGCATTCTTAAATTTTGCTGAGGACACAAAAGGCCTAACGGTCTACAAGCTATATCCTGAAAACACTAATGAAAACTAACCACTGAGATTTTCAGCTTGTTCAGATCCTGGGGTCAGTTTTACTTTTTTGCTCTATAGAAGGATATTAGGGCTGCGGTTGTGGCTCAGTGGTAGAACGCTTGTCTAGCATGTATGAGGCACTGGGTTCAATTCTCAGCACCACATACAAATGAAAAAAATAAAGGTCCATTGACAACTAAAAAAGAATATTAAAGAGGAAGATAACCAATTCACATTCTTCCAAAATGGGGAGGGAGGGCTGGTTCCAGGCGCTCCCAAAAGGAAACTGAGAGCTCTGTCTTCACTGCCACAGCCAGTACTGCTAATCAACAGCAAGAGGTGACTACTATGTGCTAAACTGCCATGGTATAATCCCAAGTAATCCTCACAGCCACTGGATGCATTCCATGCTATTATTAACTTCATCCTATAGATGAGAAAACTGAGACTTAGAGAAGCAAATCACTTGCTAAAGGACACACAGCTAGCTCAGTTAAGTGTAAGCCATCCGACTTACAACAAAGAGAGCAGAACTTGACCCAGATCTGACATCATCCTTGCATTTCTTGTTTATGGAAATGCCAATTTGATTATTTAAGTTCTCCAGCTAACGAGACCCTACTTGGGAAAGAAAAAAGTCTGCCATACTTACTACCTTGAGAAGTGCCTTTTTAAGAAAAAAATTGACAACAGGAGAATACAGATTATCTTACCCATTCCTAACAGCCAAAAGTAAGTGGAGAAAAGAACAGCTTCAGACAGATGAGGGCACATAAGGTTTCTTTAAATTCTGATATTAGAGATCCTGTGAAATTTTAAGAACTCTAAGTGATGGATCCTCACTTTGAATGACAAGAGTTGGTAATATCTTTGTCTAATGCCTAGGACTATAAAAGTAGTTATATGTAAGGTGCAACAGTACAACATTAAAATATATATTGGCTATAATTTTTTTTAACATTATACTGAAATTTAATAGAAAAAATACTTTTTCTGTGATTTTTATATACAGACACTTTGGTCAACTACTTTTGAGCTACAATTACACATCTGAAGAAAAAGTCTTACAAAAACTAAGTTTATTTAACAGTAGTCATTTAGTATGCCACACACAAGCAGGCGCGCGCACGCGCACACACACACACAAATTTAGAGAATATGGTAGGTAAACCACATACACACAATACTATGCAGGTACCTAGATGTAAATTTATCTCTTGTTCCTGTCAAATTCCAAAAAAGCCTGACTTTTAGGAGCTCAAAATCCCTCCAACCACTGTCCTGTAGCTTATACATTAGTCTTCAGGGAATGTTTTTCTATTTTCTAAATAGATCATTTAATTTTTAAATAAAAACATTTTAAAAATAAATTCTAATACCACAGCTGCTGTTTTGGCAGTGAAACTGTCACACAGAGAGCCAGTGTTAAAAGATCAGATTAAGAGCCTTCAGTCCTGGCACCAAGTGACGCCTGCAGCCATGCAAGAGTGATTTTCCATGCCTCTGAAGAGACAGGAAATAGAATTCATCTTCCTCTAATAACCTGCCACCCCCACTCCCTCCAGATTACAGTCCATCTGGCCTCAGGGAAGAATTGTGGAGTTTGATGCTCACAGAATACCCTGAAAAGGAAACAAGGTGGGCAATGTTCAGACACAAAACATCAGAAAGGATCTGATTTGACAGGAGCAAAAAGATTTGTAGCCCACATAGTAAAAAATATACATACATCTAAAGGAACTAGAAAAAGAGCAAATTAAATACAAAGAAAAAAGAAGGAAAGTTATGCACAGAATTAAGATTTAGGAAACCCTGAAATAGGACATTACATATGAATTAAGATTTCAACCAAGAATTGTCAAAGCATTGGGGAAATAGTTAAATAAATGGTCAGAATATGACACCTTTTCTCCTAGCCTGGAGCAAAAGAAAAGGAGTTACCAGTATTTCCCTGTCCCTATGGTTTTCCTGTATAGGTACAACTTCCTTAGCCAATTAATTCCAGTCCAGTCTTGCTCAGCACCACTACCATTACACATTCCATTCCTACTGGGCCTGCTCACACAAACTCATGTAGGAAAAGAACTTATTGGCAAATCAGCTCTATCAACACCCCCAAGACCTCCTTCCATTTCTGAACGTAATCCACATATCCTGCAGAAATGCCATGGAAACAAAGCTGTATCAGTAATTATACATAAGGGTCAATACCTGCAGAGGCCCAGTATAAGACCACCATGGGGATAATTCTAACTTTTTCCCGCTGCCTTGGGGTATGAAATCCCATCCTGGTTACAGTTCTGTGGGTCACACATGCTTCCTATTTCTATCTTCATAAAGCTGAGCTGCTTAAAGAAATACATACTACTATGAATCAAGTAAAGAGAAGTAGGCTTTCCTAAAGAAACCCAAAATATGCTCCTTAACTACTCATACTCACTAACATGCCATTTAATCCAAACACAAATAAAAATAGGTAAACTGGGATATGACTGGTGGCAGTTTTGTGGTCACAGCTTTTTGTGATCCAGAAGATTCAGGAGGTTAGGTAAGGCTGTAAATATGTGTGCCCTTTTCCAATATATGCTCAATTAAGTATACTCATGGTTATGAAGTCTAACACAATTCAGACCAAATAAGAAGTCACACACAGCAATCCACATATTCACAACACACATGCATGCTCAATTACTGGCTGCATGCTAATGCTAACATTAGCACATGGCCACTGATAGGCAGGCAGATGAACAGCTTTTCTGAAAAGCAGTGACACAGCCCACTGACAGAACTGAAAAAGTGGAAGGAATGTGCCTCAATACCTTCTGAGCCCCAAACACAAAGCACTGTGGTGCAAGACATGCAGGTACTCTGTTAGTAGTTCTACCTCCTTATGGCTCATCTTACCCAAGCAAAGGGGAGGTTAAGTAATCCAGAAGTAAAAATCATCTCTTTCTAATACTCTCACCTAAACTTTATAACTACCAAAAGCAAGCAAGCGAAGACAGAAAGAGAAGGTAGGGGATGCCACCAGGAAGGGTCCAAGCTCTAGAAATGTACCTCTTCATTCCAACCTATGTGCATCTCTCAATAGTGTGCACTTCCCCTAATGGTGAGGAGCAAAACAAAACTAGTGAGCCACATGCCAGGCCTTGGCAATGTGTGAAGGCCCCTGTAAACAAAACCCAACTTTGATGAAGGTGGCACTCAGAGAAATGAGTCCACTGAGTCCACCTTGCATGTCTTTTCCCAAATACACAGATAATATAAAGACTTAAGTAAAAATAAAGAACTTTTTATAAATAGCTAGCCAAAAGTTACATTCATTTATTTACTATGTGAACCTTTCTGTCTGATATGTCTTGTACAGACTCTTAATATGCCAGTGACAGGAATGTAGAACAAGCTCTTGTCTTCCTGGCAATTTTTCAATCTTTCCTATTACATGCCATTATGATAAACAGGCATAATTTTGAGAAACACTACATCATATAATGACAGCAAAATATTTTAACAATTGAATTTTATTTAGCACATTAGAAAACATCACATTATATACACACATTTAAATTATATTCCACCGGATTTTAATTAGGTATAGAAGTTGGAATGAGAACACTGTATCTTAGAAATGTGAAATACAAATACTAAGAGACTGGCAAGGCCAGAGTCAGTTCCACAATGTCTTTTTGGAAGAATCACTAAAGTAGCAACTTCTAGTCCAGTGCCTAAAATCAACTACCTTACCTCTTGGGACAGGAAAGGAATGACTTGTGCACAGATAGCATTCAGCCTCTTGACAATCTCTGCCTGCAAAATAAAAAAAAATAAAAAAAAAAAAAAAGAGGATAGCAATAAAGAGAACAGTCAGCTGATTACCAATTCTCGAAATATTAACAGGATGATATTAAAACACACTTTATACTCTGGCTTGAGTATTTATTTCCTAAGGAAGAGGAAAACTATCTTGTCAGCAAGCCCATTAAAAGGAGGCAGTGAAAACAGTGCCACATTAATAGCATAATTTATTAACCAGCGTGTACCTTAAAAAGTTAATCTTCAAGCACCAGGGCAATATAAAAGGAAGTTTATTTTCATTAGTAGAAATCAGTTTTCAAAGACTTCATTCATGATCCTTGCCTATTCTGATGTTTTTCATAAAACTCTACGTCTTTAGTAAGAGTTTACACAATAAACATCTTTCCTACAACCCAATACTTTCCATTACTAATTCAATGGCTTGCTACATTTGTGGCCTTTACTTTTAAACACTAGCACTGGGATTGTATACTTAACCTTCCAACCTCCTGAAAGAAGAGTACCCAACCAACCAAGTAAGTTGATTAATTCAGATTCTTAGTTATAAATTGTTGAGGAATGAGATGCTTTCAACCATAGTAAAAGTTTCCAAATGTGTCCCATCAGGGTATTCAACGGGTAGAGGTTTAGAAACATGCTAAAATCTTAATACACTTAGTAGAAAGTAATCAGAGTCTATATGAGGAACAACCTTGGGAACCTTATCTTCTTACTGTCCATCTGCAAAAGTCCCAAGTATGTCAGAAATCAGAACTTATTCTATAACACTTTTTAGTAAATACAGAAACCTCATACCAACAGGATGTGACAGGAAGCTTAAAAAGCAGAAGAAAAATACCACCACTTCATGTTTTCTTTAAAAAGCTACTCAAATTTAAACAATGTTCATCTTAATTTGTACTTTAGGATGGTATGTTGTTTAATCTGTGATAAGCAAGCACATAAGTTTTTTTATATACATATGTACAAAATAGCTTATATTTTAATGATGGGGTGCAGAATATGAGAGGTAAGAAGCATTAAAAGGCAGAAAACGTTAACCAATTACTATTCCTGAGACATTCTTAAAATAAATTCCATCCAGGGTCAGTTCCTCATTTTATAAGAGGGCAAAAATACTTTTTTCTGCTAAGTCATTACCAGAATGACAGGGACACTATACTTGTGCAATCTAGGCTTCCTTCTTTCATCAGCAACCCTTTTGACTTTGCAGCTATGCAATCTTTTAAATGTCAACACCTTAAAAACTTTGCCAGCCAACAGAAAACACAAATTCACCATGAAGTTTCAAACCCAAGCTTTCCACTTTGGCCTGCATTCCTAACAGGATGGACAAAAACTCAACTCCAATACGCAGCAGTGAATAAGGACCCAACTGTGCTGACCTGATTTAATTTACTGCACTGGCCCCATGGAGCATTTAGCCATCCTTTAAGAATGTTTAAACCACCATGAAAAGATGCAATGGGAATCACCAAACCACTCTCCACCTGGACAAAAATACCACAATGGATATAGGGTAAAATTCTAGGGTGAGTTAAGAATACAGAGAAGCAGTGAGAAGGCTGAAAGCACTGCATCTCAAAGGCATTTGGCTGTTAAGCTTTTTGTAGGGAGATATGGAGGGGGAGAGAATAAAAGATAATGAGACACTTTGGGGCAGACCAAACTGATGATTCTAATGCTTAGAACCATCTGCCAAGCATATTTTCCTCATTATGTTGTTTACATAAATAAAATAGTCCCTTGCTAGGAGGGTTGAAAAATGTGTGGGCACACAAGAAAACTGAGTTCTTTAGTTTGCCTACATAACCTAGGCAATAAAATCTACTAAAGAAACTTACTCATTTGGCAAAATAAAGACCAAAAGGTATTTGGTCCCTTAAGTTTGGATCTAGGCTAGTTTAAGTCTGACCAACTATTTAAAGAAAAAAATCTATATTCTCTTAAAAACAAGTATATAAAGGAGAAAAGCCTTAATACTAATCATGTTAACATATATACAAAACAGAAAAAGGAGGGAACCTTTTCTTTAAAGGTCTCCTAGTATTTAAAAGACTTTCTTAATTTATTTAAGTTGTCATGCCAATGGATTTTCATAGGCTAATTGGCAGTGGGGGGTGGGGTGAGATGTGTGTGTGATTTCATAAAATTAAGCAGGTCATTCCTCACTTTGAAAGCTAAAGTTGCCTCGGAAACACTGCTGCTTGTATGGTCATCTAATTTTGCCTCTTTTGTCCCACAGGACCCAGCTTTAGGGGGTATCATTTATTTACAGGCCTTTCCACTGGGCTTCAGCGATCAGCCAATAATACTGTGGACACACACTTCTAATGGCCTATGTTTTGAAACTGAGTCTAATCTAATGGCATGGGGCCCAAACTCCTTTTCCAGCACAGCCATTAAAGGATGTAGGTTATTGCTGTTGTCACCATTGATATTTGTCATTGTAATGTAATTAGGGCCCTAAAATGATGCATTACAGCCCTTGGCACAGCTTCTATTAAAATCTTTTCTTCTGCTCACTGAACTGCGACCTGCTTTCTGATGAATAACAGACAGACAGCTTTAGGGTAAGGAGCAGATTCATCAAAGAAGTATTTTTCAGCTTTGGGGAATGAGAAGTTTAAAAAAAAAAAAAAAAAAAAAAGCAACCAAGGAGAAAAAGCACTATGGGAGGAAAAGCCACAACACATATTTGAATTTCATCTGACCACTTGAAATTCTGATTGCATCTGATGAATCTTGCTTAGACAATACATTCCCAGTCTTTGAATCACATGGTTAATCAGGGCTCTAATCTGCTATCCATCAGCCTATGCCAGCTCTGTAGCTTCCAATCAAATTTATAGGTGATGTGGGTCATGCATCCCTGAGCAAGTATATTCACAGATAGCCCATTTACTCAGGAAGAGATTCTGACATAACTGCTATTGGGGTTACTAAATGTTATGATGGTATTCCATGCTTTATGGACACTACTAAACAAACTGCCTTTAGATGCTCATGATAGTCCAAAATAGCATTAATGATCCCAATGAAAGGATAATTGTTTATATTCAAGTATAAACAAAACATTTTGGCAGTCACACTTTGTCAAATACATTCCCAATTTTTGACACTGCCATTTTGTCCTCCCCTATCTACAGATATATTCATTGGAAAAAAAAAAAGTGACATACGTTTTCTACCCTCAACTCACTACCATTCTATCTCCTCTTTCTACTTAGCTACCTTTACATCACACTCCAATTAAAAAAATATAAAAATAATGACATCCTTATTTTAAAAGAAACAAAAAAACTCAGTTGGGACAAAATATCTTAGGAAAAGTTAATAACAAAAAAAAAAAAAGCATTTTATGAAAATCCTTTGGCCATGTACTAAATACCTGGCACATGAATGCCAACAGGCTAACTCAAAAGTGGAGACAAGACAGTGAAACAGCAGCATGACCAGTCAGTAATGAACTGAGAAAACAACAAGAAGAATCTTTCATTCTTCTTTATTCACACTCTAACACTCAGGAATCATTGAAAATTTTATGTACTACCTTACATCATAAAAAAAGTAATCTCATGCACCAAAAAGAATGCTGCTCAACAGATTAAAAAGTAACAAAGAGTAAGGCACACAATATCACACATATATTTCCCTTATAAATTACACTAGTTATTTAAGACAAAAAACTAGTCAAGACTATACTTGAATTCAATTAGAATCCCTCAAATAGACCTGATATAATAAAAACCTAATTTTTCTTTAGACTATTTCTGCCTATATCTGTTCCTTCTAAAAACACCCTATTTAAGTAACATAATAAACTTAAAAAAAAAGTATGATACAATTTTAGCAATCAAAGGAACATATCCAAAAAATTATGGTGGTGCACACCTATACTCCAGTGACTTGGGAGGTTGAGACTAGACAATTGCAAGTTCGAAGTCAACCTTGGCAACTTAAGGTGACCCTGTCCAAAAATAAAAAGAGCTAGGAATGTAGCTCAGTGATAACGCACCTCTGAGTTCAATCCCCAGTATCACAAAAAAATAATATTAAAAAACAAAAGCAAACAAAAAAACACCAAAAATCTGTTTTAAAAAAATGTTTTACAAAGTTTTTACACTCTCATTGAAACAGGAAGGACATTTTTAAATATATACAGTTGAAATAAAACCGTAACAAAGTATTATATTAGGAAACCATTTCAGCAGTTAGCTGAAAAAAAAAAAAAAAAAACAAAAAGCAATTACAATTTAAGGAAAACACTCTTGAAGAATAACATTGCACCGTTAATTTATATTCTATAGTAGTTTCTTTGCCAAAAAATTTTTAAAAGATAAATCTTTTTATTAAATGTTTATCAAAAATATACACTTGCCCATTATATATAATCACTTAAAAAATAAAATTCCTACTTACCCTGCCTGAAAAATCCTCTTTGGAATAAGCACAAATAAATTTTGCAACCTTCTCCCATACTTCACCACTAAAGAACTATAATATTTTTAAGATTTATTTCACCAGAGAAATAAATTATCTTGATTTATTCCAATCTTTCTGAAGAGCCTACGCATCTTCTAAAATTAATCTTGCCTAATCCTAGATTATTAATCAGAATACTATTAAGTTCTTTCTTTCTTAAAAAAATGTCCAAGACTAGACATAGGAAAAATATTAAAGTAGTAATATTACTCTAAACTGATGCTATGGCCTGGATAAGTGTTCCCCAAAGGCACATGTGTTAAAGGCTTGGTCACCAACCTGTGGAGCTGTTCAGAAGTGGTGGAACCTTTAGGAGGTGGGGCCTAGAGGCCACTAGAGGTTAGGTCATTGGAGACATGCCCTTGAAAGGGATAAGGGGATATTAGGACCCTGAACTTTCTTTCCTTTCTTTCTTTTTTTTTTTTTTTTTTTTTTTTTTTTTTTAACTTCCTAGACATCATAAGTGAGCAGCAGTTTTATTCCACCATGTGATTCCCACCATGATGTATTGCTTTGAACAGGCCCCAAACCCACAGGGCCAATCCTGTACTAAAACCTCCAACACTCTGAGCCAAAATCAAGCTTTCCTCTTTTAAGTTAATTATCTCAGGTATTTTGTAATGGCAACAGCAAGCTAACACAACTGACAACTCCATATTTATCTTGTCATCAAAATTCAACTTTATAAAACAAATTTTATGCATTAAAAAGAAAAAAATCATGGGCTGGGATTGTGGCTCAGCGGTAGAGTGCTCGCCTAGCACGTGAGCGGCCCGGGTTCGTTCCTCAGCACCATGTACAAATAAACGCATCTTGTACAACTAAGGCAAATAAATAAATATTTTTTTTTAAAAATCAGTCTAGCCTGAGAGATTTAGACCAACAGTATTGTCAGCAATACTAGCAAGTTGGTAAACCAAATGTCAAGTTTTAATTTAGTTCAAGTGCTTATTTTGTGTAATATATTTAATACTGCATAATAAAATGAAGTGATATAATCATAAGGACCAATTTAACAACAGGACATCTATCAGTTTCCTAAAAGACTGGTTAAATCTACTGAAACTTTTTTGCAAAGTATTAAAGCTTCGCCCCCCTCCCCCCCCAAACTCTGCCTGTCCCACTCCCTCCAATGAGAAAGAATATCATCTGTGGAGTGCTCAATTAGTATTGTCCTAATAATAAGAAAATACCAATTTTTTTTTTTAACTTCTCCCAGTGAGATTAACTAAAACAATGATTCTACTGAGGGTAATACCAGCAGTATCAACAAGGTTTGTGTTTTGAATTCTTAATTATATTATTTTACTTATGTTAACTATGCTAAAGTACCCAGTGTCCAAATCAATTAACTGAATATACAGAAGTACCCTGTTTGTCCTAACAAGATATATGATAATACTACTTGTGATGCTCATATAGGAATATGCAAGGCAATGTCCTTCAAAGAAGTGTCCCAACATACTTACATTTTGTGAAATTATTCCAAACTATCCCAAAAGATGGAGGTATTTTGTGGATGGATATCTACAAATGGCTAAAAAAAGGGTGTCCCTTCCTTTTACCAGGTGAGCTTTTTAGAAAGTATTTCTTTAAGGGAAATCCAAAATAGTGCCTACATACATCTGGGCTCTGATTATTGTGTTTTAATATTTATTCCAATGTGAAAAGTGATGAAGAAAATCATAAATTATCAATGTTGAGAAAGCTGTCAAGCATGCATAATTACTCAGACAAGAGCAAGTCAATTCAGTTCTCCAGTCTGAAAAAAGACATTGTAACTCATCTTATGGTGGTTTACTCCACTCCACCAAAAAGGAGAGGCAGAAAAAATGGAAAAAAAGGATGAGAGGGAAAAATGGGATGTTAGCCTAAGTAGAAAGAAAATTACTTTGCTGGTAAATTTAACTTTGGCCTTCACAAAACATGGTGGAACTAGTCAGAGAACCTGATTACTCATAAGATACCCAAGTTCTGCAAATGCTTCTTTCCTCAGCACTCCTTTGCCCATGTATCACAGGAAGCCAAGACAGCCACTTTGTTTTGTCTCCTCTCTCCTGAGCCCTGAACTGCTCCCACTCTTCCCAGCTCACATGCGCCATCTTTCTCTCTGTCTCTCCCCCTCTCCCTGGTTCCTCCCCCCTCTTTAAATGTACAGGTATCTTTGAATGTTCATTTACAATTAAGTATTTTCATATTTAGCCACAGTAAAGGGGACATATTCTCCTTGTGTCCACAGTAGATGGAGATCATCTTGGTTTTTCCCAACATGATACATGTGATCAAAATGATGTGAAAAATGTCAAGATGGAGAACCTGGGATATAGGAATACACTAAAACAAACTAAAGCTGGACACAGTGGCACATGCCTATAATTCCAAGCTACTTGAGAGGCTAAGGCAAAAAGATCACAAGTTCGAAGCCAGCCTCAGCAACTTAGGTAGACCCTGTTTCAAAAAATAAAAAAGGGCTGGGGATGCAAGTGCCAGCCCCTGGATTCCATCACCAGTACCACCCAAAACAAATGAAACAAACAAACATAAAAACACAGACTGATGGATCTTAACAAGTTCTCATAAAGAATACCTGTATAACCAGGGAAGCAACAAGACACCTTTTATCTCCATTTTCCGATCACTTTGATTCTTTTCTCATTAGGAGTAGGCCACAGTTCTTTTCAAACCTAATGAAGGATCTCAGTTCAAACTCCTTCCTAAAATTACTTATATACTGAATTACTGAGCACCTGAATCATTGGAATTCAGTGTATTTGATATAAAGTACACAGAGAGAGCATTTTATATGCAGAGTTCAGAATAAATCTCTAGAATGGGACCTACAGTGAACCAATCTGATGATTATAACAGCCCAAGGAAAGGCCCTAGTCATGCTATAGCATCATTAGGGTCACAGAAAGTTAAAAGAGCAGTTCCACTAATTCAAGGGATAGTGGTATCAGGAACTATACCCACTACAGTATGTGCAGACCCAGCTCATACTTACTAACTCAGTTCAAAACCTGGAACATGAGAGCCAGGCTTGGGCAGCCATGGACAGCTGCAGTATGAGAACACCTTTAGAGAGCAAGCCAGGAATTGCTACAGTAACCACTTGTTGCTTCATCCCCAGGCAGCAGGTAACCTGATTCAACATCCCACATATGTAACTCCTGATACACAAACTACCTCCTTACTGTCCCTGACAAACCTATTTGAATACTCTCACTATTCGACAGTTTTGTAACTGGGAAGTTTTACTAAGAGCAAACTAATTCCTTTCTGTTGTGTGTTGTTGTTGTTGATGATGATGATGGGATGCTATATCTCACATAAAAGTGGGCATTCACTAACTGAATCCTCATCCAATCCTAATTCTTTCGTGGCTCACAAAATGTGATTCACATACACTGTAGAAAGCTACCTGGGCCAGGCTAAGAAATTAAACACAAAAAAGAAATCTGGTACCACACAACGAGAGCTCTTTATGGTCAGAAAAAAATAGCATTTTCTCTGTAATCAGGCTTCTTCTACTTTCGCTTCATTTCTTCTTTTTTTTAATACTCTACTAGGCAAGTTGAGAAAATTAAAGGTAAAGGAAACTACTGTTACCTACTTGTGCTCCTGTTTTCTTAGTTACTTTTAGAATATATAATTGTCCTTCAGTAGCCATAGGAATTAGTCCCAAGCAGATATCAAAATCTGAATATGCTCAAATCCCTCATATAAAATGGTACACTATGCATAGAACCTATACACATCCTCCCAAATACTTCAACTCATCTCTAGATTACTTATAATACTTAATACAAAGTACATGCAATATAAGTATATTGTATTCTTTAAAAAATAATGACAAGAAAAGAGTCTGTACGTGTTCAGTACAAACATGATATTTTTCCATATATTTTCAATCCATGATTAAATTCACAGATGTAGAAAGCATGGATACAGAGAGCAACAACTGTACTTCAAGCTGCCTTTAAGCCGGGCGCGGTGGCGCACGCCTGTAATCCCAGCACTTTGGGAGGCTGAGACAGGAGGATCACGAGTTCAAAGCCGGCCTCAGCAATGGCGAGGCACTTAGCAACTCAGTGAGACCCTGTTTCTAAATAAAATACAAAAAAAAAAAAAAAAAAAAGGGCTGGGGATGTGGCCCAGTGGTCAAGTGCCCCTCAGTTCAATCCCCGGTACCACACACAAAAAAAAAAAAAAGCTGCCTTTAAATTATGTAAGCAAATATCTTTAAGATATTTAAACACATGTACCTCAAAAAAAAAAAAAAAAAAAAAAGCCACAAATGTATTATTGCCTTTTTGTCCACCCAGTAAATATTTATTAAGTGCTATTAGACTATTAGGACTCTTAATTGCTAAATGAAGACAAAGGAGTGAAATGCATAAGACATGTTAATTCCTACTGTAGTGGAGTTCATTCCCATCATAAGGACACGGAGACAGAAGCAAGTATACAAATATATGAAGAGGAATTTCAGAAGTGCTACAAATAAGATAAAATAGGGGTCTCAGAGAGAACTTTGGGGGAAGAGGACAGTCTGGTTTGGATGGCATGATCAGGGAAGGAAAAATAAAGTGACTTAAAACTAGAGATGTGGCTGAAAACATCATCTCCCAGAGCATGTTCTATACTACATTTTGTAGATATTATTAACAAGTATTATATATATAAAGAACTCTCTGATTGGATGGCCTTACTTTGCCTCAGCAAAGTTAAACAGCTTTGTTTCCTGTTGGACATCTCAAAGGCTTTCATTTGATAATGTTAGTTCTACATCTTGGGGGAAAAGCACATCAAAAGCAATACTACTCAAATTTCCTTGACTATGGAACACTTTCTCCTAAAAGCTCTCAAAGGAAATAATATTCTGTAGGAAACAGGGCTGGTCAGTGGTTTCCAGCCATGGCTTTACATCACCATTACCAGCAGACCTTTCACAAACAGATACTAGACCTCACCCCACACCCATTAACTCACAATCTCCAGGGTGGGACCCAGGCTTCAGTATTTCATTTTAAAGCTCCCCAGGTAATTCTAATGTGCAGGCAGGATTGAAAGCCATTAAGATAGAACACAGGATGTACACAACAAAAAACAGTGGAAAATAAGGACAGGAAAAGGTCTACTGGGGGTCAGACTGTGAAAGGTCCTGAATGTCACACTAAGGAGCTTATCCTTTATTTGGAAGGCAGCAAGAACCTTATCCAGGACAATTTCTAGGAAAGCTGTGACAACACTAAATGAGGAAAGATAATTCAGTGCACTCTGCCCTCTACCCTCCTTCTTGCCACTAATTATATTTAAATGGCTGTGAAAGAAAAAAGATTTATAACCACAAAACATACCACAAGAGGAAGACAAAAGAATGAAAGCTAACTTCAAATAGGAGCAAAGTGAATTCCCAAAGCACCCCAGTTTTAGGAAATTCAACAAAGTATTTTCAAGCACTGGCTCCTACTCTAAGCTAGAAACTATGGCAGAAAGAGTAGTGAATGCAGGATGGATCTGAAAACTTGAGGTATGTGTTTTATTATTTTATTGGTAGCAGGAATTGAATCCAAAATCTCTGATCACATCCTCAGCTTTTTTTCACATTTTATTTTGAGACAGGGTCTCAGTATGTCCTTAGGGCCTTGCTGAAGTTGGTTTCAAACTTGCAATCCTGCCTCAGCCTATGCAGTCACTGGGATTACAGTCATGCGCCACGGGCACCTGGCCACTTTGAGGTGCTTATAATCCAAAACAGGAAAAGACCAAACAGAAATAAACACAACAACATATGCTATGTGTAAAATGACACAGAGAAGTCCTAGAAGGGGAGAAATCCCTTTTGGTTTTGGTGGAAGTAATTTGGGAATCATATTAATTATTCAATTTTCAATAACTGTGTACTACTCTGCCTGGTACTATTATGTCCTAGTCTGAAAGCAAATGGGGATAGGATTTATAAAATGATGAAGAAACATAAAACAGAAGATATTTTAAATTATTAACATAGGACTATTTTCCTGAATAAATGAGGGTGAAAGGATTCTGAGACACAAAACGTGAGAAGGAAAAAGAAAGACCATTTCAAAAAAAGTCAGCCTGCTGTACCAGAAATTCAGAGAACAGGAAAAATGAAAGAGGAAAGGGGCAGTGGCAGCATGAGACTCGAGAAGTAGCTCCAGAAAGCCTAGTGGACTCAGGTTTATCTCCAGCTGGCTTAGACCAGTTAGGAGATTACTACATTACTCACAATGAGAGTCATTTTAAATATGGTGACAAAGAATTGGATCATGATCATGATATCCATCCTAAAATTCATGAAGAACTTGCAATGTGCCAGATACTTCACTTAATGCTCAAAGCAATTTTAAGAGGATTACTCTTGTCCCCATTTTATAGATAAGGCCTAAGAAGAAAAAGTGTTATGAAGTCACCATGAGGACATAGATAGCTAGAGAGAAGTAAACTCATGCAGGAATAATGGGGAACAAATTCCAGAAGACCTGACGATTGGCTGGGTGTAGCTAATGAAGGCAAAAGAAAGGCAATATTACATGCATCCCCCTGCACGTTTCCTAACTTGAAAAACTGGGTGGATGGATGGAGCTGGCATTTCCTCAGACAGGATCACCGGACCTCAAGAAGTCTTGCAGGGGAGGATATAATTTTGGAATCTGTTGAATTTAAGTACCTATGAGACATTCAAGAGAAAATAACATAGAATAGTCTCAGAGGAGAGGTCTGGGTTATTTTTTTTAAAAAAGTGATTAATCTACTTATTGAGTAGATGAGATCACCTAAATAATAAAAGGGTTTATTTAGATCACCTAAATAAATGGATGTAGAGTGCAGATCCATGCCCTGGCAGGATTATCAGGTACGGAGAAAGGTCCCTAAAAATGACCCTATAGGAAAAGAGAGACAGAGAAGGCAAAGGCTGTGGACAAGAGACAGATACAGGGACAACACAGACTCTAACATAAGGATCAAATGGACAGTAATGGTGACCATAGTGACAGCAAAGGAGATACACGGAACAGGAAGGACCAGCAGCATGTGGTGGCTTCACTAGATTTGGATAACTGAAAGAGTAAGAAATTCTTGATTCCTGAATGTGAAGCCTAGATATGGCATGACCTACCATGCATTAAAATACTAAATCACACCGGGCACAGTGGCGCACGCCTGTAATCCCAGCACTTGGGAGGCTGAGGCAGAAGAATCACGAGTTCAAAGCCAGCCTCAGCAATGATGAGGCACTTAGCAGCTCAGTAAGACCCTGTCTCTAATTAAAAAAAAAAAAAAAAAAAAAAAGGGCTGGGGATGTGGCCCAGTGGTCAAGTGCCCCTAAGTTCAATCCCCAGTATAAATAAATAAATAAAATTCTAAGTCATAGGCTTATTTATGGGCAAGGTTTGTTATAGGGAACATTTATTGAAAAGCATGAGAAGAATTCAGACTCAAGTGACAAACATTCTAAAAAACACATGTATTATGAATGATCCAACTGTGGGGTCCCAAATCCTAGAGTGACTGTCTAATTTCTAATCTAGTCGAACAAAGACCTTAAGCAACTCCTCCCCCAAATGATTCCAAACTCCATTTCTACAACCATGAAACAGAAATAGCCCCAGATCTAGTTAGCAGAAATATTTATGAGGGAAGACATATGAATAAAATCCCTTAAGGTAAGCAGTTCTGTTTTAAGACAGAACAGAGATTAGATAGTGCTACAAATTGAGTGACTGTATTGTTAGGTATCGATTCAAGCTTAGGGCTTTTTCTATCTTTCAATTAAGAAAGCATCCCTCACTGATTTATACAACAGAAGGGCTGCAGGGTCCAAGAGGTGGCTGGAGACAGATCTAACGAGCAAAGGGATACTAGACTCAATGGTACAGTAACAAAGGGCAGTGCCTCTTCATCTGCTGGAAGGAGTGAGGTCACAGGCTCAGCCCCAGAAATTTGCTGTTTCTCTACTTTCTTGCACTATGACCCAGAAAAGACATTCTTGGTATTTATGTTTTGCTACTAGCAAAGATCTCTCTTCCTCTTTTCTTGGTAAACAGATACTTGCTCTGGACTCAGTAAAATTTATATACAGTAGTAAAGGGTTAAAGAATATCAGCAGGCTGAGGGAAAGAGGAAATTCAAGCTTAATTTTTAAGCTTCTCTGACTATATATAATATGGTCCCACGACTACAGAATAAAAGTTCCATGAGTCTTACTCAAATATATTCTTCCCATTCAGCAGATGGTAAAAAAATGAAAGACAAAAATTCTCAGAGAGAAGAATTTAGAATTGCTTTAAGAACTTAAATGGATTTTACATTAACCAAAGTATCAACTGCAGTGCTTTTCTTTTAGCTTCCAACCTGTGAATCCCTATCAACTGCCTTAAGTATGTTGCAGCATGTCCATATCACCTTCACTTTGGTTTTACTCTACCTTGCTTTTTAAATTATTATTATTTTTTTTAAGTTACACTATATTTTATAAACTTCCATCTATTCCTGAGTTATAAGTAATCCTAATAAATTTTTGGATTGATTACAAGTTTTAAAGTAGTGCTACAGAAAATTGCCAGTCCCAAACTGTTACCAATCAGCAAGAAGAAAATGGTCTTCTTCCAGGACATAAATCAACAACTGTTAGGTTTGGCTAGGTAGGTTTTCTAAATTTTGTTTTGTAAAGGACATTGTCCATCAAGGATGTAATGTATTTGTTTATATTATGGTACAAGCTCCTATCTCATTGCCATTCCTAAGAAATAGTTAGTTCACAGAGATGAACCAGTCCACCAACCACATTCTGAGTACAGTACAACTCTCCAAAGCAGCACTCCTAAATCTCAAATCTATGATTTCTTATTACCTTAGACTCTAGGTGATAGGTATGTTCCCTCCAGGAAACAAAAATTCTTCAACACAACCCTATTAAAAGGGCATTCCTTAGTCTCCTCCCTGGCTAATTTAGAAAAGTTAAATAGTTATAAAAACTATCTATAAAGTGAGTGAATGAAAGCCTCGATTTAATTCTTCAGATAATCCCATTTCAGGTTCCCACTAGGTCAGCACCATCTACTAGTCTGAAGGGCTGTGCTGCAGCAAACAAAAATAAAGGGCCACAAACTATAAATCATATTTTCTTACTTCTAAAAACCAAGAAATGATAGGGTTAGAGAATGACATGGCAAAAGTAATGTCTGAGCTTCTTTAACAACATAATATACTTCTAAAGTGGGAATTTTTATGGTACTGAAGACATAGACAAACCCACACAGTCATCTGATTCTTGACAAAGGTGCCAAAAACATACATTGGAGAAAAGACAGCCTTTAAAGAAATGGTGCTGGTACAACCGTTTATCCATATGTAAGTAAAAGAATGAAACCATTCTCTCCCACCCTGCACAAAAACCAAAAAATGATAGGGTTAGAGAATGACATGGCAAAAGTAATGTCTGAGCTTCTTTAACAACATAATATACTTCTAAAGTGGGAATTTTTATGGTACTGAAGACATAGACAAACCCACACAGTCATCTGATTCTTGACAAAGGTGCCAAAAACATACATTGGAGAAAAGACAGCCTTTAAAGAAATGGTGCTGGTACAACCGTTTATCCATATGTAAGTAAAAGAATGAAACCATTCTCTCCCACCCTGCACAAAAACCAACTCAAACTGGATGAAACACCTCAGAATTAGACCAGAAACCATGTATGTCCTAAAAGAAAACATAGGGGCAACACTCCAGCTCTCAGGCACAGACAGACAACAACTTTCTCAATAGGACCCCTACAGCTCAGGAAATAATGCAAAGAGTTAATAATGAGACAGCATCAAATTAAAAAGCTTCTGCACAGCCAGGCACAGTGGCACATGCCTGTAATCCCAGCGGCTTGGGAGGCTGAGGAAGGAGGATTGCGAGTTCAAAGCCAGTCTCAGAACAGCGAGGTACTAAGCAATTCAGTGAGACCATGTCTCTAAATAAAATACAAAAAAGGAGTGGGGATGTGGCTCAGTAGTCGAGTGCCCCTCAGTTCAATCCCTGGAAACACCCCTCCCCCCCATAAAAAGCTTCTGCACCTCAAAGGAAACAATTAGGAATATGAAGAGAGAAACCACAGAATACGAGAAAATCTTTGCTAGCTACTCTTCTACAGAGGATTAATATCCAGAATATATAAACCAGGTGCAGTGGTGTATGCCTGTAATCCCAGCAGCTTGGGAGTATGAGGCAGGAAAATTGCAAGTTGGCCAGCCTCAGGAACTTAGCAAGGCCCTAAGTGAAATACAAATAAAAAGGGTTGTGGCTGAGTGGTGAAGTGTCCCTGGGTTCAATCCCTAGTTTAAAAAAAAATCCAGAACATATAGAAAGCTTAAAAAACTTTTCACCAAAAAAATCAAATAGCCCAATTAACAATAGGAAAATGAAATAAACAAACTTACAAAAACAAATACAAATGGCTAACAAATGCATGAAAAAATGTTCAACATCATTAGCAATTAGGGAAACAAATCAAAACTACACTGAGATTTCATCTCATACCAGTTACAATGGTAGTCATCAAAATATAAATAATAAAAAATCCTGGAGAGGATGTGGAGAAAATGGCACACTTTTACACTGTTGGTAGGAACGTAAATTAGTACAATTGCTATGGAAATCAGTTATGGAGGCTCCTCAAAAGACTAGGTGAGGGCCAGGCATGGTGGTACACACCTATAATCCCAGGGCTCAGGAGGCTGAGGCAGGAGGATGGCAAGTTCAAAGCCAGCCTCAGCAAAAGCAAGGGGCTCAGTGACTCAGTGAGACCCTGTCTCTAAATAAAATACAAAATAGATCTGGGGATGTGGCTCAGTGGTTGAGTGCCCCTGAGTTCAATCACTGGTAACCCTCCTCCCCAGAAAAAGAAAATAGTAGGCAAGGAAACACCATATGATCCGGCTATTCTACTCCTTGGTATTTATCTTGAAAAATTAAGGATAAATACTTACCACAGTGATTCATGCATACCCTTGTTTATAACAGCCCAACTTATGACAGCCAAGCTATGGAACTAGCCTAGGTGTCCAACAATGGATGAATGGATAAAGAAAATGTGGCATATAGCTGGGCATAGCTGACACCTACCTGTAATGCCAATGGTTCTGAAGGCTGAAGCAAGAGGATCACAAGTTCAAAGCCAGCCTCAGCAATTTAGTGAGGACCTGAGCAACTTAATGAAGCCCTATCTCAAAATAAAAATGGGCTGGGGATGTGGCTTTTAGTGGTCAAACACCCCTAGGTTCAATCCCTGTTACCATTAAAAAAAAATGATATGTACACAGTGCAATTTTATTCGGCAATAAAAAAAATGAAATTATGGCATTTGCAGGAAAATAAATGGAACTAAAGATCATTATGTTGAGTGAAATAAAAGTCAAACTCAGAAATACAGGTCTTTATGTTTTCTCTTTTATATGGAAGCTAGAAAGGAAAAAGGAAAACAAAGGTGGGGGTGGATCTCCTAAAAAAATCAAAGGAAGATCAGTAGAGGAAAGGAACAAAAGGGTGGAAGGGATAAGGGGGAAGTACTGGGGAGTAATATTGGCCAAATTATATTATTATACTGTATACATGTACACACATGTAAAAACAAATCTCATCAATATGTGAACTATAATGCACCAATAAATAATGTGGAATAGTAAATTGAAGTTTTGCTTTAACTTGTGTTTAATAAATTTCCACAAAATTTGTATATACATTAAAGTTTCAGAAAAAACTGCTCAAGTTCACTAGTCCTCAACCCTGCTGTGCATCAGAATCACTCTGAAGCTTTTAGAAAAATTCCAATGCCCAAGTCCCAGGTTATGGGGCCCTGGAACCATCATTTTACAAAAGTATTAATCTAGTCCTACCCATGCTGCTTTTACAGCTAAGGAAATGAGACTCAGAAAAGTTAAATAATTTTCCAAGAACACAAGAAGTTACTGATTGAATTAGGATTGGCTACTAAAAAATATTTAGGATTGTGTTATCCATAAAGGACTGAAGAACCATGGTTACCAAAACATCAGAAACAATTTAAAAGTCTATGTTTTCATCTTATGGTTTACTTTTTTGGTTATTTAAGAAGAAATTAAAACGTGGTATTTATGTATTATTCCTTTTAATCTTCACCAGTACTTTTTTTGATGAGGGGGGCATTATCTCCACCAGCCACAGCATTCATAATGGAGACAGAGTGAAGCCTCTGCCTTTGGCCTTTGCCCAATCAACATTTAGGATAGAGTGGCAGGACCATGGGTGATTCTTTTTCTTTTCCTTTCTAAAATTTGCTTAGTGATTAAAAAGAAGAAAAAGTACTTAAAAAAAAAAAAAAAAAAAAAAACACACCTTTAAAGCACCCAATCTAACTTAAACTGTCTGAAGTCCAAAAACAAAGACAATTGTTCTGTCATTATTGTAATAGTTTTCAAATGCACAGAACTCATAATTAGTTCCCAGGGAAGGATACTTTTGCCACACATTCTGATCCTTTTGCTTGTTGATGATTATGTCATTACATTCAAATCACCCATAAATTAGCACTAGATACATGAGGGTATTGGTTGAAGGTGTGGGTAGAATGAAGGAAATTAAAAGCTGTGGTCAGACTTAAAAAAAAGAAAAAAAAAAAAAAAACCTATAAAGCAACGTATGTTTCTTACAGTTGAAACAGACTGCATGACAGACAGTGAAACCACATTTCTGCATTTTTTTTTTTTTCTTTTTTGGACAGGATTTGTGGCTTTATGCCACCAAACAATATTTTGGTTTACCAAAATGTACTCTATGGCCTTTTTAATTTCGTGTTTACTTAACTTTCCTTACTATCACTGCTGTTCTCACTCAGCTAGAGCAGCTTAAGACAAGTATCTAAAAGGATGAAGTTTTAATATACAGGGTATGCCTCACATTAGGGGGGGGAAGGGAAGAAAATCAGCCATACACAAATAATTCACGCTGACTAAAGCATCTATTGTAATTTTGGTGTTTAGCTCATCAGGGACATAATGAGCGAGAGGAATAATGATTTCTTTTGAAACACAGTAGTGTCTCAAGACAATTATAGACTCAGCCTCATGTTTACTTGAAATTTCTTAACACTAACCTATCTAGAGTTGTTGGCCAAATCAAAAACAGGAGAAAGAAAGGAATGACTGAAGCACAGTTTCACTGGGTGATGAATAATTTAGAGGATTCTGTCCCTATTTTTAATTGTAAAAATCCTATAAAGAGCAAAAAAGTACAAACTCAAGTCATTTACAAACTCCATTAACTCAATATAAAGGTAATGATGGTTATCAGCAAAATGATTCACAGAAACTCATACACTCACAAAACAATCAATGTCTTCCTTAAACCAACAGTTCCTACAACCACTGCCCACAAAGGACTTCCTGCAAAAGTCCGTTATGCTCTGGGTACAGAATATAAGCACAGAGGTTATATTGAAAAGAAACCTTAAGATTCTTACCAAGAGCATAGATTTTATAAAAGACATGAAAAGGAGGCCATGATATGAAGGTCAAAGGAGCAACAAATTCATTCATTCCTTCTTCTTCCTTCTTTCACTCCTTCTTCCATAGGCACAGCACCCTGTCATAACTGAAACCAAGTTCTTCTCATCCTCGCTAGTCTGGCTTCAGAGTACACGTTCTGAACCATTGGCAATTCCTACATCATGATCATTTTAATATGTTATGTGTTTGTTTTTTTAAATATATCTAGAGAGTCTGGTGATATGCTCTGTACACAATGATCTTAAATGTTACAAATAATAGATGGTCTCACTTGGATGTTTTTATTTTATTTTGGTAAATAAGTGCTGTAGATTAGTAGATCCATCAGTTCACATTTTACCACAGATTCTACTAGTCTTTGTCTGATGCTACAGGCCTGAAGACGTGGCTGTAACTTCAACAAACAGATAATCAGATCCCTTCCTCAAAGGGTTATAAACTAAAAGAATCAATATATCTAAAGTATTCCATGTTATCACCTGGTACCTGCTAGCCACTCAATAAATCTTTTTTTTTTTTTTTTTTTTTTTTTGTGGTACCGGGATTGAACTCAGGGGCACTTGACCACTGGGTCACATCCCCAGACCTTTTTGTATTTTATTTAGAGACAGGGTCTCACTGAGTTGCTAAGTGCTTCCCCATTGCTGAGGCTGGCTTTGAACTCGCGATCCTCCTGCCTCAGCCTCCCAAAGTGCTGGGATTACAGGCGTGCGCCACCGCGCCCGGCTACATCAATAAATCTTAACAGTTATTAATACCACTAATATTAACCCAAGATATACACATGGAAAATCTGTAACTACACAGATTCTGATAGACTCTCACTCTAGAAAAAAACTGGGAAGATGTGGCTTTAACTTCAACAAACGGACAACCGAAGACACCACAGCAGATAGTTCTAGGATGTTAAGCATTAGCAACATTAACACTATTTTAGCTGTGTACAAAAGTCTAACATTGCTCAAAGTGATGTTCTACCTAAACGGGGAAAAAAAATTATACTTCCTCTCTTAAATAACATAATATTAAACCTTAACTTACTGAAATGGCATGTCTCTAGTGCCAAACAATGAAATTAGGGATAGATCTTTTGTTAAAAACTGGTCATTTTTAGAGCTGGGCATGGTAGTGCACGCCTGTAATCCCAGCACTTGGGAGGCTTAGGCAGGAGGATCACGAATTCAAAGCCAGCCTCAGCAATGGTGAGACACTTAGCAACTCAGTGACACCCTGTCTCTAATAAATACAAAAAAAGGGCTGGGGATGTGAAGAGGTCAAGTACCCCTGAGTTCAATCCCCAGTACCAAAAAAAAACTGGTCATTTTTAAATCATATGATGATAGAGTTAAAAGTTACCTTAGAAATAAAGTCATCTGGCAATGAATATAAACCTATATTTTAAAAAGGCCAATCACCAGTTCAAGGGCCTGTGGCAGAATTGGGATAAGACCTCCCAATCTGTGATTACCTATCTAGTCATCTTCCTGCTCATATAGTCAAGTCCTCCCTAAGAGTCCTCCCAAAGAAAACTTATACAGAGGTAGCTGACACTCAAGAATTTTGGATACTGTAGAATATACAATAAAATGAAAACAATCATTTCTTTACCTTTTCTTCATTCATTCTTTCTCTCTACTATGTTCCAGGTACTCTTCTAGGTGCTAGGGGTACAGCAATGAATAAAACACATTCTTCCGTTTTGGAGCTTCTACTTCATGGAAGGAATAGATTTCTTCTGGTCTTGATAAATAAGGTCAAGATTAAACATTCACTCACTCTTTTATTTACCATTAAGTCATTTATGACAAACTCACTATAAACTAAGTTGAAAAGTCCAGACCTTCTCTAAGTAAAGGCTTCCTAGTGGGACAAGGCAAGAAAGCCCTGAGGATTTTGAGATGTTAAGCCCATTTTAAGCTATAGTTACTTCAAGCATACAGACATGCTTTACCCTGAGCGTCAATGAGGTAAACCCTAGCTAGAGAAACTAACATCTACATTGAATTCCGGAAGGATAACTAATCCCAGGAGCTAATTACACAACAGGTAATAAATGACTACATATTCCCTCTGCACACACGTCTTTAGAAGAAAATTATTGCATCACATTATAACTTACAATTTCAGAAGCTATGTAATATACAACAAGTACATAAACTGGTCACTTTAAAAAAAGCACTGGTATTATAATTTATCTTGGATATATTTATATTACATGTTTTACAATAACCTCTCTAGTTCTGCATCAACATTATTTTAGCATGAACACCGTCCCTAGGAGAACTGGTGAATTCTGAATCATCTACTAATTAACTGTGGAACTCTGTCATGTAACATCTGCGTCTCATTTTATTGATTCATAAGATAGGGATGCTCTATTGACATTATTGAAGCTTAAGTGAAAAATGAATGAGAAAGTACCTTGTTAAAAACTACTTCATAAATGTACATTTCTACTTCTAGCTCCATTAGGCAATTATAGATTTAAAAATCTCAAAAGTTGTCAAAGGAACTTTGAGACTAAAAAGAAAGGACAAGTCTCAATTTCTGTTCACTGGGTCAGAGAGAATAAATCAAACCCAAAATATCATTTTAGACCAAAATGGTCTAAAAGCAATAAGCATTCACTGAAACTCAAATTTTAAGCTGTGAAAAGTACGGCCCTGATAAGTTAACGTGCTTTTCAATATCATGTCACTGGTCACTAGCAAGGCCAGAATTACAATCTGAGGCTCCTGAGTTGGTCAAGTACTCTGGGGAAGGCAAGTATAGCATTCCAAACAGCATTTGGAATTAGGCAGGTATATCTATCACACCAGCATTCTGACCTTGAATCAAATCAAGGATCTATTTTACTGACTGATCTCAAAACACGTTATTTAAGCTCTCTGTACCTCAGCCTCCACATATATAAAATGGAAATAATAACAATGATGTAATTTCATAATACCATTGTGAGAATAAGTAAGCTATTATCTGCACAACAAGCTCTCTAAAACTGCTTAATATTATGACTCTTTTCAACAACACAAGGCCATCTCCACTAATGAAAAAACTATGGTATCTTCAAAGTTCCTTGTTCCTTTAAAAGAACTAGAAGCTTGCATTTTGCTGATTTGGAAGAAGTTACTGAACACACTACAGTATAGTTATGATCAGTATCTCCCCACACTCTTTTAAACTACATGTACACAGGCCTATTAATAGCAAACAATTTTTCAGAATTGTGACTAGTGATAAAAGTGATGTTCAAACTGAATTTATTAAATTCAGTTAGCAAAGATTCATATTTTCATCTTTAAAAATGCAGACTCAGCGTGCCAAAATACACGTGTTCTACTTTAACTATTCTAACTCGTTCCTGAAAGATACCCAAGTTAAGTTGCATTTACTTCCTATTTTCCCACATCATTTTCCACAAATTTACCTAGAAGGTAACACAGGCCTCAGTATACTTAAAGAGTCAGCACTGGTTTTCTATCCTGCAACTCAAATACAACCTTGAAAACATTAAATCACACAGATTTTTGCCTGGCTCTGTATGAATCCAAATATTCCCTTATTCACCAAATATTTCCTGAGTACCAAGACCTAACATTGTGACAGTTTTCAGCACCAGGAGTACAGCCAAAAACAATAATAAAAACCCCTATTTCTTGTGGAGCTCCATTCTAGCTGGAGAGGGGAGACAGGCAATAATAAATTAGTATGTATCTATAATAGTAAGTTTGAGTATTACAGCTTAGAAATGAGGGAGTAGTTTTATTAAATGCTTTGCTAAAAGTGTAATTTGGCTTTATATTTCAATTTGTAGATTCCAGACTCCTTTTGGACAGGGCACTGGCACTGGAGAGTAGAGTGAAGGAGAGGGAGAAGCTGTACTTCAACATAAACACACAGATCAGATCTCTCACTAGAGATGACAGTGTAATACCCTTGGACTGCCAGTAGCATTACCATGCACCTCATGTTGCAGAAAGCCAAAAGCATCAAAGAAACAAGTGCACTGTGTGCTATTTGAACACAGCCTGGTCAGTGAAGGGAGCTCTGGAAAGGAACACAAGAAATCTACTATTTCCTCTTCTGTCAGTGACTCTCACTATGTGACATCAGGCACATTCACCAACCTAAGTGAACTCTGGTATCCCCACCCGCGTGCTGATCCTCCGTGACTGTGACACTGGGCTAGTCTCTTAAGCCCTTAAGCCTCAGTGTCATCTGTTAAAGGAGGCCACTGGAATGACACTGCTTGGCAAACTGCTGGGTACTTCACTGACAGAAGCTATTTAAATAAATACATGGATCCAAGCTTGCTACCTACTTTACAGGAACATCAAGAAGATTAAGGAGAACATATAAAATACTTTAAGCTCTCTGTAAAGAAAGGGTGTTACAGAGTACTCATGTTTATAATTTCTACTATCACTATTCTTTCTAGTTATATTTTCTTGCCTTTCCAAATTTTGTAACTGAAAGAATCTACAGACCTTCAGAAGCAGAATGCACAGTTAAAAAAACAAGAATAAATGAAACCTGATTACAATAAAGAGAAATAAGCCTGCTAAGAAATCAGAAAGTCAATATCCTTTCTTCCTTCACCTGACAGCTCTTTTGCCTAGGTTGATGCAAGAAACAGGGCTTTGCAGAGATTCAAGTGCACCATAGCCAGTCCAGGTCAGGTAAATAATCTGGTATCCACAAGAAGAGAAGTTATCCTTTCATTCTGTGAAAGGCAGACGCTCCTTCCACATTACAAATCTTGAAGTGTTATGTGAGCAGAATCTTCAAAAAGGATGACAAGATAATATTACTCACCAGAGGGCAAAGTACCTCATAGGTGTCCTGGAGTATTAATTATTCTTTGATGAGCCAGCTAAGAAAATCCACACCTTGTCTGTTTATGCCCCTGGACAGAGGAAAGGATAGAAACTGCACCTCTCTGAGGTTAAGTTTTGGCTCACTGATACAGAAATGGCAAGTGCCTGGCACCACCACTGGGTCAATTCCAATGAAAACAGAGGATATATAGATTTGTGGTGATGAATGCCAGCTATTCCCCTTTACAGAAAGAAAGCAACTACCTCTGACAGTTGTTAATAAGGTATAAATCACAACAGCTTTAACTTTCACTTTGACTTAAATTTCTGAGGCCCTTCCCCCACAAAGTAATAATTTCATAAACTGTTTGCAATATACTTCAGACAAATCATAAACCTTGCAAACTGTCATTAAAAGAGTACTCAGTTGCCTATGCTGAAATATACTGCCTGGTGCTTCTCACAGATTACAACAATAACTTACCCTGTTTAAGACCACTAGATACGTCACCACTGCCAGATAGCTGCAATTTTTTTTTTAAGAGTGTGGGAAGGAATCGAGGAAAGCACATCTAGAAATCACATCTCTTTTACTCTTTCTAGCCACCAAATAACTCTATTGCTGTCCAGAAGTAACAAACCAGACTATCAAGTAACATCAAAGACAATAAAAATTTCCTCACTAAAAACAAACACAAATAAGGGCTGGAATTGTAGCTCAGCAGTAGAGTGCTTGCCTAGCATGTGTGAGGCACTGAATTCGATTCAGCACCACATATAAATAAATAAAGCAAATAAAGGTCTATCAACAACTAAAAAATATTTTTTTAAAAAACCACAAATAACTTCCAAATGCACATTTTTAACACTAAATTCCCAACTAGCTTCCTTGACTTGGCACATAGTGCAGAGAGAAAAAAAGTAAAATTCTAGGAAAGAGTAAATGGGAAAAAAAATAAATAATAATGGGCCTGTACTTATCTTCCTCAAGACTACAGAAGCATTTCCTAAAGATGCAGCTCTCTCTAGTCCATCAGTCCAAACCATTCAGAGCAATACTACCTACTAGATACAAAGAACTTGCCTATCAAAATGATAAATAATATGTAGCAGGGCAGTTAGATGGAAATATTCCTTGTTTAAATGCTGCAAAGAAATTCTTTTGACATTACAAGCAAAACATCTGCCTTCATTTAAAAGTTTGAGTTGTGATTTCCTGCATCTATGAACTTCTTTCTGAACTACAAAGAGGCCACAAAACATCACATTTTCCCCTCCCAGCTTCTCCTTTCAAAACTCACAAGACGATGATTAACAAACAGCCCCTTGTCTTTAGGCATAGTCTTAGAAACCACAAGGAAAAGATAAAAGTTAAATAGAAGAACAAGTTTGTAAACAAATAAGAAATAGGTTGCCTAGGGAGGAAACAAATTGTTTTGATAAGTAAGCAGCTCTCCTAGCCCACATGTGGGAAAGAGTAAAAGCGACCCGCCCCCTTCTCAACCAAGGAGAGCAACCTAGACAGCTTGCCTTACCTGAGCCTTATAGTCTAGACTCCAGGCCTTACAGAAAATCCCTCACACTCAAGGGGTGCTGGGTATAATCCCAAACTTCAAGGGCTCAAAGATAAACTGAAAGGTATCCCGACCCCTCAGAGCTTCCCCATTCCAGGAATGAGTTGGGGTCTAAATCTATACTTCATGGGTGACACATCTCCCAAGAAACACCCTCCCAGGTAAATTCATCTGAGTCCTAAATCTACCACCCATTAACTATATCACTTTTTACAAATCGGACCCTGTTTAATCACCTTTTGAGGGACATAATCCCTTTCTTAGGGTCACTGTAAGAAGTAAAGGAAAGAATTTTGGCACTATGCCCAGATCCATGGCAAGCACATGCCAGATACATAATAAATATTCCCTTCCACTAGAAGAAAACTCTAATTCTACTCAATAATCACTGTTTTAGATGAAAAATCTACAGATACTCTCCTATAGTACCCACAAGAAAGACATTAAGAATCTAATATGTGAGAAGAAGAAATACACAGTACTCAGAAAATACTTCCCATTAACATATATACACACCCTGGTGGGTTACATTTCCTCCTCCAGATCTGCTTCTCTTTCAGGGCCTGTGACAAGACAGCTCACTGGGTCTTGCCCAGAGCTACCACCTAATGCTAGATCCTGTGACAGTTTGGGGACAGATATTATTTAAAATCTACACACATCTAGTTTTACTAAACAGAAATAAAGTGAAGTTTGTCCTTCAAACTTTAACCTAAAATAACCAAATGTGAGGTAAGGGAAAAAAATACCACCTAAAACCTATATTTTGTTAATATTAATTGTGGAATATTATTAGAGGATAAGTAGTGTTTTGACTGGTGGCTTTAAATCTTTAAAAAACAACAACAAAAAAAAAAAAACCCCACAACCCCCCACCAAACACAAACTCAAGCTTCTAACTTTTTATAGTCTATACAGTCATCAAAATTTCACTTACATCTTTTTGAGATTTGTGCAGTCCAGTGGTATCTACCACTGTTCAGCCCCTCTAGATTATTTTCTGTTTATAGAACAAAGCAAAGTTATGACAGCAAAACTTTCACTGGTTTGTAGGTTACTTTCAGTAGAATCCACCTTTGATAATAGTTCCCTTTCATTAATATGAATGTTAATTTCATTAATAAAATCCAATCACACCCATTTCTGAAAAGAAAATCACCATGTAAAAAAAGTTTGTGCTTATATACCCTTAACACCTGCTTTTCCGTGTATTCTTCCAAATCTAAGTGTATGTAAGAAAAAAAGACATGCAAGAAGTTGGTAATTCTCCCCTCAAAAATAATTATCTCAAGGATAATCTGGTCTAAATCTAACTTTAAATGAATTAACTTCCACTGAAAGCATTTCCCCCAAATAAATTTACTGCATCCTAGAATCAAGTATACTCAAGGCTGGAATGTCATGCCAGTCGTATATTACTTCAACCTCAATAAATCTCTTATTTTCCAAATCCTCGGCTGCTTTCTAAAATAGTTCACTAAAAAGCACCAACCTAATTAACAACAGCTTCCTCTGCAACAGTGGCCTTGATTTCACTTATTTACACATTATCTGCAGCCTCCTTTTGGCCAATCCAGTCTATTCTCTGTACCATGCCGAGCCTTTTATCTGCCCTGGACAGCATTTTCTCCAGCAGATGAAGTAGATGCCGATTGATTTGCTGTCGAGCATGGTAAATTAATAGCAACAAATTGCTGAGGGCCCGTCTCCCTGCTCCACCATGCTTCGGCAGTTTTGCTTTATTTGCTCCATGATGGGCAGCAGTCGGCCTCTTCAAGTCAATTTCTTCTTAACAACCTGCAATACTTTTCAATGGTGAAAATAGAGCTGTTCCTTGTAAGTCAGAAATCAATATCCTATTGCCCTTAGAAAATGCTAAACAAGCAGTATTGGCAATCCACTTGGTACTAGAGGGTATCAGATATAATGCAAATCCATACTGCTTCCCTCCTTGTAGTTATTACAGTTTGCTAAAAGGTTCCTAATGTCATTTATCATCATTTACCATCGACCAAAGAGGCTATGATTATGATATCCTATCAGTTGGCAAGGCCCTTTCATTTCTATTCAATTAATATTTTAGCAGCACTCAAATGGTTGTGGCCCATCTTGTAATAAAATTTACATGGCCTGGAGTGAAACAGGAGTTTTCCTGCTTTGATTTTAAATAAATAATACACACACACACACACACACACAGGACTACATACACATAAATATATATCTATATATAAATGTGTAGCACTCACTTTTAGATTCAAAGTTACAGATTTCTAAAATTTTCTAATGATTTCTAAAATTCAAATACTAAGCATAAAAAATTTTAGAAGCAAAGAGACCTCAGATTACAGAAAACTGAGGAACAGCTGAGGTACTCATTCTCAAATATCGCATGGTCATCTGCTTAATTTCTGTAAGTTGAAATCACATAGCCATTGCTCCTAATCTATATCCAATATTCACTTTTTAAAGTGGTAACCACTGCTGTCAGATTCCATTGAGGAGGACTTCTTTTTAATTACAGGTGAAGGATGCAAACAAGCAGCATTTAGTAATGTTATCAACTACATGCATCACTCTGATCAGTGGCTGACCCATTTAGAAGCCACACTATATTTATAAAGAACAATCAGCAAAAGGTAGTAACAACTAAACCCTGTCTCATCCAAAACAAAAAACAAAACCCCACACTTAGGCGAAATCCTTAAATAAAAGCCAATGTCCTTTCACTTTTTAAAAATTTCATTTTGAAGACATCACAATGAAACATGCCATTTGAACCATGTACTATTTATCGTCTTCATTTTCACAACAGAACTTAAGACAGTGGTGAAGCATTAATTCCAATTATAGTCTAGAATACTCCACCCTAACTTTTCTGGGTTGCTTTCCAGCTTCATCTGCTCAGTTCTATCAATCCTACTAAAGATTACCAGAAATTAGATTCATATTTTATGCTCCAATTCCATGTCATGTCACTGAATTCCCCCTTAAAAAAAAATCCACTAATTCTACCAGACTAATGCTATTTACTCAGTTACCAAAATTTAAATTAATTATGTTCTCAAACATAATTGTTAAAAATTGGCAACATTATGCAGGCTTAATTAAGATTAAATCCAATTTACTAAATGTACTTTAATTGGTACTAATTACATTAGCTTTCATTTCAGAATGACAAATTCCCCATAGGTTTCACTTTATAGTTCTCTATCAGAATCAACACAGGGTGACTGATGATGAGCATCACACCAAAAGGGGAGGGAGAAGAATGTTTGCCCCTCACCCCCATTTGTCAGTTTCATACTTTTATCTTTTCATCAATTTGCTAAGTTACAGAGTCATGACTCCATCACAACCACCATTTTCTGTTTCAGTGAAAAATTTCTCTAAAAATAAATAATCTGTGGCTGGCTGCAGCCATAAAGAACAGGACCATTAACCAAAAAATACACAAAGGTTTCAAATATCAGGGCCACCAATTACTAAGGTACTTCCAAGGACTCCTGGGACTCCTACTCTTGAACCCTTTGAGACACAAATCTAATAAGTGAATAAGCCTAACCCGATCTTGAGAACTAGGCCCAATTATGCTGCAGGGCAACTTCCCTGCATTATTGCTGCTTTCCATTACAAGGGTATCCAGTGAGTGCATCTGGAAGAGAAGCTAAGAGGAACTAAGACTGTCTGCCTAGGAAAACAAATAAAGACAGATATGCCCCTGTGCTTAAGGGGGAGAAAGAAAGAAAATATAATAAGTAGGTGGTTTGCAGGGCTGTCTGTATTTCATAATGTGATAAACTGCCCTCAGGATTCTTGATATGATTGAATTTAAAAGCAAGAGGAAAAAAAAGGAAAAATGTTCTCTTCTCAATTTTAAATGGATAGCATTTGAGGCCAGCTGGACAAGAAGATGACAGAATTATAGAGGTATTAAAATGTGTAAAATTAAGGGATCTCACATACCCACCAATAGAAAAAAAAAAGGAAAAGAAATACATATATACACAAATACAAGCTATATGCTCTTCAGAAACATAAGTGGTACAAGGGAATCTGGAAACTAAGTGGTAGGGTAAACAAGGTACAGAAGGAGAAATAAAAGGAAATAAAGGGACATTAGTCATCTGGTTCGATCTTTAATTAATCCCACGGGGAGGGGAATGAGGAACAACGACAAAAAAGACATGTACAAGATCCAGACCTTAAGTGTCATAATTAACAAACAATCTCTCTCCCATGTAATTTATCTCTCTAAGGTAGAGCTAAGTCCATCCATAAGCCTGAATGGATTTTGTTTAGGCAGGAGATATTTATATTACTAATCTAAATAAAAATGGTAAAGATGTCAAAATAAGAATTTAACACCTGGAAAACTATATTATAATGTTAATATTGGGATAACCAAATTGCAAAGTAAAAGAGTATCTGAAATAAAGTCCCCAGTGTAAGTAATGTCACATTTTTCCTCAAATTTTTGTTTTCAAATACTACGATTGCCTTTACTGCCTATCAGTCATCTTATAAAGATATAAATGATTTCTAAACTTAGAAGGTAATGAAAATCACCTTGACCATAAATAAGAAAGGAAAACCATGAAGTTTTCTCTCGTCTTTCACTCAGCAGGCAAACATATATACAGCTATTCTGAAATGGTTAATGAGACCTGAAGCAGTTCCACTAGCAGATCACTAAAAATAAAGACTTCCTAGAGGAATTACTACTCCTACACGATATATGCATATACATACACGTTTACATATATACACACATACACGGTATTATCTAGAAAACTTAAACAATTTATTTAATTTGCTCTCCTGAAAAAAGAGGGGGGAAAAAGCTTGTTTGAGTCACATCTTTCAATGCTTTCTACTAATCATAATCTCTACCACCACCACCCCTCCGCCCTTTTTTGGCTGAACTAATTGCTAGATTTTAAGACCCAGTGTTGAACATTATCACATCCTCCTATCAGGCTCATTTACTCTGTACAAATTTGGAAGTAACGGTTAGAGTTCCTGGTAAGACCCAACTAAGTAGCCTCAGGGGACCAGTACAAGGATTTTACATCAATTTCTTTTGTAGCTCCACAGATTCCATTTTGACCCTCCCTGCTCACCCTGTATCTATTCTTTTACACCCAGCCAATGAAGACTACATACAATTTATAATTTTACTTTTCAATATTTTCAAAGAAAAGGTCTTTTATATAAGATATGTTTGCAATAATCAAAGTACATAAAAAGCAAGTCTCTCAAAAGATATATTTTAAAATTTAGCATCCAGGCTTGAAAATGAACAAAGTTTAATCTGCATTCGATTTTTTAAAAATATTTTAAATGCTTAAAATTAGGGTAACACAAATGAAAGATGGGGAACCACTTGTGAAAAAATAATGTTCTCTCCAATACTCAGTCTTTTAAATACAGGTAAGCCACAGGATGTGCAGTAAACTACAAATCACAATTTTCTTTCCAAAGTACATCAGTATTACTCATTTAAAATGGTTATAAAGAAATAACAACTTACCTGCTTGTGCATTTCTATATTCAACCCATAGGACATTTCATAATACTGTCAAAGAAGGAAAAGCAATTAAATTTGTGCCTTTCATCAAATAATTTGCCTCGTTTGTTCAAAATGCCCCAAGTATGTTCAAAACAAACATAAAAGCCTCATGTAAACCAAAAGATCCCTAATTCTTATGCCAATAAACCAAAGGGATGCCCAATTATTATCTTCAGCCTAATAAACTAAAATCCACCTTAAGACAGACTCTACGACAGCGACTCACAAAACTAAGAAAAATTATGTTCAAACACAGCATCCTTAACAGCAATTATTTTATACATCATAAGCAAATGAATCAAAAAAATCTGATAATTCAATACCATACAACTCTAACTCCTAGGTACAGCAGAAATTTGTACAAAAGCTGAATGGTTAGAAAAGGTACTATTACTGAAGAGTTGTTTCTCCTTTTAAGGATACTGCTCAAATTCACACATTCAAAGCAAAAAAGCTTCAGAGAAAATGAATTAATGCATCACTCTGGTGCTTTTTGGAACAATCATAAAAATATGCTTCATGACACTTTTGTAAAAGCAGATCTAATTTTTTTGAACATCTAGTGTAACTGGCATAACAGCAATTCTGGCAGAACAAATCAACACTCTTCAAACCAATATAACACTACAGAAATTAAAAACATACACACAAAAATGCACAAATATTAGTAACACAAATAATGAGGCAAAAATTAGAGAATATTTTCAGTGTCTAAGCCATCACTCTTTAAAAGAAATAAAACATTAAAATTTTAAGAGTATATAGAAAAACTGGTTAAAATTGTTTGGAGGAAGAGCAATAAAACAACAAAGAAAACCACTAACAAAAACATTTTGCTTGTGACTGAACAAAACATAAAGGAGGTTTTCTTTTTTTTCTTTTTCAATTTGTAAAAACAAAGCACAGAAAATTATACCCTATGCAACTGAACTTTTTGGAAATTCAAATCAAAGCTGGTTGTCAAAAGCAAGTTCTAACATCCTAGAATTACAGGTTACTAATGGACACATTCCCACAACCTCAACTGCACTGGCAAGGCCACTGTGATCTATCCTGCAGCCTCCAGCAATTTCAACGCAAGTCTTGTTTTTGGTATCCCAAACTATTAGACACTTTGAATCTGTGATAGTTTTCTTACCATGACATAATGCCGTTGCATCTCAGTCTTCTCACTGGCCAGTTTCTCACACTCCAGCTTCAGACTGTTTGAGACATAGGATAATCTAAGTACAGTGCAGAACTTAATTTACATCCTTCAAATCTAAATACACATTCTCTCCTCTAAATCCTCACCTACAAACACCAAATCCACAACCTTAAATATCACCTCATTATGAAAGGGAGGAGAGAAAGGGTTGACTAGAACCAGCCTGAACATGTCCCTTCAGTAAGGGTCAAATGAGGGTTTTTCTTTTTTTCTTTTTAAACAAGTTTTAAAGAAATAAACCCTCGAGTCAATTTATTTCTGGAACTTCATCCAGAATTCAACGTTCATTAAATTCACTAAGTAAAACAAGAACAAGGAAATAAACATCAGTAATGACTACACATAAACACACAAAATAATTCCCCCAAAATTTCACAAGGAAGTTTTTTTTCTTTAATGTTGTACAAAGAGATGAATAAAAATATGAATCAAGCAGTCTTATGAATGATGTCTTGTTTTTTCCCTCCAAAACACACAGACAAGTTGAATACCACCACCCAGGGGCAAAGTGTTGATCTGGTTCAGTGGCTTGTTTTGGTTCTTGAATTTATGAAATAAGAATTATGCATCATTAAAAAGCCAGGAAAAGAAAAATGTCTCAAAGGCACCCTAGGTCTAATAATCGCCTCTAAGATGAAAACATTTTGTTCAGCATCAAAGTAATGAAATCGTTCGCTTGCTCTTGGCTATTCAGTGGAATAGCAAAAAGAAGTAAGAAGGATTCAAGCCTAGAGTGATAAAGAACCAAGGAAGTCAAAAGGCCTCAGAATCTTCTCAACCTTCCATTCTCCTGGCTCCAACAAATCAATATCGAAAGTTTGGTCTCAGCGTTTTCCAAGACTCCCCAGTTTCGATTGTTCTGCCTCCCCCCCCCCTTTTTTATTCTTTCTTTCTTTTTTTTTTTTAAATGGGAGAAAGAAGAAATGCTTAACTTAATTTCTTTACACCTGCCTAAAGGAAAAAAGGCCTAGACATGCCCTTCTGCCCAAGAGTGGGAAACAATGATAATAATATCTTTGTGGAGGCAAAAAAAAAAAAAAAAAAAGAAAGAAAGAATGGAGAGTGTTTGTGTGTGTAGGTGGGGGGTAGACGACAAGAGCTAAGCAAACAGGAGGATCAGCTAAAGTCAATATCGTTACCTGTGGTATTGAGCCTGTAAAAACTGAAACTCTTCCTTAATCCGATCACAGGATTCGGAAATTGTAAATTTAAAGGGTTGAGCAGGCTGATGCGGTGCCTAAAGAACAACAATAAAATATTTAATTAGCCCACATCAAGGCAAGGCAGAGCTGGAGAAAACATTCCACGCGGCGCTGGCAGGGGGTGGGGGTTAATCGCGGAGGCAGGCTAAGCACGATCCAAACTCTCCTCCCGCCCCCTCCGGTCGCCCCCTCAGCCCGGCAGGGGCCGGTTTCGGGGTAGCCCCCAACCCCGCGCGCGGCCACCCGCTCTCGGCAGGTCTGAGCCCGGCTCCCTTCCCTGGCCAACGGCGGACGCCGGGGGGCCGGCGCGCCGCGCCCACTGCCTCCCCACCCGGAATCGAAACTGGCCCGTCGGGGGGACCCGCGCCATGGCGTCGGGCCGCGGTCAGTCGAGGGCAGCAGGGCTCAGCTGCCGCCCCCGCGGCTCGTTCACTCGCCCCGGGGGCCCGCGGTGCGAGGGGCCAGCGCCCCGCACTCGGGAGCCGCAGCCGGCCCAGCAGCGCCGCCGCCGAGGGCGCCCTCTCCGCCCAGGCGCGGAGTCGCGCCTCCTTCATTGCTGAACGCCCCCACCCCCCCGAGGAGTCGCAGCGCGGGGAAGGCAAACCGCCCCGCGCGGCTTCCAGGGCTTCAAAGACAACAATAAGAAAATGGCCACAACTCAATTGCCTCTCTACACCCCCTCGGAGAGTGCCACCAAGCCGGGGGGGGGGGGGGGAGGGGGGTCAGGGGTGGTGGCGGCCTGGTGGCAGGCGGGCGGCCCCGGGTGCCCATTTCGGGCAGCTCTCCACGCCCCTCGGGCCAAAAGACACAACTCGGCGCGCAGGGGGGCGACGCGGGGAATCCCCCGGCGCGCCGGGCCACCGCACTCACCGGGTGTCTGGTCTGCGGGTACATCTTGCTCAGGTCGCGAATCATCCAAACCGATTTAGTTGGCTGCGCTAGGCAGAGGCGCGCGGCTCATTGGCTTTAATGGCCCCGAGGAGGAGGCGGTGGTGGAGGTGGTGGTGGCGGCGGACGGCCGGGTCCGAGGGGCGGCTCGGGCGGTCCGGGTCCCCGCCGGGTCTCGCGTGACGCGGGCGGTAGGAACGCGCGGCGGCTGGGTGCCGGTGGCCGGGCCGCTCCGCATTCCCCGCGGGCGTCACTGGCCCGCCGCGGGCATTGTCCGGCACGCGTCTCCCGCGGCAACGCTCCGACGTTCGCTCCGCCGAGGCGCGCCCGCCGAGCCCGGCGCCGCGGCCGGGAAAGTGCGAGCTCCGCGCCCACCGCCCGCCGGCAGCGCCGCCCGCTCGCTCTGCGTCCCACTCCAAACTTTTTTTTATTTGTCTTTTAATTGGCTGTTATTCCTCCAAATGAATGATCTCTCTTCTTCCCTAAAAGCAAACACAAACTCCTTTGGTTCGGAAGAGGTCTCGGCGGTGCTTTTTTGGTTTCTCTGGAGATTTTTTCAGTTCACAACAACGATCTTTTAAAAGGCACCTTTTAGCTTCTTTTACCACATCTCATTTCCTTATTTTTCTTCCTTCCTGTTTTCTTGTCTTTTTTTTAACCCCAAATTGAAGGGGATTATAAAAATAAAAAGAGTGAAACGCTTGCGGCTTTTTAAAAAAAAATTCTCTCTCCTTTCAAACTCTGCGAACACCACCTCAAAATAATATACAAGTGTGTAAGAGAGGGGGTAGAAAGCAGCCAACAGCCCAAACACCCGCTCAGAACAGCTCTAACAACACGCTCTGTGTAGGTGACTTCTTTGACCAAATTTAGCAGCAGCTAATCATTAACATTCTGATACATATTCACAACCGTCCGCGGAGGGACCGCGAAGCATCCCGGGAGATGTAGTCCGCCCCGGGCGACCGTGGCTGAATAGCCCGCCAGATTGACTACAATCACCGGCCGGCCAAGCGACTGCTCTGGGGCTCTCTCCAAGCGCCCCGCCCTCCCCGAGCACGGTAGGCGTCTTCAGCAACCAATCAGAAATGGCTGAACATTAATCGCCGTTCTGTGTTACTGCCCATCATTTCACTGCTGACAAATGGTAAGCCAGGAAGGAGGAGCCTACCGGGCTGGAACCCACGTGGGGGCCGGGCGTCGCGGATGGCTTTAGCCAATGAACGAAAAGAGATGGGGTTGGCGGAGGCAGGGAGGAGACGGACCGCCCAAGGCGGAGCTTCGCCTTGGCTGACGTTCCTTAGCGCGAGCGTTCGAACCGGGGAAACATTTGTTCAGCTGTCAATCAAAGTAACGTGGGCCCGAGAGTAGCGGCGGCGGCGGCGGCGGCGGCTGCAGTAGCTGCTGCCCTGGCTGCATCTTCAGAACTAGGTGTTGGTGGCGGTGGTGGCGACAAAATAAAGAAGGTGAAGGGGCGGTGAGATTGGAGGCTGGTCAGAAAATCTTCCAGTATTATCCTCCCACCAACCCAAACACCCTTGGCCGCTCGCTCCGCGGCCGCTTTAGGAAGGTGGACTAATTAGGGTCCAATGTCTTCTTAAAGAGACAAGCTCGGCCTTGTGTAACGCGCCGAAACCCCTGTTGAGACAAGAGAGGGAGGATCACGCTGATCCCACTTCGTTCGGTTCACATCAATTTTACGCGCCGCTGGAGCCGGCATAATTTTCCGTGTGAACGCGGACTCGGGCCCCTGTTCGTGTTTAGAGCCGAAGACAGAGTCGCTAGATGGGGGGGGGGGGGGGGGGGGCCGCGGGTGGGGAGCGTGTCTCCCGCTTCCCCGCTTCGCCTGGCCTCGAGGGGTCTGCGCTTACAGATTAACCCCGAAGCGGGGCTGCCTCCTTCGAGTAACTCAGGAAGAAAGCGCGCGAGCCTAGTCGTGGAGTCTCCGGTGGGGCTGAAGGCACGGGGCGGGGGTCGCCCCATTGCTAAAGAAACCTTGCCTCGAGGGCCACCCGAATCCCGCGGATTAACAGCCAGCAGGCCAGCTGGATGCCGCACACAGAAAACGTCCCTGAACGCCCCTGGCTCTTCCCTCTCCCAGGTCCGTCGAAAACTGCCCTCTGTTTTTCTGGTCTATGGAGGAGCAAGTCAAGTTTGTCCCGAGTTGACACAAAGCAGGGGACCACGCGGACCAAGAAAGATGGAGGGTGGGCTACCGAGGGAGCAAAAGAGGCAAAGGCTGGAGGAGGGAAAGTAGGATCAGCCTTCGCTAGGAAGGACGTCCTTAGGGAAAGGGCCAAGCCACTCTTGGTGCCCATCCAGCCGGGGGCAGCTTCTCAGTTTAAGGGGAGTCTGCTGGAGCCTACAGCCTTCCCTGAGGAAGGACTCAGAAGGATTTAGAAAAAGTCAAGTAGAGGATTAGCTAATGGAACAGGGTTGCGGACGTCCATTTCTGAGCTTCCTTTGCCTACTCTAACTTGAGATTTGGCTGAGATGGTGCTGTTCAGCAAAAATGGAAGGCCATTTCCTCAGCGGATGAATCAACGACTTAAAGTCTAACCTAGCACATTCTATTGGACTTCTGGGCTGGTCACTGTGGAGGATGATGCAAAGGAAGGTTAAACTGGTCTCTAGCTTCTTCATAAAAATCCAGAACTGAAGTTCACAGAATGTTTCAATTCAACCAATATTTTCTCCTCTATCCCCAAAATAAGAGGATGAAGGAATACTTTGGTTGTTTTCAGAACCTCCACTACCCCATACATGGGCACATGTGGCTGTTGAAATGTGGCCCGTTCAAAATGAGAGGGATTGTCAGTACATATTACACAGGAAATTTTGAAGAACTGGTTAAATAATAATATTAAATAATAATAAAGTAACTCGATAATTTATAATGATTACACGTTGAAATTGTAACATTTTGGATATATCAGTTAAACAAAATATATTTCTAAATTTATTTTGCCTCTTATTTTTACTTTTTTAACCTGACCACTAGAAATTTTTTAAGTTGGTTTCTGTGGCTCACATATTTCCACTGGTCAGTGCTGTTCTGAAACATTCCCAAGTATCAAAAATTAGAAAAATTGAGTGATACACTAAGACATTCAATTTTCTAAGAATACCAACAACCATGTTTCATTCTGATGTTGGTTATTTATTCCCACTGGAACTTTACAATCGTTTGTTAAATCATCATAGTGCCTCTGAAGGAAGTTGCACATTTTTTATTTCAATCAGAATATTAGCAAGTTCCAAGAGAAAAGGGACTCGGTTGTATTCAATACTGCACTCCAAATGGCCAGAATGCTGACTGGCACATAGTTGGTGCTCAGTAAATATTTGTTGATAGCATTAATGAATAATACCATGTTGTGTCAATATAGAAAGCTGCTGCATCATTTGGGCCATATTTATTGAAATTCTATGCACTTAATTCCCAGGACAGGAAGTAAGAATTCTAATTATAGAACCTGGAAAGCTACTGAAAGGGTCAATGAACAAAGGAAAAATTACACTGTGTTAAGAAATACCAGATAGTTTATAGTAGGGACCTTTGCCCTAATCTCTCTTGTCAGTGTATGTCAACAGAAAAGTGGTTAGAGAAATCAGGATTTTTTTTTTTTTTTTTTTAAGTATAGTTTTAAACTACAGTCCTTGGATATGTTCCACATTTTGGCCATGTGGCAGATCTACATAATTGATAGCAGTGTCTCAGAAAGATGCCAAGTGAGGCAACCCATGGCCCAGCTCTGGCCCAGACATAGCAGGTGGGTAGGGCTTGTAACTGTTTTGTCTCCTCTTCTGCTCCCATGAATTATTGAGCCAAACTGTGAAATCATTTGGAGACTTGTCATATTCCTACAGGGGGGCCTGTAGGGGATACAGGATTTTCATGTGGGAGGGGCCCAGCAGGATTATTCAGGTTGGAACTAGGCCTGGGGGGAATGTCCAATCTCTGATACATGCCAAGCAGGTACACTTTTCACTGAGGTTAGATGTTATAAATTACTTCCTATTTCCCCAAATATTTATTGAACACCTATTATGTGCCATAATATGGGAATTTAACAACAAATGTGGGTGTTATTTATTTACTGCCTCTTAGCTCTAAACTCAGCCTGTTTTCTGGCTCAGTGAAAATGTATCTGGGCCCTTGAAATATTTTCCATCTTTGCACAAAAGCTTTATCAATAGAGGGCGCTGGAGAGGCACTGCAGAAGGAAAGGGTTTTGCTTCCTGGTTGCAGAATGCATGATAGGCATTTTCCTAAAGCACAAATGTCGATGTAGCACCCAGTAGCTTCCTCCAGAACCCCACATCTCCCTGAACAGCTTCTCCTTGCACTGCAGAAGATGAATTTCCAGAGAGTTCTGGAGTGTGGGTTTCTGGCAAGTTCCACGAGGCAGGTTTCCTGCAGTTTCTGCCTACTATTCAGAGAGCTACTACAGCTGTGTCCTTACAATAAGGTCTGGATCTCAACCCTAGAATGTGTATGGATGTTGAAAGAACATTTATTGGGGTAAATCCATCTCAGCCCTAGGGTCAGTTGCTCCTGTTACCTGCTATTTCTGTATATTCTAGAGTTCTTTCTACTTCACCAGTCCTTCTTTGCTCTAATTCTCTTTTGTAGGTGATATTTTTTTTTACACTGAACTTTATTGTTCCAATTATTTTCTCTCCTGATTGCACCCAGACACTGATAGAGTAAATAATATAAGTCCATTGGGGCTTACATTCCTTTTTTTTTTTGGTATCAAGGATTGAACCCAAGGGCACTTAACCTTAACCACTGAGCCACATTCCCAGCCCTTTTTATATTTTTATACTGAGACAGGGTCATTGCTCAGAGCCTCACTAAATTGCTGAATTTGGCTTCAAAGCTGTGATCCTCCTGTCTCAGCCTCCTGAGCTGCTGGGATTACAGGGGAGCACCACCATGCTCAGTGGGGTCTACATTCTGATGGAGAGAGACAGATATTTAAGCAAGTAAGGGTACTATATAAAGGTGGTGGTAAGTGCTATGAAGAGAAATAATGCAGGGGGGATAGGAGTCACTGCAGTGATGAAACTAGTTCACATAAGAAGTTATAGAAGGCTTCTCAGAGGAAGTGACATTTAAGCAGAGAACTGAATGCACAGAAAGAGTCAGCCATGGAAAAAATACTGAGAAGCAAATTTCAGGTGGATGCAAAGGCCCCATCTCATGGAGTTCTAATAACTGTGAGGATTTTTTTTTTTTTTTAGACTAGTATATGTCAAAGAGAGAGTAATATAAGATTAAATCCTGACCACATCTACAGGTCCAGGTCACGTAGAATTTGTTATGTGTGACAAAGGCATTTGTTTTCAGTTCTGAGTGTAATGGAAAGCCCTTGTGGAGGAAGGAAGGATTATAGGCAGAGAGTGACAGGATGATTACCAATATCAAAGGGGTCCTAAGGAACCCTCATTCATTCTTAAACTAAAATTAGGAATGCATTGTTTTCCATATTAAAGACTACTCATTTATTTTTTTCTTTTACTTTGGAGCAGCTGATGATGAGAGGCACACACCCTCCCCTCCCTACATTCCTTTGGCTCTGCCAATGTCTCATCCCGCTAATGACTAATGGCAAACTTTTACTTGGGGTAGGGGTGGTGTACACAATTCAGAAACACCAGGCTTTGCTTTGAATATACAACTAAAACAGCAATGGTCATAGAAAATCAAGGACATGCAGATCCATTTCTAGTTCAGCAGCAGACCTGCTTGATAGCTGACTAGTGACTCTCTCATCTATGAAAAGATGGAGATAAAAGGACTTAAAATCAGCATACTATAGTAACACAGCCAAGTCAATGTTTATAGCATAGCAGCTCAATTCACAATAGCTAAACTGTGGAACCAATCAAGATGGCCTTCAATAGATGAATGGATAAAGAAACTGTGATATAAATACACAATGGAATACTACTCAGCATTAAAAGAGAATATAATTATGGCATTTGCATGTAAATGGATGGAGTTAGGGAATATCATGCTAAGTGAATTAAGCCAATCCCAAAAAACCAAAGGCCAAATGTTCTCTCTGATAAGCGAATGCTGATCCATAATAGAGGTGTGTGGGGGTGGGGAGAATGAAGGAACTTTTATTGGGCAAAGGGGAGGGAGGAATGGGGAGGGAGCAGGAAAGATGGTGGAATAAGATGGACATCATTACCCTAGGTACATGTATGACTGCACATATGGTGCAACGCTACATAGTGTTCAACAAGAGAAATGAAAAGTTGTGCTGCAATTGTGTACAATGAATCAAAATGCATTCTGCTGTCACATATATCTAATTAAAATAAATTAATTAATTAAAAAAGAAAAGACGGAGATCACTGTATAGTATTGTCTTTATTTGACTAGATTTAGTACATCAGTGTCTTAAGAAAGTGCCAAATTCCTAAACTTGTCTGGTGAGATAGAGTTGTCATCACCAGTTACCTCTATGTTTAGTGGTGGAGACTGAGGAAGCTTTTTTTGTGTGTCCAAATGTCCTTTCTTGGTGGATAAAAGGAAAGTGGGTACCCTTTGACTTGGGGGTGGGTGGAGTGTGGAAGGTGTTGACTTGGAAGTAGAATGGACACATTTACATATGCACTAAGACTTCAGAGAGAAAAGAGCCTTCTTTATTGAAACCCTTGAAATGGTCCCCAGTTAAGCCTGCTTGTTGGAAGGAACATTGAGGCCTTTCTCTCCCTCCCAGGAGTGGTGTGTGTAATGGAGGAAGGGTCATCTGGAGCTCACTTGAATAAGTATGGACCTGTGACCTGATGATTCACTAGCTGCAACACAGGAAGTGGGAGTCTTTCTGGTTCTGAAATACCTGTTGGTTGCAGGTAGGAATTCCCTTTTGGCTTTATCACTAATGGGGTGCTTTGGGACAAATGACTGTATGTGTGAGGATGATAAAGATGTGTATAGGTCCCTCTGTCATCAATAGTCACATCTATGTCGGCATTAGTTCTGTGGGCCCAAAGGAGACTTTTTACTAGTCTGAACAATTGTCTTGGATAGTGAAAAAGAGCTGTGAATTTATTTATATTCTATGCTGATGTAGGAAATCATTTCAAGAACTACACTATTAAAAATGTTAAAATAAATAAATAAATAAAAGCAGGGAGTGGTTGTGCAGGCTTGTAATCCCAGCAACTCCAGAGGCTAAGGCAGAAGGATCACAAGTTTGAGTCTAGTCTCAACAATTTAGTGAAACTCTGTCTAAAAAAATTTAAAGCTGGGTTCAACCCCCAGTACCAAAAACAAACAAACTAATAAGTAAATAAATAAATAAGAACAAGAAAAAAATAAAAAATAAAAGGTTTTTGTACCAGGCAGCAGGCACAGTAATGCACACTTGTAATCCTGGCTACTTGGGAGGTTGAAGCAGGAAGTTTGCATATTTAAGGCCAGCCTGGGCAGCATAACAAGATCCCATCTTAGGGGAAAAAAAAAAAAGACTCCCTTCCATGAGAAAAGCTCATATTAGCTCATTATTATCCTTACCTTCCTTGAATCTAGAGCAGACCTCTAAGAGATTTTTCTGTTTCATTTTCCTGCCTTTAAACAAACAAGGTATCATTATTCCACTTTAAAGATCAGAAAGAAGTTATTTGCCCAAGGTTTTACAACTTTGAAAGTACAGAAGGGGAGATCAGAACTCCTGTCTTCTACCCTCCTTGTTTCATACCTTGCATGAACCTGAATTCCACAAGTGTGTATTCAATTAAAGTAGGTAATTTAAGCACTACTCAACTCACCTGGTTGGTTCACGCCTTTTCAAGCAGATGTTTTATTGCAGAAATGGGGGCGGAGGTTGGATCAGGAATGACTGTGTTGCAGCTGCCTCTGGGCAAAAGCTGAGCCTGAGGATTCCCACGGCTGTAGGAAGCAAACCAGCCCCATCCTTGAGTGTCTGAAGGTCTGATAAATGAAGTTCAAGGGAGATGAAAGGTGCTAAAGTTCTAGTCCTCTTACTTTCATTGAACAGTAGATTTACACCTATGCAGCTGCTCTCCCTGTGCCTTATGCAGGCTCCCACTCTTGCTAACTATCATAACAGCCTGCAGGGCAGATATTACAGGAGAAAAACTGCATATTTACTTTCTGATATGGGTAGCGTGGGAACCAGGTAGGTGTAGGGACATATAACTACACTCCATATTGCTCTGTACAAGAAAATACTCATGAAAGTCCACTGTTATTTTCACTAGACCTGGGGTCCACTTAGTTATTTATTGTGATCTGGTTAACTTTGGTACCTTTAACCTTTCTGATCTCATTTATATGGTGTCTCAACTAGAATGGAGCTAAGTATTATCTCTAAACCCTTTTCTACCCTAAATACAAAGTTTGCATCTCTAAAACTTTTTTTTTTTTTTTTTTTTTTGCCTAGGGATTGAACCCAGGGACCTTTTACCAGTGAACTACATTCCCAGACCTTTATATTTTGAGGTTTTTTTTTTTTTTTTTTTTTTTTTTTGTGGTACTGAGGATTGAACTCAGGGGCACTTGACCACTGGGCCACATCCCCAGCCCTTTTTTTTTGTATTTTATTTGGAGACAGGGTCTCACTGAGGTGCTAAGTGCCTCGCCATTGCTGAGGCTGGCTTTGAACTCGCGATCCTCCTGCCTCAGCCTCCCAAAGTGCTGGGATTACAGGCGTGCGCCACCGCGCCCGGCTATATTTTGAGTTTTGAGACAGGGTCACATTAAGTTGATGAGGGTCACACTGAATTGCTGAGATTGGCCTTGAACTTGCTATCCTCTTGCCTCAGTCACCCCAGTCGCTGGGATTACAGGTATGTGCCACTGTGTTTGGTCTATTTTTATCTCAGAGTTGAATTAGTCATAATGGAGAGGATTTTTATTCAAGATCATCTGTTAAACTTGATGACCTTTTCTTTCTACCTTTTTAAACTTCCCAAGAAATGAATTACTGGAGCAAGGCATGGTGGCACAGGCCTGTAATCCCAGCACTTGGGAGGCTGAGGCAGGAGGATCTCGAATTCAAAGCCAGCCTCAGCAATGGCAAGGCACTTAGCAACTCAGTAAGACCCTGTCTCTAATAAAATACAAAAAAGGGCCGGGGATGTGGCCCAGTGGTCGAGTGCCCCTGAATTCAATCCCTGGTACCAAAAAAAAAAAAAAAAGAAAAGAAAAAAGAAATGAATTCCTAGAATGAAGATTGTTTGGGGGAAAGTAGCTGCAAATACTTCTTGTTGAAAATTGATCAGTTGTCTTATAAAGTGAACTAAACTCTAAAGGAATATAATCTTAATGCTAGTCGTATGTGGGTTCTCATTGCTATCGTTCAATTCAAAACCTGTTCTCAATATTATATCTCTTGAAACTATTCTGGCAAACCACATGATTTCCTTTAATAGCATTCTGTGTAAAACAGTATAAATGAGCCATCATTCACAATGTACTATCTAGTCCAGTGCACTACTACTTTTAGAAAAGGCTATGATATTCTGGGAGGTTTTCTTTCAAGGAAACACCTTCTGCATCTGATGCTTGGTTTTATATAGAACAAAATTTTATTGCTTTAATTGTAGGTTTTTTTTACTAAATGTCTGCAAGGATAAAACATTTAACACTTTATTTCTGTGTAGACCACAGTGTTTACATAGTTCCATCACTTATTATTGTATCTGATAATATATAAAGGCACCAAGAGATAGATAGGGTGGTTATTATAATCCCCATTTTACAGACTAGGAAACAGAGGTTTAGAAAAACCAATAGCCCCTTGAATATTATACAGCCTGTAAGTGAACAAGTTGGGAATCAAAACCTGAGTTTTCAGAATCCACTTCTTTCCATTCCACTAGAACTACCCGTTAATGCCTTACAGTAATTATAATGCTTTGTGCCCTACAAAGTGTTTCCACATACCTCTTCCCTTATTTCCAATTAGGTAGGGAAAGCAGGTATTTTTTGACCATCTTATAAATGTGAAAAGTGTAATTTAGAAAAAAGCAACTAGCCCAGCTCATGAGTAAATATAAATACATATTGACTCTAAATTTATAGGTATAGCCATATAAAATCATGATTTTATATTTTAAGATAGTTACGTTTAGAAAAAATATATAGGAAGTATTATCAGCATAACCCATTTGTCAGCTAATTAGATGTCCTCATCTTCCAGACTGCTGGATTTCTTGTTTTTATAGCTTTAAACAAGAATGACTCACCATCAACCCATGTACAATCAGAAACCCAATATCCTCTCAGTAGCTCCAGGGATTCTGGGAGGTCTCTGTTTCTCTGAATCATTGCTGGCTGTGATTTCTTTTTTCTGAGGAAAGCTTGGTCTTCATCACATGCCTCTGCCGATCTGTCCATTTCCCATACTACAGTTAGGACATCCTTTACTTCTCAGAGGGTGCCTTGACACAAACTGTGTGTGATAAACATTTTTACTGAAGGTTTGTGTGATAGAAGGAGTCACAAGTCAGAGTGCACTGGCTGAAATTGTAATATTAACTATCCTGTCCTTGATTACCTCTGTTCCTTAGAATTGCTTGATGGCAGAAGCCACTATACAGTTAAAAAACTCTCCTTCCCTCATCTACCCTCATCTCATAGGACATCTATGATTAGCATGATTGGTGTACTTTTTTCCAGTACAGTTGCTACTGTGTGGTGTTTTTATAGTTTAGGGTAGATTTCTAAATCTGACTACTTTTTGCAGCATCTATATGAAAGGGAGAAGTACAAAAATAAGTCACTTATTCTCCATTCCCAATTTGTAATTCAAACCAAGGCACCATTTGTAATTTATCCAGTGAGAATATAAAGAGAAATTAAGGTTTTTAAAAGGAAAGCTGTGCTGAAAATAATCTTATACTCTCCAGGAATTACATTCATCCAGGACTTCAGTAGCAGTACTGTATAGATGATTTTTCCTTTATAAGCTTTAGAAATTTGGTACTTACATTTTCTTGAATGGAAAAAATTTTATTTTTAAATCCTTGGAGGATCTTATTTTTTTAATTTTTAGGGCATAATTAATCATTTATAAAATTATTTATTATCATGGTGATTTTCCTGTGTAAATTTTTTAATAAAAACTTGACAATATAAAAAATTGTCTTATCTTTATTACAAATGAATCTAGCAACATTTTTATAACATTTAGATTTCTATGTAGCAATCATTATTCTCTAACAATTTGCTCTGAACACATTAAACATATGAATGGTGTTGTAAAGACAGATTCAGAGATCTGCTCTAAGCTAGAAAAATGCCATATAATAACAATTATACTAGCACAAGGTATGCTAACTGTAAATTTTCCATCAGTTAGAAAGCAGAATGTTTACAATAGCCTAATATAAACAATTGCATTTAACTCATAGTTTTTGAAAATTCAAGAGAACATTAGATTTGTGTTGAATGAAGTATGTTAGTCACATTCATTTTTTAAATTATTTATGCAATGCTTAGGAAAATTTATAATCAAAGTTGCATCAAAGTAATTCTAATTAAATTTTTATTATCTGTAAAGCTACTGCATAAACAACTAGAACTTTACTAATTATTAAAACCAAATGTATACAAAGATATAGCTTAGGGAGGAAGAGTTGCCAAATGAAGTTCTAACTAGTCAATTCAATGGGAAACTTAACAATGATAAAAAGGTGTGTGTTATTTTGTTGTTGACATTATAAGAGCAAAGTCTTGGAGCACTGAAAAGTTCTAATTATGACCCTTGCTACATTGAGCTCTGTTGTATCCTGAAAATGACCTGTTTGTCCCCCCAAGTTACCCCATCAGTAACTAACATTGAGTGTACCACAATTTGTCATATAAATGCTTCAATATAATACCTTAGTCTCCCTCTCATTATCATTTTACTGGTGAGTGTATGGAAACTAAGGCAGTTTCCCTAACTTGCCCAAATTCACCCAACCAGCAAATTGCAGAGTAAGATTCAAACCCAAGACTATTTTACTAGAAGGTTATTTTGCTGTTTTCCAAACCACTTTCTTCTGTGCCAGAAAGGAATAAGATATTTAGATATATAATTTTGACTTAAACATATATTTTGTTTTCTTTATTTTATTTTCAGGGAATAAGCTACTGTAGTTAATAATAATAATATGCTATGAGATCTTCTTTAGAAGAAATTTGATAAGAACCAATGAATCAATAAATGGTTGCTTAATTTATATTTCCTCTATTGAACAAGATTGAATTCTAATTCATTCAAATTGTTTTCATTTTTGGATGTATAATCAAATGGCCTTTCTCAAGGCCCATCATTTTATTTTTTAATTCTGAGCAGAGGAATAATCACTAAAGTTAGTGCTTAAAATATAGAAGTAGGAAACATTGAAGTAACTACCCAAAGCCTAGATTCTCCACAATATCCTGGGAATTCAGAAATATTTTAAGTTTCAGGCCTGGTAATGGACAAAAAAATATAATCATAAAGGAAATTATGAATAGCAGATTTTGATGCGTGCGCGCGCACGCACACACATACACACACACACACACACACATACATACATACACACAAACTTCTGTGAGTATCATCAGTTGATTTCATAGATAATTTCCTGCCCATTGACAACTGCCCTTAAATCTTTAATTACAGAGGAAAACTGATAGTACTTAATAATATAATGTAATTAGCTGTATTTCTTATATTTGCACTAATAGTGCTGTGATGTACTTGTTTTAATAAGATTTAAAAAGAAAGTTAGGACAAAGCACTGTATTGTCTGAAAAGATCCTTGATAAGCTTTAGGTTGACTATTTCATAAAGATCCTTTTTTCTTCCCTAGAGATAGTAGTCTAATATTTTTAAATGATATAATACTCACAACTGTTTTTTGCTAACAAATAGATTTATATGAGATGCAAACGTGAGAGAAATAGAAACTTTATGTCATAATTGAGGACAGAAATATACCATATTCAAGCGATTGTCTTCTAAAGCGCTGCTGAATACATTGTCTGGATTGTGCCACAGAAGGCTGAAAGCAAAACACGGGTGGGTCTATCAAACAATCCCGGACTCTGTTTATAACAACTGAAGCTGTGCCTTTCATATCAGAGTCACATCAGAAGGGGGGGGGGGTAGGAAGAGATAAGCCCATCAGTGAAATAGCATCCTCTAACAACAACCAGTCACTTCCTGCAATCAAAACTGTGCTAGCATGTGGCTTGTTCAAATAAAAATTACTGGACTGGAGCCAAACAAGGAAAAAGTAATTGATAATGTGGTTTTTCAGAAACCATCCATCCATCAAATGTGTCAGTCCTTCATAATACTTTATTTCCCTTCTGAACAAAGATCTTTAAAATTCATTGTGTGCACTTAAAAACAAAGTGTCCTTGTGCTGGTTTATAAAGATTCTCTTTTAGTTTGGGTTTGTTTTGTTATTTGATTACATTCCCTCCCATCCTGCAAATTTTTTTTTTCCAGATAGTTGCTGGAAATTTCTGCCATTCTTAAACAAAGCATCTTTGTGCTGTATCAGCTTGCATTTTCCTTGGATTGTGTTTGGATGATGCTTTTCCCCTGACTTCAGCACTGAGCATTGTAGCCATAGCTTTCCTAAGTAGACTGTAACAAACAGATTCACTGGCCCTTTTTCTTTGTTGCATCCTATTAACCTGCTGGTGGGAAACCCTGCTCAGAACTATTGCAGACAGAAGGAAAAACTGATGAGGAAATATTGGATCACATTTTTTTCTTTTTCTTTTTCTTTTTCTTTTTTTTGGTACCGGGGATTGAACTCAGGGGCACTTGACCACTGGGCCACATCTCCAGCCCTTTTTTGTATTTTATTAGAGACAGGGTCTCACTGAGTTGCTAAGTGCCTCACCATTGCTGAGGCTGGCTTTGAATTTGTAATCCTCCTGCCTCAGCCTCCCAAGTGCTGGGATTACAGGCGTGAGCCACCACTCCCAGCTTGGATCACATTTGATGCTAAAGAAAGTCATTAATTGTTTGTCACTTTAAGAAGAAATGTTCCCTTTCCCATAATTTCTCCAGTACATAACAAAAATCTTCAAACTTAAAATTTTCTTTATTTTAGGTTTCTAAAATCAGTTTGCAAAACTGATAATAAGTTGGCCTTCTCATTGGCATCCAAAAGTAGTATCTGTAAAGTAAATTTCAGAAATATCTACTCACTTTCACTTTTTTTTTTTTTTTTTTTGTATTGGGGACTGAATCACAGGCACTTTACCACTGAAGTTACATTCCCTCCTCCCACCAGTCTTTTATTTTTTTTTTATCTGGAGACTAAGTTGCTGAGGCTGGCTTCAAACTTGTAATCCTCCTGCCTCAATTTTCTGAGTTGCTGGAATTACAGGTATTTATCATCATGCCCAGTTTCACTTCCACTCTTGATGACATTCATATCAAACTTAGGCTTAGTAGAGATTCACTGCTACATACAATGCTGCATGCGTGTACACATGCATACACAGGTACACACACAATTTTGCACTGAATATTGTACAAACATACTTAAAAATGCATACTTAAAGATATATGATAGTTTCCAAAAAAATTTATTTTAAATTCCAGTTGTATGATTAAAATACTGCAAAAATGTGCAGAAGAATGAGGCTTTGCTACAGAAAAAATGTGAAGGAAAAATTCCAGGGGATTCTGAAAGTTTTTTCACTTCTTTTATCTACCTATTTATGTCAATGCAATCATATAATGTTCTCTTTTGAATACTCGCAATGCTATCAACTATTGACCCGCCAATTACTTTAGAATTAGATTTTGTTTTTAGTACCTAGGGAACAAAAGAGCAAAAGAGCCAGGCCCTTATGAGATATCCATTCCTCATTCAAACAGTTAAGTCCTGAGAAGCCACTCCTGTATCCGAAACAGGCATCTCAGTGAAGTTTCATTTTAAAGAATGCCAGGAAGAAAAAGCTTTGGTCACAGACCAAACTTCTACAATACAACAAGACCTGCCCTTGGAGTTTCCCTTTTGTATTGCTCCAAAATAATACTAAAAAAGTAATATCCATATATGATAATAGTATCAATTTTCATGTATAACCTCTGTTCTGCCTGTGAGAGATATCAATACTAGAATAGCAAAAAGAAGCCAATGTTCACTCCCCATCCAAAGATTGCAACAGAAAGAATACAAAAGTATACAGGATTTCAGGGTTATTTTTGTGGGAGAGATATTATCAATTTGGAAATAGCAAAGAGGTCAACTACTAAGTCAGCATCCACAGTGAATCCCTTGAAAACAAGACCTATAATGCTTTTGTTGTGTGAAATTATCAAAAAATTCAATGATGTGAATTCTGCTTTCCAAGTTATTCCCCAAAAGAAACTAAGGGAACAAGTTGACATATTTTTATCCTTTGTTTTTTAGCTAGGATTTACTGTATGTCCATTTTGCTCCTTGCTCCATGCTAGGCCTGTGGAAAGATAAAAACAAAACAGCATATATTTTTGTAACATTTTAATATGCCTTAATTTTTTTTTGCTTGTTTGTATTTTCTTTAACTGAATCCTCCTCCCCATTTTGCCAGAGGCATCTAAAAAGCATGCTTCAGAAAAGTTTAGCATTGTTACAGAAATGTGTTTTTTTAAAAAAATAGACTAATATGTTAGTTTTCCATCACTGTAACAAAATACCTGAGAAAAACAACTTAAAGGAATAAAGATATATTTTGACTCACAGTTTCAGTGATTTCAATCCATAGTAGCTTGACCCCATTGCCACAGGTCTTTGGTGAGGTAGAACTTAGGGTGGGAAGAGTGTGGTGGAGTAAAGCTGCTTACCTCGTAAAAGCCTGGAAGAAAATAGACAGAGAGGAAGGCTCCAGGGACAAGATCTAAACCCTAAGGGCACACCCACAATGGCCCATTCCCTTTAATTAGGTTATTCCTTTAGTTTCCACTACCTCCCAATAGTTCATTCAGCTATGAATCTATCAATACATTAATCCATTGATGAGATCAGAATCTTCATGATCCAATCACTTCCCCAAAGTCCCACCTCTGAAACACTGCTGCATCAGGAACCAACTCTTCAACACATGAGCCTTTGGGGGACATGTTCCTAAGCACAACAACTAATAATTGATTTCTGATATCCAAAAGAGAATTTTGTCACAAGTCAATGCTTTTTTTTTTTTTTTTTTTTTTTTTGTGGTACCGGGGATTGAACTCAGGGGCACTCAACCACTGGGCCACATCCCCAGCCCTTTTTTGTATTTTTTTATTAGAGACAGCGTCTCACTGAGTTGCTAAGTGCCTCACCATTGCTGAGGCTGGCTTTGAACTCGCGATCCTCCTGCCTCAGCCTCCCAAAGTGCTGGGACTACAGGCGTGTGCCACACAAGTCAATGCTTTTTTAATGCTTTTTTTTTGGGGGGTGGGGTACTGGAGATTAAACCCAGGAGCACGTTACCACTGAGCTACATCCCCAGCCTTTTCTGTTTTCAAGTTTGAGATAGGTTGCTAAGTTTCTTAGGGCCTTGCTAAATTGCCTTGAATTTAGGATTCTCCTGTCTCAGCCTCCTAAATAACTGGGATTACAGGTATGCATTATGGCATCTGGCCTCAAATCAACATATTCTTGAAAGCCAGACTCTGTCAAAACAGAGAGGTCTTTTCAAAGTCTTTGTATCATTGTATGAAGAGCTAGGTTCAGGCCAGGTGTGGTGGCGCATGTCTATAATCCCAGCAGCTCTAGAGGTTGAGGCAGGAGGATTGCAAGTTCAAAGCCAGCCTCAGCAATTTAGGGAGGCTCTCAGCAACTTAGCAAGACCCTTTCTCTAAATGTAAAATATGAAATAGGGATGGGGATGTGGTTCAGTGGCTAAGTGCCTCTGGATTCAATCTCTGATACAAAACAAAAGAGCTCAGCTCACTAGATGAATTTTTTTTTGTCTTTATATTCTTTTATTTGGTTTGCATGATAAGATTTTCACTTAAAATTGTGCTTTGGTTTTTCCAGATCTCTAGACTAAGGACTGAACAATGCTTTATTAGGTTTATCTGTCACAGATACACACCTTGTTAAAGTGGATAGGGATACACTTTCCCTGTATGGTTCAGGAGCAACTAGATGAATTTCTTCCACAGTTGGGGAAATCTAGCAGGTAAAACTTGCTGCCTTGGGGCAGCTGGAGGAACAATGACAAGAAATGAAAAGCCTAAAACCTGTTCTCCTTGCCCAGAGGAATTTTGGGGAAAAGGAAGCAAGAAAAGGGTAGTGGTGGTCAGGCTACCATCTTTCCTCTTAGATCCAGTGTTCCTTGGGTGGGAACATATGTTAGACACATAAATTACTTTACTAATTTCATATACATGTATTTTTCACACTCTTCTATCTCTGAAATCAAGATGAATCGGGATGTGTCATGATTCCTAGGCGATGCTATTTATCTTTTAATGGTACACAGGAAAAAAAAAAAAAAAAGAAATGTGGCATCTTAGAGTCAATGAAATGTATTGAAGAGAAAAAGGAAGAGAGGAAACTTCTGTTCTCTTTCCACTTGGGGCTCTATGAAGACAAAGCCTGTGGCTTGACTCAGCAACCAGGAATGGCCACGTCAAAGTAAATTCAGATATACCCCAAGGTGAGCCAAAGGAGGGAATTTCTTCCCTGCAATCTCTTTACTGTGGCATGAGCAAGATTCTACCCAGATACCTAAGAAAGGCATGTAAACTTAATTAAGAATCTGGTAGGAGATTTCTAGAATAAGGGTACTCACTGTGTTAGGGACAGCAATGGAGGACTGTCAGGTAGACTTGCTGACCAGGAGCCTTTGGAAGCTTTCAGCACCAGCAAGGGTACATGTGGGACTAAGTCACTAGAGAGATGACCAGCTCTAAATCAAACAGAAAGAGAATACTGACCATCACTTACATAAGCCCAGGCTTCAGGATCAGTTCCCAGCAGAATGTCCTGAAAACAGAACCACTAAACCACCTTCCATGGCTATTAGTTCCCAGCCCAGGGGTCTTCTACAGGCCACAAGGATCCAGAGTGGCCCCTGCTATTCTGAAGACCCTGTCTCTCCACTATTACCACAAAACCACAGAAGATAAACCTCTTCCACTGTACCCAGAAGTCATACTGGGGAAAAATAGGGAGCAAAAGCAGAAATCTAAGACTGAGCATTTCTTCCAAAATAGGTCAAGTGTTTAGGTAGAAAATCTGTAAATGTAAATGAAGAAGATGAAAATTCCTAAATGTTAAAATAAATTTAATTTAAAAAATGTTTTCCTTGCTGCACAATTAGGTGAGTATTTATCAGTTAATAGGAAAACGAAAGAAACTGTGCTTTCTATAAATATCTGGTTGGTAATATAGGTAAACGTGGGGCTCTTGGACCTCAGATTAATGAAGGCACTACCCTCAAGAAGTCTAGAATCAAAACAGTAATAATATAAAAACCTTCACAAATACAATATAAGTTACCCATTAACATAAGCCTGTGATAGATCAACTTTCAATTATGCATAAATAGACAAATTGTGATTCAGTGACCTGCATTGTAATATTAATAGTGTTCTCATTGAACCAAAGGATACTTTGCTATGCCACTATTAAGATTGTTACTATATCTTTTTTTTTTTTTTTTTTTTTTTTTTTTTTTTTTTTGAGTTCCCGGGATTGAACTCAGGGGCACTTGATCACTGAGCCACATCCCCAGCCCTATTTTGTATTTTATTTAGAGACAGGGTCTCACTGAGTTCCTTAGTGCCTTGACTTTTGCTGAGGCTGGCTTTGAATTCACAATCCTCCTGTCTCAGCCTCCCAAACCGCTGAGATTACAGGCGTGCACCACTGCGCCCAGCAATTGTTACTATATCTTAATGCTATGCCTTGTCTTGGCTTAGAAAGAAAGCAGATCCTAAGGGTAAATTATACAACTTTAATGATAACAGCCAGATACATGTGAAAATAGAAATATTAGCACTGGAACAAATTATTGTCTGCTTGTTGGTAGGCCTTTTCAAGAAATAATAGGAAAAAATATGAATAGATGTCAGGGTCTTATAGAAAGTATGTTTGAGGACCTGACAAGACAAGCATAGAAGGACTATATTGGAGGAGGTAAACAGATTGAGAGAAGGATAGAAATGACGCTGTGGTTCTTTCTTGGTCATATCAGCTCAGTGGTGTACCCCTAGATCTTGAGTGCCCACCTCTGTCCTCCTCACAGCTAAAGCCCTGGCCTACCCAGATTGATCTGGAATTGAATGTCAGGGACCCATCAGCCATGGGGAAATGCTTCCTAGAGCTTTGAATATAGTCTGTTTTATTCTTCCTTCAGTCCAACATTCAGGATTCCTATAGCCCTCCTCCTACTTCAAAATGTGTGTGGCTGTATGTGTATATGAGAGAGTTTGTGCATATGTGCGTGTGTGTGTGTGTGTGTGTGTGTGTGTGTGTGTAGGGTGAACAGAGTGGATGAGATCAATTGGATGGACCATTCTGTCATAATGAGACAGAGCACATTGGATCATCCTTTTGGATTCAAATGAATCCCCTCTTCATAAAGCTGGGCTTATTGACTCAAAGCCATTATCATGGTGAGACTGAATGAGATGAAGCAGTTAAACATGCTCTTTCCCCCCTTTTGTGTTTATAGCTACCCAGAAATGAACATCAATATTTAAATATCTGGATTATCTTGGGCTTGTAAAAAACCAATTAGCTCCTCCTTGGGCCCAGTGTTTGGAGCCTTTGTGGGGCAGATTATGAGACTGTTTAGTTCTTGTGGTCATAGACGAGGAGCTCAGAGAAAGGTTAGAGGGGCAAGGGTCATTGCTGGGTTAGTGGGGTCTCATGGGACTGTGCATCCTAAAGGATCAGGCCAGGGCCACGTCAGGAGCCTGGGGCAGCCCTATAAGGCAGCTAGTGAAGGATTTGGCCAGATTCTGGCAGCACAGGGAATAAATAGTTGGCCAGAAGAGATGTATCACTGAAATACATCACAGACTTGAGCCTTTCGTTCTGGACACTTAAGGATCATCTCTGCCTTCAGGTAGAACCCCTTGGGCCTATAAGACCTTAGTCATTTGTAGTAATTCTGGTTCCTCTGAATAAATAAGTACACTCCAGCAGATGTTTCATGCTTGTATCTGAAGATAGGGTCCCATCCTCAAGTTTAAAAGGTCCTGTGTAGGGACATCTATGCTCATCCTGGGTTAAGAGAGCCTGGACCACAGGGACCAAGGCTCATGTTGATTAGGAAATATTCCCTTTTCCATAGTGGTCCAGATTCCCATTATCTCTAATTCTCCAAGGGCCAGAATTATTTTCTAGCTTGTATCATTTTTATTTCCTGTAGACATCATTATTCATCTACCCAATACATTCATCAACTTTTTATTTTATTTATTTTATTTTTATTTTTTGGTACTGGGCATGGAACTCAGGGGCACTCGGCCACTAAGCCACATCTCCAGCCCTTTCTTGTATTTTATTTAGAGACAGGGTCTCAGTGAGTTGCTTAGTGCCTCACTATTGCTGAGGCTGGCTTTGAACTTGCAATCCTTCTGCCTCAGCCTCCCTACTTCTCCCTATTATAGGTGTGTGTCACCATGCCTAGCCATTCAAGCACTTCTTACTAACAGAACTTCATGTCTATTTGTTGCAACAAAGTACCCAGCCCCAGATGAGAAACATGATTTCCCAACTCTCATGGCAGCTGGGGGTGATCAAAGAGAAGTAAACCAAAGAATTCTGGGTGGTGGTTTCTGGGAAAGATTTTATTTCCTTCATCAAAGAAAAGAGAAGTCAGGAGGCCTGGCCCTTCCTGCCTTGAATTTAGACACATTGTTGGGAGTTTAATTGGTTGATTAGAGTTGGAGGCCAGCCATATACCTTGCTTGCATTTATTCAACAATTATTTATTGAGCACTACCTGCTACATTTCTTTCAGGTCCAGTGCCCAGGACCGGATACAGGGTCTGTGTTCATTACTCCTATCAGGTATTGTATGACTCAGAGATCCTGTTTGTAATATAAATTACTTCTGGTTTAAGCAACAAATGCATAAAATATAAAATGGAGAAAGGCATTCCTAGAAGAAAATGGATGTGGACAATTTCACTGGGAGACTGAAAAATGTGACTTGGAGGACAGGTGGAAGACAAGGAGGCCAAGCATCTGGAGGCACAGCTAGGGTCACTTCTAGGAATGGTTGAGTGAGAACCAGGGCTCTGCCACCATCACAGTCCCCACCGTGACTGTGATCACATCTAAGGCTGCTGCTGACTTCTGCCAATGTTTGAAAGCCAGAATCTTGGAAGCAGGCATTAAATTCTGCCCAGCTTCCTCACGTGCCTACACACAGGCAATTTCAGAGAAGGAGTGTAAGCAGGATCCAACGCTTCCACCGTGGCTCTGGTTTTGTGGTTGGGGTGCTAAAATCACCAGTCTACCAAGGCCACCCTCACAATATCTGAGAACAACCTCCAAAGGAGATTAGAGCACACTGGGGAGAAGGATCAATGCTAGGTAGCCCCAAACACAAAAGTGAATGATGACAAAAACAATTTACATAGAGTACTATAATTTTCAAAGTCCAAAGCAGAGAAAAAAAAAAAAAACCCTTTCATACAGTATTTTAACATTTTCAAAGCACATTTGATCTTCACCAAACTGAGATTCAGGCAGAGCAGGTATTATATCTGAGCCCCAAAAAGTCGAGATTGTTTTTATAGAATATAAAGTATTCTGTTATTATCTGAATTTTTATTTAAAAAGAAAAAGATGTGTAACTTCATGTGACAATTTCAATTGGGGATGACTATGACATATTTGAAGTGCAAACAAAATCTTCTGTGAACGGTGTTGATTTATATATACAAGGGAACTAGTTTTCTGAAAAGTGAAGGCATTCTATTGGGAAGTTAAGGTGATTGTTTTTATATTAGACTCTTTTCAGATTTTTATCTCAAATGCTTATCAAACTCTCAGGTTCTTATTTTGTAAAGAAAAAGCCATATAAGAGACTTGATCTTAAGCTTAATTGGTGTAGAAGAAGAATGGCAAATGATGACATATGTTATTTTCCTACCTCTTGATCTTAGCAGATATAACTAATTAATCATGGCATTCTTTTGCACAGAATACAGACATGGCCTCAAAATTCCTCTCAATGTAGCAGAGTATGAAGCCCCTACCAATCAATCAGACTTGGCAATTCTAAAGCACTATTCAGTATAGAGTTGTAGTGCTCAGGGATTTGTTCTGTTTACCCAGTATGTTGGTATTCTGAGAAAAGCACTCTGCTTTGGGAAGCAGTCTTTCAAGCTTATGGTTCAAATCTTGGGTGGTTATGTAGATTTGAAGCTGTTGGTTAAACTGTAGCCTGTGGTCTCTTGGAATTTAAACCACATGTCCATCAAGGCTAAAGTTTGGGAGGATGTGGTAGAAAAATGGCATGAGAGTGGAGGGTGGGCCTACCTCTTGGGCGAATGCTGAATAGTGTGGTGCTGCAAAATGAAGATGTACTTTGCCCATGCTGAAACAGACTAGCAGGAGAGAGAGACAGCTTTGTTAAATAAATCTGTTTCTGTGCTTCAGCAGTGGTCCTGTCCTGCCAAAGGTCTGTCATTCATGCACTTGAAAATTGCAAAAATCCATTTTTTGGCCCAAGCTGAAGTGAGATACAAGGGAAAACCAGGGGAATTAGAAAGTCTGATTCCCCCAGGCCCCTCCCAATTATTACCTGGGGTTAGAGCAGAGATTAGTTTTGCCTGCTTTGTCTACCCACCCTCTCAAGCATAAGCCAAAGGCAGAGATCTAATTCTTTTTTTTTTTTTTTTTTTTTTTTTTTTTTGTGGTACAGGGGATTGAACTCAGGGGCACTCGACCACTGGGTCACATCCCCAGCCCCTTTTTTTGTATTTTTTATTTAGAGACAGGGTCTCACTGAGTTGCTAAGTGCCTCGCCATTGCTGAGGCTGGCTTTGAACTCATGATCCTCCTGCCTCAGCCTCCCAAAGTGCTGGGATTACAGGCGTGTGCCACCACGCCCGGCTAGATCGAATTCTTTAAAGTAAGACCCATGCAGACAGAGGCTAGGAGAAAGCAATGATTTCATGTATAGTTCAAATATCAGGCTGGACCACATTTCTACCAATGATGACTAGAAGAAATTCCAAACCTGAATATAGGAACCCGTGATTGCTTAACCCCAAGGAAATCCCCAAACCCCTAAGTTTATAGGTAAGTTATTATAGGTAAGTTGAAAGGTTATGGTGTTTAAGCTTCCCAAAGCTCTTTTCCCTTCTCTCAGGGTTGCAGCTGAAGAAAATGGAGGAGGAAAACCACCCAGCTGGCAGAAACTGAGCTACCAGATTGGCCAATTAAAGAACTCAATATATTGCCAGGAAAATGATTCAACACATAGATGCCAATGAGACCTAATAAAGCCATCATTTATCTTATTATCCCTGTCCAGCAAAATATTTTTTGTGTGTAGATGGGGTGACTAGAATCCACCTCCTTGCCAAGGATACACCACACACAAACATACACACATATGCACTCAGACTGACACAGAGAGGGAGGGAAGGAGAGATGGAGTGAGCCTGAGGGAAATTCCCAAAGGAAACTAGAGCACTCAGGGGCAAGGATCAATAGGGATAGATCAATGCATTTTCCCTTGCATATATCTTCTCTTTCCCCCATTCGTAAGTGGAATGTTTTGATTGATGTTACCCTATTTTTGCCGAAATTAAATATTAGCATTAGAAAAGTCATATTTACACATAAAGTACAGGTATACACCTCACCCTCTGGTGCTGGATATGAAGCTAGTGGCATGAGGTGGGCTGATTATATCTGTGGTTATCTGTGGTATTATTGTGTTTTGTAAACTGGTGGCTATATTGGTTATCTATTTCCACAAAAATTCTGTTAACATGTAGCCACAAAATCCTGTAGCTTAAAACAACAACCGTTTATTTAGCTCGTAAGTTTGTGGCTTGGTTGGGCAGTTCCTCTACTCTTGGCTTGGCTGATCTTGGCTGAGCTTACTCATGGGTCTGTGACTCAACTGGTGGTTTGGCTGCTGGCTGGCTAGCCTAGAATGGGCTCACCTAGAACAATCTGGCTTTGCCTACAATATCTTTTATCCTCCGCAGACCAGACTGAGCTTGTTCTAATGTTGATGGCAGGGTTTTAAAAGAAAGAGCACATAAGAACTGGTTCATGATCCCTTCTGTTCTATTCTGTTGGCCATAGCAAGTCACAAGAGGCGTGGGGAAATAGACTTTATCTCTTGATGGAAGTTGCTGCAAAGTCATATTGCAGAGGGTGTGGATAGAAGGCAAAGTGGAGAATTGGAGACATTTTTGTAGTCAATTAACCATAGAATCATATGGGGAATTATTTAAATAAGAAGACAGTATTTGAGAGAACTGGGTGGCCAAGAAATGGACAATGGAGAGTCATCTTTAAGATCTTCCTACCTCTTTCCCATTATTTTACAAGCAGCATACACTCCTTTCTTCTAAGAAATACTTATTTAAACCACAGGACTTATTTGAATGGGAGTATAAAAGTTCCCACAGACTCCATTTCCTTTGCCACAGTGATTGGCCAGAGGTGGGCAGCTGTCTCAATCTAGGCTAATCAGATATAACAACTTATCCAATATTATGTTTTAGTGCTTGATCTAGGAGTGGACAAGGCCTAAGGCCTTAAGGCCACTGAAGATGCATTAAAATAAAGATGCATCGGGCTGGGGTTGTGGCTCAGTGGCAGAGCGCTCACCTCGCACGTGTGCAGCCCGGGTTCGATCCTCAGCACCACGTAAACATAAATGCATTGAATTGTGTACAACTAAAGTAAATAAATAAGTATTTAAAAAAAAAAGATGCATTAAAATAAAGATGCATAAGTGGAAGATGTGAGAATCCATGAATATAGAGACTGGCATCAGCCATGGCAGCATGGACAAAGCAAATCTATGAGAAAGAAATTGACATGTAGAGAGAAGCAGTTCCTGGACAAGGGGAGAATAGGGTCTTGGGGGTGATTCTCAGTTATCCCTGAACCATGTCACACCCATTCTTCCTGTGAGTTGATTTTAATGGTCTTTCTCTCTTTCAAAATAATTCAAGCTGGGAGCTGGTCCACTGCAACCAAAGTAGATGAATATAGTGAGATTTGGGAAATAGCCATCCTGCCTCAGAGTAGACTCTCACTGTGTTTGCAATTCCCCTCTGTTAGCAATTCATTCTTTGTGTTAGGAAGGCGTATGAATTGGAATCAGCCATGCACTTTGACAGCTCCTTTGATACTCAGGTCAACGTCATCCACTATTTCAAAGACTTTTTCCTGCTAACTCCGTATTAGTGGCCTTTTACTCTCTGTGCTCCTAATACACTTTAGATACATTTCTAGGGTACCACCATTCATACATCACATTCTGTGCTCACAGCTGTATCTATATTCGCTAGTTAAATTGTGGTTCCTTCCTTTAGGCCAGACATTTTAAAAATATTATTTACCTTTGTATTCTTGGAGCATAGTATTGCATTGCTTTTAATAAAAATGCAAGTATTCTAAAGATTAGTCTATTAAAACTTTAAGCCATTAATATCTTAGCTTGAACTCGTTGATAAACATTACTTAAGAACATACTCATTCACCCATCAGTAGCTCTAAATCTTGGCTGCACAGTAGAATCACCTGGGGAGCTTTTTAAACATATTGATGCTTGAGCCTCACCCCAGACCAATTAAATCAGAATTTCTGGGATTGGGGCCCAGGCATCAATATTTTTAATAGATTTCCAAGTGGTTCTAATATGCAGCCAGGATTAAGAAGCACTGCCCTGTATGTGGTTTCTTTGTGTTACACAGAGCCAGAGCTGAAGGAAAGATTCCATCTAGTTGGGAGGAAGGCATCATGAAAGCAGTGACTTCTGAATTAAATCTTAATGGATGGATAGAATTTCAGTAGGGAAACATAAATGGAGAAAATGGAATGTGTAAACATGGAAAGCCCTGGGTGTGTATAGGAAATGGCACATCCAGCTTATTTGCTCTATAGGGGTGTGAAGTAGGGGTAAAATTGCATGTACTGAGAATCTACTCTGTGCTAAACATTTGACAGGCATTTGTCTTGTTTTTAAAAGTTTGTTGTTGTTGTTGTTGTTGTTTTTCTTCTTCTTCTTTAATATGCAATGTGGTACCACAGAGTTTTTTTTTAAAAAACATCAAATTGTATACTTTATTTTTTTATGTGGTGCTGAGAATCAAACCCAGTACCTCACACATGCCAGGCAAGTGCTCTACCACAGAGCCACAACCCCAGCCCCCTGCTCTTATTATACATGACAGAAGAATGCATTTTAAAATATATATACATAAAACCAATATATACATATTGGACTTTATTTTGTTTATTTATATGCCATGCTGAGAATTGAATCCAGTGCCTCACTCATGCTAAGCAAGTGCTCTACTGCTGAGCCACAATCCCAGCCCAGTAGAATGTATTTTGACATATTATACATTTATGGAGTATAACTTCCCATTCTTCTGTTTGTACATGATGTGGAATTACATGGGTTGTGTATTCATATATGCATATAGGAAAGTAATGTCTGACATTTGTCTTTTAATCATCACAGTTCCATTCTGAGGAAAGAACTGTTTTTTAGATGAAAAGACTGAGGCATAGATAAACCTTTGCTTAAGGTCCTACAACTAGCCAGTGGTGGATCTAGGACTTAGGCCCAGCTCTGGGTTGGTCTCCAAGCCAATGCATGTGACCTATTCTGGGGCTGGAAGTCAGGCTGCACCTGTTGGCAAGGACCTTGTTTTATTTGACTCTGTCTTCTCCAGCTGAAGCTACCAAAGGGCTCATGGACTCTGGCTCAGGACCACCTGCTTTCTTGAGTAAATATCAACAGAGTTAGTACATTCAGCAATGACCTACATTCTACTTCCAGGTAGACTTAGCATGATTGCTTTCCAGAGTGAGCTCTGGTGGCTCAACCACATGACTAGCTCTCTGCCTGCCTCCTACCAGGTTTAAGAACCAAAAGACAGGGAAACTCACCTATCCCTTGAAAAGCAGTATCCCTATTCCTTCTGATAACCCAGATTTCCCAGAGTGATGTCTCTGAATTATGTATTTCATGTCTCTAATCTTCCATTTTATTTTACTCCTGATTTTAGAAATGATCACAAGGCACTATTGTCAGACACCACAACTGCCCCTCTCAAGCAGGCCACAGCATCTTGACAACTTTCCATCTAAGGCTTCTTTTGGCTCCCTCCCAGTTGGCCTCATGCTGCTAGGCCACATGCCTGTGTCAACCAAGTTAAGGCAGAGGCCAGATTAGGCCTTTCAAGCTAAGCACTGAAGATGTATTGTTAAATTTCCTTTAAATGGAGAGTGCTAGATCAGAAGGAAGACCAATAGAAAGATTTCTCTAGGAGAAGTAGAAGGTGAGAGTAAATAGAGTTAGGAAATACATTATTTAGAATGAGTGATAGAAAACTCACTTCAACCTCATTTAAGCAAATAGAAGGCTAAATTGGCTAATATCATTAAAAGTTCAGTGTTGGGGCTGGGGTTGTGGCTCAGCAGTAGAGCGCTCGCCTAGCATGTGCATGATCTGGGTTCGATCCTCAGCACCATGAAAAAAAAAGGCATTGTGTACAATTATAACAAATAAATAAATAAATAAAAAAGTTCAGTGCTCACTTCTTCAGGCAAGGTTTGATCTAGGAACCTAAACAATGTTATCAGGTGTCAGTTTCTTTTTCTCTATATTACGTTCAAAGGATTCATTCTTGAACTCTGTGTGGGCGCCCTTTAGCTCTAAGATTGTTTCAATGTTAGTGCTTGTCATCCTAGCAGAAAAGGTTAGTTTATCAGTATACCATCTCAAAAGTCAGAATTAATTATGATTGGCTTTAACTTGAATTTATGCTCATCCCTAAGCCAATTAAAGTGCCTAGATGAATGGTTTTGAGCCTAGAGATACCTGGCTCCTGGCTCCAGTGCTCACCTCTGAACAATCAATATGGCTGAGGAAATTCAGTGCTTGTATAACCTAAGCATAGACCATGAGGATAGATCCATGAGGAACCACATAATCTGAGATTGGAACTAAGATAACTCACCAAAGGAAATCTGAAGTATTGTAACCTGGGGGAAAATATAATGATGTCTGGGAGGCAAAAACAACAAGTGTCCACTACAGAAAGCTATTTTAGAAGTCCAGGCCTGGCGGGGATAAATTTTTTCTAGCATGTGGCAAAGATAAAGGATCTGACAGAATTGTCTTCAGCAGCCTACAGCTCACACATTTGCATCAACACAGAGTGGCACACAGCCACGAGGCACATCAGATCAACTGGGAGCCAGTAAAATCTTCTCATCTCTTCTGTTAAATATGGTTTAACTCTGGGGGGTCCAAGCTTTAGGAAATTTACAGCAACTTCTCAGCCTTTATGCTAATGGATATCATGGATAATTAAAGCTACCACTGTTAACCTCAATGTCATTTCATATAAATATTTTAATTTCATCATCAACCTGTTAAGAAGTCATTAAGTTCCCTGAAGCATTCTACTTTTGTAGATTATTTGGACTATCATCAGATAAATAAGAAAACAGACCATGTAGTCCAGATATGGAGAAACATCCTGTTCTGTGGAGAAGGTTAAGCCATATATAACTGGTTATTTATTCTTTGATATTCCATAGTAGAGTGAGAATTATTGTTTATTTCTTTATACTCTTTTAAACATTGAAACCGAAGTAATAACTTTTGCTTTACAAAAGTTATTTTAACATGTTGGTGAAAAAAGATTTACAGTGACAGATATGATGTGGCCTTATGCAAATCACACAATTCCATCATATTTTTAAGAATTTCACTGAACAAAGCTGACATGAGATAAACTTAAGTCCTCTGGGTAAACCGCTCTGAGCTTTGTATGTAGTACTTTAACAGAGATTCAATAAAATTATCAAACTTAACCCCTAAGTATTCACAGAAATCATTTAGAAAAGGTAAGGACAAACATTGCACACTCTCTTTGATGGTTTTTTTTTTTTTTGTTTTCTTCTATATCTTTGATAGTTTTATAGTTTATTTGATTACCCTTATGAGATAAAGTTTTAAAGACCACCAATCATCCTTTTTAATATTAAAATATGCAATGTAACATGTCCAGAGAAAAAGACAATGTGGTATTTAGAATGTCTTCAAACCTCCAATCATTTTTGGTGGATATGATTTGAAGGAGTTAATGGACTTCTTTTAGCATTAGCCTTTCATCCACAAAATGTTAAAATGGAGGAAACAATAGTTCCTACCTCCTAGGAACTTTGACACAGTTCATATTCAATAAGTCATCACTGTAGTTCATTTTTTATTTGTTTGTTTGTTTTTCTAGTACTGGGGATTGAACTCATGGCCTCTCACTTGCTAGGCAAGTATTCTACCACTGAGTTCCATTCCCAGCCCAACAATTTACACTTCTACCAACCAGCCAACCAACCAACCAACCAAACAAACAAACAAACAAAAAAACCCCAACTTTTTAAAAAAGATATCTTTTGGGGTAAAATTTGGAAGTCAAGAAAGTCATGAGGAAATAAGGACAATTTATAAATTATATATACATTATATGTAAAATTTGCCATAGAAGATATGTTTTGGAGATATTTTTAAACAAAAGTCTGATATGCTTTCCCCCTTTTTAAAAATCTATTAGCTCTTCTCATAATACAAAGGAGAATGCAGGATGTCTTGGAACATTTTATTTCAGCCAAGCAAACACAGCATGGGTACTCTTGTACATAAGGAGAAATAAACATGTTTATGCACTGCTCTAGGTTTTCAAAAATGCCGTTAGCCTTATTTTACTTCATTAACATTAGCCTGAAGCCCTTGGCATGAGCCCATTGTGAACCTTGTGTGTAAATGCACAGATCCACATGTCCCTTCACTTCCACATTACACTCTTCTCTGCCCTGCCCTGGGAGGCTCACCTGCACCAAGCAGGTGCAAACTTTGATTGTAATCTATAACCAGGAGTCTTCCCAAACATGAGGTTAGGGCATCTATTCTTTTGGCTCTCCCTGTCAGGATGCCATTCATCAGCTATTTCCCTCCCTTTGGTAGTCCTTTCCTTTAAGCAGCCCAACCTGCATTCCACTGACTGCTCCCTCTTTGCCCCTCACAGCCCACGTGCAGCAATCTCTCTCTGCTTCTACCCCTCCCTCGGGAGCTGCCCTATTCCTTGCTGATTTCCTTAAACCCTGCCCATGTCTTTGTAAATAGTCTATTAAACTCCCCTAAACTGTTCACTTTAGGGGTGTCATCTGTTTTTGGCTGCACTTTTTATCTATTTATTACATACAGATTAGTTGCATATATTGACAAAAATCTGATCCATCAAATTTCTTCCACTTCAGTTATTAGAAAACAATAACAACAAAACAAGTATGGTATTTTTCCAAGTCCCTTTGACATAACTAGCATTATTTCCATAGTCTCATTAGCAAAAGCTCTCTTACCACACTTATTTTAAATAAATGTCCATTAATAGTGGAAATAATTATATATTAACAGAAATATATAATACTTATTAAAAGAAATCTAAATGAAAGGTAAATTCAATCAGGATTTAGTGACTGCACATACTTCTTTTATTTTCTTATTGTCTGCATATAAGAAAGATGTACTTTCTTTCATTTTAATTTTATGTAATATTATAGCATGAATTTTCCTTTTAGCTTATGATTTTTAGATTTTTTTTATTATTTTTCCATTGAGAGTGTGCAGTGAACCTTTGACATTTTCCCTCTTGCGTATTATGAAGGTTGCAAATTATTTTTTTTTTTAGGGATTAGTATGAAATTTTATTCTAGCACCAAATATGTTACTTTGGAAACAGGTTCAAAGAATTCATTATTGGACTCAGATCTCATAATTGGAAACAAATTCACACATATCAAACTCTTTAATTAGCACATGCCAAACTTTGTCTCATTTTTATTCCTGGAAGTCATTTCATTGATACTAAGTTTTTATGCGCCCAGAGCCTCACCTTCTTATAACCTTTCTACCTGATCTCACACATCTTTATATTTTATTAAAAAAACTCTGCTATATAACTGTTAGAGCAAAGTGGAAAAGATGATTCTTGAAATGAAGGCCAAAGAAGTTCAAGGCTAATCTAAGAGAAAACAAAAGAAAGAAAAGAGGGAAAACTTTTTTAAAATATATTTTTAGTTGCAGATGGACACAACTTTATTTTTTTAAATGTGGTGCTAGCAGATCCAACCCTTTGCCTCACACATGCTAGCTAAGTGCTCTACCACTAAGCCACAATCCCAGACTGCAACTTTTTCTTTTCCTTTTTTTTTTTTTTTTTTTTTTTTTTTGTGGGGAGAAAAAAATTTTAGTCATTTTTAGTACAGAGCATATAAGTAACAATATGTCCCCTCTGTTGGATTAGCTCATAAACTATATTTCTCAGTGTTTTTGTTGAAGCCCTGTCTGTTCAAACTTCTAAATTGGGAGTAGGCTTCATGATGGTGTGGACTCCCAAACTTATTTTCATACATTTTTCTACGTAAGTAACAATGTACCTGAATTCAGGCAATACTGAGGAATTCTGAAATCACCCCAACCTGTGTACTATAAGACAACACACTGGAACCATGTTTCTTTAAATATATAATTAAAACTTATTTGCAGTAACATATCTTTATCCAGCAATTTGCTAAAGATCCTAACACAATCATCACAAGTATGACTATTGTTTTTCCAGATCCTGTATTGTCTTGGTCCTTGCTACTTGAAAAATGATCTGTGGACCAGCAGTATTAACATCACCTGAAAACTTGTTAGAAATGCAAAATATCAGGCCCTACACAGATTTTCTGAATCATTATCACAATTTTAACTAGATTCTAGGTGACATGTTTGTGGTTTTGGTTTATGTTTATTTGTTTTGACTGGGGATTGAACCTAAGGGGCTTTCCCACTAAGTTACAACCTCAGTCCTTTTTATTTTTTGTTTTGAGACAGGATCTCACTAAGTTGCTGAGGGCCTGGCTAAATTGCTGAGTCTGGCCTGAACTTGCAATCCTGTCTCAGCCTCCCAAGTTGCTGAGATTACAGGCATGCACCACCACACCCAGCTTCCAAGTGACCTGTTTGTGCATTAAGGTTTAAGAAGTACCAACATAGACTCACATTTGTCTAATAAATGGATAAATGTGTTTCTTATATATTCTTATACCTTTGAATCATAAAGGCATTTTAGAAATGATCTAACCCTTCATTTACCCCTTTGCATTACAAGGAACATTCATTTTATAGGATGTCAATATGGATTATACTGAAAAAAATTCGGGAAGTGTTGCTGTTTAAATAATGCAAATAGTTTTTTTTTTTTTATTTTTACTACAGGATTTCTCAGAATCATTAATAAACTAATGTATCTTTGACTTTCCAAGGAGGAGGGATAAGGTATAAAACAGTGTATGTGTTATAAAATATCTGAACATGAGCATTATTTTCTCTAGGTCTCTTTTGCAACTAGTGTTCCTATCTTAGTCCATTCTGGCTGCCATATCAAAACACCTTAAGCTGGATGGTTTGTAAATAATGGAAATTTATTTCTCACAGTTTTGAAAGTTCAGTATCTGGGAAGGGCTCTCTGCTTCCAAGATGGTACCTGTTGCTATGTCTTCACATGGCAGAAAGGCAAAAGGTCAAAAAAGGCAAAAACTATCAAATTGGCTCCCTAGACTGTATTTATAAAATCACTAATCCCATTCATGAGAGTGGAGTCTTCATGACCTAATCATCTCCTAAGAGCCCCACCTCTTAATACTATTGCATTGGAGATTCAATTTCTACATATAACTTTTAGAAGGGTACATATATTCAAACCATAGCAGTATCTGTGATTCATTTTGGATAATATTTATTTAATCCAATTACCTCATTTAATGGAATCATGTCTCTTATTTTCATCTTCTTATTTAATAAATATAGATAATTTACTCTACTTATTGATTTTTAAAGTAGAAATTTGACTATGCTTTACTGCTTAAAAAGAGATCCAAAATGTAATGGTGTGTTCACATAAAAGTCCTTTGCCTTTCTGAGGTGGGAGAGTGAGTGAATGTGAAGAACTGTGAATGTTGTAGATCTTATTCTACTTGCAAGCTCACAAGTTAGCCTTCCCCAGTTTCATGGAAGCTGGTAGAAAGACATGAAACTCCTGGGTCAGAGACAAATGACTTTATTACTCATTCTAGCAAGCAACAAGAGCTTCACATTTGTGTCTATGTCCTCAAGTCCCATAAAGGAGATATGAAGTATTCCTGGTGAATGCTGCTCCTGGAGTGAGCTCAGGATCCTTGAATTTAGGGAACAAAGAAATTTTATAATGAGCTGCAAGCAAACCTGCTCTTTGCCCTAGAAGGAGGCATTATCTTTATTATTCTGGACAATAAGCAAACCTGCCCTTTGAATCTAAGGGAGACTCTTTATGTGTCTTTCAAGGTTGTTCGTTACACAACTGTCCTTGAAAAGATAATCTAGAACAAAGGCATTTAATGTTTCCGCTCAAAGGATGTACAGAAGAATGAGAGACTCTTGGATTGTCTCCTGAGTTTTCTGGGGCAAGTCAGAGAGTAGATGTCCTATTGCACAAAACTATTTAGGAATTCAGACTATTCAGACTGAGGGCAGCTCTATCATGTTCAGCACATGATTTCTAAAGTAATTCAGCAGTGCGTGTATGTGTGGGGTCATTTCAGACAGCTGAAAGAGCAAAATTTTGGGGGTAACGTACATGAGAGATTTTATGAGCATTGCTTGGAAGCAGTGCACACCACTTACTAATGTTCTATTCCCTAGAATATGATGAACACATGGTAGCAACATGCTGCACAGGAGAATGGGAAATGTAGCCTCACTATGCACATGGGAAGAACCTAGAACAGGTATTGAAGGACACCTACGTTGTCTACCACATTGCCAATTTTGATAATAGAAATGAATAAATAGCTGGGCGCGGTGGCGCACACCTGTAATCCCAGCACTTTGGGAGGGTGAGGCAGGAGGATCAAGAGTTCAAAGCCAGCCTCAGCAATGGCAAGGCACTTAGCAACTCAGTGAGACCCTGTCTCTAATAAAATACAAAAAAGGACTGGGGATGTGGTCCAGTGGTCGAGTGCCTCTGAGTTCAATCCCCGGTACCAAAAAAAAAAAAAAAAAAGAAAAAGAAATGAATAAATATGCACACAAATGCCTTGGGGTGGAGCTTTATATTTCACAGTATCATAGAATTTTAGAATGAAAAGGGCCTCTAGAATCATTAATTCCAGATTAATTCCAGCCATCACCTGCTGCTTTGTTCGGGTCATTTAGGAATGAAGAAACTGACACTCAAAGAAGTTAAATGGCACAGCTATATAACTTACAAATCAGAGCTGGTGAATTAACTGAGGTGAGATTTGAAGATTTCAATTTGAGTGCACTTTGACTTAGACCAAACTTATATGCTTACAGGACTGTTCTTTATTTTCAATTATCATTCCCCAATTACCTGAGGGTTTTTTTTTTTTTTAATTTGTAATTTTGATTATTGGGATTTCTTAAATCACTACATTCCTATGTATATTGTTCACTATTTATCCCTAATAGGAGAGACAATGTTCTAGTTTCTGGGAATATAGCTGCAAATGGGCCAGGCAAGGACCCTGCTCTTATAGAGCTAACACTGAGGTGAAATTCCATGATGTTTAGAATATGATTGACTTTTTTAAGTATGAAAGACATTATGGCTAATTTATAATATAAATGATTGTATATAGATTCCAAGCAACTTATGTACTGCCAGCTTAAATCAGGTAACACAGACTTTAACAGCTTTTAAGTTTCTTTACAATTAGTTTACAGCAAGATTCTCTTTGTATGTTATTTAAGCTTTTAAAATATGCCCTATGCATTACTTCTATAATAAATAAGTTGTTATTTTATTATTGCCTTTAGGTTAAGGGGCTTTATTATGTCAAAGACTAAGCTTTATTTCAAGCCTCAAAACAGATTGGAACATTTTTGGAGAAATTTCATTCACATGTTTTGATTTATCAAAGCATTTTATGTTTACTTAAAAAAATTCTTTCTGTTCCCCAGAGAAGTCCATAATGTACTCAGTGCAAATTGAACATCAGAAATATAATGTAGTCAAATGACAGAATAAAATTCAAGAGAAACTGTTGAAGCTTTGCTCTTTAAAAGAAAAATCTGTTTCCATGTTACATTGTGTGTATGTATTATGGAAATATCTGAAAGATACCCAGCACCCATGCACAAAAATATTGTTTATGAACAAGTATATATAATGCGGTTTATTGAAAAAGGGCTCAATTTAAAGTAATAGTGCATGAAATAAGCTAGTGTGGCATTTTGCAAAGAGTTGTTGATTGCAAGCCTTAAGAACCAGTACTTTAATCATGACAGTACTTTAAAAAATTATACAATATAAATATTTGTATAGCATTTTATGGTTGACAAATCATTTTTGTTTTTCATTTAACAATAGCTAGCATTTATTGAGTACTTATCATGTATGAAACGCGGTGATGTCATTAATTCTTATGACACCTCAATGAGGTATGTATTTACACGGCAACACCCTACTCCCCAGCCCCACCCTCCTGGGTGTTTTCTAGGGTAGGTTAACATGAACTTCTCTCTTCTCAAGAGATACTAAAGAGCACAGCCATCTCCTTCTGATAGGAAGGAGATGTTCCAGCTTTCCAGAACTCAGTTCCAGTACATGATACTGACTAGGTGATAAAGTAGAGAAGGCAGTCTGGGCATTCAGTCACATTACCTTTTACTTTCAGCATCTCTCAGGGTCAACATGAGAATTAAACAGGCCCACAGTTTCCCCATAGTTCTCAGGTATTTGTGCTTACTCAGATTGACATTTTCCAGGTCTCCAAAACCCCTTAATTAGTTCTTTCTTTTGAATTAGGTAGGCAAAATTTATTTTTAATTTTTACTACCACTCCATTCAAACAAAAACTAAAACCAAAACCTCTTATGCAGAAAAAAAAAACCCCTCAGGTGAACTAACTGCTATGGCTTGAATGTGGTTGTCCCCTCTAAATCTTCTGTTGAAATCTAATCCCCATTATGAGATATTAAGAGGTAGGACCAGATGGGCCTTTAAGAGATGATTAAGGTTCTTTCCTTATGAACACGAGATTAATGGATTCATGGGTTATCTATAGGATGGGTTTTCTATAAAAGCCAGTCTGGCTAGGTCTCTGGCATGCTCTCTGTCTCTTGCCACGTTATGTCCTGCTAACAAGAAGACAATCACCCAATATAGACCCTCAAGCTTGAACCATTAGCTAAAATAAACCTTTTGTTTTGTAACTTACTCAGTGTGTGTTTTTTTTGTTCTTAGCAACAAAAAATGAACCAAGATACCAACTTTCTTTTGATTGTTACGACTTGGAAAAACAGACATTGTAAATAGCAGAATTTATAAGACTCCTCAAGCAAACCTTGCTCACTTTACAGGTTGAATACCTTTTAGAAAACAATGAAAATTAAACATTTGGTTAAGGTATTGCCTCTGGTCAAAACAAGCATTGTGGCATTTTATAGTTATTACCTGCAGAGAAAAGAACTAATTTCAAAGCACAGGTAGATAAAAAATGAATGCTTTTCCTGGGTATTTTGTTTTGCTTTGTTCCTTGCCTCTTCTTTCCTTCCTTCCTTCCTTCTTTTTTTTTCTGCATTCATTCCTGCCTTTCTTTCTTCTCTCTCTGCATCTCTCCCTTTCCTTTTTTTCCCCAAAAGTGAACTTTAAGTGAAGACACTCAAACAAATGATCCAATGTTAGAACCAGGGTTTGGCAGAACATCCTTAGCATATGGAAATACTTTATGAAAAAAAGAGAAAGAGCTGCAGGGAGCACAGTGGAGCAATTCTATATAAAACCACCTGGAAGTTATAGTGTGTGGGGGAAATAATGCAAGCATTGGGGAGGCTTCAAGGTGCACGTGGGCAGATTGTACACTTCCATGAATCATATTGCATGAGGACAAGCTGGACATTCATCTGAACCTGAGTTAGGGGAAATGTTATATGAGCAACTGCTTAACTAGTATCTGGACATCACCTTTAAGGCCAGAATGAGGATCTGCAACTCAAGGCATTGAAATGGTTACCAAAAGAAAGTCTCTCAAAGGAACAAGATGTTCCTTTAAACTCCACCCTCACACTCAGGAGCTGTGGGCAATTTGGACACTGATGGAAAGGAAATAGTTGGGAGGTATTCCGCCTGTCTTGCACAGTCTCAAGACAGCTATATAGGGAGGGAAGCGAAAGGTAGGAAAAAGTGGGCTTTTTGAACATGGAACTCAAGTTTTGTTTCCTACTTACTAGTTGACCTAGGGCAGAGGGCAGGTTACTTAATTCTTTAATAAAATTGTTTCCTGTGTTATTGCAACAATGCCATCTTGCCAGGTTATTGAGAGGCTCAAATAAGATAAAAAGTTTCCCAAAGTGTGGCCCTTGGACAAGCAGCATCAGTCTCCCAAGGGATCTTATTAGTAATGCAAAGAACTAGCTCCACCTTAGACCTACAGAACAATTAAGTTTAGTGAGCCTTCCAGAGGATTATTGTGCAGGCTAAAATTTGAGATCCACTGAAACAAGAAAAGCCCCAGGCATGGAGTCAATGTGCAAAAGTGGTAACTTTGTGGACCAAGATGCTCCTTCTTCACTTGTTATCTTCTCTAATTCTCCCTCTACTTTTTCATTATTAGAATATATTAGTATGGCCTTTGTCTTCTCTTTTCTGTTATAGAGTAAAAGGGGCTGAGACAGACCTTGGGGACAAGCAAGGCTGCCACAATCAAACTTATTCCTCAGGGATCTTGGCACTAGCCCACTGACACTTTAGAAGTCTCCAGGTTTTCTGTTAAAACCACCCTCATTGGACCCATGCAATGAACTACCAACTCCTGGAAACCTCAAAAGAGAGGAGAAGGAGGCTTGTAGGAACATTTTTCTCATCATCAAGCAGGCTCCATTTGAATTTGTGATATTACTGCACACTCCAATCTCTCCTGCTCACTAGTTTCAGCAGATCTTCATATATATGATCTCCTTACTCCTCTACTAAAACACTCCTTATCTTCCATAAGATTTAGTTATAACAGTATAACACATTAGATCCTTCTCAATCTGGCTCCAAAGGGTTTCTTTTGCTTCATCTTCCATTTCCTGCACCCCTCTTCTTCCTATGCTCTTAACCTCATCTTCCCACTTCCAACACACAGAGGCACCCATGCACATGCCTGACTTTGTCCAATGGGAAAGCCAGTAGTGAACAAGATAAGGCTTCTTTGTGGATGTTACCCTTGAGCTGAACATGAAGAAAATTGAGAACGTTTTCTAGCCAAAAAGAATGAGAATGTGAAAAGTCATGGAGAACTACAGTGAGGCATTGTGGGGACTTTTCCTAATGTGTTATTTACCAGGTCAGGTGTAAAGAGAAGTGAGGCTGAAAAATCAGGGTCAGACCAGTCTAGGAAGGTCTATATTATAGTGATAATGTTAACAAAGGAGCCCAAAAAGAATCAAATTGTACACTAATATATGAATTGCAACATATTGAAAACTGTCTAGAGGTCACCTGGGATTCTTTTTACTTAGATATTGGCACAAACCTGTAATCCCAGGGGCTCAGGAGGCTGAGGCAGGGAGATCGAGAGTTCAAAGCCAGCCTCAGCAAAAGCGAAGCACAAAGCAACTCAGTGAGACCCTGTCTCTAAATAAAATTAAAATAGGGCTGGGGATGTGGTTCAGTTGTCAAGTGGCCCTGAGTTCAATCTCTGGTTACCCCTACCACACACACACACCCCAAAAAAGTTGGTGTCGCTTCCATCAACTAGCTGAAGAAACCGAGACTCAGAGAAAGCAACTTATTGACTCTTGGGATGCTTCCACTATAAATTGCCAAGGTTATGACCCAAAGCCATCACTATGCTCCAACCACTATACTGTTTTGCAACCAGGGAGTTGCCTGGCCCTGTAAAGACCAGAGATTGACTTTAAATTTGGATGACAGCTCTAGATCCAACTCAAAGCCTTTTCACAAAGGCCCTGAATAGAGCAATTGCTTTTTTGACCTTAAGAGATTTGTTTCCTTGTAATTGGTGCCTTAATTGTTTGTTATTATTTATTAATTGACAATGCTGGCTAGGCATAACCTGAGATTTGTACAATTATTTATTTTGTGAATCTCCTTGATAAATTCTTGGTGGAGAGCCTCCTCTGTCTGCACAGCTGGTATCAATATCCATAAAAGGCCATTTATGCAATTTGTCAGCTCTCTTAAGTATCAATTTCCTGGAGTGAGTGTCTTTAGTGGCCTCCACTTATGTTTAAAATATTTTTATGAATGTTTTTGCTTCTGAATTCTTTTTGGAAAATATGTGCAAAAACAACCTTGAAAATTTTTTTTTTCTTTAAAAGATGGGCTTTTGTTCTCTATCTTTTAAGAGCTGGTTGACAAAATTTCGATCCAGGGAAGCACACTGAAACCTTAAAGTGTAGAATAAAAACAGAGGAATCAACATGTCAAACTGCAAACTGGACTTATTTGAACTTGCCATAACATTGAAAAAAATTATTATGTTAATAGCAACACTAAGGCTGTTAAGTGTGTAGTAAAGTATCTAAAACTTTTTCTTTCTCTACTGAAAAACTATTTATATGCACCTTAAGGGGGAAAAGGGCTTTTAAAATTTTTTGCCTCAATTTAACAATTATCAATGCTAGGATGTATCTTAAATTGGAATAATTAAATTAATTAATTTCAGCATGTTCTATTTAAACTTCTATGTCCTTTGAAGGCAAAGATTATAATTATGTTCCCAGAATGAATGCAGAACTTGCTCTATGGTAGCAAACAAAAAAATAGTTGAATTAATAATAAACCAGATCCTTCAACCTAAAAATACTGTTAGTAAATATTTTATCAGGTTGCATTGTGCACTATATATCTTTCTGTCTTAATTCATTTTAGCTGCTATAACCGAATATCACATATCGAGTAATTTATTTGTTTGTTTGTTTGTTTGTTTGTTTGTTTGTTTATTATTTCCAGGGATTGAACTCAGGGGCACTGGACCACTGAGCCACATCCCCAGCCTTATTTTGTATTTTATTTAGAGACAGGGTCTCACTGAGTTGCTTAGCACCTTGCTAAGTTGCTGACGCTGGCTTTGAACTTGCAATCCTCCTGCCTCATCCTCCCGAGCCACTGGTATTGTAGGCATATGCCACCACACCCCAGCTGGGTAATTTATAATGAACAAAAATTTATGGGTTCATGGTTCTAGAGGCTCAGAAGTATAAGTTTGAGGAGACAGAGTCTGGCCAGGATTTTCTTGCAGGGTCATCCAATTGCAGAAGGACAAAGAGAGGTCAAGAGAGAGAAAGAAGGGGCTGACCTGTCCTTTTACAAGGATCCCACTCCTGAGAGAATAAACCCACTCCTGCAGTAATAGCAGAACTCCCCATTATATAGGGCAGTGACCCCATGACCCAACATTTCCAGTTAGGCCCACATTCCAACATAGCCACATTGAGGGTCAAGTTTTAACATGTAAATTTTGGAGAACACATTCAAACCATAGCAGTGTTCTGTTCAAAATCAGTTAAAATAATTTCTACTTTTAGATATTTATTTCATAGATAAAGTAGTACATGTGCAAAACAGCACAAGTTCCTAAACATTCATTGCTGCATAGGTGGCAATAGTTTAAGATTGAATATACTCTAAATGTCCATCAATAGACAAGTAGCTATTTCCATATATAATGGAATACTATGCAGCCATTACAAGTAATTGGCATGCCTATAGATCATTAAGTGAGCAATGGAGGAGTTTATACTTTGAAACAGTTTCAACTTACAGAAAACTTGCAAGAATAATTTTTTAAAAATTTCCTGAACCACTTGAGAATAAGCTGTTGTTATATTGCTGTATCACTTCTGAACACCTTAGTGTATATTTCCTTCACAAAAGGGCATTTTCCTACATAACACCAAAACAAATATGCAAGCATCAAAATCAGAAAATTAATATAAATTCATTCTTGCCATATAATTATGAGACTCCTGTCATGATTTGTAATTATCCTAATAATATGCTTTATAGCAAAAGCATATGGTACAGAATTATGCACTGCATTTAGCTGTCATTGAGTTTTAGTCTCCATGCTCACCCTGAAACTGTTCCTCTCTTTTCTTAACCTATATGACCTTGACACTTTTATGATCTCAGACCAGCTAATTTGCAGAATGTTCCTCACTTGAACTTGTCTTATGTTTCCTCATGATTAGATATAGGTTATTCATATTTGGCAAGATATTCTTCTCACTGCATTCCATGCAGTGGCACATGGTTTTGATTTATCTCATTACTGGTAATGTTAACTTTGATCCCTTGATTACAGTGATATCTTCCAGGTTTCTCTGCTGTGAAGGTTCCTCCTTTATAACTAGTAAATATTAAAAAGGGCAGAGCTCAGACGGTGTATGTATGTATATGCGTGCGCGCGTGCGCGCGCGCACACACACACACACACACACACACACGCTTATGGTGTTATTTGGGATAGTCAAAATATATCACAGATTCATATTCTGACATGACCTTAATCTAGCTAGATACAGAAGCTCTGCTTTCCTTTCTTCTTCTCACACATATTATCTAAGATATCATGCCTCCTCATATCTTTCATTTTCTTATTTCATGAATTTTTTTACTCTTAATTTTTAAGAATTTGTGTCCTTGAAAGTACATATTAAAACAAAGGTACCTAATTGCTATGGATTGGATAAGTGTCCTCGAAGGCCTGTGTATTGGAGGCTTGGACCCCAGCCTTGGCACTACTGGGAGATGGCAGAATCTCTGGAAGTCTTTGAGTCATATGGAGAGGCCCTTGGAGGGGATATTGGAACCCTGGTCCTTTATCTTCCTCTCTTTGCTTCCGAGCTGCCATAAGATGAGTAGGTCGTTTAGCCATGTACCTATACCATGATGTGGTATAGGTACATGGGCCCAAAGCAATAGTCCCATGGACTGGGACTGCTGAAGCTGTCAACTAAAATGAATCTTTCTTCTTTTTAAGTTGATTACCTCAAGTATTTGATACAGTAACAGAAAGCCAAGTGACACACTCACAATAGCTGGGTTGTGAGAAGATAATGTAACCTTAACAGCTAATAGAACCCTCACATTTTTCAAAATATTCAATTTTATGATATTAGATATACGTCTAAGTCCTCATGGCTTTGGGCAGCTGGTGGCTCTTGCCGACCTAATCATCATTCCTGGCCTTTTTTCTGGCTGAGAGAATCCTGTTTTGCTCAGATAGAGACAAGATCCCTGGATCTCTGGGAGGATAGGATCTGACCCTCAACCCCTAAGGCTACTTGATTTATGTGGGCCAACATATTTTTCCTCTTGCCCTGATCTGGTCTGGGAGTGAGCATATGACTCAGTTCTGGTCAGGAGTTAGGGAGGGCTGGAAGGCAGGGTTTTCCTTCCCTAATAATGATGATGTAAATCTGCTCAAGGGGTTGGGGACAACCTTTTAATACCATTCCTCCCCATACTTTCCCAAATAGATAAAGCCAAAAGGCGCAATAGCCTTTTACAATTGCAAGATGAATGCAAAAGAATAAATGCCAACTTTCAAGAATCAAAAAACAAAATCCAGGGCCTTGATTCATCATTGAACTGCTGACTCAATGCCAGCAACACCTACCTCCAGAGTTCTGTTCTAAGAGAAGAATAAAATGCTTATTTGTTTGAGTCTCTGTAAATCAGATTTTTTGTTATCTGAAGTCAAACTGTGTCCTTTCTAACTGAAACCTTGATTAAAGGACTCTGTTCCTTAGTCCCAATCTCCACTAAGAAAAGATCATTGTTAGTATTATATCCTTCACTGCAAGATAGAAACAGGAGAATTTAGGTGAGGAGCTAAGGGATTTCTTTAAACAGTCAAGTAAGTAAAGCAAAGTGTATTCAGTGTTTACATGCTACTTTTGTGCTTAAAAGGGATTAAATAACATATTCATTTTTTGTGTGTGTGTTCGAATAAAGAAATACCTAAAGGACACACACACACACACACACACACACACACACACACACACTCTAAGAAGCAATGCAGGGAGGAATAGAGTGATTTGGGATTGGTGTAGGAATGAGGAATAAAAGGCAAATAGGAAATCGAAGAGGAAACTTGTTACAAAAAAGATTGAAATGGTGTTTATAAAAGAGATCTTTTTGATGAAACTATGTTTTGGTTCTCTTTCTGCCATTTACTGGCTCAGTGATTTTGGACAAATTACTTAAACTCTCAGGGCCTAATTTTCTTATCTATGGGATATAAAGCCAGCAGTTTTCTAATTAGACCTTTTTCATTTCTAAAACTACTCAGTTTTATAATGTATCACTCAAATATGTCATCATATACAAGGTTATGTGATTAAATTTAATAATTTAAATAATTTCAGTTAAATTATTCCTATTGGAAATTCTTATCCAGACAACTTTATGATGACTTATTTGGCAGTCCATTTGGAAGCATCCTGGAATGAGTTAGATTAAACAATTCAGACTGGTTCCCATTATGAAACCTCAAAACTATTCATGCTACTTAATATTTAACCTTGATAGTTCAGCCCTCATCTGCCATTCCTGATGCTTTTTACTCCACTTTACTTTTTCCTTCCTCCATAGCACTTGTATCTTCTAATATCCCAAATAATTAACTTACTAATTATGGATTGTGCTAATGATCTCCGTTCTCAGAGTATAAACTCCACAAGAGTGGGGAATCTTTGCTTTGTTCAGTGTGTATCAAGTACTTGGCATAGAGCTAACAATCAACAAATATTTGCTGAATGAGTGAATGAGTGAAGTCATGGTAGTGTATCAGATCTGTTTAAATGTCTAAACAAGCTTTTACCAATGTGTGGGAAGAGCAGCATGAAAGATAGCAAAGCATCAGTTTTCACATTTAGATGCTTGGATGGTTTGTCAGGAAAATACACAGAATCATAGTTTGTTTTTCCATGGCTCATCTTTTTTTTTTCTTTTTTTATTTATAATAGTAGTATGTATTACAATTCATAACGCACATATATAGCATCTTTTTACATACAACTGTTTGTATACAAAGTATATAAGTGCCATTCAGATCTTCAATCATGCATTTAGGATAATGATATCCATCTCATTCAACCACCAATTTTTTTTCTTTTTTTCTTTTTCACCCCTCTCTCCCCCCTTGCTCCCTCCCTCCCCCTCCCTTTCCTTTGACCATTCTAGTGTTCCTCTAATCCTCCTATGTACCCCCATCCAACAACACTGTGAACTAGCCTCCTTATATCAGAGAAAACATTTGGTATTTGGATTTTTGAGATTAACTAATTTCACTTAGCATTATATTCTCCAACTTCATCCATTTACCTGCAAATGCCATTATTTTATTCTCTTTTATTGCTGAGTAAAATTCCATTTTGTATATATACCACATTTTCTTTATCCACTCATCTACTGAGAGACATCTAGGTTGGTTCCACAACCTAGCTATTGTGAATTGTGCTGCTATAAACATTGAAGTGGCTGTGTCACTGTAATATCATGGCTCATCTTTTAGAGCAGCAGAAAATTATGAAGTAGAAGTAGGGATCTTAAGAACATAATAATAGAAAATATAGATTCTTATTAAAATAGAGTAGCTTCTCCAATATTAGAGTTAATTTAGGTAATCTTGGGTGCTGAGAATGTGTAGATGTGACTATTGATCACTTTAAGATTTTATTTCTAAGTCACAGAACTCCAGAGCTTCCATCCTTCAAATAGAGAAACATGGTCCTTGAGTTTTTTGGGGTCTCAGTTCAGGTTTCCAAAAAGATTCTTGGTGTAAAACGTACATGGCAGTAGTTCTATCTTCCTTGGCTATAGTTCTTGCTCAACCTGTTCCTCTTGGTGGCAGAGTGCTGAGTTGTCTGGTAATAGGTATCTGCTCAGGCTACCCAGGCTCTGGTGCTGACCCATCCTTTCCCTTGAACCCTGGGTCTAGGTAGTGCCTTTTCTCTAGTATGTCCCCTTTGTCAGTTGCAATGGTGGGGAACAGGGCCACTTGGCAGAATTCTTGAAACTTCAGTTGCATTTCTTTTGGTTTTGAAGTTTAGTGTTCATCTTCCCAGGGCTGAGAGCTACACCTCTTCCTGACTCTGGGTTAATGTGAAGTCCAGTGCTGTGCCTCCTTTATGTGGTGAACCAATATTCTCATTCCCCTCAAGCAGTTACTGAGATGTTCACTTGGTAATCTCTCTCTCTCTCTCTCATACACACACACACACACATACGCGTGTGTGCGCGCTACTTAGTTACTGTCTATAATCTTGCTTTCATAGTTTCCCCGCCTCACAAGTATATCAGACAGGTCTGTATATATCTGAACTACAAGAGTAAACAGGATTAAAATTCTTTACCATTGAAGTTCTGTGTTCTATGAAATCTCAGGGCATCTAGTAAGTTTGTATAGGTAGAGGGGAATAGGAAAAAGGGGCAAGTCCTAATTCAGCATATTAGTGTGAGAGAGACAAACTGACCCAAGTGTGGAGCATGAGTCCACCTTTTATTTGTTCTGTGACCTTTGGCAACTTAGCTGCTCTCTCTGGAACCCAGTTCTTTCATTTGTGAAATGGTCATAATAACAATACTTACTTCACAGAGTTGTTTAATAATTAAATATGGAAAGGGAATGTGGGACACTTAAAGTGGGACCTAAGTAAGTTCTTAAATGTTAACACATAAAATTATTAATACCATTCTTCTAAAACCTGCTTTTTCATGATCATCATAACCACTACCACCACCATCACAACCATCATTACTCTAGCTGGGACATTTTTAAACCTTAGATTTCTATCTACTATCGATTATTTTATCTTCTCAACATAGTATTTAATTTCTTTGGGGGAAGAAAATTTTAACATCCTAAAACACAATTGTTAGTTTGCTAAAAATATACATATTTTTAAATATTTATTTTTTAGTTGTAGTTGGACAATACCTTTATTCCATTTATTCATTTTTTATGTGGTGCTGAGGATCAAACCCAGGGCCCTGCATATTCTAGGTGAGCGCTCTACTGCTGGGCCACAACCCCAGCCCTAATTTACTAAGAATATTAAATATCAGAATACTAAGACACCAAGAGTTGCTTATTGAAACCAAGATTCCCTTCTAAGAAAACGAAAAACAAACAAGTGTCCAGAAAATAGTTTTAAGCTTTAACCATGAAACTCAATCTGTATAATTAGAGAAAATTGCAGCAAAAACATGAAATGGTATTAACAAAACCTCTATCCTGAAAAGAAACACCTCTGATAATATCCCTCCTCCCTGCCTCCCATCCAGTTCCCCTCCTTTAAGTTCAGAATGCTAGAGGGAGAAAAAAGATAAGATAAATTTTCAGGCACAATACCTCAAATTAAAATGTTAGGTATTGCCCAGGAATTAGAAATCTTCATTTTCCTACATGGGGGAGATATATGCGCTCATCTTGAGGACATTTATTGTACCTTAGGCAGGCTATTTGGAAGTGGCCTCACTGAGAAGGATTGGGAAGGATGCAGTCTGCCAAAATGATTCTCCAAGAAACTGGAATTCAATAAATTGAAATAGAGAAAAGTGGATATAAATTTGGAACCCAAATTTTGAGATCCATCTCTTGGGAGATGGAACTATGTAAAAATGACAAGTATTTTTCCTTTTTGTGATTTGATAGGTTAATAGAACCCTGAATTATTTTTTTGTAGACTCTCTGGGCCATTGCTTCTTGTGTGTGTGTGTGTGTGTGTGTGTGTGTGTGTGTGTGTGTGTGTATGTACATTCATCTTTTTTTAAGTCATGATTTATTGTTCTTTTATTGAGGGGTGGGTAAAATTAAGTTTTTGAATTAATTCTTTGTATTAAAATTATTTTAAATTATAGACAGTATACAACACAGTACAAAGGTTATCTCTGGTGTACCCTTTGTCTTACTCTGTTTTCTATTCCTATTACACAGTATCTGATACTAATTTATAAAGGATAGAGATTTATTTAGCTTAATGTTCTGGAGGCTGGAAGTCCAAGATCAAATGGCTGCATCTGGCCAGGACCTCATGCTGTATCATATATGGCAAAAAAATTGGAAGTATAACCAAGTGTATGGGGAAGAGCCAAGTACCAGAGGCAACTTTGCTTTATGATAGTCTGCTTCTGTAGTTACTAATCCTGTTGACTTAGGAAGGCATTAATCCCTCCTAAGGACCTAATCACCTTGTGTGGCCCTACATCCCAGTCTGACACAATGGCAAGCAGATTTTAATATGGTTTCAGAGGGGACAAAGAATATTCATACCATAGCACCCTTTAATTACATTCCCAAATATTGTCATTTTAGTACATGTGTTTGGCCAATCTCTCCCTCCCTACCTCCCTCTCTCTGCTCTCCCCCTCTCTGTCTCACATAATACAAATACATATATACGTTATACATATTAAACATATTACATATATTTCTAAAACATAGAGAATACATTTCAGATGTTATCTCATTACCTCTTAATACTTCAATGTGTACTTCCTTAAAACAAGAACACTCTCCTACATAATCATAGTTAAACCTTTAAAACCAAGGAATTAATGATGATAAAATATTGCCATTTAATCCACATTAGAATCCCATTCCCATTCAAATTTTGCCAATTGTCCTAATGATAACATCTTTGTAAAGTCTGGGATCCAATCCAAGATAACATATTGCATTCAGTTGACATGTTTCTTCAGTCTTATTAAATATGGAACAGTTCCTTAGTCTTTGTCTTTGCAACCTTGATATTTCTGAAAATTATGAAAATTTTATTTTGTGGAATATCCCAAACTTTAGGTTCATCTCATGCTTTCTTGAGATTTGTGCATTTGGGGAAGAAGCATCATAGAAGTGATGCATTCAGGAGGTACCTGATACCAGTATGTTTCATTCTTAATATTTTATAATTTTTAACACTTAGTTTCAAGGGTATTTTCCAGGTTTCTTCCTTGTAAAGTTATTTAATGAGTATCTGTACCTATTAATTAGTAATTATTTAAATAATTTGTGGGGAATCATTTGAGAGTACATATATATATCTTGTTCCTTATCAAAGTTTTACTCACTGTTTTTACCATGCTGTGTGTGTGTGTGTGTGTGTGTGTGTGTGTGTGTTTTACTGGGGATTGAACCCAGCAGCATTCTGCCTCTAAGCTACATCCCCACCCTTTTAAAAAGAATTTTATTTTGAGACAGGGTTTGGCTAAGTTGTCCAGGCTGGCCTTAAACTTGCCACCCTCCTGCCTCAGTCTCCTGAGTAACTGGGATTACAAATGTGCTTCACCATGCTCGGTAGTTTTACCATTCTTTGCTGACACTTGCCTAAATCAATTATTTCTATAATGGTTGCCAAATGGTGATTTTGTAAGATCTCGCATGCCTTTTCTGTTGCAATTTTACTATAAGGTAGAGCTTTCTATCTAGATCTGATGTATCTACCTACCATGTATACAAATGTTGAGTCAGAATCCTGTTTTACTCAGTGGCTTACATTCTATCATTATTGTTGTTGTTATTATTATTATTGATATATTTTAATAGCTGAATTATCCCCAGTTTTGTCAAAGCAAGCCCCTTCCAGCTGGCTTTTATGTCCTTTTGACTTGTTCTTACAATTTTTTGAACATTTTTTTTCTGTTTTCTGGCACTAGATGTTCCAGGCTCATCTTGTTTTCCTGCCCCTCCCTGGAAAGTAAGCCACATCCCCAGGACTCTTGATTTCCTTTGGTACAGAATGCCACTTAGAAATCAAGTCCTGAATACTTTGATACTTGGTATCATGGTGTTGTTACATCTAGGACATTTCTGCAGACAGAGGTAAGGAATTCATGCATGGATATGCACAACCATAGATCGATAATCACAGCTTTATTTGTTTATTTATTTAACAATCATTATTGCACACTGATACTTCCAATTTAGTACTACAGGGATACTTCCAGCATTCATTCTTTCCATATTTGTAACTCCTCCAATACTGAGAAACTTACTTCCCAGTATTTTTTATTTCCTTATCTTTTTAATACCCCTCAGTAGCCCATATCTTGATCTTACCTGTAGTCCTGCCAACAATTGCTGTCCCCCTGACTGTGTCAACTGATTTCTGAGTTCCAACCAGGGGAATGGGAAGGTCAGGTACTTTAGGCTCTTGCATTGTTCATTAGCAACATTTACTAGAGATAGGTTGGAGAACCAAAGACCTGAGATGTTAATTAAAAGTGTTCAGATGCCATCAAACATTAAACACACAAGATCCTAAATATTTTGCTTGATGTATGCTAAACACAACATTTCCATTGCTATATAAGACTCTTGGGCTACTGTACATTTATATAAATTCTTGTCAGCTGTACAAATGGCCATTTAAATGCATGTAGCTATGTTCTGATATTTTCATAATACAATTTTTAATGTATGATTGACAAATGAATTTATTTGGGCAAAACGTATGATTTCTTTGCTGTAATTATGAAAGCTGGGCAGCATAAGGCATGCCACTCGCCACTGCTTCCCAGGAATGGGTAAAGGCTGTTGAAATTGCCTGGTTCTTCTTTCTCTTCTAAAGCAAAGGTACTTATGTCATAAAGCTAAAATTTGAAATTCCACATTTGTCTGTTTATTTTCTTCAGAAAGGTATCTTTCTTTCTAAGCATGATGTACTTCAGGATAGGAAGTGTCACCCTAGGATATCTGTGTTAATTTTCTTTCCTCCTCTTTTACTTCTCCTTCTTCCTCTCACTAGGGATGAGATTCTCCAGTGTTTGGTGAGGATGGCACAACATTAAAGAAGAAAAATTATTTTCATATGTTTCTCTTTCCATTTCTTCATTTTAGAATGATCAAGGAAATGAAGATGGGATATAGAAGCTTTGGTGAATAAAGAATAACATCACTCATAAGCACTTCTGTACAAACCTTCGCCTCTTTCCAAATCATAGTTATAATGTGCTGAAAACTTAAGAATATAAACGTGAAATGATATCCAATGAACTCCATGAAAATTGTCGCTTTATGGAAGATGTTATAAAATTTTGTTGATGCAATTTGTATGTATGTGTTCACAGTCCTTAATAAGGAAATAATTATAGAAAAGTAGTTTCATCTTGCAGTGCTATGATACCTTTTCATTGCTAACAATCTATTTCAAGGTAATATAATAATGATCCCACATCTTCACATTTACTGAATATTATTTTTTCAGTCAAATCTGCTCAAATAAATTGAGTCCTCAGAACCGAAATAACAATTATTTTGAGTTTGTCCTTCCAATGCTTGATTTTTATGTTTGCATTTTTTTTTCTCTAAAGTTCTGAGAATCCATTGCCTGTCTGAATAGGAAAACTTAGCTCTGGAGAATGTATCATTAAACTTAAAAATTAGTATAAGTAATTATAAGCATAACACAAAAGTTTGTTATGCTTATAATTTTTTGTTTGTCCATTATAATATCCACAAACCAGGGCTGCAGTTGTGGCTCTGCGTAGAGTGCTTGCCTAGCACATGTGCGGCCCAAGTTTGATCCTCAGCACCACACAAAAATAAAGGCATTGTGTAGAACAAATAAATAAATATTTTAAAAAATCCACAAACCATTATTTTTATTTCAATACTCAAGTAGATGGGGAATGTATGTTGTAGAACTTTGCTAAAAGAGTCTTTTGGGAATAGATTAATTAGTATTCAAGAAGCACTTGGCGATCTTTAAACAAAGAAGTCTCCAAATTACCAATTGATTTCTTAATGGCATATGTTCTTGAAAGAGTCAATCTAGAAGTGTTCTATTAGTCAAGAAAAGGAGACTTTGGATTCAGGGAGGCACTCTTACAGATTGATAGAGAGGATTAGGTAGGAATACTGTCAACAGCTTTTATTTAAACAGATCATATTTTACTTTGCTTTCTTGTACTAATAATATTAGTATATAAATTTATAGTGTTAAGTACTTTCATATACATTACCTTGTATAAATATGCATGGGAATATTTATAATAGGAAAAGTAGGCTCAAATCTTGCAAAAGGTTAAATTCAAACAGAATTCTCAAAGTAATATGATAATTTCTTTTTGCAAAATATGGTGGAAACATTTGTGTTTCTTAGGGCATAGCACATTAAATAAGGCTAGCAGACTAGGTACAAAAATTTGCCAATTTAAAATATTTGGCTATTTTCAATTATTTTTAAATTAAATTTAAAAAAAAAATTTTTTTTTCAGTTTTAGGGACTGAACCCAGGGAACTCTGCCACTGAGCTACATCTCCAACCCTTTTTATTTTGAGACATGGTCTCACTGGATTGGCCTGTAATTTGAAATTCTTCTGCCTCAAACTCCCAAGTAGCTGGAATTATAGGCATGAGCCAATGTACTCAGCTATTTTCAATTTTTTAAAAAATATTTTAGTGGGATTCTTTTTCTGTTGTTGATTTCCTTATAGAAGGGGTTAGTTTAGTTTTAGATATTGTACAAAATATTCATGATATTACAAAGGAAATAGATGATGTTTTAAAGTGACAGAAGAATGAAATTATATTTTTGTTTGTTTGTTTGTTTATTTTTGTGGTATTGGGGATCGAATCCAGGGCCTAGAGCATGCTAGGCAATTGCTTTACCACTGAGCTACATCCTCAGTCCAACTTAGTTTTTTTATTTTTTATTTTTTTATTTAATGAATGTTGAAGAAACTTTTCCTCAGTAGCTGATCTCTCACTTTTGGCAGTATCATTACTTTTACTTTTATAAATGAGAGTGAAAATTAGATTAAAACATCATGGAGATACTGTGCTCCTGGTGTCCAGAGAGCAGGCCAAGGTGTGGAGTTATTGAATATTTCATGGAGTCTGGTTCAGACTTGATCATCTCGGACAGTGGCTGAGCAGTCCTGGTGCAGAATAATTGGGTGGAGAGACCTGTAGGCAACATTTCAAGGAAAAAACTGTGGAAGTTAAAATTGAGGAGTTGAATCTATTTTTATTTCACTTAAGGATACCCAGTTTCCTATCTCCTGTGCTATAAACAAGAGGCTGCAAAGTTTTCCAATTAAAATGGAAAATGCTCAGTCTGGGTCTATGGGGAACCAAATAATTGGAGGAGAAGTCTCTGGCTGTGTACCCCTGCCCACACTCACTCAATACCCAGACTGTTTCTCCCATAACTGACTAAACATTGGGGTTTCTGGAACATTAGAGATATTTGAATGTTTCAGCTTCCAGGAAGAGGCTTTCAAATTTTTGTCCAAAGTTAAAGGGTTAGCAAGGATCATTTTATAAATATCTTGAGAATCAGCAGTTCATCTAGTGATGATATGTTACAGGATGTTAGTTATTAAGATTCTATAACACTGTATGATAAGATTACTTTAATGTAATCATTTTGTTGTTAAGAACTAGGAACACATAGATATAAATTTCATCAATAGAAATTCATACCGTCTTTCACAAAAACAATCATTTTCATGTAGGTCCGTGGTGATCAGATCACTTTAGTGTCCTATGAATCAAACCAGCAATTTCCAAACTTTTCAGTTTCCAGATCCCTTCATATTCCTAAAATTTTTTCAGAACTCAAAATTTAATAATACACGTTGGTTGGGATATGAGGAAATGGTACATTCATATATTGCTGGTGGGACTGCAAATTGGGGCAAGCACTCTGGAAAACAGTATGAAGATTCCTCAGAAAACTTGGAATGGAACCACCATTTGTCCCAATTATCCCATTCCTCAACATGTACCCAAAAGACTTAAAAACAGCATACTACAGTGACGCAACCACATAAATGTTTACAGCAAGCTCAATTCACAATAGCTAAGCTATGGAACCAACCTAGGTGTCCTTCAACAGATGAATGGATAAAGAAAATGTGGCATATATACACAATGAAGTATTACTCAGCCATAGAAGAAAATTACTTTATGATATTTGCCAGAAAATGGATGGATCTGGAGACTGTTAGACTAAGTGAAATAAGCCAATCTCCAAAAAACAAAGGTTGAATGTTTTCTCTGATTTGTGGACATTAACATACAACATGAGGTAGAGGGAAGAGTAGAAGTTCAGTAGGTTAGATAAAGGGGAATGAAGGGAAGGGAGGACAGGAATAGGAAAAACAGTGGAATGACTTAAATTTCTTATGTACATATATAAATACACCACAGTGTAACTCCACATCATGTACAACCACAAGACTGGGATCCTAAGTAAAATAAGATGTATGCCATGCATATATATCAAAATAAACTCTACTGTCATGTATAACTAAAAACAACAAATAAAAAAATTCAAAAGGACGTTTGTGTATGTAGGCTTTATCTATCAATATTTGCCATCTTAGAAATTGGCCAGTTTTTAAAGTATTTATTAAATTGTCTTATAAGATAGCAGCATAAACCCATTGCAAGTAAACATAAATGACACATTTTTACCAATGTAACTGAATTATCTAAAATAAAAACATTGAGTAAGAGTGGTATTGTTATGTACATATATGTTTTATAAGTCTCCTTAATGTTTGATTTAATAAAGGATAACTTTTTAATGTGACTTCACACATCATGTAGCCCCTGGAATTCTCCACCAAACCCTCATGAGATAATGAAAGTGAAATATACAACATATTCTCAATATTGTGATCTTAGTACAGTTTTGACCTCAAAGCTCCTCTGAAAGGGTTTTGGAACCCCCACTGACCTCCTATCAACACTTTGAGAACTGCTGAGACACACAAACATGAGGAAAACATGAGTTCTGAACTGGTTCAGAACTACATAAAGAGATTATCTTAATAATCACCAGCAGGAGAGGCTGCCTTTACGATCTCTATGAAGTAAACCTTCCCCCCTCTCTGTGTGCTGGAACTTAGTACCTTGTTTCTTTCCCTTTATGAAACTTATGAACATAGAGGTAAAATTCCTTTATAGAACCTGCAAATGAAATCCAGAAATGTGTAAAAAGAACAATGGAAACCAAGTTAAAGTTTTCTAGGTATGCAAGATTGGTTTAATATTTGAAAAGTAAATCAACGAAATTCACTTCCTTGACAGAATAAAGTAGAAAAAACATATGATCACATCAATAAATGATGTATTGATATTTGATAAAAGCCCATACTTTTTCACATTAAAAATTCTCACCGGGCGCAATGGCACTTGCCTGTAATCCCAGCACTTTGGGAGGCTGAGGCAGGAGGATCGTGAGTTCAAAGCCAGCCTCAGCCATGGCGAGGCACTTAAGCAACTTAGTGAGACCCTGTCTCTAAATAAAATACAAAAAAGGGCTGGGGATGTGACCCATTGGTCAAGTGCCCCTGAGTTCAATCCCCAGTACCAAAAAAAAAAAAAAAAAAAAAAAAAAATCTCATTGGTCACAAAAGCACATGCCTTTAATCCCAGCTATTAGGGAGACTGAGGCAAACAGATAACAAGTTCAAGGCCAGCCTGGAAAACTTAATGAGAACCTGTCTCTAAACAAATAAATGAATAAATTAACAGGCTGGGAATGTAGCTCAGAGGTAAAATACTCTTGGGTTTAATCCCTAGTATTAGGTGTGTGTTTGAGGAGTCCAACCAATAACAATGAAATACTCTTAGTAAACTAGGAATAGAAAGAAACTGTCCCAATCCAATAATGGGTAATTTTAGAAATATATATTTAAAAAAATCAACTAAAGTTTGAATTTTTTAAATATTTATTTATTTGCTTTAGTTACACAATGCCTTCATTTTTACGTGGTGCTGAGGATTGAACCCAGGCTGTGCACGTGCTAGCGAGTGCTCTACCGCTGAGCCACAATCCCAGCCCCATAAAGTTTGAATTTTATTGAATATTTTTACCTTGAGTTTGGGAAAGACATATTGATATCAGTTGTCATCATTTTTATTCAACATTTTACTGGAGGTCCTTATCAACACTAAAAATAGAAGGCATAAGGAAGATGAAGATGGTAGGGAAATATTTTTTTTTCAGATTATATACATAGAAAATTTAAAATTTCTATGAATAGACACAGGGTAAATATGAAAGAAATTGTTATATTTTTATACTAAGAACAAATTATTAGACATTAAAATTTTTAAAAGATGTGTGACAATATGAACATCAAATACTCAAGAGTTTTATTTTACAAAGGATGTATATCATTTCTTCACAGAAAATAAACATTACTGATATTAAGTTTAAAATACCTAAATAAAAGGGTACACCATTTTTAAGCATAAGAAAACTCATTACTATTAAAATGTCTATTATTTTAAAATTTATCAGAGATCCAATTAAGTCCCAAACTTCTCCCCACATATTTTATGGAAATTGACAACCTGATTCTAACATTTATGTGGGTATTCAAAGGGCCAAGAATGACAAAGATAATCTTGAAGTAGAGGAAGAATATTTGAGGCCTCATTAGACATTTGCTATGCCTACATTAGCTAAAATAGTATAGATGCAAAAGTGGACAAATAGATGACTAGAAATAATAGAGTATAGGAAAAACATTTACATAAATACTTAAAACAAATGTGCCATTGTAGTATAATGCAAAACAATGTTCATTGTTCATTGATAAAGGTGCTAGATTAATTCAATATCCCAACTTTAAAAAATAGATAAAGAATCTTGACCTTTAATTCACACCATATACAAACTTCAATTCCAGAAATATTATAAAGAACTAAATGGGAAAGCTGAAGCCATCTAGCTTCTTAGAAGATGTGAGAGTATTTTTCATTTTTACTTGAGTTAGGAAATTTTCCTAAATGGAATATATTTCCATCTTTTGTATATCAATAAGAAAAAAAATAGCCAACAATATAGTGGGTAATAATCTGAACAGGCATTTTGTGAAAACGACTAAATAAATGATCAATGAGCATATGCAAATATGCCCAGCATCGTTGGGTGTTTGAGAAATGCATATAGAGCCACACGTATACCTTTATACATCCAGAAGAATAAAACTCAAGCCAAAAACAAAACAAAAAACAAAAATCAACAACAACAAACAAACCCCCCAAATCATACCATGATATGCCAAGGGTTTGATGGGTGTAAATTTGTTGGAATTCTCGTATACTTTGACAAACTATTTGGCATTGCCTTCTAAAAATTAAAAATATGCTTTACCTGTAACCCAATCCTCATATATATATATATATATATATTTTATTTATTTATAGTTTAGTTGTGGTATCCCCGAAAAGCTCATGTGTGAGGCAATGCAAGAAGGTTCCAAGGAGAAATGATTGGGTTGCAAGAGTCTTAACCTAATCAGTGAATTAATGCCTGATGGGATTAACTGAGTGGTAAGTGGAGGCAGGTGGGTGTGGCTGGAGGAAGTGGTTCATTGGGGGTGTGGCTATGGAATATATATTTTGTATCTTGAGAGTAGAGACCATGATGCTTTCCTCTGCCATTCTCTCTTGTCATGATGTTCAGCCTCACCTTGAACCCCAAGGAATGGGGCTGGCCCTCTATGGACTAAGACCTCTGAAACTGTGAGCCCTCAAATAAACTTGTCCTGCTCTACAATTGTTGTGGCTAGATCCCTTGGTCACAGCATCAAAAAAAGTTGACTAAAACATATAGATACATAGATATAGGTAGATGTAGATAGAATTTCCTGCAGTAACCTGAAAGAATCTCACAGATAAAAGATTGAGTGAAAGAAGACACAGATAAGTCCCCTCTATATAAAGGGTCTGCAGTATATGTTTACAATAGGTAAAAAAAAAGAAGCAAAGTGATCTTGGTAACAGATTCCAGAATTTCTTTGTTGTGGGGTGGGAAAGGAGCAAGTGATAACTCCAGAGACGTGTGACAGAGGGTTCTGGTTTGCTGGTGATGATCTGTATCTGGAACATACAGTGGTTGCATCCCTTTTGGGAGATTGTCATCAGAGTATGTATTTTAGATTTGTGCACTTTCTGGTAAGCATGCTGTATTTCCATGAAAAAATGAGCAAACCTGTTATTATCTAAATCGAATACAGGCTTGCATTTAGGACTGCCTCCTATACAACTGATTTGCTATATTACTCTTTGTCTCAGAAATATTCTTCTTAAAGATCAATATACTGAGGAATATAAGTAATACACAATTCCATTGTGACTGGGTGGCTGCTACAGATAAAGAGAGCGTTGGGATTCTGTGCCATCTGTGAATGGGAACAGATTACAAGATCCATTCCTCAACCTGAAGTGTTTGCCAGTCAGTTTGTTGACTCTCCTGAATCTCTAGTTCTCTTGTAGCTTTGTGTTCAGCAGAACAACCTTTACCCCTAATGTCTGATAAAAGGTGTGTAAATTGTGTAAACATTCTAGAGACGGGGCAACTGTGCAAGGAAGACCATCAAGTGGAATTTTTAAAGTCTAAGGGTGATGGTGGCTTGAGGTGCCCTCAAGGGGAAAGCCAACAGGTAGGAAAACAGAGGGTAAAAGTCAGGCCCTAATAGGGATCTGTGGGAGACAGATAGATATCCCTGTGGACAGGAGGACAGACTAAAAAGTGTGGCCTATATGTAGAAGAAATAAGGTCTGATAAGGTTTAGATAGGAGGTACCCCCAAAATCTGATGTGTGAGACAAGACAAGAATTTTCAGAGGTAAAATGATTAGATTATGATTACTGGGAGATAACTGTAGGCAGGTGAGTGTGATTGGAGGAAGTAGGTCACTGGGGGTATGCCTTCAGGGTTTATATTTTGTCCCTGATAAGTAGAGTTCTCTCTTAGCTTGGTAGTTGCCATGTCCTGAGCAGATTTCCTCTGTCAAACCCTTCTGCCATGATGTTCTGCTTTACCTTGGACCAGAGTTATGGAGTCAGCTGACCATGGACTGAACTTCTGAAATTGTGAGCCCAAATAAAATTTTCTTCCTCTAAATTTTTCTTGTCAGGTATTTTGTTCACAGAGATGAAAAAGCTGACAAAAACAATATCCAAAGGCATGTAATGACTTCAGGGGAGTTGAAGAGAATGAACAATCCATTCATTCATTCAACAACTATTTTCTGTGTACCTGCTCTTGAACAGGGACTGTCTTAGGCACTGGTGATGACTGAGCTGCCTTTTAGAGACATACCCTCACAGGAGCTATGCCACAGTGGACTTATATGGGGCTGATTTGATTTTGCATTCTTTTTTCCAAGGATACATTTTCTCTGCTTAATGAGTATATGACTAAAGTTACCTTTTTAAAAAATATTTATTTATTTGCTTTTAGTTGTACACAATGCATTTATTTTTACATGGTGCTGAGGATCGAACCCGGGCAGCACACATGCTAGGCGTGCACTCTACTGCTGAGCCACATCCCCAGCCCTAAAGTTACCTTTTTTAAAAAATAAATTATTTATTTATAAGTTTATAAATAAACTTATTATAAAAATATTCTTTATTTATCATTTATTGCTGACTTGTACAGAAGGCCTGGTAAGAGAGTTAAGGAAGTCATGACTGATTCATCCACACTTCTTTCTGGTCCCTCTATAACCAACATTATGCATTTGTAAAAAATTTGGGGAATAAATAGTAACCAGGAGTGCATAAGCTTATACGTGACTTGTACCAATGCCAACTGAGTGAAAGCTTTGCCTATATAGTACAGCATGAATTATTCAACAATTCTATGTTAAATGGCCATTTTTGGAATCCAGTCTATGTATTTGAAGTTTTTGCATTTTAAGTGGTAGACTTAATTTGTGCTTATCCTGAAATTATAATTGTCATTCTGACATGCTGCTTTCAGCAAAGCATGATGTCTTATGCTTGGGAAGTATATTTTAGAATGATAGAATGACTCTTTTAAACACATACAGGCACACACACACACACACACACACACACACACATACACACACCACACTAATTGATACCATATAATCATATTTGGCAATTCTGTGCACACTGCAGACTCTGAAATATTTTCATCATTCCTGAAAAACCAGAAATCTTACAAATAGGATATGTTTTTTTACAAAAATTACAATAGTAAGTAAATGTTTGTGTAAAAGATGTGTAGAAATGACTTCCAACCAAAAGAGACAGTAATTAGCAACATAGAGTAGTGTCCACAGCTGGACTTGCAGCCAGACAAACTGAATGTGCAAATAGATCCGGCAACTTGTTAGCTGTATAGTCTTGGGCAATTTACCTAACCTTGCTCAGCGAGGCTCAGAAAGAAGACTCTGTTTCCTTCTGTGTAAAAGGGTGGTAATATTATTGCTCATCTTCTAGGGTTATCATGGAATATCAACAAGATAAAATTATATGGAATTCCAGTTACATCAGGAGCATTAAAAAGAGGACTAATAATTTTCAAAAGAAACTTCTATACCAACCAGATTTATTTGAATGCTGCCTGCTGATTTTAAGTGTCTCTCCTTATTTAAATTCTGGTTATGATGAAATACTTCTGAAATCCTGCAAGACAGGTTTATAGTTCCCAGAAAGGATGGAAATTCCTGTTGTCACATCCCCTCTCCTGGTCTGTATCATCTCAGGTGTCTCTGAGAGTCACCTAAATGTGATCTTTAAAGTAGAGAGGAGATATTCTGTGCCATGATGTAGTTTATTTGATCACCAAGTGAAATGATGATATAGATTGAAATATCAAAATAAACTTTCCATTGATATCATTGGTAGTGAAGCCTTGATCTTCTTAAGAGCCAGTTTTATGTATACTTCAAAATTTAACCCTTTATTTATGATTTGAGGTCTGTAGTTAAACTTTGTGTAAAATTTAGTTAAATCATAATTTGCGTGGGGCTTAATTATACAGACCCAGTACACCACTCCGTCCCATTCCCTTTCATTTGCATGTATTATTTGAATTTGCACCAAAGATGACTATTTCAATGCTAAATGAAAAGGAGAGTGGGAGTCTATCTTTAAAATGAGTTTTTCTAAATTTACATAAATACTTCTATCTCAATACTTTCTCTGTTCAAGCTTTTCAATCTAATCCACTCCCCCTTTCCTGCTGTAGGAATTCAAACAACATTTTCTCTTCCAAGGTGAGAGCTCCTTTGGTAGTTGGTAGTTGGTCGACAGCTGGAAACATAGCAATCTCTCATCCAATCAAAACAAGGGGGCTAGAGGAGCAATTCAATAAGTTCTCTCCGGCTTCTCTGAGAGGATCTCTGTGCCAGCAAAGGCACTATATTAGAAATATTGTTATTCTTACGTTCCTCAATTTTCCACTTCCTTCTGGTAAATCAACCATAAATACTATTTGTATTACAGTCCAAAATAATATAATTATTAGCAACACCTGTTTGCTTTCTACTATTCAGCTTATTGGAAAGTGGGACAAGCAAAAAAAGGACACAGAGAAGTAAATTGTCTTTGAAATACATCTTTCATCTCGCCTAACTTTGCCAAGTGTGGTATATTCTATCTTTTGCTCTTACTCACCTCAAGTTTTCCTTGCAGTATGAAGATTAGCATTTGAAATGCTCTTTGAGTGACATGCAGTCAACCCTGGGATCCAACGTAGCTTTGATGTTTTTCAGGAAAATGTTGGAGTTCTAGTACACTATGGTTTCCACAGAGCATGAATAACTTCAACTCCAGAGAACCTGTGAAGAAACTCAGAGAGAAATTAAATATAGAGCAATCCCTTTGATAAAACAAAAAGAATTAGTGTCTTTCTTGAGGACTCATCTGGAAAATTCTTCAACCTTTTTTCTTTAAGATGTATGTAAGTGTGAAAATCAGTTCTTATTTCAAATGGAACATTTATATGTCAATTGTGAGAAATATGTAGAGGGGTACAGTTGACTTTAATATCTTACTGAGCAATGTGACAAGAATTTGAAAATGTACAAACTAACCACAGGATGACCTTTCAAAACTGAAATGCAAAGGTGTGGATGACATTTTCCCATTCAATTACTTATTTCAAAATCTAAATTAAAGCACACACAACACCAAATTAAACATCTCCTCCCCAGAGTGAATATCCCAATCATTTATAACTAAGCAACTTAAACATCCAGTAATCAACAAACATTAACATGTAAATACTTTGTTTTAATAAGCCATAAACACTAATAAGCACATGGCTGAAATTACTCCTGCTGAATTTCTTTATCTGCAACCCAAAACATCAAATAAGGGCTGCAGAGAAAGAAAACTGTTAAATTTGATTCTGAAAACATTCATGTGAGTTTGCATAAATCTTCTTTATTTTCTAGTGGATTTTTTTCCCAAGATTTTTTCCCCCTGCTAGGAGCCTTATGAAACTGAAATGTCAAGTGAGGGTTGCTTTATATCATGTTCTGTCAATCAAAGGAAGGGAGGCTTTATGCATCTGTTGCTAGTATATTGGCACTTTTTGAAGAGTGTTTCGGTGGGAGCGAGAATAAATAAAGATCCTTCAGGCACTTTCTCATTTATGGATGAGGAATCAAAGCAGTCTGAAACTTCATTTTCAGCCTGATACCCTGAAGATTGTTGGCTGATAATTCTGGATGGAACAGCTTATCTTGGAGGATTAGGGAGAACATGGTCTGCCTATTACTTCTGGCTTCAGCCTATTCAGCTGGGTAGACTTTGTCACACAGTATCTGGGCCTTTACATATGTCACTAATCTTATCTATATCTTTTCAGCCCCTTCTGTTGGAGCTGCGGTTTCCCGCACCTAAACCTCCCATTTCTTCATTACACCAGCTGTATAGGCATTAGCCTTCCCTAACAGCCTTTCTGCACCATGTCATTCAGTAATGGTGAGTTTTGCAGACACTCAGCTTTCATGAACAGGCTGGGGTAGGATTTTATCCCAAGTTGAGACTTTCACATCAGTTATATTAAAAAACTCCCTGTAGTCCCCAAACAAACTCATTTTCCCCCTTTACCAAATCCGCTTAACAAAATGAAATAATCTCCACAATGCGTTATCTTTGCAACCATTAAAGATAACATGGACGTCTCCCCTGCACGCCTGTGTGCAGGTGCCAAGCTGTCGCTTCTCCCCAGAATTATGAGGTAGTTGGTCACCCATGCAACATTAAACACCTTGCATGTATTAACACATGAAATATTAACACAAACATGATTTCAAAACTGACTGTCCTCAAGATGTCTACAATCCAGTGGAGAAAATGTGAACTCATATTAAATAACAATGATGCAAATTAAAAATGGAGTGGACCCAAGGAAGGCACATCAAAGTGCTTGGATAATACATAAAGGGAAGATAAACAAGCAAGAGGAAGAACCTGAGAAGACTCAGTGAAGGAGGTGGCATTTACAAATAAATGGCAAGGATCTGAACAATTGTGATGGGGTCAGTAATTCTTACAGTGTCTGTTTCCCAGTAACTTTCAGAATATAAGACACAAACAATAATGAAGTTAGTGACTGAGGCTGGAAGAAATATGTGTCAAAGTCTGTTCCTTTCCCATCAAATATCCATTCTCTGCTTTACTCTTGAATTAACCCCATGTTTACCTGACCCACTACTTCCCTGAACACAGACTACATTTGTTAGTCACCTTTCTATCTGCTGTTTAGCCATATAGCTCCATTCTATCAGTGAGATGCAAGTGGAAGAAATTGGTTTTCAATTCAGAAGTTGAGCCTTTCTTTTTCTCTTCTGCCCTTTTTTTTTTTAATGGAATACAGATATGAGAGCTGGATCTCCAGCAACTATTTGGCACAGGAAGATAAGGACCACACTCTAAGATGGTAGAGTGAGAAGGTGGAAAAAGCTTGGGTCTTTGGCCATGGAAACTACACCAGCTCTGCCCTGTTGTTCTCTAGACTGTTTTTACACAAGAGAGAAGCAAATGATTATATTGTTTTAGGGATGATGACTTTTTTTGTTATTGTTGTTGTTTGTTGGTATTAACTGCCAAGCTATTTTAACTAATATATTTTATGCCCACTGCTATAATCCTGCTCTTATGAGTGCCCATTATGTGAAGATAAGTGATTAAGTTTCTAGTTTCCCAATACTGCACTAAAATGACATGATGCATTATCCATAAAATGTTTATTGAGTTTTTGCAATGTTTATGACATTTTTTTTTCTAGGAAAAATGACCCCAAAATTGTGGGATCTAAATGTGCCTTCATGAAACTTAGATTTTACTTGAAGGGTTAAAACATATTCACTTATAGATAATTAATGATACAGAGTCATTAACATGAGCATAGGAGGAGGAATAAAAGTCATAAATCATAGGACTTGAAAGGATACAATGAACACTTAAAGTTGGGGTAAGATTGCCAGATAAATTATAGGATACTCAATTTAAGTTGAATTTCAGTTTTTTTTAAAAAAATGAATAAATTCTAGTTTAACCATATCCAAAATATGGCATAGAACACATTTATATATTTAAAAAATTATTTACTATTTATTTGAAGTTTAAATTCCAAATTCTAATTCAAATTCTAAATGTTAATTGTCCAGAATGTTGCATGGAACATATTTCTTCAAAAAATTATTTATTGATTTACTGAAATTCAGATTTAGCCAGGCATCTGCATTTTTATTTGCTAAATTATGTTCCTTTCAGCTGTGAGCCTTTAGGATGTCTTTCAGAGGAGGTGGCAGAGGGATGAGTGGAATCAATGACAAGAGATAAATAGGTGAGCCTTTCCAAAACATGGTGCACAGCTGTGGGCCAAACCCAAGTCAGAATGCCAGATAAACATGACTTATTTTCTTATAGTGTTAGTTTTACCCAATGGGGGAAAAATACATATAAAATATTATACTGAACATTGAGTGGAATGCAAAATTTGCCTGAACTTTAGTATGAAGCAGGAGCCCTCAACCTCAGCACTTGACATTTGGAGCAGACTAGTTCTTTGTTTTGTGGGACTGTCCTGTGTGTTTGAGGATGTTCAGCAGCACCTCAGCCTCTTCCTACTAGATGTACATGTCCAGTGTCCCCAGACATTGCCACATGTCCTCTGGGGTTGGGGTGGGGGAAAAATCACATTTGCTTGAGATTCACTGACATAAGGTCTGACTTCCAAAAAAGGTTTTGTGATTGTGTTGGACCATATGTGTTCATTCTTGTAACTGCACAGTTTTGCCCAAAAAGTACATTTATGATGGTGCAGTGTCCATTTAAGCCAGGATTTAAAATTTCTAGTTCATTTGGTTTTTTACCTCTAATTTTCCAGACTGTAAACTCACTGAAGCAAGCACAATTCATCTCCTCAAACACTTAGACCTAGCACACCACACGTGGTCTGGGGATGTGAACTGAATCGAAGTTCTTAGGTTCTGTTTTGTGAATCTCAGGGATCAATGATGACAGGTAAGTGGGTGGGAAGGGGTTGGGGGGAGGGTGGATGGCATTTAAAATGACCTCAGGCAAACTGCTGGGGAAGGGCTATACAATCAATACTAGTAATACTTAGGGTTAGTTTCAAGAGTAGGACTTCAACATTTTTATTCTCCTCTCTCTCTCTCTCTCTCTCTCTCTCTCTCTCTCTCTCTCTATCTATCTATCTCTCTGTCTTTCTGGTTTCTACATAGAGAGAAAACATTTGACCCTTGACTTCCTGAGTCTGGTTTATTTCACTTAGCATGGTGTTCTCCAGCTCCATCCATTTACCAGCAAATGACATAATTTCAATCTTCTGAATAAAACTCCATTGGGTATATATATCATATTTTCTTATTCATTTGTCTGTTGATGGACAGCTAGGCTGATTCCATAACTTGATATTATAAATTTAAGTTGCACTGCTCTAAAAAACTGATATGCATGCACCATAGTTAGAAGGAAGACCAATGGAACAGAGGAAGGGGATTGAGAGGAAGGAAGAGGGACAAGAGGGGGAGGTTTTGGGGAATAAAATTGACCAGATTATGCTATTTCCATGTACAATACAGCATAATGCATCCCATTGTTATGTATAATTATAATGCAGTAATTTAGCAAATAATATTGATAGAAGGGAGACCAGTAAAATAGAAGAAGGGAATCAAGGGGAGGGAGAAGCAGAGGAAAAGGGGAGGCACTGGGCAATGATAGTGTTCAGATGATGTTATATGCATGTATGAATATGTCACAATGAATCCCACTATTACATATGATTACAATACACTAATAAAGCCATAAAAAGGAGTAGGACTTTAACTTGAATGCAGTCTTCCAAATAGATTCCACAGAGGCTTCAATACATGCTGTTGGGATTCACTGACCAATGTCTGCATTTTCTATTTTCAGTAGCAAATTTCTGGCCTCTTCCCAGCAGTAGGAAGCACTATTTCCTGGAAGCTGGATGCCTCTTGGATTGCACCAGCCCTCCATTACTTCAGCCTGAGGCCTCTATTTGTAATCTGCTGCCTACTCTGCTCTCCTGGCAACACAGGCACCTAAAGTGAAACTAAACCCCTAGGCCAGGTCAGCATACAGTCAAGAAAATAGCTGAAGCTTTTGACTCCAGGCTGCACAACATGTCCTCCTTGGTGATTGGGGAATCCAAGAAACAGATGATGAGCCTGGCGCGGTGGCGCACGCCTGTAATCCCAGCACTTTGGGAGGCTGAGGCAGGAGGATCGCGAGTTCAAAGCCAGCCTCAGCAATGGCGAGGCACTTAGTAACGCAGTGAGACCCTGTCTCTAAATAAAATACAAAAAAGGCCTGGGGATGTGGCCCAGTGGTCGAGTGCCCCTGAGTTCAATCCCCGGTACCAAAAAAAGAAAAAAGAATAAAGAAACAGATGATGCTTCCAGGAAGGGAGAGGATCCAAGCTGAAGGAACGTGAATAGTGTAGAGAGGTCAGACTGTGTGTGTCTACGTGCGTGTTTCAGTAAGCGGGTGTGTAAATGTGCGTGCACGTGTGCGTGTGGAATATATGCGTATCTAATGTTTTTTTCTTATAACTGGTTTATTTAAGAGTTGTTTCCATAAAGATCATGAGTACAGAGATTGGATTTTGCTGGTATGATACATCATGTCTGAAAAGAGTTCCTTTGGCTCAAATGGTTCCTCATTCTTTTATCTGCTTATTTCTCAAGTCTATTCTTTCAGTTTTCTATTCTTTCCACCCATACTTGCTTTCAGTCCATTCTCTGGCTTCTATCATCATCATCATCATCATCATCATCATCATCATCATCATCTCCTTCTCTCTCTCTCCCTCCCTCTCTCTCTCCCTCACCACAGACTGAACGAATGTTCTTGCTGGTTGGGACCACTGCTGTTTCATCTTTCTTGCAGTCTTAAATTCTTCAGTGGCTCTCCCCAGCAGTCAGAAGCAATATTTCCTTGGAAGCTGGATGCCACTGTGGTTGCACCAGTCCTTAAAGACCACGTTGAGGGTTGGTTCTCCTTAGCTCTTAGGAGGCTCCAGTGATAGCTTCTGAGACCCACCAACCCTCTTTACCTCCCAGACCTACAGTAGACATTGCTCAGTTTTTCACAACACAGCTCCCCCAGCAACTAGTACCATTCAGTTGGAATTTATATTCTAGAGAAGACTCCTTTGTCATCCTTGTTTGAGGTAATGGAAAATGGGAAAGAGTGAGATAGGTAGAAGAAGCAACCAAGAACTCAAGGGTACGTGGAACTGGGGCCTTAACCCTGAGGCTTAGAAGGTGAAAACCAAAGGAAACTCTGGCTGTGAAGGAAGCAGAACTCATAAATTCATCTATAAATGAGTGTGTGGCTGGATATGAATTGTGCTGTGAACATACATGTGTCCTTTTGTGTGATAGGGATAAAATGATACACATGTTAGAGAAGGTAATAAATATTGGCATGTTAGAGATAATGGTAAACTAATAACAACATTATGAAATACTGGCTTTCTTACATAAGATTAATAATAATTATGGCCATGTATATGAACTATTTGTTCTTTGTCTTTTTCCCATGCAGCATGACAAATAATGAGCAGATTGTTAATGATGTAACTTTGTTATACTTTTTATTTGATGACACATTGAGTTTACACCATATGATCTCAAAAATTAGACACAAAAGGAGTTCATATTATGCTCATGTAAAAACCTTACTTACCTTACTCACTAGGTGTTGCCATGGGTGCAGAGATCAAGGCCACCAATTTACGAGTCAGAAGAGACTATAACATTCTTATAAATCTCTCTCATAAAACAATGGAACAGAAAATTAAACCTCCAATTTTTGGCAAGCTAACTTCCAATTGTTTATTGATGAAATAACCACAACATGGTCAGTCTTCTAATTTTTATTGAAATTTCTTTTGGATCTATTTTGATTTTCCTTAGCCTTTTCATGGTGGGACACTGATATCTTTTGGGGACTAACTCACTGTGATACGAAAAGACATTCAATCTTCTCCATCCCCTAGAAGATAACAATATCAGGAGACCTGGGAGAGGACTTCAGTGTCACCCACAAGGATAAGTCAAGGTCACATGTGTCTCAATTTATAAACATTCCTCTTTCTTATTTCCATTTATTCTTCTTTCTTTCACTTCAGACTCTTTCCTTTTTTTCTTTTCTATTTTTTTCTTTCTCTCACCTTCTTTTCTTCCTTTCTTCCTGCCTTCATTTATTTCTCTGTTTTTCTTTAAACTGGAATACTTATTTAACACTCTAGCCATTACATTTCAATATATCAATTATTCTTGGAGCCTCAATAATTGCAGGCATACATCAGAGAGTGAGAGAGAGACAGAGAGAGAAACAGAGAGAGAGATTGAGAGGAAGAGAACCATAATGAATAAGATATGGGCCTGGTCTTTGGCATTTTTTTTGGTCAATTTATAAAACAGAAGTATTAATTAATAATTACCATAATATGTGGTAAGTGGTAATATAGAAATATTGTGGGAAAATGAAAAATTCATTCTACCTTCCCTTAGCCTCTAGCTCAGTTTCCGATAGGAATTTTCATGAAAGACTTTCCCACAGCCATTGCATCACTTCCTCCTTGCTCCTGGAATTCCAGTTTTGTTTGGGTCAATAATAACTGATAATTAATGTGAATCAATCACAACAATTTCATTCTTTTTTTTTGTAATGCAAGGATCTGATCATGTGGCCCAATTTAAAAGGGGTAGTCTTAAGCAGGGCTTCTGAGAAAGCATTTGCTTCCTGAGAAAGAGACTGATAAGAAGGAGAGTTTGTTGGCCAACCATCTTTCATGATGACGCTGGTTTCGTGAGGACTTGATGCTAGGAGCTATGGATCCTTGCATTATACCTTCAGATGATGTGTAAATATGGAAGGCCAAGGTCTCGAGAACAGAGGTGAAAAGGATGGAAAATCTGGATCTCTAAGGACACTTAAACTTCCAAATGGACCCACAAATCCCTATAGTCAGATTAATATATTATAAATTCTTTTATCGTCCAGGGAGGTTCCTTGAAGCCCAAAGCACTCCAAATTGAGATAGTCTTATAATTTTCTTGCTAAGGAACATGAGTAACACTGAATTTCCAAATCATTTTCCATTGTTTGATAGCAAGCATCTGTGATCTGTGTCCTGTGGACCAAACTTATCCTGTTTTGGAATGGCTTACAAGTTAGAAATGGTTTTTATATTTTTGAATGATTAAAATAAAAGTCAAAAGAAGAATAATGTCTTGTGTGCAGGAAAATGATAGGAAATTCAAATGTCCATGTCCATAAAGTTTTATTGGAATTTAGCTGCACTCACTTATTTATGTATTAGTGAAGTCTGCTTTTATGTAGCTGAGTATTTGAGACACAAAAGATGGGCTGCAAAGCCTGTTATATTTACTCTCTGGTCCTTTATAGTAAAATGTTTCCTGTCTCTGCTCTACCATGTGAACGAGTCTCCATTGCCATCCATGTGATCTTTTTTTTTCTTTTTCTTTTTTTATTTATAATAGTAGTATGTATTACAATTCATAATGCACATATATAGCATCTTTTTACATACAACTGTTTGTATACAAAGTATATAAGTACCATTCAGATCTTCAATCATGCATTTAGGATAATGATATCCATCTCATTCAACCACCAATTTTTTTTTTTTTTTTTTTTGTATTTAAGGCATGATTCTCTCTTCCCTTCATTTTCTTGGCCATGTTGTTTCCTCCACTATAATACACATTCTTTTACTCTCTGAATCTTTCAGGTTTGTTTATTGCTACATTGAATTTATAAAGCACTTATAAATCAAATAAATATTCATTTGATTTTTGGAAAATTTCTGTGAGAAGGAGGAGCAGAGATGAGGAGGAGGAGGACAACAAAAAAAGAATGATGACGATGACTTTAGAAAGAGGACGCTGATGCCAGGAAGCAGCCTGGTATCAGAGACTTTGATCTGAGTCACTCAATAGCTGTATGACTTTGGACAAGTCTCTTAAATTTTCTGAGCCTCAGATTGCATTCCAGGTTAAACCGTTATGTGTCTGGTTCAGGTTCCCAGAAAGAGCTAAAGAATCCAAAGTTAAGAGTTGGAATCCAGTTGTTAATCTCTATTTGTATACAAATTCACAGTTGCTTTGACAAACAAGACAAGATAAAAGACTTGCACAAAGATGAATAACAGAATATCATGGAATCTCCATTTCATAGGCTGGAACTGATAAAACAGGAAACTACTTGTTTTCTTGAAGAAAAAGTTCCTGTCTTAAGGAGAGAAAGGGGGGGGGGGGGAGAGAGAGAGAGAGAGAGAGAAATACAGTGTTCTCTTTTAACCCAAGCATATATACCTCAGATATATTAACCAGTGGTCTTTAGTCAGTGGATTTCAAAATGCTATGCATGGAAGACCCTCCAAGGTTTTCGATATTCCTCCTTATGTGGTTGTTTTAGTTAATACTATAGTGGGGGTGGGTGGGGGGGAAGAGCTGAGTATTTCACTGAACTCTTTAGCCCTGAAACCTTTTTTCTTGCCCAAACTACTTCTCTGTCAGCCGCTGGCTCTCTCCTAACTCCCACAGCATATTTTGAAATTGCATATTTCAATCATCTATATGTGCTAACCAAAGCTGAGTAATGAGTGTCTAGAAGGTTTGCACAAGGTTATTAAAAGTTTCTTAATCTGCCACCAACTTCTCTTTTAATATTGTTTGTAGATTTCCTAAAGCGCAGGAATAAATTCCCTTGACCCTCTTACTCATTAACTTGGAGAGTATGGCAGAAAATCAAAGGTACAAGGCTGTTAGGGTATTTGGTCCCTTTTAATAACCTCATGACTGTAGCACTGAGCAGATAAGGCTATCACTGCTGTTGATCAAAAAGACAAGAAAAGGCAACTACAGCAACAGATACATCATTATGCAAATAGTGGTTTTAAAGTCATTGCCTTTCAATTCATTTTCCTGATAGTATCTTTTAATTAGGGGACATTTTAATAAAAAAAATACGATAGAGAAAATGACAGCTTTAGAATGTCTTTATATGAAGGACTTTGTGTTGACAATCTTACAGGGGTAACAAGGGACTCACTGTAAAGTCATGAGTGTAGAGCAGGCACAGAGTTTTTGCTTAGACACTTCTATTATATGAAGAGAGGAACAAGTGAATTTTAAAGTCTAAGAACTGGGTTTGTCTTTGAGCTTTACCACTTATAAGCTGTGAGTCGTTGGACTAGTCATTCAATTTCTTTGGGATCCAATTTCCTCATTTGTAAATTGTAACTAAAACCACAAATAAAGATTGTATCCATTGTTTCCTTGAACACCTACATTAAATTAGATAATTTAGTTCTCTAAGTAACACTTTGAGCTATTTTTTTCCATTTTAAAGATGAGGAAAATGAAACTCACAGTTTGGCTCTTGTACCCAAGGACACACAGCCAGGAGGTGCTGGAATTAACAGAAATACCCGAGTCTGTATCACAGGGCTTAGGTGAAGGTCTACTGAAGTAATTTAGAGTGTGCTTTTGCACACCAAAGTTGCCAAGCATCCTCCAAAGATTTTGCCTAGAATGTTAAAAAAGAAGGTAGTTTTAAAAGTATGAGCCGGGCGCGGTGGCTCGCGCCTGTAATCCCAGCACTTTGGGAGGCTGAGGCAGGAGGATCGCGAGTTCAAAGCCAGCCTCAGCAGTGGCGAGGCACTTAACAACTCAGTGAGACCCTGTCTCTAAATAAAATACAAAAAAAGGGCTGGGGATGTGACCCAGTGGACAAGTGCCCCTGAGTTCAATCCCTGGTACCACAAAAAAAAAAAAAAAAAAAAAAAAAAAAAAAAAAAAAAAAGTATGCTCTAAACATATTCATATTTTGGGGAGTGACGGAAGGAAGGCTGTATGTTCTTCTAAATGTGTGAGTAATAAAGAATAAATAGAACATGTCCTTTTGGTTTGTTTAGTTTTCAAATCATTCCAGTGCAATTTGCAGTAAAAACTGCTTTCATTTTTAAGTGATCAAAGCAGTGCATGATCCAATGAAGTCAATAACTGCAACAAGCCAGAACAATGCAAACATGCCTAAGCTCCCTGTTTACTAAAGATGTCCACGAAGATAATCATGTGCACGTCCTGAGATATTTAAAGAAAAATAAATACATGCAGAGGAAACCAGTTGGAAGATGACTCCGAGGCAGACAAATATCTAAATTTTGCAGTTGTCATTTACTACCCTTGTTGTTTTAATTATAATTGGGAGGAGTAGTTGAAGTTTATAGTTTCATTTTTTCCCCTTCTTTCTGGAATCAATCTCAATCTCTCTCTCTCTCTCTCTCTCTCTCTCTCTCTCTCTCTCTCTCTCTCTCTCTCTTCCCCCCTAAAGTGCAGTTTACTGCTGAGGAACCTAGTTTTCTTTGAGACATAGAGGCCTTTCATGGCCCTTGAAGAAAACTTCTGTATATTCACAAAACACTCTGGCTTCTCCTGCGTCCATTTGGGTGTCAGCAGGGCAACTGTACTCAGCCAAAGGTTCAGGAGGCCACCAAGAGCTCAGCTCTAAGCACTTTATTTCTTAATCACACCAAAGTCATTGGTTGCTGCCCCAGAACAAGCATAATGGCCGCAGTGTGTGTGCTTGCCAAATACAAACAATGCTGCCCTGTGAAGAATAGAGGCAAAAATTAACTTTCTGGAGGTTGTATTATTCAGAATTTTTAATCAAACTCTTTCAGCTAGTTGTATTTTTATATTATCACATGTCCCTTTCCAAAACATTTCAATTCATAGAGAGTCTATAATTATAGAAGTTTGGGATCTAATAGGACATTCAGGATTGCTTAAAGTCACTAAATATAAAGAGCCAGTATAATGCACATAGTAGGTCCTCGATGATCACCATTATAATTTCATTCTACTATAACCTCTTCTGTTTGCAGTGCAGGAAACAGAGAGTTAGAGATGTATGAAAGTTATAGGCTGATGATGATAAGTGTCATTAGACCTGTATCCTTTGCTTGAGCACCATGTTTCCTACAGTATTTTTCACCCATAAATCTTTTATCTTAAAATCATTCTCTGTAGATGTCTAAAAGGAATCACTTTATGAATGAATGTCCTGGGGAAGATGAATAAGAGTGCCTACCATTGATTCCCATAACTTGACTGCTGTGAGACCTTGCTGCAAAGACTCCCTAGTGGGTATTCATGAGAAGTAGGAGAGTAGAATGGTTAAGACCAGAGGGTCTGTCTGGAGTCCCATCTGATTCTCAGTACTGCCACTTCCTGTTAGCTTTGCTAGCTCTGGGAAATTGCTGAAACTTGCTGTGCCTCAGATGCTTCCTTGATAAAGTGGGAAAATGAAGACTACATTACAGGGTTGAGGGAAGGATTAAATGAGACAATATAGAAAGCACTTAGGACAATAGAATCTTCCCTCTACAACAGCAGGTTCTTTATCCACGGATCCAACCAAACATGGCTTAAAAATATTTGAAAAAATATTGTGTCTGTTCTGAACATACACAGACTTATTTCTTGTCATTATTCCCTAAACAATCCATTATAGCAACTATTTACCTAGCACTTAACATTGTCTTAAGCATTATAAATAACCCAGAGCTGATTTAAAGTATATGGGGCATGTGCATAAGTTATGTCATTTTATAGAAGGGACTTGGGTGTCTTTATATTAGTATCCTGGGAGTCTGGAACCAATCCACCAATGGGTACTAAGGGATGGCTAAATATGAAAAGTGGTAAAATGGTAATCGATGGTAGGGCCTATTAAAATTACTTTTTTGTTACTTGAGTCATTGTTGTAGAATAACATTTGGTTAAGGTGGGTCTGTCCAAGGGCTTGGTCAGGTAAGTGCTGAGATCACCTCTTTATGGGGCATTTCACCTGTAACCTGGTTTGTGGCATCAGTTTAACTGTGATTGTCAGAGAGAATCTATGACAAACAGGATATGTTTTCAAATGCAACCAAAGTAGCTGAACAAATGAAATTAAAAGGGAAGCCAAGAGTGTATAATTTGAGAAGATAAAGGGTGCTAAGTTAAATATCCCAAATTGGGAGGAATATTTAGGGACAGATAGAAATGGGAAGTCTAGAGGTAATGTCTCTACCATTCAAGACTCTTTCTGTTGTAAAGTTTTATTTTTATTTATTTATTTATTAGATATTTTTAGTTGTAGATGAACACAATGCCTTTATTTTATTTAGTTTTTTTTTTTTTTATGTGGTGCTAGGGATCAAACCCAATCCCTTGCACATGCTAGGCAAGTGCTCTACCGCTGAACCCCAACCCCAACCCTATTTTTTTTTATTATTTTTTTAAAAGAGGAGGGGGCTAGAATTTATTGTCTCATGTAACTGAGAAATCCAAGATTTAGGCATAACTGGATTTCAGTGATCAAATAATGCCATTAGGACCTGGAGTCTTTCTTTACATCTATCTTGTGAAAATTCTCTATGTTGGTTTTTATCTTCTAAATCTTATTTAGATAGCTCAGGCTAACATTCTCATAGCCCAAGTATAGCAGAAATAAAAACAGTCTCTTTTTTTGTTTGTTCCAAAAGAATTTTGGTATTGGATTTGCTCTGATTAAGGTTTGTGCCCACTGCTGATCCATTCACAGAGGCACAGGGGAGCTGAGATTGCAGTGGCCAGTGTTTATGTCTCATGACTGCCCCTGAAGCCAGGCATGGAGCTGGCCCCCATGTACAAAGAGTGTAGGAAGGTGATTCCCAGAGGAAATGTAAGTTCTGTTGTGAAAATATGTATTATGGACAGCCCAAAATGACACATGTCCACTTTAGTGACCAAGTTGAGGATGGGTATACTAGTAGGTCTTCCCCACCTGGGGACCATGTTTATATTTTGTTTCCATTCATGGTCATTCTTCCATTTTTATATAAATGGACTCTTAAATTTCTCTTCCTCTATGGAATTTTCATTTTCCCAACTGTCAGAACGTGAGCAATCATTGTTACAACCTTCACTACTTCAACTCTTAATTAGTGGAGCTGGTGTGAAGAAGGAAGATACTTAACTAGTCAGTAAACCCAGCTGGCCATTAAGTATTCATATCTCATGTCGTTTTCATTACATACAATTGTGAAGCCTGAGGGAACCTCAAAAATAGTAACCTTTCCTGCTCATATTTAGAATGTTCAGAGGTGGGGGTGGGGGGGGGGGGGGTGGAGAGGCAGTACACAAGTGCACAGGGAAATTAAAATGTCATCTTCTTAACTAGTAAGGTTTAGATAGTTCATGTGTATGGACTTACTGATTCTCTTCTGAATTAAATGCACACCCTCAAACTACAGGCCTTCCTACACTTAACCCATGGAATAGTGCAAACAGATGGAAACAGATTCTCTGTAGGCAGGCAAGTCTCAAATAGAAAAAGAAAAGGCAAGAGACTGGCTTAAGAATCCTCAATCGGTCCTAAGCTCAATATTATTCTCATTCTTCCTAGATCAGAGTTTCTCATACTTGGTGCTATAGACATTTATGGTCAGATTATTCTTTGTTGTTTAGGGGACGGTGCTGTGCACTGTGACACTGTGCACTGTTAGGAGCATCCAGGGCCTCAACCCATTGGATGATGATAGTATCTCTCCTATTGCCCAGTGGTGACAACCATCTCCAGAAACTGCACAGAAAAAAAAAAATCACTCCTGGTAGAGAACCACTATCCTAGAGTAAAGGGAGAGGCCAAAGTGTATTATTTCATTAGGGTTTTCCATGTAGATGGGAACATCAGAGATAGGAATAATATATAGTAATTGTCATGAACTAAGTAAAACAAACCAAACCAAAACAAGTCTACTTTATTTCTTTGTGGAAAAAATATCCTCTCTCAAAAATCAACTGTTAGTTCTAGTTTGGAAGTGAAAAAATGTAAGAAAGCACTCAACAAATATTTACTGGGTATACACCAACATTCATAGCTTTCAGGGTTGTAGTGGAAAGAAAAAAAGAATCAAGAAAGAAAAAAATAGGGGCTGGGGTTGTGGCTTAATGATAGAGTGCTTGCCTAGCGTATGTGAGGCACTGGGTTTGATTCTCAGCACAACATATAAATAAATAAAATAAAGATCCATTGACAACTAAACAACATTTAAAAAAAGAAAGAGAAAAAAGAGAGAGGAAGAGAGAAAGAAAGAGAGAAGGGGGAGAGAGAAAAAGTAAGCAAATATAGAAATAATTAGTTGTATGAGATATGTAAAATAGTCAAATTGAAGCAAGAAATGGAGTGGTAGTTACCTGGGGATGGGGGAGAGAGACAGGGAGTTGTTCTATGGGTGTGAAGCTAGTAATACAAGATAAGTAAGTTCTAATATGTGCATAAAACATGGTGCCTGAAGTTGGCACTATGGTGGTGTAACCTTAAAATTTTGTCAAGAGGGTGTATTTCATGTTGTGTTCTTACTATGGAAAAAATTTAAAAATTAAAGACAAACGAATACAGGATACTTAGAGGTAAAGGACATGTTTGTTACCTTGACTGTGGTAATATGGGGTACTATCATGGTTATACGCATATGTCCAAACTCATTAAACTGAATGTGTGCAGTTTCTCTGTCTATCAATTACACCTCAATAATACTAAAAGACAGGCCAAATGCAGTGGCACATGTTTGTAATTCCAGCTACACAGGAGGCTGAGGCAAGAAGAACACAAATTTGAGGTCCTGGTAACTTAGTAAGACCCTATTTCAAAATTAAAAAATAAATAAATAAAAAGGGTAGAACACCCTTGGGTTTAATCTCCAGTGCTGTGAAACAAACACAAACAGCAAACAGCTGTAAAAACTAAAGAACAATGGGCTCTTGGATAATAATTAGAAGTTTTGGGAAAATAAATGAATGTACTATCTATTTGGTAGTGACATAAGTAAATAACAGAGACAAGACAATCATAAATTTTATACAGGAACCGGGAAAATAGATTCATGAAACTATTCAGAAAAATATGCCAGACAGTGCCAAAAGTACTGTTTCAGAGCAAGATTTAAACTCAAAAGTTTGAAATAATTATTACTTTGATATGAAATTATGTCCAACAAATGCATGGCTCTCTCCTTCTCTCTCAACAGAAATGCCTGTGCTAATATTTCTGAACTTGCAGTTTGGGGGATTCCAAAGGTCTTTGTATGCTTCATGAATCTCAGACATCTGCTCTGAGTACACATAATTATCACCGCATTTTCATTTATTTATTATTAGGTCTATGATACTACTGTTATTTCCCCCCACCTTTATTTATAGTGACTAACATCAGGGTTCAAATCATCTCATAGAATCATATTGATTAAAACCCAGTGAAACTAGTGTCAGAAAAAAGTCTAAGATAAAAGAGATACCGGCCAGGTGCGGTGGCGCACGCCTGTAATCCCAGCAATTGGGAGGCTGAGGCAGGAGGATCGCGAGTTCAAAGCCAGCCTCAGCAATGGAGAGGCACTTAACAACTCAGTGAGACCCTGTCTCTAATAAAAATACAAAAAAGGGCTGGGATGTGGCCCAGTGGTAGAGTGCCCCTGAGTTCAATCCCCGGTACCAAAAAAAAAAAAAAAAAAAAAAAAAGAGAGAGAGAGAGAGAGATACCATATAATCCCAGGTGTCAACAATGTATTTTTAAGTCAGCAAATTACTCTGAGGTCTGTGGCTTCTAGCACCTTCTGAAGAATCTGGAAACCTGGCAAGGACTTTTGTTCTTCTAAGAAAAACATTGATGTTGTCTTGAGACCTGCCACCTGAGGGAAAATGAAATCATAAGGCTTCTATTACCTTTCTTTTGTAATCTACAAACCCTGAGTGCTCTATTCTCTTGCTTTTCTCACTGTTTGGGATGGGTACTGTGAGGGTGGTAAAAACTGATAATAATTATATCTTGTATTTTTCACCTTTCTAAGTGCTATATTTTTTCTATTTGAGCTTCTAGATACCCAGGAAAGGGCATTATTATCTTTATTTCCTATAGGAAGATTTTGACACCCAGAGAGGTCTAAGAGGTCATAGAACAAACAAAGGGCATATAACTCCCAAGGTCTGTTGTTCCCATAATGCCTTCAATGAGCATTTCTAAACACTTCAAGTTCCAGTCAGCCATGTTGAAATTCCATGACAAACCTGGATCATCTGTGGTTTAGAGCGTTACCTAAGTGCTCCATGGTGAGGCCCAGGTAAGGGGGAAATGGGAGCGGAGCGTCTCCCAAAGTAGGTGGTTGGCAGGAAACATTTTGTGTATATGAATTCATGCGTTTAACCATTAATTCTGTAAATATTTACTAGGCGTATAATATGTGTTAGTTACTTTTTAGGTACCCCCAAAACACCCTTCCACAATCTGCAGCCTCTTTATGACCAGTAGAAAATAATCTTGGTCTATAATCAGAGTCAAAGGAGGTTGTGTCACTATAATAAACTATCTGAGAGGCAGGGTAACTTATAAAGAGGTTTATTTAGTTCACAATTCTGGTGGCTGTAGGGTCCAAAATGCATGGTTCTGGTGTCCTGGTGAGGGGTTCCCTGGCTGTGTCACAACATGGTGGAGAAATGAAAGGGAAATGGCCCTGGGCAGGAGGAGTCAAGTGCATGGTGGGGCCTCACTTTATAATAACTCAGTTTCTTTGGAACTCACTCACTATCCAAGACCAGCAGTAATTCACTCAATGAAGGTGAAGCTTCCTTGATTAAACTACCTTATACTGGGTCACCACCTCAACACTACCACACTGGGGACCAAGCTTCCAGCCCTTGAAACTGGGGACAAACTTCAATTATACTCAAACCATAGCACTTACTTTGAAACTTTTTAAGCCCATAAGCCTCACAGGGCATATACATCAGGAGATTACAGTGTGTGTCCCTAGGATAGTGTGAAAATTTATTGCTGATTATAAATTGGTTTGCTTTCTCACTCAATCTAAAATCCAAGAGCAGTAATGATTGTTCATAATAGCATTTCAGCTCTTTGGAATAATGTTATATTTGTCAAAAGGATATTTAATATACTGGTAAGCAAATTGGAAAGCAAATCTGGCAATATATATCAAAGCCTTTTAAAAATATACAAACATTTTTACTTTGTTTTATTTTTTGCTTTAATTTCTGAGAATTTATCCTCAGGTAATAATTATAATTCTAAATATGGAAAAGTTCTGTTCATATATGATGTTAAGTTCTTTATTTACTATAGTGAAAAATTTCTTATAACCTAGCTATTCAACAGTAAGAAAATAAATTATCATTTTACAAAGTGTGCTCTGGGGAACACCAATGTTATATGCTGTCTATGGTAAAAATAGCATTTAATTAACTTTGAGAAGAGGGCACACTATGCTCCTTTTCTGGAACGTCACTGTAAATAAAAAGGTAGAGGAGTTGTTATAAAGTAACATCATTTACTTTTACCAACTAAGTATATTTCAATCTATTTATTTTTGAACCCCAGATTTTAAAGTAACATATATTAATATTCTATGGACTATCTGTTCTATGCCAAATAAATTATAATCTACTTAGAAATAATATGCAGTCATTAACTATTATTTTTTAAAATTTATTTTCTGAAAATGTAATGTAGAGACTAGGTAGGATAAAATATTTGTGTGTAAATAATTATAATTATGTAAAAATGCAAGTAAAAGAAGAAAAAAATGGCAAAAGGCACATACCAACATTTTTTTATGGTAATCATAGGTTACTTTATAGTTCTTTGTTCTCATTTTTTCTATTTTCAAAATTTTTAATGACATGGTTATAATACATTTATGGTAGAAATTTCTTTTTGAGTTGGGAATAAAAGGGAAAAATAAAGTTACAAAAAAATGCTTTGGTCAAGCCAAAGTTAATATATTCTAAAATATATGGGTGATAAATTAGATGATTACAAATTTAAATGCCCACATAAGTATGATCCACAATTTTGCTTATTCCTGGTTGAAGACAAGCCCATTTCAACAGAAGATATTTAGATAGGATCTATACATAAAACATGGTTGACAAGCATAGGTTGATCAAATAAGTGCTTTAGTCATTCTCCCTAAGTGGCTACGCATTTATGTGTATTTCATTCTCTCTCCTCTCCCCACTCCTCCTCCTCCTCTTCATCCATCTCTTCTTTCACCTCTTTCAGAATCAACAAGTATTTGTTACTGAATGCCCATGCCATGCCATTTCTGTTAGGATCCACTTGACAGTACTTATGTAGTTCCTTGGAAATGTGCAGCCTTTGTTTTAACTTTGCACATGCTTAGTACTTATAATAGAAAGAGAAAGGAACCAAGATGTTTGCTTTTTCTAGTGAGAGAAAATAAAACAAGAAGACAATCCAGAGGAAGCCATAGTGAGATCATCAGTAGATAAACATTTCACAAGAGAAATGATAACCACTATTATGAGAAGCAAATGCAGCTTTTTTTTTTTTTTTTCTTGGCCATAGAACTTTAAAACAGTCTCTGAAAACATCCCGTTATCCCTCAGCTAGCAGACACACATCTTCCAATATTTGACAAATACCATCTTGAATCTTTCTTAGTGCAGGTGGTGCTAACTATGTCATGCTGTTACTCTCTTCTCAGTTAAAGTCGCATTTCTTTTTCAAATTCCTTCTGCACTGCAGAAGAAAACCTTAGCAGATGGATTAGGGTAAAGGAAATGGTACATAATGAATCACATTTGAAACCCCAGCATGCAGATCAATATAGAAATACATATAGTCCTCCTCCTCATCTGCGTTCAGGGAATTTGAGTGTTCGGGAGACTAAAGAGGCCAGGATCTTGCTATGTGCTGAGGAAGCTTCTCTCCACAGCTGTGCCTATTTTCTTCAGAATGACTTTCCCCCTATTGCCATCAAGCCAGGGATGCACTAGAACTTTGTAGCCTAAGTCCTCTGAACATGTGCCAATATCAAGACCAGAATATTCATCTTCTGTAACTAAGGATAATGTCTAATGAAGCATTCTTTTCCTGTTTTCATAGGTATGACAGTGGATAAGTCAAAGTGACTTGGCCAAAGTCACAAAACTTATCCGCAGTTTAAAGCCAAACTCCAGAATGGAAATTGCTCATTCAACTAAATTGAATTTCAGCAAAGCACATTGTTAATTTTTTTTTTTTTTTTTTTTTTTTTACCTAGGGGTTTACAGCATGCAATCAGTGCTTATTCTTTATTCTTCTAGTTCAACCTCAAGGTAAGTAAGCTAGAAACTTTCCTTTATAAAATAGAATGAAAGGTCAAATCTTTAGGCATCTTAACACTTACGTTCCCAGCTTCCTGTTACCTGACTGGAATTCTGACATAATGAATTTAAACACTAGATGAAATTGTCATTACCAAACCCGTGTGACGTCTAACCTTGCATTTTAATGTTGATAGGACAAACTTTCAGGTGGGAGCAGCTGCTTAATGGGTCAATTTGTAGAATCCTACAGCTTTTAATGTCGTCAGTGGACGAGTGTTTTCACACACCTACAGTTTGCACAATACTTTATTCTTAGTCCAACTGAGGAGGAAAATGTACACATGCATAGGAGAAAACAAGGGCCATAGTGCATTTGTGTGTGTGTGTGTGTGTGTGTGTGTGTGTGTGTGTGTGTGGTACCAGGGATTGAACTCAGGGGCACTCGACTACTGGGCCACATCCCCAGCCCTTTTTTGTATTTATTAGAGACAGAGTCTCACTGAGATGCTAAGTGCCTCACCATTGCTGAGGCTGGTATTTTATTAGAGACAGGGTCTCACTGAGTTGCTAAGTGCCTCACCATTGCTGAGGCTGGCTTTGAACTCGCGATCCTCCTGCCTCAGCCTCCCAAGTGCTGGGATTATAGGTGTGCACCCGGCTCACAGTGCATTTTTAATGAGTGGATAAAAAGAGAATCTCAACAATGACATAATTTTGTGATTAGCTTTCTCAGTTCTTTAATTTTTAATTTTTTAAAGTAAATTCTGTTCCATTCTTTCTTTGACATCACTTTTGCATAGAAATTTTATAGCTGCTTAAAGAGGGGTGCTATAATTTTTATTTTTGCCTTTTATAACAAATCATCTTGGAAAGTTGAGTATGATTTGTATCTAACTGCAACACACCAGATGATTTCTAAGACAGGAGTGAGGCAGAAATTTGTCAGTTCCTTTCTACTAGAAATTACCATACAGGCAAAAATGTCAATGGAGGCACACATGAGGAAAGCATTTGCTATGACTGATGGTTTTGAAGAAACAATCTTCATGCCATAGTACATAGTGCAGTTTTGAGAAATCTGTGACATCTAGGGTCAATGGTGAAGCTCAAGGTAATTCTAGCTGTGTATGGTACCAATACTTACCAAAAGATTGAGATGTGTTAGGAGGTCAAGTTTTTAGATCATCATTTAAACAGCTTCATGAAAAGAGTGGAAATGAAATAATCCATTAGAGATATGCCAATAATAGAGCAGGTGTTCTTTTCTTTCTCATCCCCCAACAAAAACTGAATATCAGATAAAGCTGGTAAGATGTTTAAAGACACACACACACACACACACACACACACACACACAGAAAGAGAGAGAGCGCAAGCAATTTCACTTCTATTTTTGAATGCTCTCACAAAGAATGGTATGGGAATTTGAAACAGAAGTGGTAGGCCCAATGTGATTTTATCAGGCTTGTGGTCTCTCTCAGCTACTGAGCTATTCGTTTCCTTCATCCTTTCTCAGCAATGTAGTATTTGGTTGAAAAATTATTCTATGTTCCCCAACAGAGAGGCTGTTTTCCCCATGGAAAGCAAATCTGAATGACATAGAAGATGTTCCCAGATTGTCCAAGACCTGCTTCATTCAAAGCCTGCTAAGACTGGGCACCTGGGCTAGTGCTTCTTTGCATGTCTGTTCAACTGCCTCCTTTACACATTTCTGATTCTGGAGACTTCCTGTTACATATTTTAAAACTAAATGAGAACATTTGGGGAGGTGTAAGAAAATAAGTTGGTGGTAGTGATGGTGACTTACAGAATAGTGGAAGAGCCGTGAGACATTTGGCGATTTGTAAATTCTAGTAATTGGATTTTTTGATGAATGGAAATAATTTTTTTCCAGGAAGTACTTTTCATTGTGTTCTTGGGTTACAAAATGGTATGGAAAATGGGCAATGGAGATGTGGAAGTGAAACAGTAGAAGTGCTACAAGTGAGCTCGTCATTCCTAACGACAGAATTGTTTCTATTGAAACTCTAATTCCAGAGAACAAAAAGTGTTGGTAAATGTGTAACTGACTCTTCATAAAAAATGTGTACTTGAATACTTGAATGTACTTAAGTTGTACCCTTACTCAAGGAATGCAGTGAGTACACCAACCAAACACTAGTTAATGCCACTAAGGGTTTTTATGAGTGTATGATACAGTGGCAGGAAAGGCCACTACAAATAGTATAGAATTTGAAATGTAAGAAAATGGAATTAGAAGAACGAAAACCCTACAGTGTAATCCTAGGGCCAGGTCATTTATTGAACTTCCCTGAGACTTACAGTTTTGGTAGTTAAAATGAAACAGTGCAGTTTTGTTTTGTTTTGTTGTTGTTGTTGTTTTTTTTCCCCAGTATCCACAGGGCATTGGTTCTAGGATCACTCCCAGATACCAAAATTCACAGATGCTCCAGACTCTTGTATAAAATGGCATAGGATTTTCATATAACCTACACACATCTTCCTATATATTTCAAATCATCTCTAGATTACTTATGATAACTAAAGCAATGCAAATGCTATGTAAACAGTGGACATATTGCATTGTTAGAGAATAATGACAAGAAGAAATATCTGTACATGTTCAGTACAGGTGCAACCTTTGTAGGCATAACTACATTGTACCTGGTGGTGGTTGGGTGTATCAGCAGATGTGGAACCTGTGGCTCTGGGATATGGAAATATAGAGGACCAGTTGTACTTCCCTCATACATAAGAGAAGCAAAATAGCAAATAAAGTCCAAGTTTGTAGCATTTGTGATTTTCACTCTGTAAATACATCATGGCTGATGTCAGGCTACCAATATGACATTACTGAATGCAGAGGTGAGAATAGATGTGCAGAACATGCCTTCTATGGTATTTCCAAAAAACAGATAATGACAATCTTAAGAGCATACATACCACAATGTAGCAAAATATTTAGGAACTTGTGAATTTTGAATATTTATACTTTTAAAAAATATATAATTTAAGCCGGGCGTTGTGGCGCACGCCTGTAATCCCAGCACTTTGGGAGGCTGAGGCAGGAGGATCACGAGTTCAAAGCCAGCCTCAGCAATGGCGAGGCACTTACCAACTCAGTGAGACCCTGTCTCTAAATAAAAAATATTAAAAAAAGGGCTGGGGATGTGGCCCAGTGGTCGAGTGCCCCTGAGTTCAATCCCTGGTACCACAAAAAAAAAAAAAAAAAAAAAAAAAAAAAAATATATATATATATATATAATTTATTTAAAAAGCTGATATACTTTTATTTTAAATAATGGGTATGGCTAACAATGGATGATGGGGCGGGGGGTTGTGGCTCAATGGTAGAGAATTTGCCTGGCATGTGTGAGGCACTGGGTTCGATCCTCAGCACCACATTAAATAAATAAATAAATAAATAAATAAATAAATAAATAAATAAAGGTATTCTGTCCATCTATAACTAAAAAATATTTTTTAAAAATGAACAGATGGATTCCATGAATCCAGAACAGGCTCTAGAATTCCACTAGTTCTGGTTGAATGTGGACCACCCCTCCCCCCACACCACCAATCTGGTGTCAAAAGGAGCATCATTGTTGGCTGCTCAGAAGTCAAGCTTGTTAGGCCTGGTTCACATATGTTAATACTTATACAATTAGCCTCTTCAGTTTAAAAGCAACAATCCCTGTAATTCCTTCAGGCTGTCCTTAAAATTCAAGGTCTGCCAAGCCCCACCCAGATGCCAACAGCCAATAATTTATGGCAGGATTAGGAATGAGAGTGAAGAAAGGTTGCTTGTTAATTGTGATTGTGAAGACCACACACACTATGAAAAGCAACATTATGTACAAATGAAAGGATTCCCAGTTAACCCACCTTGGTGATATAGTTCCCTTTTTGTCTAATCAAAAGCTCATCAATGAAATATCTTATCAAAAATGCTAGCAACTGTGGAGTTCTTAGAAACCAGCAGTTGACAAAGGCTTTTACAGTACCATGTCATGCAGGCTGTTAAAGAAATCCAGCCCTGGTGATAATGTGTATATTCATTCTGTGTAAATGATTAAGTTCAAAAAAACCATACAATGAATCATGGTAGCAAGGCCAGGCTTGCTTTGATTAACTACACTGGTATAATGAAACCCAACAGAGCAATCACTGAAACATTTAGCTCCAAATGTAAATCTTCTTGAACTCTGGAAAAAAAAAAAAAAAAAAAAAGCATGTTAGGCAAGGAGAGAGGTGGTGTATAATACAGCCATATTTCACATAATAAAAGTGGAGCCAGTTGTAAAGAAAAGGGAATGTTAAAAAGTTGTTATGCTGTGTTTGGCAAGAATGAGTCATTTTAAAAGTGTCAATCATGATAATCCAACATATTTTTAATCTAAAGGTCAATAGAAGCAGTTTCTAAGGTAGTACAATAGTTATGCCAAATATGAAAGCAAGCAGTTATAAGATGATTTCAAGTGTTAATACTGTACCATAATATGTCTTGGAAAATTAATCTCAGCTCTAAATTGAAGAGCATGGATTGATCAAGGCGGAAAGATTTTTATTAAAAATGTACTGAAATAGCTGGTGACACTGTCTTTCCTACCAAACTGCTCTGAGCCATTATTACAATTCAGATATGGCTGAGCAGAGGCAGAGTTGTATCTTCTATAGTGTAGGAGTTATTTTGGGAGAGGTAGGTAGGACTTCATCTGCTAGTGTCAGAATGCAATCAGTTTCTGTTCAATCGACTATATGTCATCTTTGTGAAAGCAAGAGACACATATGCCAATGAGACTTAAGTCAGTGATCTATGACGGAACAGCCAGTCTTTTTCAACACACACAACTGTTTGAGACCCCATGTACATTCTGTTTTGTCCTTGAGTAGCTTTCAAAAGCACCTCAAATATGCTTAGGTTATATAATACACTTAAATATCAGATATATCCCATGAAGAATACAGAACAGTAAAATTATGTTCTGTCGTTAAAGTTCATGGGAACATGTGGTCTTCCTTATAGGGAAGGCAATTGCTACCTTGGTAGTATTGGACTTTCATCTTGTGGGTTTTGTATGTACAGATTAAACATAGGAGAAGTTTTATAAGGCTATAGAAATTGTGTTAGAGAAAACAATCTGTAAGAGGTCTGAGCCATATAAAAATCACTGGACACATTCAGTTTCATGATAGAGCTCTTTCCAAAGTTATTATATTGCATAATTCAATCTGTGTTATTATGGGAGAACTTGGGCCCAACCATTGCTGCAGATTATAGTAATAATTCTACATGCACACACTCAGGTTACATAGGCCTCTCCCAGAACTGGTTATAGATGAGCACTGGCATATTCTGTTAATCCTTATAAATCTAACTAATAACTTGTTTCTGTTACCACATGAATTAAAGTTCATTTCATATTTAAAAATATCTAGTGTGTGTGTGTGTGTGTGTGTGTGTGTGTGCGCGCGCGCGCATCTCACACTCTGGTGACCTCTTTAGAACATAGTCTACATAATTTGTCAGTGAACAAACATTTATGGAGCTTTAATTGTATTTCCAGAAGGCTTTTGAAAGCAAAGATAAAGAAACCACTCTATCTCATTCTATCTTTTTCCTAGGATCTCTGTCTATGAGAGAAAATTATTATGCAGAAATTATTATAAATGCCCCCCCAGAGCACAGATATTTGGAGTCTCAGATGCTTCTTGTTACTCCTTTATTTTTTCTTCCATTTCTTTTCTCCCTAAGTTCCTAAAACATGTCATTTACTTCAAAGTGTGAGCCTCACGACCATTATTTCAAGTAGCTAAATGTATTTATGTCATAATTTACCTACAAGTATAATGAATTTAGTGGTGTAGATGTACAGTTTACCCTGTTATTTTTTTAATTTTTTCTCCACACAAAAGTAACATACAAGTAACACACACTGATATTATAAAAATTGCAAAAAATCTGAGAAACAATAAAGAAAATAAATATGTAAACTCATCTAACAGAGGAAACCACTATTAAAATTTTGTTGTATATTTTTTTCTGGTGTTTTGAATATGCACATATATTATAAACACATTAAAAATAAAGTAGAGTCATATTTGCAAGGTGTCCATAAAAACAAGTGAACAAAGATATTACCTATATGAATATTATTGTCGACATCATTAAATTTGTGGACAAAGAAGTGTTATAAAAATAATTCTTAGCTGGGTGTTCGGTTATATATTGACTCTCACACAACACTGTGGGCCTTTTCATGCCAATGAAGTTACTAAAATTAAAATAGAAATTTATCCCAGACTCTTAAAAAAACAGCTGCAGGACAAGACCAGTCTTCCTCATCTTCTGGGGAAAGCCCCACTTTAATGGAGTACCATGATAAGAGCTCCATTGAGCTTTCATGATCACTTTGTTGATCAGAGTATTTATAGACTTAAAGCACAAGTGCTTCTGAGCTACATGTGTACCAAAGTTCCTCTTTTCTAGAAACTTCTCTTTAAAAAAAAATGCTATTACTTTATGAGTAGCTGTACTTGTGACGTTTTGTGCCATGTTTTCATTGGACCTGATAAGCATTACAAATTGAATATTGGGAAAAAAGATTTAGCATGAAGTAGATTCATATGTTAGGTACTGTTTTCTCTGTGTCAGGTGTAAATTTTACATGGCAATCCCATCAGTGCTAAAGAGAAGGATATGTTTCAATAGAATATGAACCTCTTCTCATCTGTCATTTTGGAGTCAAAACTTACAACAAGAAGAGTAGAAGTATCTTGTATAAAGGCTGATTATCTGAAATGTGAACAAGATGTAAACTTGACCTAGTATCTCTGTAGTGCTCAAAGAGCAATTTTAGAAAGAGAAGTCACATATCTAAGAACTGTTTTATTTGCATGGTTATTGTTAGAATTTAGGCAAAGTTACTTACACTGGGAATGCCATTTTAATAAAAGGGAAGTTTATTAGGGGCCACGCATGGAAGGGGAAGAAGAAGGGAAAACAGGGACGAAAGGGAACAGGGACAGGCACGAACACAGAAAGATTTCAGTCTGGGGGAGGCTTAAATAGCAAAGTGGTGGTCAGAGACCCCCTGGAGTGGGTCCTTGCCCTATAGGCTGCCGGAGGTCAGGAGGTAGTGGCCAGGGCACCTGCTAGCCAGGTTCGCTGGCTAGGCTGAGGCACCTGGGAAATGTAGTCTTTTCACAAAGTACCTGGGAGGTGCTCCCTGCCCGGAATCCAACATTCCCCCCTTTTTGTTTTCTTAGGAAGCGGGGTGTCGTGTTTCAATCTGGCTGCTTTGAGCTGAAATGGGGCGACATGGGGTGCTATGAGGGGAGGAGATGTGGGCAGGCAGGTCCAGCTGGAGGGTGGAAAAAATTCCCAGGAGGTAGGCGTGGAAAAGATGAATCTGTCCAGGTATGAGATGGATGAAGTTTCCTTGAAGCCATAGATCAGTGAGGGTGTCAAACCAGGCTTCTGCAGAAAGTCACTGAGGGAGTCAGCCAGCTATCCTCTCGAAGAGCATGTAGAAATTGTGGGCCTTGTGAGTTTGCAGGTAACACTATTAAGGAAGCAACAAAGGGAAAGAAGGTGAGATGGATTATAGTCCATAGGCCTGTGTTCCACCTGCGGCTGCGGCGGCGACTCCCTGTCCGTGCTCCCCGCCAGCTGCCGCTACGGCGCAGTGCGCTCCCTGCCTGGTGCCGATGCTGTGCTAGGCACCTGGCATCCAGCAGCCCGCTCCGCCCTGCCTCCTCCAATCTATTTTAGCTGAGCGTTTCTTGGCGCGCGGGCCAGATGCCCCCGCGACCGACAATATGGGCGCGCTTCTTTCATCAGCATCTCAAACCCAAACCCCTTCATCTTTCCTAGAGGAATTAAGCCAGCCCCAGACTGAAACCTCTCTCTGTTCGTGCCTGCCCCTGTTCCTGTCCCTGTCCTCCCTTTTCCCCTTGCCCCTTACCTTCCCTGCCCTCCATGCCATTTTTGTCCCCTACCATACCACGTGGCACCCCAATAAACCATCCCTTTTCAGCACGGCGTTCCGGGGTAGCTTCTTGTCCTAACAAATTCTAACAGTTATGAAATATATATATATATATATATATGTATATATATATATATATATACACACACACGCACACATAGATATATATAAAGTAATAGCATAATATATATTATATATGTACATATATAATATAAAGAAAGCATTCGAATATATTATATACAAAATATACTTGAATGTACATATTTGAAAATATATATAATATATTATATAGAATCTAAATTAAGAGAACATTCAAATATATTATATATGCTCTCTTAATTTATATTCCTTGGTGGTTCAGTCAGTTCTCTCCCACTATAAGAGACACATATACCTTTGGAAAACAAGGAGAATGGATGCCACTCTGTAAAAGAAAAATGCATGAGCAGTTCAGGCAAGACTGTTTCTTCCTGCCTGTTGATTTGAAAGGGGGAGACTGAGAAAGTGGAGAGATGGAGTCAGAATGGCTCCTAGTCCTCCTATCTTTATAGCTCTATTGTATGGACTGAGAAGTCTGGTTTTCTCTTGAGATGTGGGAGACACTAAAAAAAGAAGTCAAAATTTCTCTGTAGTGGAGTAATGTGATCCTGTAATAGAAGGTTGTAAAGGAAAGAAATCAAAGAAAGGAAGAACATTCTGGAAGACTGACTAACAACAACAAAGAGCATGAGTCAAACCTGAAGAGGCTGCTAAAATGTTGGACTGGACTAGATTCTACTAAACTGAAGTAGACTACAGTTAGTCTTGCCTTTTCTCAGTACTGGTCAAAATCATTAGAGAATGAAAATTTACATTTTTCTGCATATCTGCACCTGGAATTCCCAGAGGCTTCTTTTTGTTTTTTGGTAAGGGGATTGAACTCAGGGGCACTCAACCACTGAGCCACATCCCCATCCCTATTTTGTATTTTATTTAGAGACAGGGTCTCACTGAATTGCTTAGTGCCCTGCTGTTGCTGAGGCTGGCTTTGAACTCATGTTCCTCTTGCCTCAGCCTCTTGAGTCTCTGGGATTATTGGCCTGCAGCACTGCACCCAGCCACATTGTTTTTTCACAGTGAAATGGGGGAGAAATTTTCAACTTCTTCCAAAAAATTTGTCTTCTTTTGCTTTCATTGTTTTCCTCCATCTGTTACCCAACTATTTTTCTTTTCACCAGTTGAGATCCACCTGTTATATTAGGCTTTTTTTTTTTTTGGGGGGGGGTTGTCGGGGTTCCAGTGAAGCCAGAATTAGACAGGCAGTCCTTGAATCAAGGAAGCCAATTTTGAGTGATTCCCAGGAAGTTGGAGACTGTCCCCTGAGGGATTAGAATGTTAATTCCTTCAGAGCCCTTCCTCCAACCTTACCAAAATCCTGTCCCCAACCTATTGCTAAGGTAACCTGTCCCAGGAACTGCTCCTCCCTACAGGGAGCTATAAAGTTGTTAATTAATGTGTCCTGGGCTGCTCCATCCTGCCCTTCCCCCTTCAGCCCATCTGCTTCTCACCTTTTGGCTAGCCCACCAAGCATTTCTGGGCCTGGTCAAGTACTCAGGAAGGAGAGAGATAAGGGGAAGAGGGCAGGAGAACAAAGACTAGTACATGTAAAAAAAGGCATAACTGCCTTGCTTCTTGGGATACCAGGGTATCAGCAATGGCACTCTTCTCCCTCCCAGGAGAAGTCCATGTTACCCCTTTTAAATAAACCCTGCTTTATATGCTTGTCTCAGCATGCTTCTCTAATTTTCAAACTTCAACATTTCGGGGAGCAGAACTCGTCACTGGCAACTGGAAGTATCACCAGGGATTGAACTCAGGGGCAGTCGACCACTGAGCCATATCCCCAGCCCTGTTTTGTATTTTATTTAGAAACAGGGTCTCACTGAGTTGCTCAGTGCCTCCTTTTGGTTGAGGTTGGCTTTGAATTCGCAATTCTCCCATCTCAGCTTCCTGAGCCCCTGGGATTACAGGCGTGTGCCACCAAGCCCAGCTAAATATTAGTTTGTTTTGGTGAACAACCTCATCATTATCTTGAGTATGCAGAACTCCCTTGTTCGGATTCCCTGGTCACTTTGTCACTTTGCTTTGGAAACATTACTTTAGAGATGTTCACCCCAGGTTAATGAGTGAGCCCCTTGACAGTGGGGACCAGGATCTGAGAGTTTCTTCCAAATAGTAGAAGGCCAGGCATGAAACACATCCTCAATAAAATATGAGAATGAACCCATGATGGATGAGCAGGCTGTTAGAGAAGTTATCAATTTCTGATAGTTTACATTTGTTGGTGCAAAAGTCCTTCTTTCACCAAAACTGATAGCTAAAAGGACATAGACCAATCAATAACTTTAATACCCCAAGAACATGTGAACAATCCGACACTAAAGGGCCTGTGTTGTTCTTTAGACGCTAAACACATGTCCTATGTTCAAAGAAACAGAGAGGGTGTTTTGGAGCCCAGTAAATATGTCTTTGACACACCCTTAGAACTAAAGTTTCATTTGAGATGCTTAATTCCCTTTTCAACTTTTAAAAATACCTTCTTAACCTTGCCATTGATTAGATTAACGAGAAAGAGAAGAAAAGAAATTAAGTTATTGAAATCATTTCAGGAGGAGTTTATATTACACATTACCTGATTTAAGCTTTGAGACAGTCCTAAGAAGTAAATCTCACTATCTTCACGTCACAAAGAACTAAACAGAATCAGAGAAGTCAAGTGACACAATATTAAACAGAGAATAAAGGTGGAATTGAAAGTAACAGGTCTGCTAATATCCAGTCCAGTTTTCTGTCCACTGGATGGTGTTTCCTAAGACCAGAAGCATATTTATAATTAAAATTTTTTGATGCAAACTTTAAATATAAAGTCCTCATATCCTCTCCTGATAGACTGGCCTACACCTAAAGAAACTGCTTCTCTGCATTACAAAGTCTCTTAGGTACATCAAACAAAAAGGAGTCAGTAGCAAGTTTGCTTTGCTTTGGAGAACAGATCAATTTACCTTCCTTCTTGCTCTGGTGACATTTTTCATCTCCAGCATGTTTCACAGTTTTGATCACTTACTTGAGTCTGTTGCATAAGAGATTAAAATTTTAAAAAGCTCTCTATTATTACCAAGGACCATAAATTTGAGCTGGCAAAAGCCTGTCCAGCAAATTAGATGGCCACTGAGCCAACAATGAGGTGAGTGTTAGTTTCAATTTCCCTGCAGAAGGAAAGTTGTACAGAGGTTTATATTTTATGCTGGAGATGTAATCAGGAGAATATATTGCCCTCTTTCCATCAATAGATTGAGTGGGCTCTTGGACCTCGTTGGGTGAGCTAAACAGAAACTATGTTCTGAAGATGATAGTGTAAACTGGAACACAAGTACAACTGGTGCTGGATTTCTTTTCTTGATTTTTAAAAAATTTTGGACAGAAATATACATTTAGCAAGCAGGCTACACTTACCAGGCAAGGGCTGGCACCCTCCCGAGGGGGCATGAATACTTCACTGTTGAGTCTAACAGAGACATCTACTGGCTGAGTTCTGGGCTTGTAGACCAATCTACTGGCACTCACCATTGGCCAGGCCTCTCATCTCTTTGATTTACAAGTTTGTAAATACAGTCATGTGTTGCTTAGGGACAGTGATACATTTGGAGAAGTGTATCTTTTGAGGATTTCATTATCATGTGAATATCACAAAGTATACTTGTACAAACTAAGATGGCTAGGGTATCATTAGGTAACAAAAACTCATGTGATCACTGTTGTTTATATAATCGATTGTTGGCACAAGTGTCATTATGTGGTACATGACTATAAATGAAAATGATAATAATAATTATTGTATTTGCCAGGCAAAATTATTAATTGTACTCTTGGCCTGTGTATAAAGGTTGAAAAATTTACAGAGGTCTGAGTAGATCTAGTTGGTAAATAACCAGCCAATCGCACATGTAGTTTAAAAAAATTCATAAAGATGTTTTGTTTCTGGTAGCTGAAAGAAAAGTCAGGAGGTCGATTTTGAGAGTGGATTGTCATGAATATCCATCTTTCTCACCAGCAGATCAGAGGAAATGAAGTATGCAAAATATGGATTCCAGTAAGACAAATTCTATAATAAATAAGTCCTGAAGTGCTACAGTGGTATATTCATGTTAATATACAGTGTATATTCATGTTAAGCACCAATTTATGGGGTGAATTTAAGATCCTGCACTGAGGGGGAAAAAAACAATTCCCATGAGCAGAACCCACCAGATAACACTGTCTTCTGCTGTCTGTGCTACTTCTGCACCCTAACTGCCTCTGGCAGAATCAGGCCAATATCCACAACATTACATTTGGGCCCCTATTAATTAGCACGAACCCCCACCCCAACTTTACTAGGAGAGATCACAAATTGCAGGACTAAATACAGGCAAACATATTCAATAACTAAACCCTTGCAGCCAAGGCATAAGCAAATATAAATTCCACTTGTGTTATTATAATGCCTACCAACCTAATTGAGAACACATTTATTTTAAGCTAAATAAATTACTGCTACAATTATATAACCTTGAGGTCACCTCCTTTAGGAGATGGCCAACACTTGTATTAACTATTCCATGCTTTACTGTTAAGTGGCCTTAGCCAATCAATGCCAGATAAATGCTCTTAAAATATGCATTTAATTAACTCAGTCCTTCTTTTATTTGCTACTTTAGCCTAGGGATGAAGAAGAAAGTGAAGTTAAATTGTGTGCATTCTCAAACAAGACTTCAGAATTGGGAGCTTTTCCTTTCTAGTCAAAGCATTCTCTGTCATGTTAATCTGGCCAAGAGAGCGTTACTCAAACTTAAATAGAATAGTCCATCCATCTGAAGAAGGGGGCTTTGCCTGTGATAGTTGCAATCCCACACTCAAGGAAGCAATTCCTTCAGCTCACCTTAGGGAGAGGGATTTCCTTAGAAAAATCTCTTCTGAGCTGATGGCTTGATCCCTTTCACACCATGGGCAATTATTATTGCACTTTTACTGTGATGAGGACGCAATGTAAATTATATCACTAACTTAAGGACTGATGAGTTTCTTTGTTGTTTCAAGACACAGAGTTCTCTTTGGCTGTGGTTTGGAATATTCTGCCCTCTTTCCCTCTTCCATGTTATGTAAATGATCATAGCAGTACCACCAGGTAGGTACATAATGTACTTTTTATCAATCCTCTTCTTTTGATTTTGATACTGCTGTTGTAGCTACCTTATTGTTCACTGAATATCCATCTGCTTCCTCACATATCCCAGCTATGCTAACTGAAGATGTGTAGCTGTGAGCTGAAGTGATTTGTGTTACCTCAGACTGAAGCTTTTAAGAGCTGACACACAACCTTTGTTCCATGTGATCTTGCAACTTGAAATGGTAGAGATTTAAACTAGAAGCTACACAGTATGCTGAGTCACTGTGGAGGAGTTTTGAGGGGTGCTTTGACTTCTTCAGAGCAAGAAAGAAACATTATTTCATTATTTTGGAGATTTTAAGGTTGTTTATCATTGCATAATCTAGCCCTATGCTGACCAGTACTATCGGTTTCTATTATAATAAACAAATCCCCAATCTGTAGTACTGCATAACTGCCTAAGCAGTAATAATTTAGATCTCATATGCATGATTATTAATTCTTTTAAACAAGAAAGAAAAAATAATGATATTCTACAGACTTCAGTCCTTCAGAATAAGCCACTTGTTCATTAATTTTTAATAAGAAACATTCATTATTATGAATTATTTGACAAGACTTTGATTTTTTTTTTTTTTTGTAAATGATGATCATAATTAAGCGCCTCATAATGAACACAGCAATTTTTAAACAGCACAATCCGTATAGTGCTTCTCCTCTGGAGACTCAGTTTTTATTATGAAAAGCAATACAGGATCTATGGCTAAGTTTTCAGAAGGTTTGCAGTTATGATTACCTTCACCTCTGCTTTCATTCATCTATCCATCTCATTGACACATATTCTTTTTGCACCCTTTGCAGAACTGAGTTTTACTCACTCTAAGATTGAATTTTTTTAAAAAAGGAAACTTTAAATACATCCTGGATTACTGGAAATGTAACATTTCTCACCAAAGTGCTTTCCTGTTATTATTGGCTTAATGGCTTCATTTATCTATGTAGTTCAAAATCTTTTAAATTCTCTTGTTCACTTTTACATCACACAAATGTATTCGTGTGTGTGTGTGTGTGTGTGTGTGTGTGTATGTGAAAATCAGTCATTAATTAAAATGTTAGACTATTTTTTTCAGGAGCATTTGACATCAGAAAAAAAGTATACTAATGGAAATCACTCTTACCTGTTTTGTCATTTCAGAGTATACTAATTGATCATATCTTATCCCAAATCACAGTAGAAAAAGACACTGGATCCTGACCAGTGTCTTCCTTTTTGACATGCTGTCCTTTTTGGATAGATGATCTAGATAATTTCCTACGTGTGCCCCCACAGGCAGCCCTGAGCTAATTGGTGAACTTATATCAAGTTATTTTGATGAACACTGTAAGCTGTATTTAATTGAAACTATTTAAAATCTAATTTTAATGTAGATGATGCTATACAAAATAATTTTCCCACAGTTCCCTACATAATATTCTGGAAACTATTAGCACTTGGCCTTGCTCATCTTATCTGCAGTAAAGAAATAGGAACAGACAGATTTGTAGGTGAAGAGGCCCAAATTGGGCAAGATTCAGTTAACATCAACCCATTGTTCCCTTTTGTTCTACCAACTCTATAGGTCACATGTCAAATAGCATTCTGAATCCTGAAAAACTTCTACAATGTAATTGTTTTCATTCACTGTTGGCCAGAGGTACTCTGTAGTTCCTTTCAAGATTTTTTTACTAGTTGAATCCCTCACTGCTCTGCAATTTAAAACTGTAGTCCTTTGACCCACTCTACCTTGCATTCCTGGTGCCCCCTAAGCCTACTCTACTCTAGAGTATTTTGTCCATAACACTTTCACTTAAAAAAAATATATTGTACAGCCGGGCATGGTGGCGCACGCCTGTAATCCCAGCACTTTGGAAGGCTGAGGCAGGAGGATCGCGAGTTCAAAGCCAGCCTCAGCAATGGCGAGGCACTTAGCAACTCAGTGAGACCCGGTCTCTAAATAAAATACAAAAAATGTCTGGGGATGTGACCCAGTGGTTGAGTGCCCCTGAGTTCAATCCCCGGTACCACACAAAAAAAAAAAAAAAAAAAAAAAAAAAAATTGTACAGTTGGTCCTGCATCTCATCCATTCTTCAGCAGATTCTGTCAGCTTGTCACATGGCTGACCTGCTTCACAAAACTCAAACATTCCTACTTTATTTCTTGGATCCTGACCAGTGTCTTCCTTTTTGGCATGCTGTCCTTTTTGGATAGCATGATCTAGATAATTTCCTTTGTGTGCTCCCATGAGCAGGCAGCCCTGAGCAGAATTGGTGAACGTATATCAAGTTGTTTTGGTGAACACTGTAAACTGTATTTAATTGAAACTATTTAAAATATAATTTTAATGTAGATGATGCTATACAAAATAATTTTCCCACAGTTCCCTACATAATATTCTGGAAACTATTAGCACTTGGCCTTGCTCATCTTATCTGCAGTAAAGAAATAGGAACAGACAGATTTGTAGGTGAAGAGGCCCAAATTGGGCAAGATTCAGTTAACATCAACCCATTGTTCCCTTTTGTTCTACCAACTCTATAGGTCACATGTCAAATAGCATTCTGAATCCTGAAAAACTTCTACAATGTAATTGTTTTCATTCACTGTTGGCCAGAGGTACTCTGTAGTTCCTTTCAAGATTTTTTTACTAGTTGAATCCCTCACTGCTCTGCAATTTAAAACTGTAGTCCTTTGACCCACTCTACCTTGCATTCCTGGTGCCCCCTAAGCCTACTCTACTCTAGAGTATTTTGTCCATAACACTTTCACTTAAAAAAAATATATTGTACAGCCGGGCATGGTGGCGCACGCCTGTAATCCCAGCACTTTGGAAGGCTGAGGCAGGAGGATCGCGAGTTCAAAGCCAGCCTCAGCAATGGCGAGGCACTTAGCAACTCAGTGAGACCCGGTCTCTAAATAAAATACAAAAAATGTCTGGGGATGTGACCCAGTGGTTGAGTGCCCCTGAGTTCAATCCCCGGTACCACACAAAAAAAAAAAAAAAAAAAAAAAAAAAAAAAAGTGTACAGTTGGTCCTGCATCTCATCCATTCTTCAGCAGATTCTGTCAGCTTGTCACATGGCTGACCTGCTTCACAAAACTCAAACATTCCTACTTTATTTCTTGGATCCTGACCAGTGTCTTCCTTTTTGGCATGCTGTCCTTTTTGGGCAGCAGATCTAGATAATTTCCTTTGTGTGCTCCCATGAGCAGGCCTGAACAGAATTGGTGAACGTATATCAAGTTGTTTTGGTGAACACCATAAACTGTATTTAATTGAAACTATTTAATATATAATTTTTAAATTATTTTGTAAGATTTTGTTTTGTATAAGTAATCAACTTTCCTTTTTAGAAAAGAAAGAAAGAAAATCACACAGAACTCACCTATATGATAAATTCAGTTAATATTTTAAATAACATTATGCATTTTCTTCCTTTGAGCTGATTGCTTAAGTTAAATCCAAACAAATTAATTCAGAAAAAAACAGTTCATGTGTTCACATATTATAGAATCCTTCAAAGCTTACAAATGGATGTAACAAGAAAAGGGATAAAAATAGGATGCTGGGAATTAGGAAGAAGAGAGTGTTTCACGAATGAAGGGCATACTTGCAAAGAATTCTGATGTCAAGTCATGATTAAACAAGTTGAACTTTGTAATACTTTACTATTTCCCATCCTTAAAAAAATACCTCTTTAGTCCCTAGGTAATATATAACATAAACCTAGAGTTTACTGCAAATCGTTTCTAATTTGCATAAAGATTTCACAATAATAGTGCTCATATCTATAAAAGGAGCTTTGTGTGGAAATGATGTCAGAGTAACTTACTGTCCCAAGGAGGGAGAATTAGGCCAAATCAATCATACTGTTCAGTAGTGTTAAGATGACCACCTATCCTAGTTTGCCCAGGACTGAGAGTTTCTTGGGATGCCAAAATAGAGACTTTCAGTGCCAAAATAGAGACTGTCCCAAGCAAACCAAGACAAGCTGGTGATTAGAGCAGATTCCCAAGCAGAGCGGACATCTAGGATAAAGTCTGTATGTGTTTCTTTGTATGTAAGGTTTGCCTTAAAGAATTGTTTAGTATTTGGTCAATGTAAGTGCCATCAGGAAATTCTTTATAATTGAAAATTTTAAATAAAGTTTAAAAAACTATCACAGAGTGAGAATAAGGGAGGCACCATTCATCAAAACCAAGTCAAATGCTAACATGGCCCCAAGCTGATGTTAAGAGTACCGAAGAGCCTTCATTTTGTTCAACCGGAGGAAAGCAGTCCTTATCAATGTCTTTGCATCTGTGGGGCAGAATCAGCAATAAGAGAAGAATGTAATGCAAGTGATTTGGATTAACTGACAAATAAGGGGAAAAAAAAAAAACCTTTTCTTAAGACTCTGACAGGAACAGAATGGTCAGCTTTGGCATTAGCAAGCCTCAGACTGAATCAATCTTGAGTCAATTAAAAAAAATAAAGGATTGGACATTTTGTACTGAAATTGTATAAGACAATTATCTGTCTCTGGGTGGGGTGTAACAGGAAGGCGAGTGGAAAGGAAAATTCTGAGCACTCGGAATGCCTCCCTCTTGACTTCCACTTACCAGTGTCTATCAAGAAAGTAACATTTGGAACCTTCTAGCCATGAAACCAAATTAAGAGCAACTAAGGAGAAAATAAATCTAGGAAACACACACACACACACACACACACACACACACACACACACACACCCCTTACATCTTTTGAGAGAAAAAGATCAGACTGAAAATTGAAGTATAATTTGAGAAGAGATTTTCCAGAAGTATAATTTCAAGGGTTAAAAGAAAAGAAGATGATGGTGATATAGCACTGTTATTGTGAAATCTTTATGCAAATTAGAAACGATTTGCAGTAAACTCCAGGTTTATGTTATATATTACCTAGGGACTAAAGAGGTATCTTTTTAAGGATGGGAAATAGTAAAGAAACTTGCCTTTGACAGAGGCATTTTGATACTGCAGAAATATTCTTGAGATATCATGATTATAATAGTAATTCACAATCAATAAAATATTAACAGGAACTTAAATGCAATAAAAATGCTAAAATCAGATTACTCAAATCCAATGCATTTATACCACCAGTTTTCCCTTTATATACTTATAGTAAATCATTCAAATATCACTTTCAAATTTAGTCTTCCAACCACAGTGATTTAGGTGTTAAAATTATTCCCATTTTACATACAAGGTAATTGAGGTTGAGGACATAAATGACATACGTAAACTTTTACTGCAGGCTGGGGTTGTGGCTCAGTGGCAGAGCGCTTGCCTCGCACGTGCGCGGCCCAGGTTCGATCCTCAGCACCACGTAAACATAAAATGCATTGCATCGTGTACAACTAAAGTAAATAAAAAATATTTAAAAAAAAAAAAACAAACTTTTACTGCTACTAAGTTTAAGGGCTATAATTGTACTTAGGCCCTTTGGATTTACATGTTGTCCTATGAACATAAAGCAAACTCTCAGTTTAACTTCATAATCTTTTGACTATTAAGTAGATACCATCTATTTCCAGATTATTTCTACATTACATCAGTAGACATAAAAATTTCTGGTCACTTGCTTCAGCAGCTGCATTAGCCAGACTTATTACTTCCTTCATGTTGAGACACTCATGAAACCTCAGGGGTTGTAGTTGAAAAATCAATGCCAGATGGTTGTAGAGAAGAGACTCCTGAAGATTCTGCTACTGTCAAGTCACCCCAACAGAAATGTCCTCGATGCTGATAAAGATGGAGATAACACATGCAAGCCATCTGTTCCAGCCACATGGCTTTTAACAAGGAAAATCTCTTATGCTATAATGAATGAATACTATATACAGGCAAAGGAGCATCTAGGATACATTCTTATTTGTCTGTTGGTCATTAATTAATCATGGATGAAGATAATTAGGCCTCCAAAAGTCACCCCATAATTTGACTACTATTGCTGAGCATGCAGGAACATGTTGAATAATAAGAAATCAGTTTTGTTGGTGAGACTGTCTCAAGGAAGTCCAAATAATCTTCACAGCAATTATTTTCCTTTTTTGGCAGGGGATGGACCAGAAAGAGAGTCTGGCTGTGTTGCCCAAGCTAGCTTCAAATTCCTGGGCTCAAGTGATGCTCCTGCTTCAGCTTCCCAAGTAGCTGGTACTATATGTGCAGTATCTGGCTTCATTATAATTTTTATTTTAATTCATTAGTCCACTTTTCTCCCTCCAACATATTTAAGGTAGCTTCTAGAAAAAGACATAAGCAAATAAAATTGGTCTAGAAAAGTAAAACCCATGGTCAGAAATGACCACTGCTCGTAATCTATGCATTACAACTACTGGTATAGAATTATGACCATAACGGGGGCTATTTAAGATCAAATTTGGGGCATTGCAAGCATTTAAATCTGTCTTTTAATGGAGAAAATGCTTAATAATACTATGCAGGAAGTCCAAAATCACTTATTTTTGCTTTGCATGGTAACATAGGAAATCTGAACATGACATCTTTCTGTGGGTTTCATTATGACATTCTGATCACACTTGGGATCTGGAAACCAATGTGTAACATAATAAAAATTCTCTTTTATAATTAATTTTTTTTGTTAATTGACACATAATAATTGTATATATTTATGGAGTGGGGCACGATAATTCATGTATTCAATTTGTAATGGTCAAATCAGGATAATTAGTATTTTAATCCCTTTCAAAACATGTCATTTCTTTGTGGAGTTTTTTAATTCCTTTCTTCTAGTTCATCATAAAACACATAATAGGTTGTTGTAAACTATAGTAACTCTACTGTGCTTTGGAATCCTAGAATTTATTCATCTTGTAACTATATTTTGGAAGCACTTTCCACCCTTCCTCTAACCTCCCTCCCCTGACCCTTTCTAGCTTTTCCACTCTTCTTTGAGATCAGCCAGTAATGAAAATTCTTACCTGAAAGTACCTGCCTGGTACACCTGGTGTGCCCTGGATGTTCCTTCCTTGATGCATTTTGCCAGGGTTGGGAGTGTCAATCCTAGAGGGAAATTTGTTTAGGTCCTGTACCTTTTTTTGCTTTAAAATAGAATGAGAATTTTTCAGTTATCATTTGAAGAGGGGAGTGACTGATAGCTGACTCTTCAATATGCTTCAGAAACATCATTTAAGCAAGGAATCTATTTGAGTTCCAGATTGGAGGCGGTATTCAATTCTTCGCAGTGGTATTTCTGAGTAAATTTTCATTCCCTGCTGTTGCTCAACTCTTCTTGTAATGGGATTCTTTCTTGTCATCACTGCTAGATAGTGTGTTGGCACGTCAATAATCCAGCACAAAACAAGCAGGCATTCTCGAACAGTGCTTTGCAGGAACTCAAACCACTCTAAATTATCACAACATCAACTTTATGACCTCTCAGAGCAGAAGTTCCCACATTCTGTCAATTTGTGGTAAATTTTTTTTCATCCGGTCACTGGGTCAAACCAAACCAAACCAACCAACAAACAAAACCCCAAAACAACAACAACAAAACAACCCAAACCTAAAAGTTGCTTATTAAGCACTTGGATCCAAATAAAACAATATATATGTATGTTCTAACAACTTTGGTAATCATCTGAAAAGAATAATACTGTTATTTTATTTTTAAGTAACCATAATTACTTAGAATGAGATGCATGTACCTGTCACACATTGTACAACAACTTCTCAAACCTTGGAATCAAATTGGGTACTGCTACCTTCATTTTCTGGTCCATGTTAATTTTTTGCATAGTACTTGATTTATGCTACAACAACTGTTGAATAACTGGCAACACCAAAATCTGATATCATCAGAGAAAAGCAGTATGATTTAATGTTGAACCTATCAAATCCCCAGAGCCACTAGTTTATATAGCATCCAAGCTGCCTGTGACTGAGAAATTGCAGTGTCCCCTTAATGATTTAAAATATCTCAGGTTTCCCTCTGAGCTCACTGCAGCATCCTCAAGGTTGCTTTGTGGACAGGTTGAGAGTAGCAGTTCTAAAGAGTTGCAGTAATAATACCCATGAGCAAAAATAACATTATTATTGAGATATTTGTACTCAAGAGACTGGCCAAATTAAAAGCAAAAGCCACTTTGAGTATGTTCTCAGAAATCACAATTCATTTGGAATAGAGAGGGAATGTGAGTGTTGTGGGCATTGGGAGTTTTGTTGTTGCTGTTCTCAATGAGGGAAAAGGAATTATTGAAAGAATTGTGCTTGTTGGTGGCTCAGAGAGCCTGACTTTCTGGAGATCCCTTAGAAGCTTTAGACTATGAATATGCCATCTGAAGATTCTAAATAATGAGGAGAGAGCTCTGATGGATGCAGTGCACACTCCTTTATTTCTCTGTGTTTTGTCCCAGTCTCTTAAAGGGAGAAATTCTGCACAAACTATTAGGATTAATGACAAGCCCTAAAGGTTTTGATCTTCTCAACATGCCAGCCACATGAACTTCACCATCCCCCATCTCACAGTTTGGGGGCCCTCTGAACAAATGACTCATCAGCTATTCACATTAGTGTTGAAGAAGATCAAAACCACACAAGTTGAATTACGAAAGTCAGACGTTCAGACAAGTTGTACATTAATGAGACCTCATCAGTCTCACATTTCACTGTTTGCATTTGCTAAAGAATGTTGGGATAAGCAATTGATTGATAAAAACAAGACATCAACTGTGATTAACACGTAAGTTGGTTTTTGGAAAAAATTCACAATAATACATTATTCAGGATGACTTGCTGGGTCCCAGAGATGAGTAAGAAAACAGTGTATTGTGATGCAAAGGAATTTGACTTTTTTGCCAGGATTGAACTGCCAGCTAATTGCATGGTCTTGGGTCAAAGTCACCTGGCCTCCCTTGGCCCTGTCCCTCTTACCTGCATGTACAATTGCAGGTTAGCTGTTTCTAAGGCCCTTGAGTTCCAGCACTGAATACTCCATGAACTTTCCTGCCAAAGTGGATTTTTGCCGTCCTCAGTACATAAGTATCATTCACTCAAATAGCCAAATAGCTAAAGGATGAAGATTTTTCTTTTTCTTTTTAAAAGTTGTAAGATTGTGTTTAAAAAAAAAAAAAACACACACACACACATGAATTTCAAAGCACACAGCTTAGTGATGTTAAGTATATGCCTTTATTCATCTTATAAAACTGAAATTTTATACCCATCAAACAATTACTTATTCCCACTGCCAACACCCCCTGCCCCTAACCCTTGGCAACCACCTTTCTGCTTTCTGTTTCTATGAATTTGACTAATCTTGACACATCATGTAAATGAAATTATACAGTATTTGTCTCTTGGTGACTGACTTATTTCCCTTGGCATAATGTCCTCAAGGTTTAGCTAAGTTATAGCATGTGTCAAAATTTCCTTCATTTTTAAGGGTGAATAATATTCCGTTGTACATATGTAGCACATTTTAGTTACCTATTCATCCATGAATAGACCTTCGGGTTGCTTCTACATCTTAACTATTGTGAATAGTACTGCTATGAGCATGGGTATGATTACTGCTGAGTTTTGAGGGAAAGGAATGCATATTAATTTCCTCAGACCCCATGGAAATCACAGCACTGTCAATAATCTCCTGATTCATCTAGAGAGTTTTTAGAGGTAAGGGAAGTTGGTCACCAGGGTGCTTAAACTCCATTCTGGGAAACCCATAGGAGAATTATTTGAAATATCATTTCCAGATGTGTCTTGGAACTATAATGTATTTCCTTCTGTTTTATTGCTAGCCATTAAAGGAAACAACAGGAAAAAAGAAAAACAAAGTTTTATCTTCCAAAATGTTTTTGCCATCAGGACAATTTTATTGTGAACCTGAATCTCCATAGATATGTCTCATTTTTAATTAGTTACAGATCCAAACCTTTTTTTAAAAAAAAAAAAAATCTCTCAGAGACTTGAAAAATTTAGCCTCACATATTATTGTATCTGTCCCACTTCAAAAGTGTTACACCAGATGATATAATGCCCTTGAACAATTTATATGTCTAAGTCAAGCCAGACCATTTTTTAAGCAATAGGCTCAAAACTTTTCAAGGAAAAGTTTATTTACTTATTTATTTATTTTTTAATGAAAGGAAGTCTCTGTAAGCCAGATTCAGATGCTTATCTCCAGGTATTCAATGACTAATTAAATACATGTCATGGGTATTTTTGACTTTAAAAGCAGCAGAGTATTTTTAAAAGCACAGAACAGAAGCTACTTCTGGGCTTCCCATATTTGCATGCTGTTTGTTTATGTATATTCTGCTACTTCCAGCACTTTCTTTTCTAAGCAGGCTATAGAAAGCTCATGTCGAGTACAGCTAGGAAATCTTTTAATGAAGAAAGGCTTTCAACATCACTGACAATATTTTTTATCTTATTCACATATAATTTTTTTTGAAAATGTCAGCAGATGAATCCATTCCAAATTAGATGTTCAGTTTGAAATAAGAAAAACAAATTCTATGTAAATAGGGAAATAAACCACTTGAAGCCTATAATTTACAGCTTCCTGAACCTGTGCTGAATATAGGTACAGAGGTCACACACATGTATTACTCTTGGTAGAACTTCATATTCCAAGTCTCTAGATTGATCACCATTGTCCTTAGGAATATAATGCAAGCCATATAGGTAATTTAAATTTTGCTGGCAGCCATATTTTAAAAAGCAATAGGCTGAAATTTATTTTATGATTTATTTTATTAACTTATATATCAAAATACCATTTCAAGTATGATTAATATGAGAATTATAAATGAATCATTAAGTCTTTAAAACCCTGTGCATATGTTGCACTTAACAATACATTTCAAATTGGACTAGCTGTATTTCAAGGCTTAATAGCTGCATGTGGCTAGTGGCTATCAGATTGGACAGCAAACTCACTTTTGTTGACTATTTTCTTTGAAGTGTTGTGCCTTTCATAATGTTTAGAGACATTTATAATTATGATGTGCGTGTGTGTGTGAATTATATTCATATATGTATTTTTAGATTTTCCTGAATTTTTTTTTTTTTAGTTGTAGATGGACACATATGTGTTTATCTTTTTATGTGGTGCCAGGGATCCAACTCAGTGCCTCACCCATGTTAAGCAAGCGCTTTACCACTGAGCCACACCCCTGGCCCTTGTATTTCTGGATTTTCTAAACTTTTAAAAAGCCTAAATTTCAGACATAAGTGTCTATTTATCTTACCAAAATTCTCCTTATTTTGTAAAGAAATTCATCACAGTTTTCCTTTGCAAAATGAGAATACTTGGTTTATTCCAAATGATTTAATTTGTAGAAATATAATTTTCAATAAACTTTTTAAGAGTAACCCAAGCGTAATGTAAACCAAGAAACACCCATATATCCTTATATAAAGGAATCTTATTGGAATTCATACCTTGGTCCTCCTGGGTAATAGAGAGGATGTGAAAAATAGAATAGGGATAATTTAACATGTGAAATATCTTTCTTCTCTGTAAGGACAATTGCTTTACCTTTACTCAGATATGTAAATTGGCACTAACTTTATTTAAAACAGTGTAGAGAGTTAACTATAGACTGGTCTTTGGAGTGTCCAAAGCATAAGGTTATACTACATTTTCCCTTTGATTTCAAGGTTATGTGCGCTTTTGTGCACTTGAGCACACACAGTAGGTTAAAGTTTTATAATGTAAATGAAAACTTACGTGTTATATTTTTTGTGTCTTTTAAAGAGTATGATGGAGGGGCTGGGGTTGTGGCTTAGCGGTAGAGCGCTCGCCTAGCACGTGCGCGGCCCGGGTTCGAACCTCAGCATCACATAAAAACGCATTGTGTACAACTAAAAGCAAATAAATAAATATATTTTTTTTAAAAAGAGTATGATGGAATGTTAAAACCTGGATCTCATATATTCTCAATTTCTGCCCCTAAATTTTAAAGAGGAAGAAGACCAAGAATTACTGAATGACTTTCAGATTATCACTCCTAGGTTATTCAACTTGTAGCTTTTAGCATTTCCATTTTAATAGGTATTGTGTTTGCTCTTACCTGCTCTATTCTCCTTCATATTGTCTCTCTTTCTCTTAGTACTAGTTCTAGCTTCCTCTGGTTGTCACACTAGATATCAAGATCTCTAGATAGAGAATGCAATAAACCTGGATGGTTTTAGACTTGGTGACTTTCTCAGCTTATGTCTTATGACAACTCATCATATGTCTAGTCACAACTGGTAACTTCCAAGATGTCCCAAACACATTCTAATCTTCCTACTACTGTTTCTACTGGGTACACTTTAGGGACATTAAATAATCAACAAGCACAAACAGTGGGACTTTAGGGGGAATGGTAGGGGAAGGGAAATCCCAAAAGAGAGAATAAGGAGATATAAAACTGCTTGGAACATCAAAGAAAGGACAGTCTGGCACGAGTGGATGGTTGGGTCTGTGACAAGGATGAGGACAAGTTGAACTGGGAAGGTGGGAAGGTCCAGCTTGTGAGTGCTCATGACTACTGGGTCAGCTGCTGATCTTGTTCTGCAGGCAATGAGGAACCAACCACTGATGTGTGTGTGTGTGTGTGTGTGTGCGTGTGTGTGTATGTGTGTGCATGAACAAGTGCATTAAGCAGAATAATGACATGTTTAGGCTGTTGCTAGAAAACTAATTGTGTTAACAAACTCAATATAGAAGAAGGATTTTAAACAGGAAGTTCAAATAAGAAATGGTTTCAATAGATCATAGGAAAGTTATTTTAGATATGTAATTGATTGTAATGATATCTAGCATTCGTTGAGACTTGGGTGTAGTGTCTCATTTAAATTTCATGATAGCCATTCAAAGATGGTTTTATTTTTATTCTTGTCTTACAGTTGAGGAAACTGGCATTCAGAGAAGTTAAATAACTTGTTTAAGGACATGCAATTGGTCTGTATCAGTAGTGCCCAAACTTTCTTTTGAAACCATGTATCAAATTAGTAAAAAAATTAGTGAAAATTGAACATCCTTTGTCAATATAGTGTTTTAGTTGACCAATTTACATATTCATTGCTGTTTCTGTACATATTAAATATCAATGAAGCTTATTATTTTACTGCAGCCCAATGGATCACTTGGTGTATCGAATGAGTTGTATCTCCCCACTTTGAAGACTGCTGATCTATGTAATTGAATTTGAAAGTCTTGACATTTCATGAGTCTTCAGTTGACATAGATCCTATAATTCTTGCACCTGATTGCTTCACAAATTGTTGTTCTTCTTGGCCCCTAGGGCATCTGAATTTGAGATTCTGTATTAAACCTCACATTAAGCTAAGCAGAACTATTATTATTTGTATATCTGAGTATATTTCCTATTTTTATTTTTTTATTATGTTTGGGTTGTGACTTTCTCTTATGTATCAGTGTAGAAATGTTTTTAAATGGTTGAGCTTAAAGTGATAATTTAATTCACCCTATTTACACTACAAGTGACAAAATTAAGTTTCAGGGGTACAACAAAACAGCTATGAGGTGGAGGTAGAGCTGGACAGAGTTTTAAGATTAGAGCTCAGATTTCTATGCTCAGAGATTTCCTTTCAGGTACCCGGCTACCACACTGGTGCCTTAATATGCAATATCTTGAGCACTTGGGATAGCATTTTACCCACTTGTTAATGTGATTGCCTATAGAATTATATTGTAAATTTTACATGATTATGATAATGACATAGGCTAGTGGTTTTTAACTCCGGTCCAGAATCACTGGTGGAACTTTAAAAATTTTTAAAGTTCAAGACTTCACTAGCAGAGGTTCTTTTAAAATCATTCTGGGATGTGTGGTCAGTCATTCCTACTTTTAAAAAGCTTCTTAAGTGATTCTAATGTTAGCCAGAATTCAGATCTCTGGTTAAGACTTACCCAAATTTAATGCCTGCCTTAGAGTAACTTAGAGACGCACATGACTATAAATATCAGGCCTGAAATTGTTGTGAAATTGTTTTTGAGCCTGATCATCCAGATACAAGATAGACAAGATACAGATAATTTAAGAACTATGACTCAAAAGATTCAACTTAATAGATTCATACCTAATCTTTGTAACAAATTTGTACACGTGCAATTTTGAAATGACTATGGAACACAGAGAAGTCATCATATTCTAGACTTTCAAATCATCACAAATGTAAACTACTTACTAACAAATTCAAGAAGAACTATGTGGAACCAGTAATGAAGACAATAAAAAGTTTTAATAATGGACATTAAAGAAAATTGGATATAAACGTTCTATATTTTATCGTACACTTATTTTAAGCATGTAATTACAACCAAATTGGAAAATTATCAAATTGTTTTTAAAGTTACTTTAAAAAAAAGATAAGAACAACAAATAAAATTTGGATATAGAAGAAAAGAATGGTAGTTGTCAGAAAGCACTCCATATTTAATTACAATAGGTACTGGTATAAGAGCAAATAAAGATTCCCAGAATGAGGAGTGTAGATACAAAATTTATACATTACAATTCACAAAGAATACACACTAGTGTTTAGAAGTCACCATTTCAAATCATTCAAGAAAAGAAAGATTATTTAATATTAATTTTTAGGAAATTTGTTAACAATTGGAAAAATAACCCTACATTACATGGTGTAAAAAAACAAGTTAAGTTTTCAGAAATATTATAGATTTAAATATAAAAAATGGAACTACAAGACAATTTCAAAAAGCAGTAATGACAATCCACTTTTTTCTATTTGTTCTTTTTAGATATATATGACATTTGAATGTATTTTGACATATACATACATGGAGTATAAGTTCCTGTTCTTGTGGTTGAACATGATATGGAGTTACAGTAGTTGTGTATTCATATATGAACATAGGAAAGTTATGCCTGATTCATTCTACTGTCTTTCTTATTTCCATCCCCCTTCCCTTCCCTTTATTCCCCTTTGTAAAATCCAATGAACTTCTAGTCTCCCGGCATTGTGTTAGCATCCACATATCAGAGAGAACATTTGGCCTGTAGTCTTTTTGGATTGGCTTATTTTGCTTAGCATGATACACTCCAGTTCCATCCATTTACTGGCAAATTCCATAATTTCATTCTTCTTTATGGCTAAGTAATATTCCATTGTGTATATATACCACATTTTCTTTATCCATTCATCTGTTGAAGGGCATGTAGGTTAGTTGCATAGCTTAGCTATTGTGAATTCAGCTTGCTATAAACATTGATGTGGTTGCTTCCTTATAGTATGCTGATTTTAAGTCCTTTGGGTATATGATGAGGAGTGGGATAACAGGGTCAAATCATGGTTCCATTCCAAGTTTTCTCAACAAAACTCTTAAAGCATAAGAAGTAAAATCAAGAATCAATAAATGGGATGATGTCAAACTCAAAAGCTTCTTCACAGCAAAGGAAATAATTCAAATGTGAAGAGAAAGCCTACAGAATTGGATAAAATCTTTGCCACCTGCATCTCAGAGCATTAATCTCCAGGACATATAAAGAACTCAAAAAATAAACATCAAAATACCAAGTAACCCAATTAATAAATGGCAAAGGAACTGAACAGGCACTTCACAGAAGAAATACAATCAATCAACAAATATATGAAAAAATGTCCAACATCTCTGGCAATTAGAGAAATGCAAATTAAAACTACACTGAGATTTCATCTCACTCTAGTCAGAATGGCAATTATCAAGAATACAAGTAACAATAAATGTTGGTAAGGATGTGGGGAAAAAAGTACACCCATACATTGCTGGTGGGACTGCAAATTGGTGCAACCACTCCGGACAATCCAATATTTAAAGCACAAAAGGAAAGTATAAGCTAATTTTGGAAAGATAAAATATAAAAACTGCATATCAAAAACACCATAAATTAAATTAAAAAAAAAACATTGGCCATGTATGAAAAACCTTTGCAACAAAACATTAAAGAATGTTTAAAGAGAATTTATGAGTAAATGAATAAAAGATAAGTATCTCAACAGGAAAACAGGCAATGGACAATAAATGCACAATTTTCAAATGAGAGATACCAATGAGTGGATTACCCCTTCCCCAATATATAAAAACTATATACTTCACTGATAATAAATCTGGTAAACAAAAATGTAAAATCAAAACTACATACTACGTGTACCAGTTGCTCAACTATTTATAATAAATAAAATGTTTATTGTTGGGGAGATGGAGATTAAAGTTAGAAAGCATTTTTGTAATTCCCTGTGATTCAGTGAGTTAATTGATAGAATCCTTTTGAACAGCAATTTACCAACATGAGACAAAATTTGAGACTCTTACATGATCCAGAAATTTTACTTCTAGAAATCTATCTCAAAGAACCATCAGAGATGAATAAAAATCATACTTTTTAAAAGTGAAGTTAAACTTACTATAATGCTCTTTCCAACAGCAAATGTGAGAAAAACTGCCTAAAAAATTAGGGAGTGGTTGTAGAAGTTAGGGTGAGCTAATAAATTATTGCAAGCCACAACAAAAAATAATTTTCAAAATGTAAAATAAAAAATGTGAAAATAAAATGCAAATATAAAAGTGCATATTAAAGATTTTATTTTACATATTAATGATGATATCAATACAGCATTAAGACTGGCTCAAAGAACATTTGAGAAGTTGGCATTTATTAGCAATTTATTAAGTGAATATTAGTGTAATAATGTTGGTTCAGATACAAAACTACGTGATCAATAAGATAAAACAGATATGTTTCTCTTTAGAAAGAAAAAAAAATTGCATCTCCATCTGGAAAAAAAATCTATAGGTTAACAAGTAACCTCACTTTTCTTGAAATTTTTGTTAAATAGTAAAGAGTAAGTCTCCTTACTCTAGGGAAGACCACTGCTATATTTAACATCGAAAGATGTGCAACTAAACTTTTTGCAGTGTTTTCAATTATTTTTTGTAGTTTTCTCTTAACAAGCTGCATGTTGATGAATCTGTGAGCTTGAAGGTTCTATCAGAACAGAATATCCAAGAATTACAAGATAATTTCAAGAGGTACAGCATATATGTATTGGAATATCAGAAAAAAATAAACTGAGAATGAAAAAGAAGAAAAATTTGAAGCAATGACAGCCCAGAATTTTCAAAATCAGTGAGAGAGACTCCAAACCACAGATTTGGGAAAGTTAAGGAAGACCAAGTAGGATAAGCAGTTAAACAAAAACAAACAAAACAAAACTGCATTTACTACTGCCCAAACTTTAAAATGCCAAAGACAACGATAAAAGAAACCAGAGGGAGAAAACTTAACCTTTAGCAAAACAAGAATAAGAATTACAATGAACTGAAAATCAGAAACCAGGAAAATAAAAGAGTGAAAGAGATATTTAATATTGAAAGAAATCAGTCTTCAAAAATGAAGGAGATAAACTGAGCAGGGTGTTACATACCTAGTGACTGTAATCAGTAATCCAAGTGATTTTGGATGCTGAGGCAGGAGGATGGCAAGTTCAAGGCCAGCCTGGGCAACTTAGTGTAGAACTTGTCTCAAAATAAAAAATAAATAGGGCTGGCAATGTGGCTCAGTAGTAAAGTGCCCCTGGGTTCATCCCTATTACAAAACAAAACAAAATAAATCAAACAAATAACAAAAACAACAGGAAAAACAAAACAAAAATGGAAGAAAAAGGAGATAATCAAGGCAATTTGGCAAGTAAAATAAATAAAAGGCATCTAGATTGGCAAGAAATATGTAAAACTATCTTCATTTGCAGATGATATTCTTTTCTATATCGATAACCCTAAGAAACTACTAAAACCAATTAGAACTAATAAACTAGATCATAGAAAAAAAGAGCAATTAATGTAATATTAATCAAGACTATACTAACATAAGGATAAACATATAGATCAATTGAATAGGATTAAGAATTCAGAAATAAACCCATCTGTCTACAATTAACTAATTTGAAACAAAGATGTCAAGGTTTTTTAATGGAGGAAAAAGTCTTTTCAACAAGTCTATTAAAAAAACAACTGGATCCTTACCTTGCACCATTCAAAATACATTCACAATCAGGTGTGAATGGTGTTATTGGTGAATTCTATCCAGTATTTCCGGGAGCAATAACATTAATTCTGCACCAATTCTTCCAGAAAATGGAAGAAAAGGGAAAGTTGACACTCATTTTAGTGACACCTATGCCCTAATACTGAATTCACATGAACACAATGCAAGAAAACTATAGGATAGTATCTTTCTTGAACAAATACATAAAAATCCTTCCCAAATATTAGCAAGTCTAATCTAAGAATATGTAAAAAGAGTCACATACCATAATCAAGTGAGATTTACAGGTATGCAAATCTAATTTAACATTAAAAATAAATCAGTCAATGTAATCTACCACATCAAGAGATAAGGAACCACTTTTATGCAAAAGAATTAATGTCGTCATACTATAGTGGCAATGAATATCCATGTTAATGACAGGGCAATTCACAATAACCAAGTTAGGAAAACAGTCTAAGTATCCATCAACAGAAGAATGGATAAAGAAAATGTGAGATATATTTATATATATCTATATATAAAGAGAGATCTACCATCTATCTATATATGTATGCATACATAAATACACACACAATGGAGTTTTATTCAGCCATAAAGAAAAATGAAATTATGTCTTTTACAGGAAAAAAGACGGAACTCGAGAGCATTATGTTACGTGAAATAAACCAGATTCAGGAAGTTAAGGGTCATATGTTTTCTCTTATTTGTGGAAACTAGAGAGAAAAAAGGAGGGGGAAAAAAGTGTGTGTGAAATCTCATGAAACTGGAAGTGAGACCAGTAGAGTACAGGAAAGGGATCAGAGGGAAGAGTAGAAGGAAAGGGTAGATGCTAGGGAATAAAATTGACCAAATTATGTTATGTGCATGTACAAACATGTAACAATAAATTTCACCATATGTATTTTTATAATGCACCAATAAAAATAAAGAGGGGAAAAAAAGAAAAGTCATCTGATAATATCAATTGATTCAGGAAAAAGCACTTGACAAAATCCAACATCCAATCTCTCTCAGCAAACTAGGAATAGAGGGAAAAGTCTCTAACTTGATAAAAAATTCTACAAAAACCCAATAGCTAACATGGTACCTAATAATTAAAAATTGAATTCTTTGCCCCTATGGTCAGGAACAAGGCAAAGAAGTCCCTTTTCATCATTCCTGTGCAACATCACACTGAAGGGACCCCTGCCCCCCAGGACAGTAAGACAAGAAAGAAAAAGGTATACAAAGGGGAAGGAAGATATAAAATGTCTTTTTTTTGGCGGGTGTGGGGGTGTAGATGACATGATTTTTTACATAGAAAATCCTAAAGAATTGACAGTAAACAAAGGAAAACAAAAATGTCTCATGAAACTAACAAACAAATATGCAGGAAGCTTTCAGGATACAGGTTTTATAAAAAGTCAATTGTTTTCTGAGGAACCTAAAGAATCAATTGGAATTCAAAAATTAAAACAAAAAAGAACCATTCACAATTATACCAGAAAAATTGAATACTTATATACAAATCTAAGCATATATCCATAGGATCTATATGCAAAAAACTACAAACCTATGATGAAAGGAATTTTATAAAGATCTAAAGAAATAGAGTGATATTCCATGTTCATGGATTGGAAATGTAAACATAAAGATGTACATTTTTTCCCCAGTTTGGTCTATAGTTCATTGAAATATCAATAAAAATCTCATTAAGCTCTTTTGTAGATGCCAACAAACTTATATTAAAATTTATATGGAAAGGCAAAACATCTAGAATAGTTAATACTGAAGAAGATAAAAGTTGGAGGATACTTTACCAAAGAAGAAATACATATGAAAAATAAGGATATTAATGATGCTTTAAATAATTTGTCATTAGGAAATTGCAAATTAAAACCACCATAGCCGGGCACAGTGGCGCATGCCTGTAATCCCAGCACTTGGGAGGCTGAGGCAGGAGGATCACGAGTTCAAAGCCAGCCTCAGCAATGGCAAGGCACTTAGCAACTCAGTGAGACCCTGTCTCTAATAAAATACAAAAAAGGGCTGGGGATATGGCCCAGGGGTCCAGTGCCCCTGAGTTCAATCCCTGGTAAAAAAAAAAAAAAAAAAAAACAACACACTACTCACATATTAGGGATGATTCAAACTCAAAAGACTGACAATGGGCATTGTCATTGAATCATCAATGTGGTGATGGATTAGAGTTGGACACATCACTATGACCCCATGTTTAGCTTAATATAGATATAACTGCTACATATAGAAATATTTAGAGATACATATGCACATTTTAGCATACACATACATTTTCTTGCTGTCACTTGAAAGAGCTCAGAAATAAAAGACATTACAGCAACCACGAGCACACCTGGCACCAAGTTCTTGGTCCTAATACTATTTTCCAATAAAAAGAACCAGGATTTCTTGGAGAAATGGCTGATTCTAGGACTGAGGCTGGAAATACATATGATGAGCATGAAGTCTGAAAGTAATCAAATCATCCAAAAAACCCCAAATCAAAACCATCTCACAATGATGTGGATATGTAAAGGGACATAGGGCCAATTGAAAGAGCTCCCAGTGGTCAAAGCTGGAAAAACTGGAGAAAGAGAATAAAAAAAAGTAGTATAGGATTATAGCCTGTGAGTCCATTCTGATATAAATTATTGAATAAATTAAAAATATTTTGTTTGAAATTATTCATAAAAATTTGAATAAATAAATTTGAATAAATTATTCAGAATAATTTCAAGTACTTCATGTAGATACATTGTTCTCAACAAAGTGTAGCATAACCTACCATTCCTTATGTGTATGGTGCATGGTGACTTTTTTCCAAAGAGTGCAGTGTGGAAAGAGTAACATACTAATGTAGAAAACTGATCAATACTAACCAAGGGATTAAGGTAAGCATCAAGAGTGACATGTTGGTCAGCTTTTCATTTCTGTGATGAAACTCCTGAGAAAATCAAATTAAAAGAAGGAAAGTTTTATTTTGGCTCATAGTTTCAGGTTTCCAGGGTCAGTTGGCCCGATTGCATTGGGTCTCTGAGGCAGAACATCACGTCAGAAGTGCATTGTTGGAGAAGGCCTCTCACTTCATTGGAAATAAAGAGAAAGAGGAAGGGGCTGAGTTTCTAATATCCCCTTCAAGGGAATACCCACCTAATGGTTCCACCATCTCCCAGTAGTGCCTCAGGCTTGCCACCAAGCCTTTAACACATGGGCCTTTGGGAAACATTCCAGATCTAACCTACAGCAAACGAGAAGTCATGTTCAGGGTATGTACTTTTGATGCAATGTGATGAAAATGAAATTTTATCTTTGTGGTCTTTCTCCCCTATACATGTAATCCCGGTCTAATCATGAGAAAAACTTCAAATAAATTTCAGCTGAGGGACATTGTCTGATCACTGCTCAAACCACTCAAAGTCATCAAAAACAAGGAAAGTCTGAGAAACTGTCACAGCCAAGAGTAGTCTAAGAAGACAAGGCAACCAAACATAATGCAGTAGTACCTTGGATAGGATCCTGGAACAAATAAAGATCATTAGATAAAAAGTGAAAAAATCTACTGAGTAAGGTAGCACGTTATCTGTAGGTCCCAGCGACTCAGGAGGCTGTAAGTTTGAGGCCAGCCTTGACAGTTGAGTGAGACCCTAACTCAAAATATAAAATAAAAAGGGCTGGGATATAGAACAACCCTAGGTTTTATCCATAGTGTTGGGGGTATGGGGGGGGGACTAAAAAATCCAAATAAAATTTGGATTTAATAATGATGTAATAATATTGGTTCATTAATTCTAACAAATATACTATATTAATATGTCAACCATAAGGGAAACTGAGTTTAGGGTATATGAGAACTTTCAGAATCATCTGCACAGTTTTTTTTTTAATGTTTGATAATTCCATTTAAAAATATTAACAATAATTTTCTCTAGGTAGTGGTATTATGGTCAACTCAATTTTTTTCTCTTTGTATATTTATGTGTTTCAAATTATAAAGAAACTCATTCTATTTTTAAAATCAGAAAAAAAAGTGTGTGTTTTTGTTGTTAGTTTTTTGTGGTATTGGAGATTCAACCCAGGGCCCTGGCCATGCTACGCAAGTACTCTACCACTGAATCATATCCCCGAGTCCCAAAATGTCTTTTAATATTAACAAATACATATTCAAAAAATTATTTCCAGATTGTTTCTCACATATGTTTCATAATACAATATAGTTAATAAATATACATATTCATATTAAATACAATAATAATATATTATATAATACATGTTACATTATATTTATATTAAACATATAAATATACATATGAAATATATTTTATATATTTATATAATAATAAATATAATATATATTTACTTTCCTCCAGTTACATGATAGACTTCCTGAGGGCAAGAATAATATATATATATATATATATATATATATATATATATATATATAATTTTTTTTTTTTTTTTTTGGTACTTGGAATTGAACTCAGGGGCATTCGACCACTGGGCCACATCCCCAGCCCTTTTTTGTATTTTATTTAGAGACAGGGTTTCACTGAGTTGCTAAGTGCCTTGCCATTGCTGAGGCTGGCTTTGAACTCTCGATCCTCCTGCCTCAGCCTCCCAAAGTGCTGGGATTACAGGCGTGCGCCACCGCCCAGCTAAGAATAATATTTTTTTGTTCTCGTTTTTTACTCTCTACTGCACAGTGATCTACTCACAGGACTAAATCAAAACATGCTTGCAGATGACATTAACTAGTTACATAGACTTAAGTTGTTACTCTGAAAAATTGTCAGTTTGGTATTTTTATTCACTCTTAATAAAATCATCTGTGGTAAAAATATGCATGAAAGAATGAGTCAGTGAAACACAAGAGACTCAAGAAGTCCAATATGATGAATTTTTGGATGACTGTGTAGACCTTGCTTTTGTTTAAGGTCACCTAATTATTTGAAGGTTTATATCTAGGTCAATTGATTTGGTCAAGTTATATGGTGAGTAATGTCAAAAATCATAAAGACCTTAAATAAAACTATTTTGGCAAGAGTTAGCTTTAGAGTCTTGGTGGGGAGTCATTCCTAAAGTGGACACTGAAAGATTATTCGAGCATGAATCTACTTTTCATTGAGAGCAAAATTCTCAGAAACATACCTTAGGATCAAGTCTTTTGCTCCAGCCCAGTGCTTACTTCTTTGTCCCCTTTTAGTTATTCAAGCAGTCCAAACCAAACTTCAGTCACAGTTGTCTTCATTTTATGAAGATTTAAAGCCGGTGTTGCCCTTCTGCCCTTCATCAGTGTCCACAAGAAAAATTGCAGCCAACAGCAGGAGGCCAGAACACAGCAAGGCCACCCAAATTCTGCCTGCTGCTCCAGAGTGGTGAGAGCATGCTTAAGAAGTCCTCTACTTCACACTCAGGAGCATAATGGAAATGCCTCAGGGTTCAGGGTCATGCTTTGTATGTGGATATGTAAAGTAGCATCAGGCTTCTCTGCCCCAGAAATGACCCTCTGCAACATCCCTTTATTTGTAGAAACAAAATGCAAACAGGGAGGCTGTTCTCAGCCTGGCTGTAGGCACATGTTTATGAGGCTTGTGTAATTGCTTGCACCTGTTTGCAAGAGAAATTCTTCAGCATTCCCTAGGTGTTCTGGGAAATCCCATTTTGCTCCCCCACACTTGGTATGTGGAGACAGTAGTTGTTGATAGTAGTATCATCTTTTTCTTTGTCGTGGGGTTTTGGTAAAACTAAGATTAAGTTGGTTGAAAGATAAAACTCCTGCCTTTCCAAATTCCAAGGGAGGAAGAAAGGAAACTGACAAAATGTTTTATCTTTTAATGTTCTGTATATAGAGAGATATAATCTGAGAATACAAAGCAATTCACTGAAACAAGAGTATGAAGTAAATGTTTGTGCTATATTCAAATCACTCCTTACACTGAGTCCTTCATTGACAATCTGGTTTGGAAGCCTTCTGCAATATTCTTTTCTTTGATTGCAAAGCAACTTACTTGCCTCGGATGCATATCTGTTAATTTTCTCCCCCATTCAGCTTTGGAATTAACTTGTTAAATTAATCTCATCTTCATTTATTTTACAGTGTCTTCATGTTTAAATGCTGATTTTATGAACATCTGTTTCAATCACAGTTGCAGACCCATTACTTTTATGAGCTGTACATATTTTAGAGAGATTTACTGCTGACCTTTGTTGGTGAATTGAATGTTTTTGTTGTCAGTAACATTTTTGTAATTGATACCATTGTTGCTGCCACCCAGATAACAGTTTCAAATGAGATATGTTTTGGGGAATCTTTTTTTTTTTTTTTTTTTTTTTTGCTTAAACACATTAAATCAGATAGATATCACTTTAAAATTGCGCAGCTTTGGAAAAAATGAACTGTGTTAAATCTTGCAGCATGAAATGGGGGCAAACTGCCACTCAATTTTCCTCTACTTTGAGACAGTTTTAAAGTTTTGTATGCTGCAAGTGATGATTTTTCTTCCCAGTACTTGTCATTTAATAATACAATTGGGGGAACTGCACTACTTACATAACTGCTCTGTGACTATTGATAAATCCATCAATCAAAGTAAGGTGAATTGTGCATTCAGCTTCCCACTATCTTAGAAAAAAAATACCGTTTTTTTCGGAGCCAGATAGTAGAGCAGAATACCACCTAAGTGCTCGACCTCCAGTCTCAGGGGAGATATTTTGAGTTCCCTCTGTGTGTCAGAGATTTAGCAAAAAGTGAAAGAAATTTGTCTCTTAGCAAGCTGACGAAAGTGGCAGGATGTTCAAAATATCTCCTACTTTATGAGTATGTAGACTGAGCTTTGCCTTCATCCCAGAGAAGGTAATCAGAGTTGGAGTACTTTGGAGGAACAGGGTGAAAAAGCCAGTCCCATAAAGATGACAAATTTAGTCTCTAATCTGTCTTAGAGAAAACTTTCCTCTGTTGGTGTGATCATTTCGAATCTGGACACAGTGGTGTATTTCCACTTCTGGTTCTGAAGAATTTGGTTTATTTTAAAAATTTTCTACAATTACATGTCTGTTCTTTTCTATATTTTGAATCAGAAATAAATATCTAGATCTCCCTGCTGAATGCTGCTTTTTTTGTTTCTATTTGAGTGTGTCTTAACCCTTAGATAACAAGAGTCTGATAAACATATAACAGGCTACTAATTATCAAGCTCCTACATTATGAAATAACATTACTAACATCCAAAAGTACATAATAATTATAACATGAAATTATACAAGTATGTATGTAAATTGAATTTTTCCCTAACCAATAAAAATATTGCCTTTTTCCTCTTCATAATCCAAAACATAGAGTGATAATATTCTCATCTTTCCAAGCATAGGAAACAACTGTAAATCAGAATTACTGTAATGTCTGCTTTATCTTTTAGCATTTGCATTATCTGATAAGGAAAAAAAAAGAATATATTGCTCTTGCCTTTTTATTACACTGACCAAAGTATTCATTTTTTCCCTTACTTCCTAGTTATAAAAATAACACTGTTACTGTAGACATCTTGGAAGACATAGAAAAGTATCAGAAATACATAAAAATCACCTTCCATACAGTACAATTACTTCTAACATTTAAAAAATATTTTCTTTTGAATATGGTTTTGTATCCTGATTTTATCACTAACTATTATGTAATTTTTCTATTTCATGGTAAAGTCTAAAAAAGGACAAACTTTCATGCTTGAACGTTATTCCATTAGAGAGGTTTACAATAATAAATTTAACTATTCTTCCAATTTTGCACAGTTTCTGATTTTTAAAAGTATTGTAACTAATATTGTGATTAATAAATTTGTGTATAAATCTCTTTGCACGCAGCTAAATTTTTATTCAGGATAAATTCCTGAAAGAATTTATATGGCGATAGAGTATTTCTACCAAAAGAAATATACATATTTGAAAAATCTTAAAAGCTCCCTTCAGAAAATATGCACTGACTTATAGTCCTGTAGTAGAGTATGAAAATACTCATTTTATATGCTCACTTGTGATGGCGATTCAATCTTAAGGCAAAGATATTTTGATGAATTAAAAATATTTTACTATTGCTTTAACTTGCATTGAAAATGTTGTTAAAATTTAATATTTTTTCATTGATTATTGCTATTTCCATGCTTCTTTTATGAATCTGCTATATTTCTTTCATTCCTGTTTCTATGGGGTATTAGTTTCTTATTACATTGTAAAAGCTCTTTGTTTATGAAGGATACTAACCTATTATTGTTTTATATTTATGCAACAAACCTTTTTCCATTTGTCACTTGCCTTTTACTATATATAGCAGCATTTAATGTTTATGTCGCTAACTCTACTTCTTTCGCTGGAAGACAGCTTTCTGGCACCCACAGATAATCTAATTATTTTATAATTTTCTTCTTTTCATATAAACCTTTAATCTATTTTAGGGTATGGTAGGAAATGAAATTTTTATTTTTTTTTCATAAAGAATAAATGCATTTTTCAAGCTCAATTTGCCCACTACTTTATCTCATGATTCCATCTTGAAGTATCTTCTTACATAATCCTTTCACAGTTAGGGCATGTTTGGGGGTCTTCCATGCTGTTTTATTGACTATTCTTATTTTATTTTAATAGCCATAACATTGTATTTGCTAGGGCAAGTTGAATGACATTCTTCCACCTTAATCCTCTGGAATACTGCTTTCAAAGTAGTTAGTTAACACACAGTATTGTTCAACATGAAAATTTTCACAAGAAATTTTATTTCATTAGCCATAGATGTACTCATTTTAAATTTCACCTCTGAAATTGAAATGTGTCTTGCAATCAGTTTTGGCAGACAGTAGTCATCAAAGTTATTATCATATTACTAACATTAGGACATTAATAAGTAGGAATTTATTTGGGGATACGGTAGGAGATATTAAATTTTTTTCATAAAGTAATAGTTTTAAGTGTGGTAATACAGTCATTCTTATTTTTTATATCTGTTACATTTTGTACATGCTGATGTTACATCTGTTTATGTGTACAATGTAAGATGTCCTGAGATTATACCATGATTCTTTATTAAAAAGAAAAGGTGTGTATAAAAAATGGTGTGAAACCTGAAGAGCAGGGCTTTTTTTTTTTTTTTTTTTTCCAGACAAGGGACTTCAGTTTTATATTTTCTAGTAAAAGAAGTACTTGTATGCTTTATCTGACCTTAGCAAGTAAGATGCCTACAAGAAAATTATGCTTTGTTATATATTGTTACCAAGATACAAGCAAAGGATGCCTATCATGCACTAAGCAATGCAACTAAACCAGGGGAAATTGCCAAATCCCTTGGAACACATCAAAGAAATTTCAAAGCAATGAGGAACACATGTGAACCAGTTCATGCATTGTGTAAGACACCATGCATTAAATTTTCAGAAACTTCTTGCTGACTTTGAACAGAAGCAGCTTAGCTTCAAGAATCATGTGATTCAATTAATTAAAAGGGTGTTGTCTTCAAAATTTGCAAAATGAATGAATGTAAGTGACCTGGAAGAAAACACTGGAGACAGAGTGCATTTTCTGAACCAATCCTCTTGACGTTACCAGGGATGCTTTAGTGACAACATCTCTAAGGCCCAAAACATTTGTTTTTATAAGTATTTTTCTTTTTTCTATTTTGGTTCCAGGGATTAAACCCAGGGATATTTAACCACTGAGCCATATCCCCAGGCCCCTTTTTTAATACTTGATTTAGATATAGGGTCTCGCTGAATTGCACAGGGCCTTGCTAAATTGCTGAGGCTGGCTTTGAATTTGTGATATTCCTGCCTCAGCCTTCCCAGCCACTGGGATTACAGACATGTGCCTCTGTACCAGGCTCTTTTTTGTAAGTATTTAAGTGAGAAGAAAGGATTGGCAGCATTGGTTAAAATAGTGGTGCAAATAGTGATCAAATACATGGTATATTAGACTGGAGGAAAAACAGCAGTTGCCCTGATTCTCTTCTTTAGCAACTTGGTGTGTCTACCCATAGGGTGAGTCTATCCTTGTTCCATAGAACTCTATGAACACATTTTGGTCTTAGCAAATAGTGTCTTGCTAAAGGTTTGGAAGGACATAAAGAACTGCAACTTCCCTGTAGAAAAACCTCAATCTCAATTAATAAGTCTTAGCTGGGGATACAGCTCAGTTGGTAGAGTGCTTTGCCTAGCATGCACAAAGTCCTGGGTTCAATCCCCAGCATGGGGGAAAAAAATCAATGAGTAAGTCTTAGAATTTGGAAGTTTTTTTTTTTTTTTTTTTTTAATCCAATTCATATCTAGAGTGCTGCTTTCCATTTTCCTTTCTCTTAAATAATTTTTTAGACAACTCCCAAGTCATTTGTGCCAGTTCTGAGTATTTATCCATGCATGAATCCAGTCTATACTTTCGAATAAGATCTTCATTATCTTAGTTTCCCCAACTCCAATCTTCCATGAAATCTTCTCAGAATGACCAGAGAATTGATGGCTTGCACTATTAACCTGAGAAGTATTTGAATTGGAATATCTTCATTCATATACTTAAAGTAAACTCTAAATGCAAATTTTCTCTGTGTTGTCACTGGTTTTCGAATTTTGGAGAAGTCTTTCCTACCTTAGGTAGCTAGAATTCTTGTCTTGAGTATTTAGGGTTCTCTTCTCTGTGTGCCTATCTTCCTAGATCTTCCTATATTTTTCCTTTTTATATTCTTTTCCTTTCTTTATTATTCTGGCACTTCTGGTACTCTTAGCAATATGTAAAATGCCTCTTTTTCCTTCTGCCTTACCCTGAAGGAGCCCTAATTAGGAAGGGCTGTTGTAGCTAGCTGGAAGCCATGGGTTCCACCTGATATGTATGTGACGCACCTGTAGGCACCCGCAAACCTGAAGGTATATAACCGGGTGAAAGCGGTCCGAGTTAGGAGAACGGAGAATTCAGTCAGCCGGGCAGTCACTCGGTCGGTCAGAAGAATCAGAGCGGCCAGAACGTAGGCAGAGCGGTTACAGAAGAGAAACCAGATAGAAGAAGTAATGATTGGTCAGAGTTAGGCCGAGACTCCTGAGGAAGACAGAAGACAGAAGAAGGAAGAAAGAAGAGAGAAGAAAGAAGCTCTAATCTTTCTCTAAGCTAAGAAATATCTTTCTTTCTCTCTAAGATCTTTCTTTATCTTTCTTTACTCTAAGCTAAGAAGACAAGAAGAAAAGCTCGCTTTAATCTTTCTCTTTAAAAATCTTTCTTTCCCTCTCTCTAAGCTCTAAGAAAGTAGAAGTAAAAGTAGTAAAAGCTTAACTCTGCCTCCGAGAATTTTCCTCCCGTGGCGGCGCCGTGGCTGGCCCTGACAGGCAGCTTACAAATGGTGGTCCGTCCGGGGCTCGGCAGGCAGAGAAGAAAAGCTAAGAAATAAGGAGAGCAACGAAAAAGTATAGCCTCAGACTCAGTTGAGACCAGCAAAAAGAGTAGTAAACAAGAGAGCATAGCCTCTGACTCAGTTGAAGCCAGTTAAGAATTAAGCTGAAGCAGAGTAGCCGGCCAAAAGCCGAAGCCGAGTAGCCAGCCAAAAGCCATAAAAAATATAGAGAAAAAGCCTTGAGCTTTAGTATAAAGAAAAAAGCCATGAGCTTAAAAGAAAATAGAGAATTAAATAGCATGGTAAAAACCATGCAGAAAAAAAAAAAAAGCCATTGAGCTTTGGCAAGAAAGCCATAAAGAAAAATAAAGAAGAGGAAAAAAAAAAAAAAAAAAAAAAAAAGTCAAAGCCGCTTATGCAATTGTGCTTAACTAGGTGCGTTAGCTGCTCCTCAGCATTAGGCTTCCTTAAAGCCACAGCACCTTCTCAAAAAGGGCTCAAATATCCACCCTTTCAAAAATAAAAGGTGAAAAGCTAGGTAGGGACAAGAAAATAAAAGAAAATAGAGAAAATAAAATAGAGAAAATAGAACAAAAGCACCTTTTTAAACTAAAGGGAAGGAATATGAAGGAGCCCTAATTAGGAAGGGCTGTTGTAGCTAGCTGGAAGCCATGGGTTCCACCTGATATGTATGTGACGCACCTGTAGGCACCCGCAAACCTGAAGGTATATAACCGGGTGAAAGCGGTCCGAGTTAGGAGAACGGAGAATTCAGTCAGCCGGGCAGTCACTCGGTCGGTCAGAAGAATCAGAGCGGCCAGAACGTAGGCAGAGCGGTTACAGAAGAGAAACCAGATAGAAGAAGTAATGATTGGTCAGAGTTAGGCCGAGACTCCTGAGGAAGACAGAAGACAGAAGAAGGAAGAAAGAAGAGAGAAGAAAGAAGCTCTAATCTTTCTCTAAGAAAAATCTTTCTTTCCCTCTCTAAGAAAAATCTTTCTTTCCCTCTCTAAGCTCTAAGAAAGTAGAAGTAAAAGTAGTGAAAGCTATACTCTGCCTCCGAGAATTTTCCTCCCGTGGCGGCGCCGTGGCTGGCCGTGAAAGGCAGCTTACATTACCCCACCTCATCTTCCTTTATTCTAAATTTGCAATCTCTGGAACATGGTCATTATCCAGAATGCCAAATGTAAGTCAATTGATGTTGCTGTGAAGAACACTATAAAAAAGGGAGGCGTACAGTTTCCTCATGCTTATTACAGAGAAAACACAAGATATACAGTCCGATTGGAGAAAGAAGGTGACTGTATCCTTTAGCTCTTACTGTACAGCATCACTCTAAAAGTGTATTGGGTAGGAAAATAAAAGGTGAATACCCTGTACATGGATGCTTCCAACATGTCCAACATGTTGCACAATATCTAAAAATAACAATTTCTTTCTTTCTTTCTTTCTTTTTTTTTTTTTTTTGGTACCAGGGATTGAACTCAGGGGCACTTGACCACTGGGCCACATCCCAACCCTTTTTTGTATTTTATTAGAGACAGGGTCTCACTGAGTTGCTAAGTGCCTTGCCATTGCTGAGGCTGGCTTTGAACTCGCGATCCTCCTGCCTCAGCCTCCCAAGTGCTGGGATTACAGGCGTGCGCCACCGCACCCGGCAACAATTTCATTTTTGTTACTAACTTGTGACATCAACTTTACCAAATACATAATTCTTATAGTTACCATATGTTCAGGTATTCTGCTTTATAATCTTACCTTTGATGAAAACCTAGACCAAGTGTATAGGGAACAGAATCAAGAATTATTTAAGGGAGGGTAGGAAGACTGAATCCTTTGTAGTCTTGGTGATTTAAAAATATATCCACAAAATCAGGCTCCCTGTGGAGCTTGATTCTTCTCCTTTGAGTGGGGTCTAGACCTAGGGATTTGCTGTGAACAGATAAAATATTACAGAAGTAATGGTGTGTGTGACTTCTGATACCAGGCCATAAAAGTCACTACATCTTCCACCTTGCTCTGTCTTCACCACACTGGACAAAGCAAGGTGCTTGTTATTTCCATGAGTACACTCACATGGCCCCAAGGAGAGGCAGGGGACTCAGATCAAGGAACTGAGGTCTTTTGCAGCAGCAGAAGTGTGAGTGATCATTTTGGAAACCCATTGTTCCCCCTCAGTCAGGCCTTGACATGATTGCAGCTTAGTGGACATCTTGACTGTGAAATCAATTATTTTAGATACTGGATGGATTTATTTATTTATTTATTTTACAGTGTGGACTGAACCCAGGGGGCTTAAACACTGAGCCTCCAGCCCCAGCCCCCTTTAAATTAATTTTTTTTAAATAATTATTTTGAGGCAGGGTCTTGCTAAGTTCCCTATGGTCTTGCTAAGTTGCTAAGGCTGGCTTTGAACTTGAAATCCTCCTGTCTCAGCCTCCTGAGCTGCTGGGATTACAGGAGTATACCACCAAGCCAGGACTTAGATGATACTTCTTTAAATAATTTAAATAAAATTCTTTCCAAACAATTAAAAATTAATTAATAGTTAATTAATAATTTAAATGAAATTATTTCCAAAAGGGCCCATAGGTTGCTTTGGATTTATATGGTTAATACCTTTTAAAAACTTATTTGTGTGTGTGCATGCATGTGTGTCTGCGCAAGAGAGAGAGGAGAAAGAGGACGGAATTGATGTCAAATTGTTTCTCATCTTCAAGTATTTTAGCATTTATAATAAGCTCTTCATATTAGTTTTGTGAGTTTGAAATTCATGAAGTAGCCAGTGAAACACAATATGCAGATGTAAGGGGTGACAAATCTCACCATTGCAAGGTGGCTCCACTTTGACTTTCAAATTCTACCATATTCTGTGGAATATGGTCATGACCATGGTAATGACCATGTTCCATCTATCTCCAGGGCAGACCCATGACTTTATAACCTGGTAATGTTATTCATTCCCAATATTGTGACATTTTTGGTTATCTCTGAACCCCTTTGGACTTTAGCTTTGGAATGAACCACTGAGTTCCTGCTCTCCCTGCTGGTCTCTTACTACCGAATCCATCAGCCAATTTCTCTGTCTTGGCTCCATCATCATGTGGTAGGCCGCATGTGGTCCCTTGGAATACAGTGACTTTCTATATCTAGACAGCCTTTTGAATGTGCTTATGGTAAAGAGCAACAAACAAAGATGGTTTTTACTTTTACTGTGAACTCTCTTTCTTAGAACATTTTACCTGGAAACAATAAATAAAAAGAACTTTCTGGGTCTTAAAATAAAGATGCATGGTGGTGTTATTTAATTATTTATATTTAAAGTTCATATGTCAATGAATAAGTCATTTGTGTTAGTCAACTTTGTGTGTCTGTGACCAAAATACTTAATAAGAACAACTTAGAGGAGAAAAAGGTTGTTTTTAGGGATCTCAGACCATGGTTAGCTGCCTTCAATTTCTTTGGGCCTGAGGTGGGGCAGAAAGAACATCATGGTGAAAGGGCATGGTGGAAAAACCTGTTCAGCTCATGGCAGCCAGGAAGCAGAGAGAGAAAAAGAGAGAAACTGGAGGAGGAGGAGGAGGAGGAGGAGCAAAAGGAGGAGGGAGAAAGGATGGGATAAAGAAAACATAAAAATTTCCAGGGCATACCCCTAGTGACCTATATGTCCTCCAGCTAAGTCCTACCTCCCAGTAATCCATTCAGGCAACAGTGCATTAATCCACTGATAAGATCAGAACCCACATGATCTAATCATTGCCTAAAAGCCCTACCTCTGAGCCTTGCTGCATTAGCGACCATGCTTTCAACAGGAGACCTTTGGGAACATTGCAGATCCAAATCGCAACACATCTGACATATATTTAAGAATTAAGTTGGGGCTGGGGTTGTGGCTCAGCGGTAAAGCGCTCGCCTAGCACTTGCGCGGCTGGGGTTCGATCCTCAGCACCATGTAAAATAAAGGCATTGTGTACAACTAAAGCAAGCAAATAAATAAATATTAAAAAAAAAAAGAATTAAGTTAAGAACTAATTTATCATTTCCTCAGAAGGCTTAACTATTGGTGTTGGATCAAATCTGCCGTAGCAATTTGGGATCTACATAATGTATATGGTGAAGTGGATTAGATTATGATAAAAAGAAAGGGGAAATTATTCTATTTTGTTAACATAAGGTATTTAGTGAGCTGAACTAAACATTAACTTTTTTGGTAAAATGTTTCATTCAATGATAAAAATTCAATTATGAAAGTTGAATCTCTCACTAGGAGGCAATTGAAATTATGGTTGAAATTTTCTTAATAAAATTTTCACCAAAAATTGAAGAGGAATTGTTCTTATTGAGTTTCAATGTTTCTGAGAAATTAATCACTCTATATGGTTAAATGTGTCATTGAAACTGCCAGTTATATATCTGAGAAATCCTCTTCCAAGTATTTTGTTTGTGGAGCAAAGTGGAAGTAGGAGTTAAAGATAATTAGATAATTCTGTTATCTTGATTTGCATAGGCAGGGAGATACTCAAACCTTACCTCTAACTTCTTCATTGTGAATAACTCATTATTTAGTTATTTAAAGATTTTAAATCAGAGCAATTAAAAATAATAAATGAAGAACACACGTGCACATAATTTATTCATTGAAACCTATAAAAATTCCAATTGAAACAAAATTTCATTGAGCCTGACCAACTTTCTCTGTATTTCCAACTCACTGCAAGAGGTGTCAAGTGGTTCCTTGCTAACAGGAATATTTAGAATATCTCATATTTTTGGATGAAAGACATTATATAAGACTATGTGTTTATGTGTGAGAAGCGGAGAATGAGGTAGGGATAGAGATAGAGATAGAGATAGAGATAGAGATAGAGATAGAGATAGAGATAGATAGATAGATAGGAGATATATAGATAGGGAGGGAGATATGTGATGGGAGAGAATGAAGAACTTCACTAAGAGTGGGAAATGCAGTCAACTGTCAGTTACCTGGGCCAATGGTGTGTGGATAAAACAAAATGACATATAATCAGCCAGAGTGTTTTTTCCTCATTACTACAAATATTTCTTACTCTCACAGAAAGGGAACTCAGATTCAGAGAAAGGTGGGTCTAGGAAGAAGAAATGTGGAGAAAGATTTCTAGGATAGTGGTCAAGAGTCAAATTTTTTTTTGGACCCCTATAAAGATTAATCAATAAATTCTCTGCCTTTAATAGGAAAGAAAATACAATGTTTTCCTTCAAATTTAATCTTATGATATGTTTATACCTCTGTCCCATCACTATCAAATATAGAATACCTGGAGAATATAAAGGAAGAAATGGGGTTATAATGGGGTTATAATTGTCATTATTGTCAGGTGCCTTTATTAAGAAATTTGGAGAAAGATACAGTAAACACATGAAAGATACACGGAAGCTGAGCCTGAATCATAATTCTAACCACATAATCCAAAATAATCCATTGAGAAAAGTAAGGGAAAGCAATTACTGAAATCAACATGGTGGCACAGGACTTCTTTGGTACACTAAGTTTTGAAACAAATAGAAGATGAGGGAGGATGGCCAGGTAATAAAAAGATAGCTACAAACCTGGGAAAGACATTATGAGGGCTGAAGTGAAGGACAGGTAAGAAGTACTTTATTTGGAGAAAGAAATGAACTAATAGAAGGATCATTTCCTTGTTTTCTATCTAGCTCGCCTCCCGGTTTTCGTTAGAGAGTTCACTTTCACAAATGAAGTTCAGGCAGAAATGACTCCATATTCAGTCGCTGAGATAGGCACTGAACCATTTAATCCAGTCCATTTATGTCTCCTAACCACTGTGGTTAATTCAAGGATGGGTATCTAGCTCAGCTGGGGCTGATGAAAAAGCATGAATCTCAGGCCTCTATGCGAGCCATGTGATACTCCTTACCTTGGATGAACTGGCGTGAAGACAACACGACATCTTGAACTCTTTTAACCATTATTTTTTTCTAAAATAAAGGGGAAGAAGAGAGAAAATGGATCCAGTGAGTTGTTATGTTATTCCTCTTCTGAAGTTAGAATTACCTCTGAAATTTTAAGTTTTATGAGTTAATAAATATTCTTTACTATCAGAGACTATTTGCATTGAGCTGTATTTTGCTGTCACTTGCAACGAAAATACTCTTAACTGACAAGAAAATTGGGAAGATAGTGCAAAATTATCTGGGAACTATATTTCTCGAGTAATTTTATTTTTTAAGTACCTTCAAACTTTGATCCTCTTAACATCCCCAAGAGTGGAAAGAAAGCGTACATTTAAGCAAACCTAAAGCTATGACCAGGGATGGGCCCATATGGCTACATGGGAAATTGATCCTAAGAAGTAGAATACCCTTCAAGACTTTCTTGTGGGAATGTATTGGGGGTTTCACCAGTTAATGAGACCTAGCATAGAGAAGTCAGAAGAGGCAAAGGAAAAAAAAAAAGAAGAATGATAATAACCTTTATGGTTTGAATATGAGGTGTCCCCAAATAAACTCATATGATAGACAATCCAGAAGGTTCAGAGATAAATCATTAGATTATGATGGCTGCAACCTAATCCGCTGATTAATGCATTTGATGGATTAATAGTTTGAAAGGAACATTGTACTATGTGCTATGTGGTAAATACAGACAGGGGGAAATGGCTATAGAACTTGGGTCACTGGGGGTGGGGGGCATGCCCTTGGGAATTATATCGTGGCCTCCTGGCTCCTCCCTCTCTTTACTTCCTGGCTACCATCAGTGGAGCAGCTTTCCTCCATCATGCATTTCCCCCTTGATGTTCTGCCTCATCTCAGATCCAGAGCAATGGGATTGGCCAACTGTGCACTGAACCCCTGAAATTGTGAACCAAAATAAACATTTCCTCCTCTAAGTTGCTTTCATCAGGTATTTTGGTCACAGTGATGAAAAAATGACTAACACAATAGCAAAGAAAGCTTCTTTAACCATGTGAAAGTATCTTCACAATGATCAGATGCTAGAGTGTCTTTATAGGATTTTGAAGATCAGGGAAGCTACCAAGAGAATTGCTGCCGTCCTTCTTAGCTATGAAGCCCTTTGTGAGAAGTAGCTGTATTCATTCTTTAGGAAATGGTATCTGTTTTCTGTTGGTGTCTTTTTGTTAATCACACTATTGTTCTGATTAAACATCGCATCATTGAATATTATTAAATCTTGCTTTATAATAGTGAACTTGCATGTCAAGGAGAATGAATAACTTGCCAAAGATCAAACAATGACTTAATGGTCATTTGATGCCCTGAAATTTCAACTCTGTGTCTTTAAAACCAATGTGTTCTCCAAAATACAATTTTGCTTCCATCTTATCCTCAGGGAGAATAATTTTCAAACAATGGAAGATATATAAAACATTTCAAGAGGAAATTAAAGTACTAAATAAAAATGTAAACCAAGTAAGTACCTGGGTGTGCTAATTGAGCTTTAGACTTCTAGGCCCAGTTGGATTATATATTATGAGGTAGATAAACTTGTAGATGATTTTAATATATTTCTCCACAAGAGAAAAAGACAGATTCTGAAATTATAGGCTGATAAAAATTTTTAAAAAGACTGACTTTTAAAAATTTCTGACTCAAACTGTTTCTCTGAATTTCAGGTTTGTATATCCTATATCTGTGAAATTATGATTGAGGTTCTTTTGGAGGTAGTTAAGCAAAAACCTTAAAAACTTAGAGATAAGCTTTGAGTAACTAGTATCTATGCCATGCCAAACTTCTTGTTATTTTATGCTTTGAGTCGGGGATTGAACCCAGAGTCTCATGCATTTAGGCAAGTGCTCTACCACTGAGCTGCATTCCCGGTGGAATTTTGCAAAAGAAATTACATTAGAATTTTCCAGAGGAACAGAACCAATATATATATATATATAGAGAGAGAGAGAGAGAGAGAGAAGAGAGAGAGAGAGAGAGAGAGAGAGAGAGGAGAATTTTATAAGGAATTGGCTCTCAGGATTATGGAGGTTGACCAGTCTCCAAATCTACAGCTGGTACCAGTGTCTCAAAAGAGCAAATGGTGTAGTTTTAGCCCCAAAGCCAACATGTTCAAGACCCACTAAGTACTGGTGTTTCGGTTTGAGTCCAAAGGCAGGAAAAACTGATGTCTCAACTTGGAGGCATCAAAGCAGAAAGAATTTCTTAATATTCAGCATTTTTGTTTTATTCAGGCCTCCAGACTTCTTTCTGGAAGACGTCCCCCTCCCAAAGCTCCAGCATTTCTGCAGGCGTATTCAGAGGTGAAATGATTATATTGTGAGCGCTGTAACCTACTAAGTCTATCCTAATTTGAATTGATCGACTGAGTGTTTACTTCAGGCAGGTAGAACATGCTTGGAGGAAGTGGGTGACTGGGAGTGTGCCTGGAAAGGTACATCTTCCCTGAGACCCCTTCCTCATCTCTCTTTCTGCTTCCTGACCCTTACATGAGTTGAGCGGCTTTCCTCTGCTGCGCCCTTCTCCCATGATGTGTTGCCTCTCTGTGGGCCCAGAGCAAAGAAGTTGGCCATCTATGGACTGAGAACTCTGAAATCATGAGCCCCAAATAAACTTCTCTGATTTGTTCTTATTGGAGATTTTGATGACAGTGATGCAAACCTACCTAAAACAGAAACTGGTACCAAGAAATCAGGTCCTTCCTGTGACTAACCTGATCATGTGATTCAGAAGCCTTTGGAGCAATTGGTGGAAGAAATTAGAGAAGTTTGGGAATTAAGTCTGAAAAAGCTGTAGAATGTTGTAATGAATGATTCTGGCAGGAACTCAGACCAGAATGCAGATAGGAATGCAGACTGTGCTTATAAGGTTTCAGAGGAAAATGAGGACTTTATTGGGAACTGGATTAGAACTCACTCATGTTATATTTTGCAAAACAAGTTGGCTACATTTTTCTCATGTCCTGAGACTTTATGTGAGGCTGAATTTAAAGATAACAGACTAATTAATCTGGCAGACTAAATTTCAGGCAGCACAGCAGTCAGTCAGTGGTATGAATATTGCTGGCAGCTTTTAACCAGGTTTATTGTGAAATTCAGGATCAGCAAAAAAAAGTTAAAGGATTTTACAAACTTGCAGTTTGGTCAGAGATGTGCTTGTAAATCTGGGATGGAGGAAAATGTGCTTTGTGAGGAAATTATAGCACCTAAAGAGATGTTAAGTACTTTGCACAGGGACAATATGAAGATGCCTTGAGGACATCTCAAAAATTTGCAAGATGACTCCCTCTACTCCCTCCATAGTACAGAATGGAAAATTCCTTTGAGAAAAGGTGATGGGGGCAGCTTTCTTGCACAGGGGGATGTAGGAAGTTGTTTCACCATGCTGAGACATGCAGGCACTCAGAGGCCACTGCAGCCATGATTGTGGGAGGACAAGATATTGTATGAACTAGAAGTAGACCTTGGAATCAACTATGTGGTGCTGGATCTTCAGGGATACAGAATGCTAATTAAAGAGTCATGTAGTCTTCCTTTGAGACTTCAAAGGAAGATGTGGGCAACCAAGAAAAGTGGGTCAGGGTTGGAGTCACTGTGGGCTGCCCCTGAGTGGGCAATGTATAAAGCTGTGAAGATAATACTAAAGCTGGAATGGAGACCTCAAGAATTAAGAGATACCAGTAACATGGACTGACTTGCTGAGAATAGCGGCTGTCTGCAGAGAAAGCCAGGATAAACTGAGAGATCTTGTGGGCTGGAAACAGAAAGGTCAAAGGGGTGGGGCTGCCAAAGCCCTTTGTAAACAACAGCTCACCATCATGTGTCCTAGATGCTGCCCATGGAATTAAGGGATCTGTTTGCCCACCTGGGTTTAGGTCTTGCTTTGTCCCCATCCTTTCATTCTGGGCCCCCATTTCTCCCTTTTGTGATGGGAATGTTTACTGCATGCTACTGTATATTGGATATATGTAACTTGCTTTTGTCTTTTACAGAAACAAGCAGGCAATAGAAAAAAATGTCATATGAGATAGTTAAGGAAAATGAAATAATTTCATATGTACATCAAATGACTCTAAATTTCATAAATCTTCTACTGAATGACAAATATTAAAGCATATCCTGGAAAAGCTATTAAATGTTAAGGGTAAAAAAATTGGGCATCAACAATCCCAAAAAAGCCAAATGCCGAATGTTTTCTCTGATATAAGGAGGCCGATTCACAGTGGGGCTGGGATGGGGAGCATAGGAGGATTAGAGGAACACTAGAATGGCCAATGGGGAGGGAGGGCAAGGAGGGGGCAAAAGGGTGAAGAAAAAAAAAGATGGTAGAATGAGATGGATATCATTACCCTAAGTGCATGTATGAAGTCACGAATGGTGTGAATATACTTTGTATACAACCAGAGATATGTAAAAATATGCTCTATAAGTATAATATGAAAGGTAATACATTCTGCTGTCGTTTCTAACAACTTAGAATAAAAAATAAATAAATAAATTTGAAAAAAAAATTGGGCATCAATAGAAAAAAATTAGGTACAAGTGGGGAAAATCAGACAGATTTCACTCTTCTCAGTACCAAAAATGCTATAGACCTCTAAGTGAAGCTGATACCGTTGGTTGTCGGTAACGAGTTCTGCTCCTCCAAATGTTGAAGTTTGAACATTAGAGAAGCACGCAGAGGCAAGCATATAAAGCAGGGTTTATTTAAAAAGGGTAACATAGACTTCTCCCGGGAGGGAAGAGGGGGCCATTGCTGGTATCCTGGTATCCCAAGAAGCGAGGCAGATCTACCCTTTTATATGTCCTGGGCTTCCTTTTTTTCTGCTCTTGTCCCCTTATCTCTCTCCTTCCTGTGTACTTGACCAGGCCCAGTAACCAGGCTCAGGAATGCTGGGTGGGATGGCCAAAAGGTGAGAAGTAGATGGGCTGAAGGGGGAAGGGCAGGATGGTGCAGCCCAACACATTAATTAACAACTGTATAGCTCCCTGTAGGGAGGGACAATTCCTGGGACAGGTGGCCGTGGCAACAGGTTGGGGCAGGGGCAGGTTCTTGATAAGGGTGGAGGAAGGGCTCTGAGGGAATTAACATTCCGGTCCCTCAGGGGGATTGGACTCCAACTTCCCAAAATTTGGCTCACTCAACTTGGCTTTCTTGATCCACCTGACTCGATTTACCTATCTATACTGATTGCCTGTCAGATTCTGGCTTCAAAGCCATGGGTGACTTGAGAATGCTAAACTCTGGCAATGCTAAGTTGCAAGTCTAACAAGAAAGCCATAGGAAAATATTTTCAAGCGTCAAAGAATTGGGAATATAACACCCGTGAAAAAACTACACAGTGATGTTATCTATCCCACAGAATGGAAACTCAAAATAGGGGAATCAAGAATGTAGACAATGTGGTAAAATTACTAAGCAGCCATTACATTGTGTGCTATTAAAAAACAGGTGGTGGAGTAGGAAATTGTGAAATAATAATAAGTTTATCTTTCACAGTAAAGAATCAGTGAATAGATTAAAAGTATAATGATTTAAATTTGTTTTAGTGGTTTCCACCATATATTTTTTTTTAATTTATTTGCTTTTAGTTGTACACAATGCAATGCATTTATGTTTACGTGGTGCTGAGGATCAAACCCGGGCCGTGTACGTGCTAGGCGAGAGCTCTACTGCTGAGCCACAATCACAGCCCTCCACCATATGCTTTTAAAAAATATATAGGCCTTACTTTTTCAGAGCAGTTTTAGATTCAGAGCAAATTGAATGGAAAGTATAAAAAGTTTCCACATACCTCCTGTTCCCCCAACACCCACAACTTCCCCTATTATCAACATTCTGCAGTATGTATGGTAGTACATTTGTTAGAATTGGTTAATTTATACTCACCATTTTTACCTAAAATCCAAAGTTTATGTTAGGGTTCACTCTTGATATTGTGCATTGAATGAGTTTGGCAAATTATGATGTATCTGCTATTGTAGTGTGATACAGAATTATTTCATTGCCCTAAAAATCCTCTGTCCTCTGCCAGCCAGTTCATCCCTCACACTCCTCAATCCCTGACAACCATTAATTTTTCTATTATATCCATAGTTTTTCCTTTTTAATGATGTTATGTAGTTGGGATCATATATTATGTAGCTACATTAGTCAGAATTCTCTAGAGAAACTATATTATCACTATATATAAATGTTATATATATTTGTAATATATATAGTATAAATGTAAATATGTACTATATATGTGTGTGTGTGTATATATATATATATATATGTACGTATATATATACACATTCATACATACATATGAATGGCTGTCTGCAATGGAAAGCTGAGGAAAACAGCTTTTCAGCTGAAGAGGTTGGAGTCTCAGAACAAGAGGGACCAGTGATCCAACGCCACTCCAAGACTCAAGGTCTGGGAGTTCCCCGGAGAGTTTTTGGTGTGAGTGTAGGTTGTAGAGCTAGAGAAACTGGAGTCAGAAGCACCTGGTGATGGCAACTGTAAAAGATGCTTCTGCTCCCCCCACCCTCCCTAAAAGGGAGCTTGCACAAGATTACAGGCTGCCTCTTTTTACAACTTACATTCAGCTGGCCCCCAGCCTATTGGACAGTGCTGCCCACATTCAGGGATAGGTCCTTCCATCATGGTTTGCTGACCCACATGTCATTCATCCCTGGAAATATCCTTGAAGACACATCTAGTTTGCTTTACTAATCTAGGCATCTCCCAGTCCAATCAAGTGGCCAGTCAAGACTGAGCATCACAATAGCCTTTACAGATTAGTTTCTGTCACTTACTGAAATTTGTTTAAGTTTTCTCTGCTTTTTTGTGTGTCATGAAGCTCCCATCTTTTTAGTGTTGGATAATATGCAATTGTTGTAATGTTATCACATTTTTATTTCTTCATTCACCTACAGGGAACATCTGAGTTGCTTATAAGTTTTGACAATTACAAATAAAGATTCTATAACCATCTGTATTCAGGTGTTTGTGTGGAGATAAATTTTCATCCTCCTTGGGTAAATACCAAGGAGTATAATTATGAGATTTCATGGTAAAAATGCATATAGTTTGTAAGAAATTACCAAACTGTCTTCCAAAGTGGCGGTATGTTAGGATGGAATGGCAACTTCTAAACTCCTTACCTACTGGACCAGAAGTTGGAAGTTTACAACCTTCTTTTTAAGGCAGAGTAAGAACATAAAATTGTCTCTTGTGGAAAACACTCACTTATCTACAGGCCAGCAGTTCTTTCAGATGCATTATATATTTTTCTGTTAATATATTTTTCTGTTAAAGTAATATTAATTTTTTAATTTAAAAACATTCATTTATCTTTCCATTTCAATTTGTTAGTGAAAACTTGCATAGATGACATTTTTAGTGAGTTTTTTCTGTATCACTTATTTTTAAAAACCATGTGTGTCAGTCTTTTGAGAACAAACACTTTTAAGAGAAATAACTCAATAAATTAGATTTGTGGACCCATAGGATAAAGAGCCACAAGGACAAGTTTAAGTTTCTGCTTGTAGTGTAAAGACTATAGCATCAGTTCACAAATGGCACCCTCAGAAAAAAGTTAAGGTTTCTGTTTCCTTGTTCATTGTCAGCTTTCAGCCATAACATACTACCATCACAGAGATCTTACAAGGTCCTTCACTAGAGTCAAGATTCCTTCAGGTGGGAACCATTGTACATGCACAATTTTATTCTTTTCCAAAATAGCAATTATTTTAAGTAGTACTATTATGATAAAACTTTTTATTTCAAACATGTATCAATAAAATAATACAATGAATATGCATGTATTTTCTACTAATAAAGTCTTAGCACTTTTGCCTTATTTGCTTTGGATCTTCTTTTCTTGAAGAAACTTCCATATTTCGAATATAATTGCAGACCTATGTGAGCCACTTTCTGAAATTATTTACATATCTTGCTTCTAGAAGTAGATTCTATTTGTTATGCCCTGATTAAATTTTCTTAGAAATAACATCCATGTAAGGTCAAGTATTTTTTCAATGCTCTTGCATTTTATTTCTGATAAGATAAATTTATTTATTTAAATACTTTTTTTTTTTTTTTTTTTTTTTTTTTTGGTACCAGGGATTGAACTCAGGGGCACTCGGCCACTGGGCCACATCCCCAGCCCTTTTTTGGGATTTTTATTAGAGACAGGGTCTCACTGAGTTGCTAAGTGCCTTGCCATTGCTGAGGCTGGCTTTGAACTCGTGATCCTCCTTCCTCAGCCTCCCAAAGTGCTGGGATTACAGGCATGCGCCACTGTGCCCGGCTTATTTAAATACTTTTAATTAGGAATTAATTTTTAAAATTTTACACAAAATTTGTAACTATTTATGGCATGATGATTCAACACATGTGTACAATGTGTAATTATCAAATCAAATGGTTTTTTAAACCCTCTAAAATACATTAAAATTGTTTGATATCTTCCTACTCTTGGTAGAAAAGTATTTTGTCAGTTGTGGTTTGTGACATATGGCAGTATCTGTTGCAAACACTGACAATACCAGAGAGACTAATACTTGAGTTCAACCTTGAAAAAACCCCCCACTGTTTCCATTAAAATTCAAAATTCCCCATTAAGCATTAAAAACATTAATTCCCTGTTTTATAGTAAGCATCAAAACAATGAATTTCATTTGAGAAGATAAGGGAACTAAGACACATTGACAGGGCTTAACTGTCCTATAGGACCACATCACTTTTAGTTCTGAAAAAAGAAGTCCCACTCATGAGAAGCAAGCAGGTGATGACATCTATCTTGGTTAAAAATATATGAAAAATAAAACTAAGCAGCAATGACAGTTTTATGGGCACTAAACGCGCTAGGCCACAAGTGACTTGAAAAAGTTAGAACTTTGTCTCAGTTTAGAAGGGCACCATCTCCATCTTAATGACTTACCAATTACCTTTAAACTAAGGGGGCCTAAAAGATTTAGAGAACCTTGCAAACATGAGTGGACCAAACAATCAATTATCTGCCTTGCCTTGATTAGAATCTGACTGGTGCCCATTAAAATTTAAAGGTGAAAGTTCAGAAGAGTACTTAGGAAGATCAAGCTCTCCCCATGGTCTGAAACATCTCTTGACCCAAGTGTGTAGGGTGAGTGAAGGAAATCGATCAGAGGATTCAATAAGTGAACAACCAGAGGGATGTTGAGTGAAATTAAAAGCACCAGACATCAAGAAGTGGAGAAAAGTAGTAAAGCCCTGACTCTTCCTGAAAGAAAGATCAGGAATATATGGAGAGAAAATGCCAAGGTTCTGAGTTACAGGGACTGGCTTGTAGTTAAATCAGAAAAGGAAGATGAATAATAAGAACTCTGTCACTTGTATTTATATGCTGTCTTTCCCTGAGAAGTTCATAGTACTTTATGGATAACATCTAATTAAACTTTACAACGTGTCTGGAAGTGAGGAATCAAGTGTTATTACCCCTGTTTTTCAGATAGGAAACAGCATTACTCTGTGAATTGGCTCACATTGTTAGTGGCACATTAGGAAGGGGGCTTTAAATCTGTCTTTTCTATCAGTACTGTATCCATTGTCCCTTCCTAATGAAAACATCAAGAATTCTAATGGTATTGTAAGATAATAAGAAATCTGGATGAATCATTTTTCCCATTTACTGAATGCTCTTCCCAAATGGATGACTTCCCTTTCCATGTGGGAACCATTCTAATTCTAAAAATAACTATCTCCTAAATCAGTAGGAAAAGAATTTCCACTTCACAGGAGGGATAATTGAGGCTCGGAGAGTTTGACTAATCATGCACTTTCACCTAGTAAGTGGCAGAGTCAGGTTATAAACCAGTTCTTCTCTCTCTTTATACTCATATGTTGCCAGGCACAGTGATGTATGTCTGTAATCCCAGCAAGTTGGGAGGCTGAGGAAGGAAGATTGCAAGTTCTAGGCTAGACTGAGAAACTTAGCAAGACCCTTAGCAACTTAGCAAGCCTGTCTCAAAATAAAAAAATATGTATAAACAAATACAAAGTCCTGGGGAATGTAGTTCAGCTATAAAGTGAGCCTAGGTTCAATCCTCGGTACCAAACAAAACAAAGTGACCCAAAACCAGAACCAACCAAGCAAACAAAAAAAATCTGAACTTAACTAAACTCAACCCAACCTACCCAACCCAACACTTATATGCCTTATTGCAGTACGGGAAGGGATGGGATGGGATGGGATTTCTACCGTTCATATCTAAAATTTGAAAGCACAGGGGTGGGCTAAAACACATTGATTAAGCATTCTCTTTAACATCCTGAGAATCAGCATGAGTTGGCCCTTGGATATCTCTCCAGCATGTCCCTTACACTTCAGCTACCATGGATGACTTTTAGTTATCTATTGCACTGTGCAGTGTAGACTTTAAAACTCTGGAAATCTGAATTTCTTTCCTCTCCAACACTCTACTTGTCCTTTTATCTGCAGAACTCCTTATTACCCCCAGGCTTCAACTTAGGAATCATTTCTTCTTGTAAGTATTCTTTAATTCCCCCCAAATAGGTGAGGGGGCCTTCCCATGTTTTCATCAAGCCTTTGGCCTTTACACTGCAGCAATTTATAAAGACTCTGTTTTTATAATGTCTTCTTACTTGTAAATTTCACATTAGAATGACCATTTCCATTTGTCCACAACTGAAATCTCTGCACATGACCCAATACTGAGTCAATATTAGGTGTTGGCAACATTAGGTGTTCATAAATTCACATTAAATAAATGAATCCTGAGAACTCAATTATTTGCATTATCCACTCCTCTCAGCTTGCCCCACACCCTTACCTTCTTTCCTGGTGTAGAATTTGGGATAGTGTCAGCTACTCTAAGTTACAAAATAGAGATACCAGGTATACCTATGGAGCTACCATGCCCTCATAGGAACTCTAGGTAATCTGTGGGGTGCCTTAGACCACTAGCATCCCCTCCCTCACTTCTGGTCACCTCCTCTATGGACACTGAGTAAGTCAACCAAGCATCACTGTTTGTGTTGCCTGAATGGCTCCCCATTTGTTTAATTTGCATTTTTCACTATGTGTTTTGAGATGTTCCTTTATAAGATTTGTTGAGAATCAAACTCTCACTCTTTGTACTATGCTATTCATCACAACTTCACCCAGTCCGACTAGCGGAAGACCTCATATTACCTGGAATGGTTGACATTTCTCTTTCACTGTTGTGGCCACTTGCCCCTCAACCCCATTTCCAGGCTTTTTTTTTCTACTGTTTCTTCTGGCTGGCTTCCTATTAAAGACTCTTTCTGTGAAATCTCCTTTTAAATAAGGACCTGAACTACCACCGGCCACTCCCCCTCCCTCTTGAATACATCCTATTTCAGCAGGTTCTGCTCTGTCCTTATCTTCTACTGAGAGGATTAATCCAGCTTCAATTTGGGAGTCAAGGCTTCCTTTGGATGAGCAGCATGAACAGAATACAGAATGTACTGCAAACAATGTAGTTCTCTATATATAGATAGATAGTTGGGATTGTGGTCATTGTTGAGGTCCAGGGTGAAGACAACAGATTGAACAATGAATCATGGCCCCTTACCTTGACTGCTTTGTCATTTCCTTTTGTTTGGGGGAAAAGAAAATCCCCAAGAACTCAGCAGCCACAGTCTTAATAAAGTATATTTAACAACATGTAGTTTTTACATAATGTGTTAGCATTATTCATAAGGAGAGAAAGGCTACAAAAGCAGTGGCAAAAGGAAATGAATATTTTAAAAGAAGCTTTCCTCAACATATAAAATAAAATAATGAATGTTAAAACATTTTATTGTCTTTCTCTTTTGTAATTTAAAAAATGTCATTATCTCCTTTTAATAACTGTGTTAATCTATTCCTTCAACAGTAATTTACTGAGTTCCTACTATGTGTTTGGAATATCTTTAATGCTGTATAAATATCAAACTCTTAAAGAAGTAAGTGAATCTAAACATCCATAAAGCTCTCCTTTGCAGAGCAAAATTCTTATCCAAATCATCAAGTGGCTGCAAGTTATGCTACCTTTATATTTCTGTGCAACTCATCTAAATATTCTGTTACCCAAGTAGTCACATCCTTCCTAATAATCTATGACATTTTCTTCTTTCTCTTTTATTACTGATCACCCCATTGTGGGATACTGTTTTAGTCAGTTTTTTTTTTTTTTTTTTTTTTTTTTTTTCCTGCTGTGACTAAGGTACCCAACCAGAAAAACTACAGAGGAGGAAAAGTTTATTCAAGGGCTCATGGATTCGGAGGTCTCAGTCCATAGACAGCCTGCTACATTCCTTGGGGCTCAAGATGAGGCGGAACATCATTGTGGGAGAGTGTGCCATAGGTAAGCAGCTCACTTGACGGTCAGGAAGAAGAGAGAGAGAGATCTCCAATTGCCAGACACAAATATATACCCCAAAGCCACACCCCCAATGTCCCACCTCCTCCAGCCATACCCCACCTGTCTTTAGTTACCACTCAATTAATACCATTAGGTGATTAATTTACTGATTGGGCTAAGGCTCTCATAACCCAATCCTTTCTCTTCCAAGCCTTCTTGCATTGTCTTTTGGGAGACACCTCAAATTCAAAGAAAAACAGATACTAAGCATTCCTTTTGAAGTCAGAAATATGTGAGGTGGAATGGAGTGGGGATACAAGTGTTCTTCCAACATATGGCAGGGGGATCCTCTTAGACAGCCCCCAGATCAGATCATAATCAATAGCTGTTACTAGAAGAAAGAACCACTTAAAAAGTACCCTATGCAAAATAGCAGGCTTCTGAAAACAGGAATTGAGTTTTGTGTTGCAAAGTGCTGAAGCATTTGGAAAAAAACGCAGAATTAGACTTTCTCTGCAGAGCTCAGAGAAAGGATGGCTTTCCCTCCACATTTGATTTGTTGGAAACCAAATCCAAGGAGATTTTATAGCCTTTTAGTACTCATAAGCCCTTTCATTTTATCCCTGTTTTATGGCCCTCCTTGCTGAGCCCATAATGCACAGGGGAGATCTGCCAAGACACCTGAACTCATCCATCCCATTTGTGCCTGTTGACAGGAATCCATTCAGTTGTCAGCTGCCACTTCTGCATGAAGGAGGAGCCCGTGACTTCTGAAAATCAGACAGCACTGGGCAATGTAAACAGGCTGCAGAGCCAGAGACCTGGGATCAAATCTACAGAATGTTTACCTTTCTCTGATTACCTAATTTTATGAGATTTGGTTGTCTCTTTTGCAAGATGGGAAGGTAATAACATGCACATTGCAGATTGTTACGGGGACTGGAGTGGCACATAACCTGTGTCTCACTCTTCCAAGCTGTGTACCTCTACATTGGATTCTGTAAAATGGAGCTAATAATGGCACCTGCTTCACAGGGTTATTGTGAGTATTTAAATGAGTTATTAAACGTAAAGTTCTTAGAATAACACCTGGCTCATCATAGATCCCCATAAATATTACTCTTCTTGTGAGTGGTAGCAGGAAAGTCTTTAACACAGCATCTGTCACAAAAGGATTGTATGTGTGTGTATACATGCATACATAGCCATCCTATAGTCCTTTATTTTGGGTAAGGACTTTTAGTTTAGTTTAGGTTGTTTTTCTTGTTTGCAAAATTATAGCATATTGCAGAACTTATATCACCTGATTTAGAAAGGTGAGTTCTAGTTTGGTTTATGGTAACTGTACCTCATTGAACCCAGCCCATGTGAGTCACAGTATTCTTTAACCCTCGAAATTACTCAAGCATCTTGTTTTGCTTTGAATCAGTAGCTGTGGTTTTTGCTATTTCTGGACTGTTGGCAGCAGATTGAACTTTCACATAAACTAGAAAGTCACCTCCACCAGTAGGGTTACAAAGTACTGAAAGTCTCTTTAATCTCTGTTGAAATGGCCACAATAGCCATTTTAGAGCCATAACATTGAGTTAATGAGAAAATATGTTAGCTGGGATAGGCTGGAGAGACACAGCTCATAAAGATATCAGCAAATTTTTGGCAAAGTTCCTGTCTTAGAGTGGCTCTCTTTTAGCTCCCAGAGACTGGAACACAGGGGAGCTAAATTTTGAAAGAAAGGAGAAGACCATGTTTTGGCCAGAAAGGGCAGACCTAGGTGCAGTTCTGAATTGCTAGAGAAGGCATGCATAGAAACATGAAGGACCTATTGACAGTGGAGAACATTATATACAGTCAAGAAGACGTCACCAAAGACAACTTTTTGAAATCTCACTGTGCCTCACTTTGGCCCTAACTATTAGTCATGTTAAGTCATAGATAATCTATTCAGTTGGGACTGGCCGACATGCAATTCTGCATTCCAGTTTCAGCAAGTGAACACAGGAAACTTAGTCAATCTCCACAAAGCTGGATCCCTTCTCCTGATTTTACCCAGTGTGACTCTGCTGATTCTTCAGTGGTTTTTACAAATCCTAACATTAGCCATCTTGGAAAAGGGACCAAGAAAAGCAAAAGAAAGAAAATGATAGTACATGAGTAGTCTCAAATCCTGTTGTATCTCATCACCTACTTCCAGCCCTTCTGTCTTGTGAGGGTAGAGTTTGAATGTGAGAAACTCTGCTTCGGCCTGAATGAATACAGCATATGCAGGCAACTGTCTGACATTTGACTTTCTGGTTCTGTTCATGTTCATTGGATTTTGACACATTCCATGCAATGGGTGATGTGCTTTCACAAATCTCATTTGTTTTTTCATCCTGACAATAGGCCTGGGACTGGCAGACAGTAAACTGACTTTCCTGAGGTTACAGTGTACTGTGTCCCTGATCTGCCTGACCATAAAGGGCTTGACCTTCTGTTTACAATTGTAGGTGAGGTCATTTCCTGGGTGTGGGGAGTGAATCTTGGTAAGGAATTAGAGTTGAAGAATGACAAAACTGAAACAATTATTGTGGAGTTCTAGTACATTGACTGAGACAGTGAACTAGGAAGACTTAGTTGAAATTAGCATAGGGTTTTGGCTATGCTGTTCCCTGGAGAAAACAGTTGACACAGGACTAAAGATTAAGGATTTGTACAGAAACATGATTCTGTGGACTGAATTGTGTGTCCTCCCCATCACAAATTTTCATGTTCATTCTCTAATCCCCGATATGACTGTATTTGGAGATAGAGCCTTTAAAGAGGTAATTAGGTTGAATGAGATCATAAAGGTGGTAGCTCTAATATGATAGGACTGGTGCCCAGAAAGGGAAGAATTTTCCCTAAACCATGTGAGGACCCAGTGAGAAGGCAGCCATGTACAAGTAAGAAGAGAACACTTTGTCAGAAAAGAATTGACTAGTACCTTGATCTTGGACTTCCCAGCCTCCAGAACTATGAGAAATTAATTTCTTAGTCAGTCAGTAGGTTTTTTTTTTTTTTTTTTTTTTTAAATATATAGCTACTTGAGCAGATAAAGACATTTGAGGTCAAGGTGAACTTCTTAAACAAAGAAAACAGGTAATTTTCCAGGAATTGGACATTCTTTAAATATAAGAGAATGAGCTGACATGGTGTCCCAATGGCTCAGGAAGCCTGGATTATAGGAAGAGGATCACAAATTCAAAGCCAGCCTCAGCAATTTAGGGAGGCCCTGAGCAATTTAGTAAGACTCTGTCTCAAACTAAAAAAATAAAAAGGGTTGGAGGTGCTGGAGTTGTAGCTCAGTGGTAGAGTGCTTTTGCCTCGCACCTGTGAGGCACTGGGTTTGATTGTCAGTACCACATATAAATAAGTAAAATAAAATAAAGGTCCATCAACAGCTAAAAAAAATAGTAATAAGGGGCTGGGGATGTAGCTTAATGGTTAAGTACCCCTGGGATCAATTCCTGGTACCAAATCAATCAATCAATCAATCAATCAATCAATTAATAAAATGAACAATATAGAAGTTAAGGAGGTTGTGGTTAGAGGTACAGAGGATTCTGAGTAGAAAAGGGATTCCAGGTGTGCCTTCATCAGTGAGTAACTTTATTAGCACAGTGACTGGTGTTGAGGAGGACAGCAGTGCAGAGGTCAAAATGTCAGCTGAACTGTCAGTACAAATATATTGAACTTGCTGAGAATGATGAGAGAAGAGGAAACACAAGTGAGAAACTAAAAATGTTGCCTCATATTTCTCTCAAATATTTCACTAGTTCTAAGAAATATATATTATTTTCTCCAAGAAGGGATGTGATGGTGGAGGCATATGGGATTCTACACTGCTAGTTATTTAGGCTTACATGATAACCACAGCTAAAATTAAGCCTATTAAATAAATTTCCATCATCTTCCACATGTCTGATGGGAAAAAAAGGTAGCATTATTTACATAGTCACCTTTGGGGCAGATCTAATGTCACTTATCTTTTATAAACCTGACACCTAATATTTAGTATATTATTATAAAAGAAAGCTGTTCACTCATATCCTGTAACTTTTTAAGATTTGGAGTTAATGAATTGTGTATTTTTCTTTTTTTGGAACAAAGTGAACTTTGTCTCCTTTGTCATAATTCAACTATAGATTTTTAGCCACTTACTTAGAAAATATGCATATTTGAATTTGTATTGTTTGTAATTATTTCAAAAATCTATGCACAGAAACTAAAAGGTGTTACATAAAAATATTAATAGGATGGGGATGATGGACTATTATGTTTTATTTTTCTTTAACACTATTCAGATTTTCTTTTCTACGTTTTACCTAATGTTTATTTTTTATAGAAAGGACAAAAATTATACATAATATATAATAGTTATACAAATAAAATCATACATTTCCTTCCATCCAAACTCATTATGTCTTGCAAAGGGTAGTATTAAGCATTAAGATATTGTTCTAAGAAGAAGACTTAGAACCTATTTAGAGCAGTTACTGGATTAATAACTGCTCCTTCAGGGCCAGATTGCTTGTGTGAAGAGTAAACAATAAATCTTTTGTCACTTGGTGTACAGCGCCTCATTTGGAAACAGGAATGCTTGAGAATGACACACCCTGGCAAGCACATGAAATACCTGAGTTATGCACGTCTCACATGAAGATGATGCATCATCTCCCTCAATTAGGCACCAGCTCAAATCTGCTAACTTAGGTAATTAGCACTACATCCAAACCCATGTTTTGCAGTGTTGTGGGTTGAATTGTGACTCCCCCCCACCAATATACTGAAGTCCTAACCCCTCGTACTTGTGAAGTAACCTTATTATCTTTTCAGATGTAATCAAGTTAAGATGAGGTCATTAGAATGAATTCTAATCCAATATGATTAGCTTCCTTATTAGAAGAGGAGAGACAAAAAGACACAGATACATGAGGGGGAAATGCTCTGTGATGAAGGAGACAGAGATGGAAGTGTGCAGCTGCAAGCCCAGAACCAGTAAGGATCCCTGGCAATCTACCAGCAGCAAGGAAAGAGGCCAGGAAGGATTCTCTCCTGCAGGTTTCAGAGGGAGCATGACCCTCCCAAGATCACAATTTTGGATTTTTACCCTCTGGAACTCCGAGACAACCATTTTGTTATTTTAAGCCAACCATTTGTGGTACTTTGTAATGGCAGTTTTAGAAAATTATTACTCTGTGAAATTACAATCACTTGTTTAATGCCTCACACATTCATTTAGTAAAATTTATTATTTATCCCTGCTCAAAACTTTGATGCTGCTAGGCGTGGTGTGCATGCCTGTAATCCCTGCTGCTCGGGAGGCTGAGGCAGGAGGATCTCAAATTCAAAGCCAGCCTCAGGAAAAGCAAGGTGCTAAGCAACTCAGTGAGACCCTGTTTCTAAATAAAATACAAAATAGGGCTGGAGATGTGGCTCAGTGGTTGAGTGCCCCTAAATTCAATCCCTGGTACCATAAACAAACAAACGAACAAACAAACAAAAAACTTTGATGCTTGCAAAGGTGTTTAGGTGAGCGGGGAGTCTGCTATAGAAATTATTAGCATTGCTGCAAGTTTCTATGTAGGTTTATGTATTAGGAGTAAAATAAGAGAATATAAACTTTAGGTGCAAAGGGTAGCCAACTAACAAGTGACACTGATTGGAAGAAAACTTTCTAAATCAAAGTCAAACTTCCTTAATTAAAATCATATGGCCAGAACATATTAATGAAAGAAATTGAATTCGTAGCATAAGGAAACTGATAGTTTGGAGAAACACCTCTGGACTAGGTGAGGAAGAGTTTGATTACTGGCATATATTGTGTTAAGGAAAGCATTTAAAGTTACAACTGGGACAAAAAATGGCGGATGGGTTCCATTTTCAAGCATGATTCCTTTTCAATGGTTAGTTGCTACCAGGTATACTGTGTATTCTTCTATAGAAGAATTTGGAGTAGGAAGGAAAGAGTAGGAATTTGGAGTAGGAAGGAAAGAGTGCTGGGATTAATAATGTCTTCCAAAAATATAGCTGGGAACATGATAATAGAGATCTAACCTATTTGAACTTCAACATGAGTTACTTTAGCAACTAAATGATCTCTGTCACATAGTCAAAACTCTAACACACTGTGAAGTTCCTGGCAGAACTTGGAACCATTCAAGCCCAAGGACTTTTTAGAGCTATCATACAGTAAGTAAGATAAATCATTAAACAGCATCTCTCTCTTCATTTTGCTAAGGGAAATTAAATGTCTAAGGATCATTTCTTAGGGCTGCCTTGATATTTGAGTTTATTTAGATTCTGCTCATTTTTTTAAAAATGAAGGATAATAGACTAATGTTAATAATTGTTGGCATTGGCTATTTTACTGACTGTTTTTTTTTTTTTTTTTTTTTTTTTTTTTTCCAGGAACAGCACGTAGAATGAATAGCTTGCAAAATCATTTTTTTTTTTTTTTTTTTTTGCAAAATCGTTCTTGATGTAGTTAACCATAATTATGAGAAGCCAGGCTATTTGGAATGTAAAGTTGTGGTTTGTTTGCTATCTTGTGCTTGATGGCAGTGTGTTCACACTTTAATTATGATACTGAGCAGGAGGGGGAAAAAAAATGGTCTCTTGACTGGGGCCCTGTAAATTTAGGCCCAAATATGGAAAACCATAGTGAGAATGAATTCCAGAATGCTGGGTTAAGAAAGAGGATTAAGGATCACAGGTTACCATGGAGGCACACAATCTCCCATTTCTTGGATCCTGCACCAAGGCATGTTTTTCTGGGGCCGTGGTGGAAGCACTGTGGTTGTGCTTCAGGTTGGAATCCTTCTCAACTCCCTTTCTTTACTCTCTTTTTTTTATGAGTTAAGATTGAAAGTAGCTTTATCAGTAGGATTATAAGTGTCAGATATTTATAATAACGAATGGAACAAAACAATTACCCAGTTCATGGAGACTATGAGACATGTGTGGAGTTTTAACCTCTCCAACTTCAGGGAAGTCTCCCTAGTCTTACATAGCCATTTCCAAGCAAACTAGAAAGCTTGCAGGGATAGTTTAGAAAAGTTTGGTAGACTGTATTTCTTCTGAAAGACATAATTTCTTTTCTTCCAGGCTTGTCTCTGCAGATGGTTTATAATTTCTCTTCCATTGGTGTGTGACTTGGAATTGTGACTTCTGTTAGCCAATGGTACATGAGTGGAAGTGGCACATGACATGTTTGTGTGCAGGCTCTAAGAGCCATCATTGTCTGTGCCACTCCTCTTTTTCTTTTGCCTAGAGATTGACATGTCTCAAATAGTGACTTCTTCATATTTTGTTCCCCCCAAAACTGCTGCCAACATATAATGTGAGAAATCAATGTTTGTTGTTCAAATTGTGGATTTGTTTGTAGCATAACCTAGCAAAAACTGACTATAACAGTATTTCAAAAAGGTACACACCAGCTGAGGTAGGGATGGATTATTTCTCCTAGGAAAAGGCAATATCAGAAATCTACATGGAATAAAAAGGCCAGAAGTTCAAACATGGGAATTAGGGCCCAAATTAGTGATTGTAAGAATGAATACACTGGGATAGCCATCTTTTTTTTTTTTTTTTTTTTAAATTTTTTTTTAGTTGTTGATAGACCTTTATTTATTTATTTTAAAAAAATGTGGTGTTGTGTTGAGACTTGAACCCAGTGCCTCACACATGCCAGGCAAGTGTGCTACCAATGAGCCCCAGCCCCATGGGGTAGTAATCTTAAGGCTCAATGCAGATCTCAAACTAGGAAAGTAGCTAATAAGGGAAAGGCTAATACTGTTTATAAGAGATGAGTACTGGGCTGGGGTTGTGGCTCAGTGGCAGAGCGCTCGACTCGGACATGTGCGGCCTGGGTTTGATCCTCAGCACCATGTAAACATAAATGCATTGCATTGTGTACAACTAAAGTAAATAAATATATATTAAAAAAAAAGAGAGATGAGTACTGGACCTGTGTGTGTGTGTGTGTGTGTGTGTGTGTGAGAGAGAGAGAGAGAGAGAGAGAGAGAGAGAGAGAGAGAAACAAGCTTGTATAAATGGGTTATAGAAGAATTTAAGACTAGGCTGGTCCAGCAATGGCTTTTCTCCCAAAGAGGTTGAAGTTCAAGAATCTAATCATTGAATTGTGTGATGAATGGGGCAGTGGTTTTACCTACAGAATGAGGGGATCTCTAGTTATTGAAGACTATAATTGTGAAGGGGGCCAGAGAAGAAATGCCTTAGAAAGAATCTGACCTATAGGGGAAAAGGGCATCAAGGCAAGTATTTTGCCAGTGAGAAATAAAACCAGACATGAACCCTATCTTCAAGAAACTAGAATACCAAGGTCTGAGCAGAACTGGGAGAAAACTGGGTCAGTATTAAAACAGGGAAGTATTATTTCCCTCCATGAAGCTGCTGGGAGCCTGGAGCAAGCCAGAAGCTGCAGGTAGAGTGTAAGTGGTGCTATTTGTACAGGGTTTGAGTGGAATTACCATGTTCTGACATTATAAGATAGGTTAAAGGAGCAGGCCAATAATTTCTCCATTTTTAAACAGGTGTAATAATCAAATTAGGTTAAAAAATCTTTTTCTAATTTTAGACAAACTTTCCAAAGTTATGGGGATTTGGAGTGCATAATGCAAGATGACTGGTGGAAATAATTGTTATTATTTAGTCTATAGATTTGTACACCTAAATAATGTGTTCTGATATACCCCATCAGTTAAATGATATGATTTTTTTTGATAGCATAACTTTCTTTCTTTGTATTTCATCATCAATAGAGCCTCACTACTGGGCTAGTCTCTGTTGAAGTTGCCTAAACTCTTACATGAAGTCTCTATCATTTTCAAAGAAAAAGGCCTGGCAGAGATTGCCATTTGTCTCAATATTCCTTTTCCCTTTCATCTTTTTGTAACTAATTTTCCAATTTTTAGCCAACCATGTGGCCACCTAAAACAAAAGATATATTTCCCAGATTTTCTATGGGATTGGTAAAGTCATATGGCCTGTGGGAGGTGAGTGAAAGGGAGGTATATAATTTTCATATGAATAAAGGCCATTCACTCTGCTTCCCCTTGCCCCTCTCTACATTTTTCTTTTCTTTTCCTATTTTTTTGTGTCTGTACTGGGGATTGAACTAACTGCCTTGTGCTTGCTGAACACTGTAGCACTGTAACACTGAGCTACATGCCCAGCCAACCCCCCCCCAGTTTCTGCTGGCTGGACTATGGACAAGGTGATGAGCCATCTTGGATCTCCTTAGGGCAACACTCTAGGGATGGGGAAGAAATATGACTAAATAGCTGAACCCATAGTCTAGTTGATTAAAAAAAAAAAAAAAAAAAAAAAAAAAAAAAAACCAAAACAAAACTGTAGATAAATCTTCCAGAGATTCTCCAGAAAGTTGAAGCATGGAGTTGGACGAATTAATCAATGTTGGGAAAGATGTTTCCTAGGAGAAAAAGATACACAACTGGGGATTGAGTTGTATTTATCACTGAGGAGTAGGCAGAAGGAAGGCAGTGAAAGGGCAGAGTTAAGAATGTGTTTTTTTTTTTTCTTTTCTTTTCTTTTTTTCTGTTGACTTCCTTTCTGCTATGACCAGACTCCATTCCTGGGCATCAGTACAGACGCAGTATCTGAACTTACAAAGCTTCTAGACTTTGATTCTCCTTACCAAGCTTCCCATTTCTTTACATTGACTGGGGCCATGGATACTCACCCAAACTTCCCCACTTCTTTATTATAATTGCTCTCATCACAAGAGAAAATTATTGTTCCAATACAAACAGTTTTGTCTCTGTCTCCTCCTCGTCTAGCTAATTCCTCATTAACCATCAGGTGTTAGCTTAATCTTCCACATGGAAGTCTTTGCTGATTAACGCTAGACTCCTGCTATTTGTTCTCATAGTAAATTCCCCTATAGAACATGAATTACACTTTATTTGAAATGGTTCATTCCATAAGTCTGGGTTCTCCAAGGGGATATACGTTCCATGGAGTATAGGCTGTGTCTACTTTGCTAACAGTTGAATGCCCTGTACCTAGTACTTGCACGTTTGTGAACATTGGTGAAATGGATGATGGGATAGATCAGATAACTGGTTGTGAAGAAGGTGAGGCATAATCTCCTTGAATGTTCTGTTAAGCACTTTCCTGTCATGCCCTACCCAGGAGTGATCTCCTGAAAACAGGCTTTGACTCTATCTTTCCTTTGCCTTCCCACAGAGAATTTTATCTCATGTACTGTTCCCTTAGATGCTTGATTTATATCAATATAATGGACATATAAGGCAATTTAGATGCTACTAATCTTATGACCATTGGATTGTTTTTCCAACTTTTATTTTTTTTAATTTAAACTGAAAATATTTTATATATTTATTATGTACAACATAATGTTTTGACACATGTATGCATTGTGGAAAGGCTAAATCAAGCTAATCAACATAAGTATTACCTCGCATACTTACATTGATTTTGTGGTCAGTTTAAAAATTTTAATGAATAGCTGGACAGTGAAATGAATGATCTGAAAAAATCAAGATTTACAGATATATTGTTGCTATTGGCATCAGTAAATACCACCATTATCTTTCGTTTTTCTCTCTTAGAAATATAATTTTCAATGTTTTCGTAAGAGGTTACTTTTATTCTTTGCAGAAGTATTGAGGAAGTAAAGGTTTGAAGTACTGCTGTAGTCACCTCCTTGGCTCTGATGAATGCTGCTGTTCATTTAGCAAGTTTGTAACTGGGGTGCATCTCTTTCTAGCCATGACTCCTGCAATCTTACTTGTATCTTTCTTCATGTTTTTTGTTCCAGTTGTCTGAAATGGTGTCTCCATTCACCTACTCTGTGAATTACTTTAGAAGCTGTGAGCAGAACATGGTTAGAGCCACCATCAACCTGGATCCTTGAACAACGTTGTGCAGTAGAACATCTACTCCCTTTCCTGCCCCTGAAATGTTGAGAAAAAAATTCTCCATGAGTCTCTCCTATTTATGCCTATTTTCAGCTTTTGTGCCAGACTATATATTTTTAGAAATTAAACTTTTTGAGATTATAGATTCTCATGCAGTTGGAAGAAATAATACAAAGAGATGCCATATATCCTTTACTCAGTTGTCCCCAATGGTAAAATGACCATCATATTGACATCGATGAAGTCTACTAATTTCACTCAGGTTTTCCAAGTTTTGCTGTACTCATTTGTGAACGTGTGTGTGTGTTTGCAAAATTGCATAGTTCTATGGAATTTTGTCACATTTCTAGGTTTGTGTATCCTCCACTGTGTCAAGATACCGAAGCAGCTCCTTAATCACAGAAATCCCTCATAATGTCTTTGTAGCTCCATATACCATCTTCTTTCCCCTACCCCTAAACATCTAGAAACCAACATGTTTTCGATCTTTGTCATTTCAAGAATGTTACATAGAATGCAGTCACACAGTCACACACACTTTTTGGGATTAACTCTTTGGAACAGCATCATCTTTTTGAGATTAATTCAAGTTGTTGCATATATGCAATCATCTGTTCCTTTTTATTGCTGAAGAGTATTTTATGGTATGGATGTATATCTGTTTGTTTAATTACCCACCCATTGAAGAATATATTAGTTTTTTTTGGCTACTACAAACAAAGCTGTTTTGCACATTTATGAATGGTTCTTTGTGTACATGTGTGTTCATTTCTCTGGACTATATGCCCAACAATGCAATTGTTGGGTCATATAATAACCACATATTAGTTTTGTGAGAAATTGCCATACTCAATATCAGAGTGACTGAATTACTATGTATTTCTACAAGCAGTTCGTGACTGACCCAGTTTCTTTGCATCACTGTCAGCATTTGGTGATCCTGTTATTTTGTATATTAACTATTCTGACAGGTATGAAGTAATACCTCATTATGGCTTTAATTTGCATTTCCCTAATAGCTAATGATGCTGAACATCTTTTTATGTGCTATTTGCCATCTGTAGATCCTCTTCAGCAAATTTCACTTTGGGTCTTTTGCTCATTTTCTATTTTGGTTATTATTATTATTACCATTGAGAATTCTTTATGTACTCTGGATACTAGTCCTTTGTTGTATATATGGTTTGAAACAATTTTCTACCTGAATATACAGCTTGTCTTACAGTTTTTTAATATCTTTGTTTTTATAAAAACTTCCTAAAATTTCATCTTTAATTAAATGAGGGACTTTAGCAGATCAGAGGGGAAGATATTTAAAACGTTTCTGTTTCGAATAAGCCAATTTTAAGAATATGATTGAAATAAATTACTCAAATTGTAGACATTATATATTTAGTTAACGAACTTCATTATATTACTTCCTCACTTGAAAATTTAAAATAATTTACCATTATCCACAGGATAAATCTTCTATCCTTCAACCTAAACAACCCATGTTTTATGACATTTATTAGATTACTTTTTGCCATCTTCTCAACACACTATGGATGGGAATTTCCACGTTTTTATTGCCTTTGCCAAATATAACTTCTTTCTTCTTGCCTGGCACGGTGGCACATGACTATAATCCCAGCAGCTCTCCAGTTCAAAGTCAGCCTCAGCAAGAGAGAGGTGCTAAGCAACTCAGTGAGCCCTGTCTCTAAATAAAATACAAAACAGGATTGGGATGTTGCTTAATGGCTGAGTGCCCCTGAGTTCAATCCAGGCACCAAATTAAAAAAAAAAAAAAAATTCTTTTCCCTCATTCATCCACTTACGTTGTATGAATGAGTTTTAATGGATCTATAGGGGGTGCTGGGAGAAGGGGGAAGAGAAGAGATTGAAGGGAGGTGCTGGGTGGGAGTTCTTTAATACATGATAAAGCTGTAGGGCCTTAATAAAGTGGTGGCATAAGGTTGTTTTTTAGGCTGTTTTGTGTTGTTAAAACAAAGTGCAGAGTGAGTAAACTCTAAAAAAAAAAAAAAAAAAAAATAGAAATTCATTTTTCACTCTTCTAGATGCCAGGAAGCCTTAGTTGAAGGCACCAGCAGGTTTCTGTTGGTAAGGGACCAGTCTCTGCTTCCAAGATGGCAGCTCCAATGCTGCATCCTCAGGACCAAAGGGATGCTATTCCAGGGGAAGAGGAAAGAGAGGGCTGAACTTGCCCTTTAATAACAGCCCCGATCCCACCAATGAGGGTGCAGACCCCAAGTCTTAATCACCTATAGGGGTCCCACTTCCTAATGTTGTTACAATGGCAATTAAATTTCAACATGAGTTATGTAGAGGGCAAACATTCAAACCATAGCAGTAAAATGGTGATCTAAAATAATTGACAGGCAAGCTGTGGGACTGTGAGAGACTATCAAGAAATTCCTTGAAAAGGAAATAAGGGCCTTGCTTTTAGAGAGAAAAAAAAGTGAAGTTTTTTGCTTTTTCTCACCATGTCTTTGCCTTTCTGGGTCGTGAAGCCTTCACATAAAACCAGGCTGTGAAGTCTGGCTCTGCTCCACAGCCTCTACTTACTACAGGGACACCTTAAACCCTCTGCTTTCCTTTAGTCAGCTCCACTGGCCCTGCTGGCTGGCTCTGAAGAGGGTGTGGCATATTTTAAACTCACCTATCTTTCTTTCTTCCTCTTCTCCAGGCTAGTGGACAGCACTGGTTTTGCTGCTCCCAGCTTACTAGGTCTATTAAAATTAACCAGTGGACTAACTTGACCTCTTGCAAATGAATTGTGAAATGTGACAACTCCCTTTATCCTCAGTCCTCTGTGCGTACAGCAACGTGTGGCCTATAAATGCAGGGATAATAGAGCTACAGATACAAATCGCACTGTAATCCTAAAGTATCCCATAGATGCCCCCCCCACCCCCGACAGTTAATGCAGGGAGTTATTACCGAGGCATACTCCTTGATTCCAACAACCAGGGGCTATTCTAACATCCTTAAATGGATAAATAATAGATTTTATGATGCTTTTAGACTAAATTTTGTCTTTTCTATTTTTACTGCTTATTCTTTCCTCCTGCCCTCCTCCTAGTCTACACACCTTTCCCTTTAAGAGGAAACATAAGTCTGCCATTTAATAAAACCCCAATAACGATCCTTCTTGAAAGGACAAGGGCTAATAATCACTACCGTTTAACATTCTAGTCACATGATGGTGAAGGAGAATAAATCAGTTAAACAGCAAGATGCAGCACAACTAATTTTCATGTAAAAGGGGGATGATTGCTTTTTTTTTTTTTGAAAACCATTGTGATTTTTTAAAAGCTGTTAAAGCCCAAACATCCTTGTCTATCAGTTTATGAATTATTAATAAAAAAAAAAAAAGAAAAAAAAAGAGGCTTTCTTTTTCTAAATATCATCTGCTAAGCCACCATGGCCTGAAGAGGCTCACACTGATTCCTGATTTACATAGTCCCAGTTGGAAGTTAATGAAGACTGCTGAGCCACCTTTCAACATGCAGATAAACCTTCATGTATTTAAAAGCAGGGAATCTGTACTTGTTCCTGGCAAATTATTCATCTAGGATCTGAAGTTTCTGACACCGCCTGCGTCAGATAAACTGTCACCCAAATTGCAAACTAATTAGTGATTCAAACATTTTCGAGCTGATTGATGACAGAATAATTTACGCTTGTTTCTCAGTTTCCAGCTGGCACGGGCTGCTGACTGGAGCCCTAATTAACGCGAGTACATCAGTCATGTTCTGCCAAGGCAGCACATACAATTAAAAGGCAGTTTAAATGGAATATCACATTAAAAAGGCTGGGAGATGCAAATGTGAGGAAACAGCGCTTTAGGAAGAAATGACAACAAAAACCCACAAACCAAAACAGAATGGAAAAAAGATTTTTTTTTTTTTTTTTTTTTAATGGAGAAGTAAATTGTACTCTGCATTGAGTATTTAACAAAAAAATAACCAAGAGAAGCCAGAATGGGCATACTAAATATTTTTGTATTTAAGGAGTTTTATTGAGATGAGTGTTTACTGCTCTTTTTAGTAAAAACAGTTTGGCTAAATTGCCTTTTAAATATGTCCTTGAAGAAGGGGGCCTCCCCTTCCTCTTGTGCAGGGTTAGGCAGGGTGGGATTCCATGCAGGCCTAATGGCTTGTTCTTGGGTTTGTGGACCCCTCTCAGTTCTGTCCTCTGGCTTGAGTTGATGTTGCTTTTTTGATGATGGCCTTGGTCCAGGCTGATCTCCTTTAGCACTTGGATCTACTCTATACCCCTGAAACTTAGGACTCTTTTGCATTATTTGTGTTAATCCTTTAAAAAAGTTTTTAGTAACATAACATTTTTTTTTAGCTATAGGTGGACACAATATTTTATTTTTATCTGGTGCAGAGGATTGAACCCAGTGGTTCACACATGCTAGGCGAGTGCTGCACTACGTCTGAGCTACAACCCCAGCCCCTAACCTTTATTTTTTAGAGCAGTTTTATGTCCACAGAAAAATTTCTATCCTCTGTCCACACACATACAGCCAGCCCCTCACTATTGACAGACTGTGACCTTTCTATCATCTCCATTGTCTTGTCTTTTCCAGAACGTCATAGTTAGAATCATACAGTATGTACGCTTTTCAGTTTGGTTTCTTGCACGTAGTAACATGCATTTGAATTCCCTTCATGTCTTTTTTGTGGTTTGATAGCTCTTTTATTTTTAGTGTTGAATAATATTCCATTTTCTGGAATGGAACATTGCAGTTTATTTCCTTATTTACCTAGCAAAGAGCATCTTGTTTGCTTCCCTGTTTTGGCAATTATGAATAAAAGTGCTATAAACATCTGTGAGCTGGTTTTTGTGTGAGACTTACATTTCAACTTCTTTGGGTCAATACTAAGAGTATGATTGCTGGATCATTCATTCATTATAGACATGTTCACACTTTTCTCTGTCTTTGAGGCCGTAAGCTGCTTGAAGGCAAGGAACATATCTTTTTGCGTTTTCTGCAGAGCATGGCATGATATTTTGTGTGGAATAATATTACCACCACATTGTGTTATTATTTCTTGTTTACAAACTTTTCTATAGCTTCTCCTCCTCCTGGTCTTCTCTCTTACATTTTGATTATTTTACACAATTTGGGATCTTTATTCAGTATTCTCCTACTCATTAAAATCCACACCATGGGTAAATGATTCCTTTCTTTTTTTTGATAAGGAAACAAACTCAGAAGTTAAATAAATGGCTTAAGACCACATAGTGCGTGAGTGAACTGGGCCTCCTGTGGACTGACTTGACTGCTTCTCATTTGAGGCTACAGACTTCTCTTAATGATGATGTCATAAGATCCCAGAGTTGATAAGTGGCAAAGCCAGGGTTGGAAATCCGATCTTTGGAGTTCTATCAACCCATTATTTATTAGTATTTCTACCAAACAAATATGAAACATATATTTTGTTCATGCCTAGGCTTCTAGAAGGGGCTCTTTTTGCAGCATAAAAGCCTTTCAATCTACAAATAATTAGTGACTATTTTATTGTAGGCACAGAACTTGGCTCTGGGGACAAGTCTAAAAGCCCTACCCTGTTAGCCTACAATATAGAGGGGTAGATAGACATCAATCATATGTAAACTCCAATGATTAATATGACTTATGTGGTGAGAGGGGAAGAGTGCAGAGACAGGGTAAAATGTGAGGGGGATTAATGTTTAGGAGAAATGCCATGAGAAGGTGACTATGTCACAGAAACTTGACAAGGATGTAGACTGAGGTAGGAGCAAACTCTAGCCATTGAGGCAGAATCTCTATCAATTACATCTGTGTTCAGATGCAGTGGAAGAAAACCAGTGTTATGAGAGAAGAGGGGACGGAGCCTAATCATATGTTAACATTGAAAAATATGTGGAAGTTGTGATTTTGTGAGCCATTAATGTCCTGGGAAGCAAGGAGGTAAACACCTATTTGAGGTCCACAGATCATTTTCTTTAAAAAATTATAAGGCAATAATAAAAATCATAAGAATTAGCTTCTCTAGGTGGGCCCAGCCCTGAATGGGAAGGCAATGCAGGGTCTCCTGAATGTCAAGGGCTGTGTGCCAGACTCTGTCTAGTTTCTAACTGTGTGCAGAAAGCCAAGAATCACTGCAACTGTAAAGGGAAGTGACTGATTATGTTTTTCTTTTCATATATATATATATATATATATATATATATATATATATATATGTGTGTGTGTGTGTGTAAACACACATATACAAAAATACATGCACAGTCATGAATGGTTTAATGATGGGCATAGTTTTTGAGAAACATGTTCCTAGGTGATTTTATCATTGAGAGAATAGAGTGCACTTGTGCAACCTAAGACAGCTATGGTGCCACTAGGTGATATAATCTTACAGGGCCTCTATCGTCTATGTGACTCATTATTGACCAAATAAAAAAATTATTACACGATGATTAATAATTTGAATGGATTACAGGGTGGTAACTGTAGTCAGGTGGACCATGAAGGAAGGAAATAGGTCACTGGGGTCATGTCCTTGGGGATTATATCTGGTCCCCAGCTCCTCACTATCTGTTTCCTGGCTGCTATGAGCTGAGCAGCTTTCCGTCACCATGCCCTTGTGCCATGCTGCTCTGCCTGAACTCAGATCCAGAGCCATTCAGTCAGATGGTCATGGACTGAACCTCTGAGACTCTTAGCCCAAAATAAAATTATCCTTCTCTAAGTTCTTCTTGTCAGGTATTTTGGTCACTGTGTTGAAAAGCTGACTAACACACTTACTTTAACTCTCTCTCTGTTTTAAAGAAAGAATCCTGAGGTGACTTGTACAGTATAAGACCTCATCCATTCTCTTTCTCTCCCTTCTCAGACTTAACAATCATCTGATGTTGACCTCTGTGTGATTTTGTCAATCTTTACATTTTTTTTACTTTAAACTTGTATCTATAATTTTACTACATAAGCCTGTCCATAAAAATGTTTCCATGTGTATTAAAATTTTATTCAAATGGTATGCTGTGGTGTATTTCATTTGTAATTGCTTTTAAATTCACCATCATGCTTTTGAGTTTATCCAGGTGGATGTGGTTAACTTATTATAACTCTTGTATACTTTTACAAATATGAATTATCCCCCATTCTAATACCCAGCCTCCTACTGATGATGGTTTCTACTTTTCTCTGTTACAAACAAGACTGCAGTGAACTTCTTTGGATAGTCTCCTTGTGCTCAAATGTGAGAATTCCTTTAGCATATCTTTCTGGAAATGGAATTGTTGGGCTATAAGATGTGCATGCATGGAGTCAAGTTGACAAGGAATTGCAAAATTGTATTCCAAAGTAGTAATATAAATTGCATACTCACTAGGTATAAAGTTTTTGCTTTCTCGAATTCTTGGCACCATTCAAAGTTTTTACATTTTAAAGTTTTGTCAGTTTTTTGGGGGTGAAATATTATCTAATTTTTGTTTTAGGTTGTATTTCTTTGGTTATCACTGAAATAAAAACCATTTTCCTATGTTCACTGGAATTAAGACTTTTTGTTTTTGCTTAATTGCATGTGCATATGTTTTATCCATATTTTGATTTTTATAATTGGTCCTACAATGACACTCCTGAGATTTTTTGGAATTTCTATTTTGGAATTGCATTCAAAGTCAGAAAGATAATTAATGAAGGAAATGATTTATTTTCCTTTAGTACTAGGGTCAGGAAATCTTTCTATCAAGGTGGTTATTTAAGTAATGGTGATTATTCAAAAATCTCTAGTCTAAGTTGCAACTTTTAAATTCTGTTGTGAAAGCAACTTGAGACAGTATATAAGTGGTGAACATGGCTGTGTTGCAATAAGACTTTTTTTTTTTTTTTTTTTTTTTAAATAAAAACCAGGCTGTGGGCCAAATTTGCATTAGAGTCTATCTTAATTTTTTTTTCTTTTTGTAACAAAATACTTGAAGCTGGTAAGTTACAAAGAAAAGAGGTTTATTTTGCCTTATGGTTCTATCTATTATCAGTAGTCATGTGTAATCAGCTTCTGGTTATGCACTTATTTACTCTAGATACTAGTCCTTTGGGTGGACTAGTGCCTCTATGGCTTCTCAGTCCATGGGTGGAGAAGCAGAGAAAGGAAATTAGCATATTTGGAAGGACTATGTGTGTGTGTGTGTGTGTGTGTGTGTGTGTGTGTGTGTGTGATTGTGAGAGAGAGAGAGAGAGAGAGAGAGAGAGAGAGAGAGAGAGAGACTAAGGGGAGGTACCAGTCTTCCTTTACAACAACCTGCTTTTGTGGTAATTAATCCAGTTCTATAAGACTTAGCCCACTCCTGTAAGACAGGTATTAATCCCTTCTAAGGGTGGCGCCCCCTTGACTCAATCACCTCCCACTAGGTTCCACCTCTTCAAGGTCCCACTTTGTCTTAATACCATTACATCAGGGACCAAGCTTCTAGCACATAAATCTTTAGAGGAGAAATCATATCTAAACAATAGCAGAATCACCAATTATTTTTGATTAGTAACCTTCTTGATCAATGTGATTAATTTTATAAGACTTGATATCAAATATCATTTGGTTGTTGCAAATAATCAATAAAGGGATGTCTGTACTGAGCTATTCAAACAAAGTGAGATAGGATGCAAAAGGAACAAGAAAATCAAACAGCTGTTAACCTTTGAGCCATGGCACATTGCCTTCCAATGGAAATGCTTTAGAAACTTCAGGGCTGTTTAAATGCTGTGCAAATTACTTCAAATCTCAGTGACTTAGCATAATAAGCTTATTTTTCCCTTTCTTGGCAGTCCATTGCAGGTTGCTAGAGGTCAGACGGATTTAGTTTCTTTACCTTCAATGACTCATCACCTCTTTGATTGTTTAGAGACTCTCCAACAGATCTTTGTGTGGCCAAGATATGAGGAGAAAGATGAAATATGGATGCCTGTGCTGAAGGGCTTATTGACAGATCTGGAGGGGGTGTAGTTCTCTTCTGTTCACATTTCAGTGGCCAGAACGCAGTCACATGTCCACACCTAACTGCAATGAAAGCTGGGAAATGTAGTCTTGCCATAAACTCAGCAAGGAAAGGAAATGGCCAGGGTGAACATCTAGCTAGTCTCTTAACACAACATTTGAAAGATATAGGATGTTTTAGGGCTAAGAGTTGTAGTGTGTGGTGTTTTTTTTTTTTTTGGGGGGGGGTTCAGGTGGGGTGGGTAAAGAGTGAGTCTATTACTGTATAACCACACTACATGACTAATAGATGGTCAAAAGCTGAATTTTAACTAAGCCTTGGGTTAAACTGTAAGCCTATATTTTGTGATGAAAATAAATGCTTCATTAGTCTGACCTAGTGCATGACTAAGGCATGACAGAAATACTACTGCCAGATTTTCACCTCATGCCATTCCTGAAAGGGAAGCAGTATTTACGGAATGAAGACACATGCACAATTTAATTTTAGGGAAGAATGTCAAAGGTAAGTCTGTAAATGACCAAAGTTATTTTATAAAGTTTGGCAGAACTATGCCAAGGGTGAGTTACATGTTTGGCAGTGTGACAAAACCACCTCTGCCAAGCATCCTGAGGCTTTGAAGCTAGGTGCTTTCTTTATAGTACTAGGTGAATCATGTGAGCTAAGCATCTCTAGTACATGTCTTTAGAAGATTACAAAGTAGGAAAATCATAGGATTTGGAGGCTTACTTTTAGTTTTTGCCTTCTATTAAAACAATTTATGAGAACTTGGGTAGGTTTTTTTTTTTACTTTCTCTGAGCTTTTGCTCTTTGTTTTGTAAAATGTAGATAATATCTACCTTGTGGGGCTATTGTTAAGAGTTAAATTAGAAAATGTGTGTAAAAGCAGGCACTCTACAAATCAAAGGCTCCTTGCCTCCTCTTATACTGCTAACTCAGTAATTTGCTGGTTGTTTGAACTTTAGAAACTCTTAATTTGAGGGTTCAGTTTGCTCATCTGCAAAATGAAATAACTAGATTAAATAAGGTCTAAGTTCCTTTGAATTCAAAGACAGTATATGAGAGTGTCACCTACACGCCCTCATCTCATCTGGAGTAGTTTAGGAGATCAATAAAAATACAATTTGAATACAAAGCCATCCCTGAAGAATACTTAAAATTTTGTTTTATTTGTTCTTTTCAGACATACATGACAGTAGAGTGTATTTTGACGTATTATATACACTTGGAAATCTTATTCTAATTAGGATCCTGTTCTTGAGGTTGTACATGATGTGGAGTTTCACTAGTTGTGTATTCATACATGTGCGTAGGAGAATTATGTCTAATTCATTATTCTACTGTCTTTTTTTTTTTTTTTTTTTGCCCAGGGATTAAACTCCGGGGCACTCAACCACTGAGCCACATCCCCATCCCCATTTTGTATTTTATTTAGAGACAGGGTCTCACTGAGTTGCTTAGCGCCTTGCTTTTTCTGAGGCTGGCTTTGAACTTGTTATCCTCCTGCCTCAGTCTACCAAGATACTGGGATTATAGGCGTGTGCCTCCATACCCAGCTTCCCAGCTTCTACTGTCTTTCTTATTCCCATCTCCTCTCCCTTCCCTTCATTCCCCTTTGTCTAATCCAATGAACTTCTATCCCCACTCCCCCTTTATTTTGTGTTAGCTCTGGATATCAGAACATTTGGCCTTTGGATTTTTTAAAAAAATTTTAGATTTTAGTTGTAGTTGGACACAATACCTTTATTTTGTTTATTTATTTTTATGTGGTGCTGAGGACCGAACCCAGGGACACGCACGTGCTAGGCAAGTACTCTACTGCTGAGCCACAACCCCAGCCCTGGACTTTGGGGTTTTTGAGATTGACTTACTTAGCATGATAGTCTCCAGCTCCATCCATTTATTGGCAAATGCCATAATTTCATTCTGAAGAATACTGTAAATGATTGTTTATGTGTATATGTGTGTGAGGCAGAATAAAGAAAAAGGGGCCCAGTGTGCACTGCCTTGATTTTCAGTCACTATCTAAACCAGGATGAAATGTAAGAGCTTGTCTTCATTTCTGTGCTTTTTCATTTCTTCCCTCCTCTGAATATTCACCAAACTCACTCATCTCTTATGACACTGGCCTTGCTTTTCTAGTCCTGAAGGTTATTATATGATGCTATACCTCTCCTAGAGAGCAAAGTGCATGTCCTCTTCTGGCTAAAATTAAAGATCCCTCTGAAGGAACTAGTACAACAGGATTTGACGAGCTTTTTCTGTTAGGGGCCAGATAGTAAATATTCTTAGATACTGATAGTCTGTGTTAAAACTACTGAACTGTGCTGATGTAGCTCAAAGTCACAGACAAAACATAAGTAAATGAACATGTTAGGGTTCCAGAAAACTTTCCCTGTGGACACTGAAGTTCTCATTTTAATGCTTACAAAATAGTATTCTTATTTTGATTACTTTTCAAAAGGTTGAAAATGTAAAAACCATTCTTAATTCATGTAGAAAACTTTGCCCACGTGTGATTGTTTTCCTGATCCCTGTTGTATGCTGTAAATTATTAGTGTTTGCTGTTATATTCAATTAAGCTTTAATTATAGATGTTTATTTTAAAAAATGAAATGTAAGGTACTGTTTTCTAACCATCCTATAAGTTCTAGAATTTCTCACAAGTGCCTAAGATACCTGTGAATTATTGCTCTACACAGAAATAGAGAGGATAGTAATATAGCAATTTTTCAAACAACGGGAGCAATTTCCAGTGACTGAACTACCATATTCTTGTGAACAGTTTGCTTTTTATTTGGTTGAAGAAGTAAACAATATTATGTACTGTATTAACATTTTTTATAAAAGAGGAAGTGAGTAGACTTTGGCATTTGGAATATAATCCTGGTTTGATTTCTTGACAGTTGTGTTTTGGAGCAAGTTACTTAACTTTCCTGTGTCTCTGCTGCATCTTCTGCTGTACGGAGATAATGATGCATTTATTGTAGGCATGGTCTGGGGATTAGAGCTAATGTGAGCACCTACACAGCTCCTCAAGCATTATCTAAATAATATTACCTAAGATCATTATACTCCCTCTGTTCCTTCTATAGAGTGGACAACTTGGGATCTTGGCATCTTTGAAAAATGGAAACAGGCATTGAGAATTCTGTGTGAATATTTGAGCCTGGGGTGCAAGCATAGGAGGACTTCATGACCCTGATTTTATAACCTGCAGCCTTATGCCACTCTGTCCATTTAGGACTGGGTACCTAGGTACACAGAAGAGAAACATTCAGCCAGTCTGTGGAAAAACTAATTTGGAGAACAAAAGCCAGAAACCTTCTCTGACACAAAACTTTTTTCTCATCTGTTCTCAGTTATAAGGGGATTTCCTCAGTCTAAGAACTTCACGCCTTTGTATTTCTGAAAACAAAAATAAAAACAAAAACACAGAAATTAAAAAAAAAATGCTATGGTTGATAGAGGAAAATCTATTAAATAGAGAAATCTTTAGTGAATAGGAGGGGTTAAAATTTCTGAGGTCAAAATGTATTAGGGATACACATTGCTTCTTTAAACTTAAGTAACTTATAAAAACCAAACTTCCATTGGACTGTGATGTAACGTGTGGCTTCCATTTGGCTCTCTAACTTGCCTGCCACATAAACCCAGCAACTGAGCTTGCAAGTTGTTGGGTTTATGTGGCAGGAATGATTCCCAGAAGGGAACAGTTGCTTTGACAGCAGGTTGTGGGAAATACCTCTATTGGAGGAGGGTCAACCTGTATGACTCATCTAGATCAAAACACAAACCGGAAAAGAGGCTGGTTGACTTGTAAGAGGAGTCCACTTGAGAGAATGTACAGTATTGGTTACTACTTTAAATCAGTTGGTTATTAACTGTCTAGAACAACTTTCTGAATTCACTCAAAGTATCTGGTAAAAAGAAATGTTTGTTGCCTTAGCATTCTATGCTCTTTTGGGCAGGGGTGGTCATGTAGTGCTTTTTCTATAATTGCATACTTGAGTAAAGCCTTGCAATTTATAGAACAATTAAATCAACTCAACAGTTGTTTATTTAGTTTTGGTAATGGATTGAATTATGCTTTTAAAGATGTTGAACTCCTAACCCCTAGTGCCTGTGAATGCAACCTTATTTGGAAATATTATCTTTGCAGATGACCAAGTTAAGGACTAAGGTGGGCCCTAATCCAATATGACTGTATCCTCATAAAAAGGAAGAATTTGGACACAGGGAGAATGCCCTTTGGATGTGAGGACAGAGATTAAGTTGATGCAGTTCCAAGTCAAAGAATGCCAAAGATTGACAACGCTCACCAGAATGTAGGAGACTCACCATAAATGAGGGCAGATTCTTTCTCTCCACCTCAGAAAGAGCTCACCTGCCTGCCAACACCTTATTATCTAACTTATAGCCTCCAATAATGGGAGGCAATGATTTTTTTGTTGTTTAAGCCACTTGATTGGTTTGTTGTTCTTTGTCTCAGCTGCCCTAACTAATATAGCATTTAACTGACAGAACTTACAATATTCTTATGAGATAATCATTGCCATTGTTGAACTTTTGAAAATGAGGAGACAAGAACTCCATGCTTTTTAATGCATCCATAGACAGTCAGGGGCTTGTATCTCAGTGAGCTTTTTGGTTTTGATAGTGAGATTGTCATTGTCAAAGTGGCCTTTCTGGGTAATGACAAAGTACATGTCTATATGTTTTAGCTGGAAGTAACGGAAAATTCAACTTAAAACAGCTGTAAGAGAGACTTGCTATTCCACCTAGAAGGAACTGTTAAGATAGGAAACCTCCAATGTTCTGATGAAGTCAATAAGGTATTAATGATGTCATCTGGGACTATATTTTCTTCACATCTCATCACCTAGGCACATTTCATCACCTAGGCATTGTCTTCTATCTAGCTTAAAGATTTAAAAAAAAATATGATCTTCATATAAAGTAAAAATTTGATATTAGCCACTTTAAAAACATTAGAAAAACTGGTAAAGCTAACTCAATAGTATATTTTACTTAACTCAAAATACCCCCAAAATGTATCATTTCAACTTATCTGCCAGTATAAGCACTTATATTTGATATAGTGTTTCTCATTTTAGACTAGCAACACTTTCAGTGTGTAGTACCCACTGGTGGCTATGCTGTTGGACAGGTTGGCTCTAGTTTATCTCCATTCTCTAAGATTGCTGCAGCACTTTCAGCCATCAGATTCAGTCGTGATGATGTGCAGAAGTCATCTCTTTCTGCCCTTCTCTTTTTCAGTGTTTCACAGAAGTCCCCTTGGCATTCTGCCTTCATGTCTCATTGGCCAGAATTACTTGTAGTGTCCATGTTATTCCTGTTGTAAGCAAGCTGATGAGATACTAAAATTGGCTCAGACCAAGCCAGACTTATCCTGTGTTCTAAGGGTTACAAATCTAAGTAGAGAAAGATGGATACCTGGTTCTTTCTGGTAGGCAGATGGGAGTTGGGTATTGGGAATGCAAAAAAATGTCTTCTAAAGCCTTGAGTGCAAGGTCAGAGAGTAGCAGAGTAGAATGGATCCGTCATTGTGAATCCTAGAAGAAAGACAAAAGCAAAGACATGTGCTTTCTGTCTGCAATGAGCATGAGGATTTGTGTTTAAACCCTTTACCTGAGTAGCCTATGGAAAAGTATTGAAACCAAAGATCCATTGGCATGACAGCATAGTTTCTTTTCTTTTCTTTTTTTTTTTTTTTTTGTGGTACCAGGGATTGAACTCAGGGGTACTTGACCACTGGGTCACATCCCCAGCCCTTTTTTGTATTTTTATTTAGAGACAGGGTCTCACTGAGTTGCTAAGTGCCTCACCATTGCTGAGGCTGGCTTTGAACTCGTGATCCTCCTGCCTCAGCCTCCCAAAGTGCTGGGATTACAGGCGTGAGCCACCGCGCCCGGCAGCATAGTTTCTTAAGGGTTAAATTGAGGTAAAGAAATCGTCGTCACAAAATAGTTATTTGATGGGATCACATTCATTTGGAGAGGTGGAAGCACTAGTTGGAATTGGCTATTGGTAAAAGAGGAAGAGAGTAGAATTTTTTTTCATAGTCCTAACCATGAAGTAGATATAGTTCATGATATGTGAACCAACTTTTATTCCCCTAGAAATTATACTAAAAAATACCAAAATATTTTCATAAGCAGAATGATACTAAAAGAATCCATTTTAATTAAAGTGTGCTTTTTTCATCATTGCACATCATGTCCTTTGCATGCTTAACCTGATTTACCTTTCCAAAGAAACAGATCTTGTTGCATTAACATAGTGTCTTGACTGGGTTTTGCTTTGTTTTGTTTTTGTCAGAGTAGTTTGTATTTAAAATCCTCAATATATTTTTGAAGACATTAAAATCAGAAATTGGATTAGGCATTTGTGGAGTCAGAAATTGAGTTAAGTCCTAGAGTAAAAGAGCAGAAAAAGAAGGCCATAAGAGAAGGGGGTAGATTGGTTGATTGGTTGATTGGGTCATATCAGGGGGTCTGTATTCACAAAAGGAGTTGACAACTAATAGGAATCCAGGCATGCATAGATGAGGGTGCCTGGGGACTGGACATTATTTCCTATCACAGCCAAATGAGGTAAAGCAGGAGAGGAAACAGGAGGATGGCACCAACTTTCCTTCATTCAATCTCAGGTTATCTTGGCTCTTGCACTCCTACAGTTTCAGTGAGTAGCAAGTCAAAAGTTGCTTAAGTTTCTGTGTTTTTGTTTTGAAGCTCACCTTTCATAATCTACATTGAAACAATGGCAGAAAGGGCGCTCACTCATAAGAGGAAAAAAAATCACTTGTGATTCTCAAGAGGATTGTTTGTCCAAGTCTGCAAGGCTGATGAAGCAGTTGCCTCAGAAACAATCTGTCTTAGCCAAGGGGTATGAAATGTGACTCATAATAGCACTTGAACTCTGGCTCACTGTGCACAGCACAATTCATGGAAAGAGGGAAGCATGTAGAGCTACTGCAGTCATGTTCTTCCATTCCAGAGTCTGATTCTGTTGCCTTGCAAATGATTTTGGCTTTGCTGGCTGCCCAGCTGGGCAGCAGCACTTTATGGAACATGCTTTAAGAATGTGGTCTTTGTGGGCAACAAAATGGGAAATGCTGGATTACAGTGGGTGGAGAAAAACACAAGAAATGATGGTGGACTAGCTTAACTGGCAAGCAGAGAGGAGTTTTCCCTTCTCAAGTCTTTTAAGAGGCAGATCTTAGGAAGTAAACTCTTCCATGGGACAATTGTTTGCCTACCCCCTGTTCTTACTTTTCTGTTTAGCTTTTTCTTGTCCTGATTGTTTGCTGCCAGAAGTAGTTTTAATAACACTGGTTAAACCACTTACTGTAAAGACTTTCCCACTGACAGCTGCTTATCTCCTCTGTAGATCTCTACAGTGCTCTGTCAGCATAGCTGTCCCCTAACCCAACCCAGCTAATGACATTCTGCATTCTGTGTAAGGACTCAGGAAACTGCTACTTTCTGAGCCTTTAATCTGAAAAAATATTTCACAAAAATTATTAGTATGCTTATCATATGTTCTACAAATGGTTTTTAAAATGTTTTGCAAATAATAAAGCACACATCATTTTGAAACTTGCACCTTTGACCAATTTCATTTTCTGGGGATGTATCTGGTAAGCTATATTCTTTTGTTTTGACTGAAATCATCTCTTCTAACTTTTAATGGGCACTGAGGGGAAAAAAGCATATATGAAATGGGCAGATTCTACAGACAACTCTCTCTCTCTCTCTCTCTTTTTTTTTTTTTTTTTTTTTTTTGGTACTGGGGATTGAACTCAGGGGCACTCGACCACTGAGCCACATTTCAAGCCCTATTTGGTATTTTATTTAGAGAAAGGGTCTCCCTGAGTTGCTTAGTGCCTAGCTTTGGCTGAGGCTGGCTTTGAATTCGCAATCTTCTTGCCTCAGCCTCCCAAGCTGCTGGAATTACAGGCATGCACCACCACAACAGGCTACAGGTAACTCTTAAGGAAGGTAATGCAACTTATTTCACCCTACAAAGATGGAATGTCACATTGAACCAAGAGGCTTCAGTTCTTTCACTAACATGAAAGAGTGCTATGTATAGAGGAGGAAATAAATAAATGTATGTATGAGTTAATCTAAAAGAGACAGCTTAATCTACTGCAATCAATAAAAAAAGTGGCTTTAAGTTTTTCAGGTGATTCTAGGGGTCTGGTGATGGTATGAAGTACTAATGTATTCTGGTGGTCCATAATCACTAGTGCAGTTTCTAAACTTTTACTACATGCCATTACCAGGAGAACTTATATTCTAGGCATAGCTTCTATAATATTATCTCCAGTGTGAACTGGGGTCACAAGGTGATTACACTAGGAAGATTATGGCCTTGGAGAAGTCTTTATGTGCCTTTTCAAATATAAAAGTGTGCATCAACAAATAAGACTGACCTGAAGGTTCAAAAAGAATGACACTCAGACAAATGATTTAGAAAATAATTAAGTTTAGAAGAACTTGCAGTTTCTGAGTAATTTCTTGCAAAACAAACAAATATGTTTTGCTGTTTCTCCCCCAACCAGTGTGTGTTTGTAACACAACTGAAGAGCCTGCATATGTGGCTCGCGGAGAAGGGAGTCAATGGTTGATGCTGAGAGGGCATTAAGTGTTTATTGCTGTGGTGACAGACTAGCACACTTGAAGAAGTGGTTTACTAAAGAGACCCTAGTGGCTGGAAAGAGTGGCTGAACATGCTGTGTGGGGCACATCTGATTCAATCACTCTGGCCAGCTTTACAAGCCTTAAAGACCGTGATCTGTCAAGTTGTCTGGAAAGATGGGCAACTCTTCTGAAGACAGCAAAATGATAGAGGGACCCACTATGATCTGAGAGATTCAGGCTTTCTCCTCTCTCCTTTATCTTTGTCATGTTTTCTTTCTTTCTTTCTCTCCCCATCCTTCCCACAAAATATACAGAAATAAAGTTCATTGGTTTAGACCAAGGGGAATGAAGGGAAGGGAGGAGGAAGGGGAATAGGAAAGATAGTAGAATGAATTGGACACAACTTTTCTATGCTCACATATGAATACACAACCAGTGTACCTCCACATCATGTTCAACCATAAGAATGGGTTCCAAATTGTACTGGGTTGCACCCCATGTATATATAATATGTCAAAATACACCCTACTGTCATGTATATCTAAAAACAACAACAACAACAAAAAAGAAATGCATTAGATGTGTTATAGACACATAGGAAATCACAGTCCTTAAAGTTAATTTTTGAATTAATTTTAGCAGTGGAAAAATTAACCCCAGATGGAGTCTCACTCAAGACTTCTAAATATACAGAAGTAAAAGTGGAACTCAGCCTGAAGTAAGGTTGACAGGTCTCAAGCTTAGCCAGCTTAGCCTCTTCCTACCTCTTGTCCTATCTTCCGTCCTTATTTCCAGGCCGTTGGGGCAACTCCTAGAACTCAAATCCAAGTGAACATTTCTATTTGACTTTAAAAGGAAATGACCACACATTATTTACAGTCAATAACTTTACATTCACATGGTTGAACATTTCAGTAAATATGCCCGGGGTACATTTTCCATCTATGTGGAAAGAAGGTGATATTTCAATCCTTTCTAGCTCATGGACACTGGGGATATTTTTACATGGCTCAAACTTTGTCTTTTTGAGGCACATGATGCCATAGATTACAAATAAAGAACTTAAATCACATTTTCAGCTTAAAAATATTTTGCTTTTAATATAAATTTAAAATTCTGAAATGATTCTCAAATACAAAACATTCTGCTTTGTGTAGGGGAATTACCACGGACTTTGAATTATGGCTGTTCTAGTTCCACAAATGTTGGCACGTGGCTTACCACTTTTAACTTTTAGTTCTTTCATTTATAAAATGGGACTATCAGCTAGTATAGATGAATAATGCCATCCCAAAGATATCCAAGAACCTGTGACTATGGTGACTATGTTACCTTACATGGGAAGGACTTTGCAGATGTGATTAAGTAAAGAACCTTGAGATAGAAAGATTCTCTTTGTGGGGCCTAAAGGTAATCATAGAGGGAGAGGCAGAGGGAGATATTTGACTATAGAAGAAAATAAATAGCTGTGATGGAGGGATGCAATCATAAGCCAAGGAATGCCAGTGATCTCCAGGAGCTGGAAAAGACAAGGAACAGATTCTCCTCTGGAACCTCGGGAAGGAACCAGCCCTGCTGATCCTTGATTTTTAGTCCCCTTGATCTCATTTTGGACGTCCGGCCTCACAAATGTAAGAGGAAAAAAATAATTTGTTCTTTCAAGCCACTAAGTTTGTAATTTATTATGACAGTATGCATTTTTTTTTGATGACTATGAAGAGGTCACACAATCACATGCAAAATGTCAGTGTACACAGCAGATTTTATCAAATGGTGTCACTGTCTTTCTTTCTTCTTCATAACACATGTGACTTCACATAAAAATACATGTAACTTCACATATAAAGCTTGTTTGTAAATTCAATGACTGCATGTCTATAGAGAGGAAGCCTTATCTACTCAATTGTTCACCAGAAGATGACAACGCGGTAGTTAATACACAAACAAGTCTTGAGATTTCTAGAGAAGCGACCATTATTAAGGAGAGCTGGTTTTGTTGAGTTCATGCACCAAGAGCTCTTTTCCTCATAGACATTTTGGTACATATTTTCTTGAATGCCATAACCTTACCCCCTGGATTATGGAGGATTTACTGCACATCATTTTCTATAGTGGATTTACTTCCCTAATTATGTTTGGCAGAGACTAATTTTTAAATGAGCTTAAATTTTGATCAATGGTGGTAGGCAAGGCATAAGCCAGCCCATGTTTTCTCATGACTGACGGACTTCACAGGTGGTGCCTGAAGAACTGACCTCATATATTTTTAGTTTGAAATGGAAAGACTGTGTTTGCAAATATGGGTGTGTGTTGTACATGTGAGTTCTCATTATGCGGTTTCTAATTTGAAATCATATAAGGGAGGACATCATTTGAAGAATATTAATGTTCTGTTTGGCAAAGCAAAAATATTGTGGGAGAACATCAGCTATTGGAATAAATTATGATATTCTCCATTATTGAGCTGGTGGCAGATAATCATCTTTCTCAATGCCTTGGGATTGTTTAACCCTCAGATGTCTGTTTATGATTATATGCTTTTCTAGTTATCTTTGTTGAAACACTGTTGGAGGAAGGGATGGAACCATTCGTTCTTCATATGTTGGTTTATTCCCTTGACAGGTACCTGCCATCGCATTCATGCCATTCTTCCCTATAGATCCTTTTCCAGACATTTATAAATACAACAAAAAAAATTCCTTTCAATTATGACAATGTCTTCATCACTAAAAAGAAACCGGACATAAAGAAGTAGTGAAGTGAGTATGGATGGTTCACATTTTTCATCTGTTCTAAAAAAATTGATAGCCGAGTGTTTGTTTAAAAAACTTAAGAAATCATTTTTCCCCAAGACTGAACAGTGTGAATATTCCATCCCTCTTCATCTTGTGAGCATAGTGAAGGCAGAGAAAAGAATTGAGAGATTACGCGTTGTTGTGTTTTCCTTAGTAGAGACATTTTTCTTCCTTTTTCTTTGGTGAGACTCCCAAAGAGGCTCTCCTTCCCCTTCCAAAAGAGGCGTCTTTTGAGAGAGAGATGGTCTGTTAAAATCCAGGCTTTGTTCTGTTCTCAGCAGAGCCAGAAAGTGAATGTGTAGGTTGAGGGAGAAATGGATACAAGGTCTCTTGGGGTTGTTTGAAAGGAGACCACACTGCCTACCTTTATTTAAGTCTTAATTAAACAAACGTTGAGGGAAAAGCTTTTGGAAAGTTTTTGAAAATGTAGAGGTGTGATTCCATTAAAGTCCTTGGGAGCCAGGAGGCCATAAATCTCATGATAAGTTTATAAAATGTATCTTGAAATATATGTTAGAAGACCATTTTCTTTTGTCTATTTTTCAAAATTTCACAATAAAATATTCAAAACAATTTCTAATATTCCCTACACCCCTGTCCCTTCAGAGCTCAGATGCTGAGCTTGTGTTTGACCCCAACCCTGTCATTCACATCTTCTGTTTTTTCAATGCACAGTTTTAGGAAACCACGTGACCCTGATCAAATTAAGAGCAATATTTTAAGCAATTTTTTCCTTAAAGTTCAGGGTAGGATTAAATAAAAACAACTGTTTTCATCATTTAAAAAAATTTATCTAATAATTTAAAGCATTTTTATTTTCAGTGCTTATTTTTTGAATGAATTATATTTTAAATAATTTAATTATTTTTGAATAGCTGACATGTATTCATGAAACACAAATTTAAAAATACAGAAAAAGAATTTTACCTTTTATTCCTGTCTTCCTCTAGCCACTTTGGTCCCCAGAAGTAAATATCTTTTACTGCTTTAAGTACAACCTTCCAAAGACATTGTAGGCACATGCAGACATATACTTTTATAAATGGCAACATACTTTAAATCCTACTTCCTAGGTTTTTCACTTAAGAATATATTTTATTCTAATCAATGCATAGAGAGCTCTCTCTCTCTCTCTCTCTCTCTCTCTCTCTCTTTTTTGTGCTGTTGGAATTGAACCCAGGGCCTTGTGCTTGCAAGGCAAGCACTCTACCAACTGAGCTATATCCCCAGGCCATAGCTCTCTCATTTTTAAAGCTGTATAATATTTCATTATAAACAAGTCTCCTATAGATTCACCATTAACTCTTTATAATCCTTGACATTGCCAACAGTTCTGCAGTGGCCTTCCAAATACATGCTTAGCCATGTCAGTATAGTAACAGGAAAAATGTCTAGATGTGTATTTGCTAGGATAAAAGGCTTTTGTCTTTCAAATTCTGATAGATCTTGACAGATTACTATTCACAGAGATTGCAGCAATCTCTGACGCATGAGGATGTCTGTTTCACATACCTGGACCAACACAGCATTTTACCCAAATGTATGATATTTGGCCATACTGAAACATTGTGTGTCAGCAGTTCTCTATTTATGAGTGTAGTTAAGCATTGCTTCATGTTGTTAAGAGTCATTTACAGCTCATATTTTGCAACCTATCCCTTCTTATTCATTTTTCTGTTAGATTGTTGGTTTTGTTGATATGTAGATATTCTATACATACTAAGGATATTAAAACTCTGTGATAAGAGTTGAAAAATTTCTCCATTTTTATTGTATTTTTAAAAATTCTTAACAATATTTGTAATTTAACTTTGTTTTTGATATATTTTTTCCATACAAACTTGAATTTTATATAGTTAAATTTATCACTTTTTTTAATTAGTTAAGGGTTTTGTGTGTACTTAGAAATGTTACTCACTTTTATGTTACTTAAAATTATTTTCCATGTTTTATCTGGGTCAATTTTTCCATTTTTTATTATAAATATGAATATGTCTAAAATTTAAATGGGATTAAATGACAGAAATTATTTTTGATAACTTTATGCCTGTGATTTTCTCTGTAAGTTCCTTTACTCTTTGCTCATGTGAATATTTATGTAATTTGACTTCTAAAAAATGTTTTACCTTATATTTCTTAATATGCCCCAAGAAATGTCTCATGTCATAATGGTTAACTTTATGTGTCAACTCGGCTGGACAACAGGGTGTCCAGGTATTTGTTTTGAAGCATTATTTTGGATGTGTCTGTGAGGGTGCTTCTGGATAAGAGTACTATTTGAATCAGTGACTGAGTAAAGTAGATTGTCCCTTCCCCAGTGTGAGCAGGTCTCATCTAATTGAAAGCCTGAATAGAATAAAAGGCTAAGAATGTATTCTTTCTCTCTGCCCAGTGGTTTTTGAGCTGGAACACTTGTCTTCCGTCTTTGGATTCTGTCTTGGACTAGAACTATACCATTGGCTCTCCTAGGTCGTCAGCTTGATGACTTCCAGTCTTGGGACTTCTTAGCCTCTGTAACTATGTGAGCCAGTGAATTCCTCACAGAAACTTACATCTCTCTCTTTCTCTTCATATATATATATTACATATATAATGCATTTATATATCTGTATATATAATGTATCTATATATATAATGTATTTCTCAATAGCTATGCATCCTATTGATTCTGTTTCTGTGGGAAATGTAGACTAATACAAATATCTCCAACATTTTCAAGAATGAGTTTGAATTATTGTTTCTTAGTCTTCTTATTGGTTTTAAAGAAAATAAAGGTTAAACCATGATCTTCACTCACCTATTTTAAAATTAGAATCAAAGACCATGAGGCCATGTTCTAACCTACAAGATACTCTTTTAAAGGTAACATGGTTGTGAGTGTAATTTTTATAATCTGTGTGTACTTCAAATATATTCACAAAATTTTATGTTATAGCCCAAGGATTAGTGTGTATAGAACTTATATCAAAAAATATCTGAGCCGGGCGCGGTGGCGCACACCTGTAATCCCAGCACTTTGGGAGGCTGAGGCAGGAGGATCGCGAGTTCAAAGCCAGCCTCAGCAATGGAGAGGCACTTAGCAACTCAGTGAGACCCTGTCTCTAAATAAAATATACAAAAAAGGGCTGGGGATGTGGCTCAGTGGTCGAGTGCCCCTCGATCAAAACAACAAAAAAAAAAATCTGAACATACTGCCACCAAGTCAATTTTTCTGACACCTGAGAAATTTTCCCTTATATTTACTGGAACAACTACCTGCCAATACTGTCCTTACAAACTAGCATAGTATATTTAATTTTGTTCCTGTAACATAGACATCCAGTCCTATGGTCACCCCTATCTCCTCACCCTGCAAGGGAAAAGGAATCTAATATTTAAGATCACTTGTTATATTTTGATTTTGAGGCATGTCAGGATTTGCTTACCAAAACACAGATTTCACCTTCAGAATCTGGCATCCCAGAGAAAGATGGTGGAACCAGGTATACCATTTTGACAAATCTTACTTTAAACAGTAGTAAAAATCCATATACATAAAAGAACAAATAAGGGTTTTATATCCACAATTTTGAAGGAATGATAAGGAGTAGATATAAGTAATTGATACCTGCATATATGAAGCCAGTGTAGAAGTAAGCTAACAAAAACTTATCTTTTTCATATATACTAGTAGATTCTTAAGATGAGATGGTGGGATGGCAGCTTTGTCTGGAAGAGCAAGAAGTGGATGACTATAGACTCCTCTCCAAGTGTCTAAAAAACAGTGCTCAGAATTCCACCCATCAACCTGAGGAGATGAATAACTGAAATCACATTATACCTATATTTTCTGATGTGAAAACTGTCAACATTACTGTCACTGACAATGTTCTGACTGAGCTGGAAGGAGATTTTTGGCAGTTCACAATCTGTTAGCTCATCTTCCCACAGCTCTGGGGAAATGGCCTCAATACTTCAAAACCCAATAGTTGGATTGTCAGGGAAAAATGAGGGTCAGAAGTGGAGTCACTGATCCAGTACTTTCAAAGTTCTAGAAGAAAGAAACAATGTATGGTATCAACAGATCAGATCAAGATAAAGGAGGGGAGCATGTTGTTCAGTGTTCACTTATTTGGTGTCTATTATTAAATGCCATTCCAAGCCCTCTTCCATATGCTACAGATATAGCAATGAGCAAGCACAGCACCCATCTCGAAAGAACTTATAATCATATTTTGTGTTTATGTGGGGTGAGGATGAGAGATGATATGAACATACTGTGCACAAGTGAAAAACTAAAAGGCAATATGACAGATTTATCCTCCAGAGTGATTAGCAGGACAGTGGTTCTTAGGAAGGGTGATAGGAATGTCCCTGAGGAGGAGGTCCTCACAGTCTGACAGATGTCACTGTGTAAGTGTCCTGTATATGCCATAGTGTATATTAATCTTTATGGGTGGTGATTGATCTTATCATAATGAATCAGAGATAAACTTGATGGGCCAGGGTGCTGAAGCAGAGTATTTTGCTTGAAGACTTGAGGGACAAAGCAGTCATTTTTTTGACCTTACTTTCAGTCGTATGCATGTTTTATGCAGGTACACAGGTAATTGAATGACCACACTTTAAATATAAAACAGAATTTGATTACCATGATTTTTACATGTGGTGGTTGTTTTTTACATGGAGAATTTATGACCAAGTTCTCTATCTGTACATAGGGACCCATTATTTTTAAACATCCCTACCTAATGTATAAAACATTTGCAAAATTAAAAATATAGATGCTTTAGTTTATAAAGCACAGATACATGCATTGCCTCATTTAATTCTCCAAACACAATGCTATGGGTAAGTATCATTATTATTATTATTACAGAGGGGATTAAAGCACAGACAGGCACATAAAACCAGCTTCAGAGATGGGGTGAGGATGAGTAGAATCATTCAATTTTACCTTTGTCCTTCTTCCCACCAAACATGCAGCTGTATAGATACTTAAGTATTTTGGGAGAAGGAACCTGTATCCTAGGCTTATATATAAAGAATTATATCATATAGACATATATATTAAGGCAACAAAAACTCCAAATGTTAGAAATATTTTGAGTCTGATTTGGAAATAACTTCATTTTGTACAGTATTTCAGCTGGACCTTGGGTACAGCTGGCTTCATGTGATAAACTTTAGCAGAAGAATATTGATGAGATCTTTATTTAAAGGATTGCAATCTAAATGAAAAAACAATTTGCCTGGGTATTTACATTGTGCAAAATATTAGTTTTTAAATTGCCAGACATGAAAAATATAAACATTTTTTAAATGGAGGAGTCTATCTATCTGTCTAGCTACCTATCTTCTCTAACATCTACTTGTATATATTTTTTTCATTTTTTCTATGACACAAATGCTTTAGTAACTTTTCTTCAGACATTCTCAAAGTTGTGTGCCTTTGCACTGAGACTAAGCATGAGCACATCTATTTAAAAATGTTCCATTTTTCTTTTCTCTGGGTAGGACTGCTTCTGGGTATGGTAATGAAGTCACCTGATTTAATCCTCTTTCCCTCAAGTAGATTTTTGGTGCTTAAACTTTTCAGAAATTTACTGAACTGATGATGTCTCCTTTCTACCTAAGTTATCAAAACATATTTTCAGGATAAACTCAACATTCATTAATCCTGAGGTTAAAAATGACTGACAACAGCTTAAAGTATTTGTTCTGCAATAGATATTTCTGTTTTAATAAGGAACAAATAAACAAGCTCAAACAATAGCATTTTAGATACCATGAAGGGAGAATATTAGGAGTTTCTTGGAAATGATGAAAGACAGTTTCATAATCTAACTTATTTCTGAGATCAGCTGCTTCTGAGCAACTAAAAGCAGGACTCTCTGTAAACTGTCAGAAAACTAACTACCCTATCATATAATGATGAACAACATAAAATGTATATCTGCTAGATCTTCCCACAGCATTAGTTTTCTGCTGTACCTTATGGCCATGCAAGTTCTGACATGCAGTGAAGTAATTAAATGTCATGAAGCATCCTCAAATTTTGTTCATGCTCAGCCAAATTCATATCTTCTTCCACACCTCTTAGTAGGTGTGGAGCCAGAGCCTGAAGGAAGATTGCACACATTAGTTCTTCCAAAAATGATGGGCTAGTCACCATCAAGGTGACATTCTTTCCTGTGTAGGGCAATCTCTGCAGTCATAGTCCTTGTGGGGCCTTCTGCCATTTTGGTTAAAATAAACGTCAAAGGAGAGGGATCTGTGGAGTGGAGGGAGGGCTTGGGGGCAGGGTGTGGGTGCTGGGGACTGAATTGGAGCAGGTTGTGTTCCATGCTTCTGTGATTGTTTCAGAGTGTATCATGGTGCTGTATATAACTAAAAAGAATTTTTAAAAAATCAAAGGAAACTTTGGAATAAAAGGAAGAATAATAACATCAAGAAACACATTGGTAAGCACTTTATTACCATGGCCTAATATGTTGTCACAGTGAACCTATGAGGTTGATATTATTCTACCTACACCCACTTTACAGACAAGGAAATGGAGACCTGGGGTATTATGTGACTTGGCTCAGATCACATGGACAGATGTCAGAGAATGGATTTAAACCAGTCAGGTGGGACTGACTCCAGAGTTCATTTCTAAGGCCTCTTTATACATGTTGAGGACATGAATGTTGGTGGAAGGAAATTATTTTTATTGGATATTTCAAGGTTGACACTTGCTCTGTAAACCTCAGGTATGGCATTTAAATTTTCTTACATTTGATATGTAAGATCTATGCAATTTAATGTATGCTAAATCTTAATACTGTGGAAGAAATTCAGAGCATTCCTTGTGCTGAGTCGCTGAGATAATTTTGATTCCAAGGGAGCTTTTGGGTATTGAGACAAATGAGAAAGTTGAGACAGAATTTTTGAAAGCCTACCTGTGAAATGGATGATAGATAGGGTTAATATTACAGGGCTGGGGCCTTCCAGGAAAGTGAGGCCTGTGAAGCCTCTCCCAACCCTCTGTCCTCACCTGGATTCTAATGATCAAGTTAGAGAGATTTCAGACATGTTGCTCCGAGTAACAGGCATGAGTTAATCAGAAGGGATGGGAAAGGGGAAAAGGGGGCACTCTCAAGGGAGAGAGTGGGTCCTGGCAGAGAGGAGAGGGATGGCATGCCTCTCCTGCCCTCCGGTTTTACCGGGCATCCCGGGGAAGTTTCCAGAGAGTCAGACCACTCAGGTCTACTTCTTGACTTTTGACTGACAGTAGGATGACATCAGGCTTTCAAGTCCCCACTGCCATAAATACTCTAGGTCACTCTGGGCCATGCTGACTCATTCTAATTGGAACTGGTTCCTATGGATTTTATGTTTAGAAGGAATTATCCTATTTCCTTAAGTTCTGGGATCGGGTCTGTGTAAGGGTCCCACCCCATCCCCCCTTGGGGTGACTTGTATTCTTCTTATTGGCATTTGGGGCCTGTGATTTTCCTGCAGATAACAGGTAGTTTGCTGCAGAATGTAACATATCCCATGCACTTAAGGCAGGCATGGTTGTAGGTATATTGCTTAACCTTATGTTGTAACTGTTCACACCTATTGGTCCTCTGTCAGGATGATGTTTTTGAGGGTGAAAAATATTTTAAAAAGTTTATTTTGGTGAACTTTTCATTGAATTTAACATATATGCAATAAATGCATAGAAACTGAGTAGATTTTTTTTAAAAAAAAGCCACTCCTCAAAACAAGACGGGGAACTTCAGAGGCCTCCCAGTCACTCCTCATTCTCCACAGGTGACTTACACTGCCATCATGTTTTAGTCATCCTTTGCATTGCTGTGACCAATATACCTGGCAAGAAACAACATAGAGGAGGAAAGTTTATTTTACCATAGGTTCAGCGCATGATTGGCTGACTGCATAGCTCAGTGGTGAGGAAGAACTTCATGGCGGAAGGGCATGGCAGAGGAAAGCATCTTTGGAAATGGCAACTAGGAAGCAAAGGGAGCTGTGTTCACCAGGGACAAAATATAAACCCCAAAGGCAATGCCCCCAGTGGCCTACTTCCTCCAGCCACATCCTACTTGCTTACAGTTACTGCTCAGTTAATCCAAATCAGTGGATTAATCATAGATCAAGTTGCATATCTCATAATTATTTCATCTCTCAAATCCTTACATTGTTTCACAAATGGGTGTTTTGAGAACACCTTACATCTAAACCATAACACATCATATATCAGCTTGACTGCTTTAAGTTTCATATAACTTGAATCATATAGTACTGTACATTTTGTTTCTGAAATTTTTACTCAAATTTTTATCTGTGGAATTCCTCTATGCTGCTGGGTATACGTGACATATATTCTTTTTCTTGACTACCTAGTGTTCTTTTTTACCATTATGTCACCATGTATTTATCTATTTTGCTATTGATAGACATTTGGGCTATTTCCCATTTGATTTACTATTAAATATGATGTTACCTTTTAAATTATTGTGCATACATTTTAGTATATACTAGCATGCATTTCTGCTGGACATAGAGGTAGGAGAGCAATTGCGAACTTTTAGGGTAAGAGTGGATTCAGCTTCAGTGTATACGGCCAACTGATTTTCCAAGTGGTTGTACTAATTTAATGTCCATAAGCAATGTATGAAAGTTACATTTTTTAAAATAATTTTTTGATAGTGGGGATTGAACCCAGGGGAACTTTACCACTGAGCTACATCCCCAGCCCTTTTTATTGGTTTGTTTTCAAATGTTGAAATGGTCTTACTAAATTGCTTAGGGCATCACTAAGTTGATGGCTGGCCTTGAACTTGAGATCCTTCTGCTTCAACCTCTCTCGAGTCTCTAGGATTACAGATGTGCCCCACCACACCCCAAAAAAGTTCCATTTACTCCATATACTTACCAACATTTACAGGGTCCTTTCCAACAGTTTTTTTTTTTTTTTAATTGCTCTGATGTATATGTGGTGATGTCTCATTATGAATTTACTTGCATATCCATGTGAATAATGGTGGATAATAATAATGACTAAGTGATAAATAATGATAGAACACCTTTTTAGATGCTTTTGGTCATTTAGATATCCTATTTTGCAAAGCACTTCTTTAAGTCTTCTGCCAAATTTAAAAATTATATTATATTGTCTCTCTGTTTTTCAAGATTGTTTTGTAAAAGTTCTTCTTTTACAATGGAGGGACATTTGACCATAGGCAACTATTGATCACAAACGTTAAGTAATAATAGGAGCTAACATAGACTGGGTGCCAGGTACTCTTCTACATACTTTATGCATGTTAGTTTACTTAATCTGCATAATTCAACTCTTTTAGAGAGAGAAAGGGGGGGAGAGAGAGAGAGAGAGAGAGAGAGAGAGAGAATGTAATTACTTTCCCCTTTAATTATTTATTCTTTTTTATTTATTTGTTTTTGAGAAAGGATCTCACTAAGCTGTTCAGGCTGGTCTCAAACTCCTAGGCTCAAGAATCCCTTCTGCCTCAGCCTCTTGAGTGCTTGAGTGACTGGCACTACACACATACACTAGTGTGCCCAGCCTTTCTTCTTTAGTTTGCGGTAAAAATTGAGGGAACAGATTTATGCTACCGTGTGTTTCAGATCACAGAAATACTAAGAAGCAGAGCTGGGATTTGAACGCAGGCCATCTCCTGCTGGAGCCCTCATATTTAATTGCTATGCCACCTGCACTAGAATGCAGTTGATGGTGCAAGGTCCCTGAGAGGGCATGCTTGGGATCCAGGGCACAGGTTGGAAGAATGCCTTAAATAGCAGCAGAAACATGCATTAGAGGTAAAGAGGGAAAATGAGAGTAGGTGCTTTAAACCTGCATGTGAGGGTGGGGGCAATAGGAAGCTGAGGAATTAATTGTCACTTGAGACTTTCCATTCTTTTTAGTTAAGCAGGAGGCAAAGTCCTGCTTGAGGTGGTAAGAATTGAAGAAGAAGGGGAAAAGATTTAAATGGATATTTTGGAAAATGGAATACTGATCAACTGGAAGACACAGAGGGATTTCCAGGCACACATGAATATTGATTTCAGATTGGAAACCACAAATCCATGTGGCACCAATCTTTGTGCTTGTTTAATTGACTCCAGCAGAGGCCAGTATCCTATCTTTCATACCACCAAGATGGTTTTAGTGACTTAGGGTTGGATTTTTTTTTTCCACATGCATTAGGCTGACATGAAATCAGTGATATTTGGACCATTTAGAAGAATGACACGAAAGGCAGTGAATCTCAGGGGATTGGGCAAGAGAAAGAGTGACAGGGAGGAGTAATGGCAGAAAGAGGAAGGGTCCAACAATCACAAGTCTATAAAGGTCTCAATACTTTTGTTGAGTAAATGTGTGAGAGGTCTGGAAAGATGGGGAGAGGTGGTAGGAGGCAGGATATTGGAAATGGTGATTTCTGTTGTAGAACAATGTAGAATGATCTTAATACTGATGAGGTATAGGGTGTGGTCATGGATGTGATGCATGATACTGCAGTGGGGGCGAGTGGATGGGGTGAAGATGGGGCTCACTGAAATTGAGGAAGTCAGAGAGGAGTTGAGATAGCCTGATATTAAGTGGGTTGTCCATAGGGTTACCGAAGACACCCTGGGTATTGAGAGGAGTTGCGGGTAGAAAGGAAGACAATAGATTTAAATGTTAATTAAATGTGAGAAATGGCTATAGGTTTTGTAGTTGACTTTTTAAAGAGAAGACAGAAGAGGAAAGAAGAGAAGACGTAGATGTTATAACTGAATGACACACAATGGGTATTTAGATGAGGGTGGAAGAATAAAGTTGGAGAAGTAGTATTAATAATTTTGAACATAGCACAATTTCTGAAACAGTAGGTTGCCAATAAGTGTAGAAGTAAACTAGGAGAAAGAGTAGGAAGGAAGAAACTACAAGCCATCTGAGAGGAGAAGGAAAGTCATGTAAAGATTGGAGTCAGCAGCAAACTTCTTTAGAGAACAGGTAAAAGGGCAGCTTATTTGTTATTAACATCCTCTTGCTTCTGGCTAATTGCCTATCAGTACTTTTTATGCAGTAATTATTGAGTTCAAAGGTACTCCTTTCACATTACAGCAAATCTTTGAAAGAAGTCTTAGAAGGGTTTTCCAAACTTGGGGCCTAATCTTATTAAAGACTCAACACAATAGCAGCAACCATGACCATAGTCATAACCATAGTTATACCAGGTTCTGCTCTGAGTGCTTACATTTCTTGACTCATTTAAAAATATTCTCTGGAATGATTTTAGGGATTCAGTTCAGGAATTGTGGTAAAATTGAAGGAAAAACACTTCCCTGTTGATCAGAGGTTGTCAGCTCTTTTCAATCATGACATATGGAATATTCAAGGTGTTAATAGTCTCATACCAAGTTTTTGATTGTATGCTCAGAGATGTTAAGTCAGTACTTATTAACACTACTTTTCAAATAGCTTCCTACAAAACTACTTGCATGGGTAAGGGCAATATTTTCAATGACTTCCTGATTATTTGTATGATCATCTACTTTTGTTTTACTCCAGAAAGTTGAGATGTGGATGAGGAAAATTGACAATACTGTAAGAATGACTTTGAATCATTTAATTCATATCAAACAAATTAACTACATGTGCTCCTTGACTTCGGATGAGGATATCTCAAACTCCTCATAAGTTGAAAACATTGTAATTAAAGATGCATTCAATACAACCAACCTACTGATCATTACAGTTTAGCCTATCCTACCTTAATGTGCTCAGAACCTTATCCTACCTTATAGTTGGGAGAGAGCATCTCATACAAAGCCTATCTTATAACAAAGTGTTGAATATCTCATGTAATTTATTGAACTGGTCCTGAATATGAAAATCAGAATGGATGTATTAGTATGCTTTTAACCATCATGAGATAATATTGTAAATTGATCCACTGAAAATCAGGGTTGGTCTGTATTTGTCAATTTAGTATTTTTTGCTCTTCCTAGAAACATGGCTTCAGTTCAGTGGCCAACCCTGCTCCCTGCCAATCACCTCATTTCTCTGTCTGTCACATGTTGGGGGCCTGTTACGAACAGTCACTGATGTACAAGATTTCCTCTTATTCTTTTTTTTTTCTCAAAGTATAGGATTGAATGGGCAGATAAAAATGCTTTCCTCATATTCTTTGAAGCATTCAGGTACAGCATTCTTAACTTTTGTTCTTTCACCTTAAACATAATTAAACTTATGGTAGAGGAAATCAAAGTGTGGCAGACTTTGTGACAAATGAAATTTTGTTGTTCATAGTCCTGTGCATATAAATGACTCCCCTGACCCCAGTGTCACCCTTGCCAGACTTCAAAATTTTTGCTGTTTTTACTACTCAGTAAAATCACTGCTTTCTCAGACATCTTTCCCTTCTGAGGAGGTTCATTTGTCTTTTTCATCATATTGGTTGATAATGGTGAGGCTGTCGTGGGGACACTGGAACTGTGGGATGGGGCTCAGTGAGGAAGGGGGATTTGGGTCAGCATAATGTCAGCCTTCCTCTGCCCCTGATGGGAACCATGTATCTAGCTTCTCGCAGTGTTGCGCCTTCTCTCTGATCAGGACGCTGGGCAGGTCGATTTTTCCCGCTCCTTGGGCTTAATCAAACAGTGAATCAAATGGGGATGTTAATGTAAACATGGGTCTTCTTATTTCATTTCAGCGCTGGAGGTGTCTCTTGGCAACGCAGGGTCCTGGTGCCCTGATGGACTGAAAAACCAATGTTTATAAACCATCCTTTCCTCTAGACTTGCATAATGGAGTCGAGATTTTCTCTTATCAGTTCACATAGTAGATAGCCCTTTGCCTTCTTGAGCCTTTCGAGTGATTTGCATTTAAGAACAGGAATTTCCTCCAGACCATGCCAGAAACCTATGAAACTTTATTTTTCTGTCAGCAGTGGAATCCTTTTTTCAAGAGAAATATTGTGCAAGGAAGCAACTTATTTAATCAATCAAAATTGGACTGTTGGAATTGAAGTTGAGGTGAAGGGCCTGGAAGTCACTCACTAGAGATACATGTCTCCCCCCTATTCCCAGTGGTTCCTGATAAGCAACGTTGAACCTTGCAGCTTGTGGAGCATGGCCTGAGAATTACTCTTTTTATTTTCGATTATTTGTCATGTGCACAATGTTCTGATACCAGCAGAGTTGTCTCTGTGGTTATCCTCTCCCCCATTTTCCTCTTGGTAGCTCCTGAAGACCCCTGCTTGCTTTTAACATGCAAATCCAAGACTGGCTGTTTCTCCTAGTCCTAAAGAGGAAGAGAAGGTCCCGAGCAATTTCATTTGAAGCACAGCAATTGTGAGGCTAACCCTAACATATGATTCTGTTGTGCAGTGGGAAATGAGATGACTCAGTTCTCTACTGAAGTCTGAGAAATGTTAAAAATGTGTTAGTTCCTCAAGGTACTTGACCCAACAACTCCTGGAGAGAATGCCCCAGACAAAAGAAATAGATATTTTTGCTCCAAACATGTGTTTGTTATGTGTTAATTCTGTGTTTATTATAAAACCAGAAATTCCTGGGACTATAGTTATTTGGCACAGTAACTCTTCTGAAGAACCATTGTCCTAAAATACCTTCCATCATGGTTGAATCAACACAGGGAATCTGAAAAACTAGGAAAAGGATATACAGAAAAATAAAAGGCACATGGGCTCTCATCAATCAGTAAGAATGATGGTTTCCTTCTAGTCTGACACAAGATAGATTTCTAGTGGTAGAATTTCAGGCCAGGTAGCAATGGAAGGAGGCATTTGGGGAAAGAGGCCTTCCCTGGTGCTTTTAAAATTCTGTCACCAAGGAGGCGACCTTCTCTGACACACAGGCTTTAATAGCACTGGATATCCATGAACACTTCAAGGCGATTCTTTGTGCTTCTCTACAAGTTTAGTTTGTTCCATTCAAATAATTTTTAAGGCAGCATCTTTGGGTGTTTTATTTTTAACCAGACAATCACGAGCTCTCTCTCTCTAGGTGATATTTTCTACCATAATTGCATGAAATTATGATATAAATAGTGTGTAGTATGTGAATGCATCTTTATGCATACAGACACTCAGAGTACAGGCAATAAGTCCTCCTCAATGATTTCTCAGCTAAGGTATTGCAGCAATCAGTCAAATTTCCCCAATGACCTTCTTTCTAGTGCTCAAGAAGAAAAGCAGAAAATATGTGTGTGTGTGTGTGTGTGTGTGTGTGTGTGTGTGTGTGTGTGGTTTGGCATGCTTATACATTCATTGATGAAATACTCCTTGTACGCTTTACGCATGGAATCAATAAATTCTTTAAAATGAATGCCAACTTTCTGCTCTGAAAATGAAATGGCTTCTGCAGCCACTGATTCCCTAAGTAACTTTGAGAAACTCACTTTACCCTCTGTGTATCTCTGTTTCCCCTTCTGGTTTCAAATGCATTCTAACAACACTGGTAATAAGAGAGCCTAGATTTTCCTCATTGAGGGCAAAACTTTAGGGCAGGAGTGGACTGCTCATATAATTGAATCTCTGGTTCTATAAGAAGGTTTGTAAGAGGGTTTGCTACCTGTACACATCATATGCCGCTCACAAAAATGTGGTGAGAATTTATAATATAGCTACAGACATGTATGAGGTAGAGGGAGACGAAGGTGAGGATTAAAATTTAGTTTTCCTTCATTTTCACTGTGGATTAGATATCTTTATGTTAAAGGACACACATCCCACAATTGGTAGCTGTATTTGAAAAACCAGAGTTTCTCTGCCTAAGTATTCGTCTTCCTTTTTGTCCTCTCTCTTTGGAGGTCTGGAACTATGGTAGGCCACCTGAACTGACCCCAGGCTCTTGTTGACAATAATGACATCTAAATCAAACTTGTCTTGGTCTTTGTACTAAAGACAGATGTTGGATTTCTTAGCAGCTTTTTTCTTCTACTCTCAAAGAGAAAGAGGAGGGTCACTGGAAGTTTCATTTCTACATAACAATTCCAGATTGTACATCTGATTTTTTTGCTGATCTCCAGAGAGTTTTGTTTTGTTTTAGCATCATTCTCTTTGTGGAATTTTGTCCCCCTAAGAATTCTTTTTATTAATAATTAATTTTTAAATGTAGATGGACACAATACCTTTATTTTGTTTGTTTATTTTTATGTGGTGCTGAGGATTGAACCCAGTGCCCCACACGTGTGAGGCAAGCACTCTACCACTGACCTACAGCCCCAGCCCCCAAAACAATTCTTTATATAAGTGCATTCCATTTCCCCAATCCCCCTTCCTTTGGATTTTTAATAGCAAAGTATCGATATCTAGCCAACTATGGCCCTTTTAGGAGCATGTGAAGACCCACATCTATGCACTGTGGAGGGTAGTCTAGCTTTTGCAAGACATTTCTTACTTACAGAATCCATCACAGACATTTTTCATCTCTACCTCTTTTGCCAAGATTAAGCCTTATTCACTACCCTGGAAATAGATAAATAATAAAACAGATTTTTAAATAAAATCTTCAAAATTTTTAGCTCAATATGGATTGGAAAATTTGGAGAGGCAGAGATAAGAAGCAGAAAACCCCAACAGATAATATTTATGACTTTTTCAGATTGACAGAACACATAATTTATATTTACAACACCACTCTATTTGCTGTAAAATACTAGATGTTATCATGAGATGAGCTCAAAAATGTATGAACAGAATGAAAATTCACAAGGAAAATGCACATGTGAAAATTCATTATTGTGCTGAAAGATGGTTTAATTATGGTATATTACATTTTATTAAAGGCTCTATCTGGGGAAATGGATGTGGAATTTCTTTCATGAATTTTCTACTTGGCTGAATGCAGAATGTGGGATATAATCTTTTATGTCTTCTATAGAGAGCTGATTTGTCCTGCTTTTGCCAAGGAAGACTAGAGAAATGTCATTAGAGTGATAATGTAGGAGCTACAGGACTCTGGGGTAGACACAGTCTGTTTCCTCTGAACCTCTTAAGTGTTTCTGAGTTTATATTCAATTGTATCATTACTCACTGAGACCTGCCATGAGCAATGGCCAGAGTTGGGCATGAGAAGAATCAAAGTTCAGTGAGATCAGATCCTGGTCAATCAGGAAAGTCATAATGTAATGTACAAAATTCATACAAGTCAAGCTGTAACTCAGGCTTGGCAACAGTGGTATAAAAAATGTACAGATGAAAACACTGGGGAGGGGGTGGTTGAGGATGGGAAAAGCATTTTCCTGGTTGAATGGAAAAACAATTGTCATAATACTCGATCCTTCTGGAGTTCGAAGTATTTTCATGAGCTTTTGAGAGAAATTGGCTTTATTGTCTAGCTTAAAATAATGACATGGCATTTCCCCTTAAAGATAGGAAGTACTACTGATTTTGATTTAGGAGGGGAGAGACGGGTGAAACATAGGAACCTTTTATTAGAGATCTTTTTTGCTGAACGAAGGAGACTTTTAAAAAAATCCAATTCAGGAAAAAGTGATTTTGACTAGGATAACCAAATGGGGGGCTGGTCTGTGTAATATAAGGCAGTTGAGCAAGTTCCTTCATCTACCAGCCCTGATTGCTCTACTGGGAGTCCCTGGAGAAGCTCAAGAAAACCCTCCCATTTCCAACAGACCAGCTTCCGCTTTTCATTGCAGGACTAATTTGGAAAAATCTGACAATTATTCAAACTGTACTTTCCACATGGGCTGAGATAAAGACCAATTTTTTTTTATCCTAACGAAACTGCAGCGGCATTTCAAATTCCATCTCATGTGGAGGCTCATTCAATATACACTTATATAAATAAACGAACTGGGAGATTTTCGTTTCCTTTTTTTTTTTTTTTTTTTTTTTCTTTTCTTTTGCTATCCTCTACCAAGGCCTTTTCTTGTTAATTTTGTCAGCTAGTTGCTACTTAAAGCTGACTTCCACGGAGATGTGTGTATTTGCAGGTCGGCTTCATCAAACATTCATTGTTCAATACTGTGACAGCTGGTAGCAGGCATACATACACTTTCCTTGTTTGGTTTTCTGATAAAACCTGTCAAGTACTGGTTGACTATAACTGAATTTGTCACCCTCTCAGCAAGGTCATACCTCTTCTTACTATGAAATAAAACAATAAAACAACATTTCTAACCCTTCTCTGCTGCCCCCTCCCAATTTGACAAGCAAATACAGGAAGCACAGGTTTTATCCAGGCTAACACCAACAAGGTTCATTGTGGATGAAAGATTCTCACACATCTAAAAACCTAAGGATCACTTGTGAGAGCCCTACTCAGGAGACAGTGAAGGATGTAGAAAAGGTCAGAACACAGGAGCCCTGGGCTTGTGAGCAGTTCAAATTGAGCAACTGAAATCTGCCAATTGCACCACAGATCACTCCACCCAGGTGCTTGGTGCTCTGCAGACCTTCTCTGTGGAGTTTTTCAACTTTCTAAAGTTGCTTATTGGTATGGTAAGAACAGACGCTCAAAAGAAAATTGATAAAATCTCTCTCCTATAGGATATATACAGCTACTAAAGATGAAAGCCCATGATGAAGCTAAAGTTTGAATTTTACCTTTTGATGAATTAAGAGGCAAAGTCATCCTTAACAAACTACCAAGCTGACTTACACTGCAGTTCTCTCTACCTTATATAGAAACTACATTATCTGCAGCCAACTAACGGGACTTCTCCAAGCTCCTGTACTTCTCTCTCTCTTTTCATTCTAGAAAATGGAAAAAATTAACTGCCAAGTTTGTCTCAAAGGATTATTGCTAATATCAAATGAGTTGATTTGGCAATAGAGTTTTAAATGATAGAATTCTTTTCAAATGTTTTTAAACCATTGTTATTATTGTTAATGATTAGCCTGGGAAGAAAGTATCTCAATCCATTCAGCAGGCTGCTATAACAAAAGATCCTAAGCTGGATCTCTTACTTTTCAATGGCCATTGCTGACTTTGGTTCTTTAGGTCAGAAATATACATCAAGTCTATCAAATATTGCCTTGCCGCAGAAGCTGTCTGCTTGCTCACACTTGGGTCCTTTCAAGTAGTGAAATTTGATATTTCATTGGGAATCTATAGTTCTCATTTGGGAGAGGGGGGCAGTTGGTGGCAGTCCGAGAAGAATTTATTCCTTCTCTAAGAAGAAATCCATTCATCCCTCATTCTGATATATACGTCATCTTGAGGCTTCAGGGGTCACCATGTTTGTTTGCTGCAAAGTATTTTATCTGTATTGACCTAAATTGTCAAATTATGCTGACAAAGTCATTTTCTTACAGTCACTTAAATGTCTTCTTTTTTTTTGGGCTTCATCCATATTTTATTCCAAAAATATCACAAAAATGATAAAAATATAAATAATACCATGTAAATTAGTTCACAGGGGGCTTTCTCACTGTTTTCCCCCACATAAAATATAAGTTTAGAGATGATGTGATTTTAAAAAGTCAAAAACATCTTTCCTCCCATGTAGCAAATTCTCTTTGGTTGTCGACTCAACAGCAATTCCACAAATTGGAAAAAAAAAAAAATTGTACATTTCCTTTTATTTCAGTTGTTGAGATGTCAAAGGATGTATTTAGTGGTCTTCAAAAGAAACAGAGTAACAAAAGTTTTTTTTTTTTAAATCTAAAAGTTTTCTTAGCATTAGGCAAAGTTTAGAAGATACAGACTTTTGGAAGTTTGTTTTTTTACCTGTGATTTTAGAATGTAAGAGGCATTTGTAGTTATAACTAAGTTTGAGAAATCACTTTGTGAATTTCAAAGAATAATATTCATTTAAAAGCCACTTTACTCCTCCACCAAGTCAACTAATATTGCAGTTGAGGCGAAAGGCTCAGAATTTATACAAAGGGAAATGTGTCAAACACTGTTATTTCCTTTTATAGCCATTTTATTAGCCACTAATGGCACCTTCCTTCCTTCCTTCCTTCCTTGTCCTGAAGGCTGAATTATTTGTACAGAAGTTGTTTGCAAACACTGCATATAGAATTGTCAAGCAGGTACATTTCTTAACTCTTAAAATGCCTATTTGGTTTTGGCTACTTTCACAAATGAGGTTAATCCATGTTTTATCCCAATAATATCATAAAAATGATTGAAGATATAAATAATACAATGTAAGTTTGTTCACAGGGGTCTTTCTCACCACCTGCTTTCCCCACATAAAATATAAATTTGGAGATTATATGATTAAAACTTATCAAAAACATCTTTCCTCCCTTGTAGCAAATTCTCTTTGGTTGTTGACTTAACAGCCATTCCACAAATTGGAAAAAAAAAATAAATTCAGTTTAATCTCTGTGTCATTAATTGGGTTGGGGAAAATGATACCTCCTCTTATGTTTAGGAATATTTCAATTTTCTAGCCTTTCCCGGTCCAACTTTTCAGAGTTATGTTGTAAACACTCTTTCCACTCACTGCACATTTATCCTTAATGCCCCAGAAGCCAGCTTGTTCTCTCTACTTAATTTAAAAACTGATAAATTTACCTTGTGCTCCTGACACCAAATTTTCCTAATTTCCTTAAGCATTTCTGATGATGGTTGATTCTCATTATTGGCAGCTTCCTTATTTGTAAGTTTGTTTTTTCACTAAATTTCATTAGTAACCCCCGATCATACTTGAGGTTCTTGCTCAGTCATTCATGGACATGCACAGAGTAGAAAAAGAATCTAGGTTCCCACCCAAGGTCGATCTGGGCTGTGCTCTGCTTTCTTGTTTCCCTTCTCATGCTATAAATGACTGTCCCTTTGGCAGCCAACTTAGTACCACATTCTACAGTTTTGTGCTTCTTATTGGTGATTTCACCCTGTGAAATGGCCCCCAAGTGTAGCCTGAAGTGCTGTCTAATATTCTAAGAGCAAGAAGGCTGTAACAAACCTTGATGATAACATGTGATCATTCAGGCACGTGTTACAATGCTATTGGCCGTGAATTCAATACTAACGAATCAATAATATATATTAAATAAGGTGTCTTTTAACAGAAACACAAATAAAGCAAGGTTATTCATTTATGAGTTGATGGGCAGGTGCCTAGTGGCTCACTGGAACCTAACCTTGTACTTCCCTAGGATCCATAGCTCAGTATTCGCTAATTCAGTTTTTGTGTGATTTTTATAGAGCATGACTTCTATGAATAACAAGAATTGACTATGCTTCATTTTTTCTCCTCTATAGGTATTGCTTCCTTTATCTGCCCTTTAAATCTATATGTTCCTTTATTGGTCTGTACGTGATTATGATTTCAAGTTCAGTCCTCATCCTGAAACCTCCAGATTTATTATTGAAGTCCTTCAAGTTTCAAGTGGCTGTAGATTCTTACATTCAGATGTCCCAGAGACAACGCAAACTCAGTCTACCAAAAACTGTTTTCAGCATTAGTTCTCCAGAGCCAAACATTTCTTTAACCTGTTTTTTTTTTTTCATCTTTAATTGATATTACTCAGGTGTCTATGTTAGAAACCCGAACTCTTTAAAGTTTCCTCTCTCTCTTTTACCCCAGCATTAAATGAGTCTTGTAATATTGCTGTTTTTCTTAAAATTATCATATTTTCACCATTTATACAATCACTGCTGGCCATTATCATTACTCACTAGGCCAAAAGTGGTGAAAATTAAAAATTATACTTTAAAAATTTATTTTAATAGGAACTATATAAATTTATATTAATCCATCAGTCTTTTAGCATTGAACTCTAGGGTCCAAGACTTTCTTATTGCTATTATTTTTTAAAATATTTTTTTAGTTGTAGGTGGACACAATACCTTTATTTTATTTATGTGGTGCTGAGCATTGAACCCAGGGCCTCATACGTGTGAGATGAGCGAGGGCTCTAATGCTGAGCCCCTTGCTATTGTTTTTAACAAAAAAAACCTTTGAGGATTGGAATACTTTGTCTTCTTTCTTCAATAAATCATACTTACAATGTATTTGTTTCTATGATTCCCATTTTCAATATTTAAAGAAAAGTTATTACTTAACTACATTTACAAAGCATGGTCTCTGCTGGCATTTGAATTTAGGTCCCTGGCATTTGAATTTAGTTTAGTTCCCAGTTTCAGTTAATATTCTCTTCTCTGACTTAAATACTGCATGTAAGTACCTAGATTCACTCTGTGAAATTTAGTTGCATGATTATAGTTCGTGCATTTTGGGCTTATGTGTTCAACTTTAAAATGAAAGAAAAACAAAGTCTGAAGTAACATGGGCTTAGAGAACATGTGGATCAATGCAGAAATCTGGTGATAAGATTGGAGGTGTGAACTAAAGAGGTAGCATTAGGCAGGCAGAGAGAAGAAGGGGGAGGCATGTCATGGGAAGGGAGGAGAGGTGGGAATGTCCAAGGTTCATGTGGGGGCAAATAGGATACCAGTAGGCCCAGCGTGGTGGGGGAACAATAGCAAAAAATCTTTGGGGAAGAAGGAAGGGTTCACAGTAAGTGAAAAACATTAAAGGATAGTTTAAGTTAAGAAAAGATATCCCAAGAAATAGAAAATTATTTGCTGTCTAGGGAGTGTTCCTAACTTCTTGGCACTCACAAAAATATATGTAATGGAAAATCCATCCAATGAATGCGCATACATGAAGTTTGTTGCAAATTTTTATCTAAGTTCAATTGCAATATTTCAAGGAATTGGATCCATGAAGTTTGAAGTTTAAGTTTGTCCATTTTTTATTTGGTCATATTGTAAAAATTTTTGGAAGAAGTTTTTATAACTGACATATGTCAAAATAATTTTAAATCATACGACTACAACATGAAAAATAAAAACAAATCAAAAGCAACAAACACTGCTCGTTAGCGGATATTACTCCTGAAAATCCTTCTGGGAAATTTTGTGCTTGTGAAAATGGGGGAGGGCGATATTGCAAGTGTTTTTGCCAACTGACTAAAGCAGCATGTACTTCCATAAACACCACATAATATAATCTGTACAGTCTCCAAAGAATTTAGAGCACTCAGAAATGGCTTATGCATTCTATGCTTTTGTCGCACAAGACAGGTGATATGTTATGAATGCAGCACCATTTTGGTATGAAAACTGCCACTTACTGGGAGTATATTTGTAATAAAAAGGGCTTTTCCCACATGAAAGCACATCTTTAAAGTCCCATTTCTCCCCAAATGTAGATGCACTGGGGGTCTCATATGTGCTCTTCACAGTTGAATTACTCTATATTGTATTTACTCAAGAAAATCCCAGTTGCTCTCCTTCCCCTTCCTTCTCCAGTTCCTGATATAATGTTGCCCTCTGGCAATTGGTTCTGAAACTCTGAACTGCTGCTTGAATTATATTCCACAGTGACCCAAATAGTTGTAGCTTCAGAGGGAACATTTAGGGATTGATGATAAGACTAAGATTAATGAAGACCAATGGGATGGTTAATTTCCCCTTTTTTATTAAAAGATATTTTCTGGGTCTGAATTAACTGGATAATTTCATACTTTACGTGACTCCCAAAGAGCCCTGACTATATACACATTCTCCACTTTCAGGACCATGCCTCCAACTGCTTGCTGAACATCTTCACAAGTGTTGGCTGAAATCCTAGTGTTTTCAGTGTGCTCCACTAGAATTTATGGAATACAACACAGCATAAATTATGATTCTTGTCTGCAAGCATCTTGCAATCCATTTGGCAGCATTCAAATTAGTATAGTATAAGTGCAATATGGGTAGAGCAAGCAATTACTGTTGGAGTCTAGACAATCAATCAGTCAATACATAATATTTCAGATGTTGAACACACAATGGAAGAAAATGTGGCAGATGGAGGAAAATGTGGAAGAGCAAGGGGGGCTGGACGGGGGTATAAGATTGATAAAATTTTTGTACGATATTCAGAGAAGTATTTTTTGATAAGATATTTAAGAAAGATCTGTAAGAAGTGGGAGAGTACACGAATGTGATTATCTATGGGAAGAGAATTTGAGGTAGAAGGAGCAGCTAGCACAAAAACCCTAAAGAAGGTGTATACATATTGAGAACATATCATATATATTGATAACATATCACATATATTATAATATATGTAATATGTATACATATGCATGCATATTATAGTACATTATTGCACAATAATGCATTTAATATGTATAAGACATATTTGTACACATTATATGCAATTCATACAATGCAAATAATTATAATATACATTGCACAATATATGTACTTAAAAAGTTAAAATATATATAGTATTTATTATACGTCATGGATTGTTGTGATTTACAAGCATTGAATCACTTAATCCTTACAATATAATCCCATGTTTTCTTGACCATGGCACTATTGACATTTTGGTGCAGATAATTCTTTTTTATAGAGGCTCTCCTATATATTGTAGGATGTTTAGCAGCAGTCCTGAACTCTATTCACTAGATACCAATAGTACCTCATAATTGTGACAATTGGAAATGCCTTCAAACATGGCTAAATATCTTCTAGGGGTAAATATCATCCCCACATTGAGAGCCATTGATGCAATCCAATGGATAGTTTCTATTATCATCTCTAGTTTATAAATAAAGAAACATACTGAGAGAGCAAGTAATCTGACTAAGGTCACAGTAAGATGAGTTGAAACTGAAATCTAAGTACAATAGTTCCATCAAGTGTGCTGTTAACTGCCACAAGTACCTATTTTCTAGGGACAAAAATAAGACTTAAGTATTTGGAGGTTGGTTAGAATCTGGTAGGTTTGGGTGTTACAGGATAGGTCCAGGGGGAGCAGGGGCTGGGTGACCTTCTAAAGATATTGCTTTTCTCTAAGTTAAATGGGAAGTTAAATGGGAAACCATGGAAGAGTTTGGGCAGAAAACTCACAAGATATGAATCCTTACTTGAAATCCTCAGTGGAAAGGAGGCTATGAATGAATAAGGGCAGAAGACCAGTGGAGGATATTGTCCAGTCTAGAGGAGGAGTGATGGTGCATGAGCAGTGAGGTAGAGATGGAGATAGTTGGAAATGGTCTGATTCTAAAATGTTCTGAAGGTGAATTTGACAGGATTTGCTACAGGGTTAATGCTAAGTGAGAGAAAAAGTGGAGTGAAGAACGCCACCAAAGTTAAGCTTGAGCTGCTAAGAATGGACTTACCATTTACTGAGAAGAAAAGACAGTTGAAGAGCCAGGGTTGAAGGGGAAGCCTGGGAATCATGATTTCTGTTCAGTCCATCATAAATTTGAGATGTTTAGCAGACATTCATATGGAAATGTTGAATGGATGGTTGGAGATGATGCTGGTGTTAGGAGATAAAATTTTTGGAGTTATCAGCATGCAGATGACCTTTATATCCATAATACTGGATGTGATCACTAAAGGAATGTACTACAGATACATTAAAAAAATTTCAAAGACTGAGCCCTGAGACACTCTAGTATCCACTGGTCAGGAAGATGAAGAGGAAAGGGGAGTAAAAATGACCAAAATGGATTTTCCTGTGAGGAGCAAGAAGGAGGAGAGAGTGGAACTCAGAAAGCAAAGTGAAGAAAGCATATCAAGGAGAGAGAGTGTTCAATTGCTTCAAAAGCTGCTGCTAAGTCCTATAAGATGAGGTCAAAGATTTTTCCATTTGATTTGACAATGTAGAGATCAATTCTGAACGTGACAAAATCCATTTCTACAGAGATATGGATGAAAGACTGATTAATTGTGGTTCAAGAGAGAATTGGGAACAAGAAGTAGGATATATATTATATATAAATATGTATTTATACAATATAAAATATAATACAGAAGCATACTAAATATGTGAATATATTTGTATATAATAAAAATATGTAATATATATTAATATTCATAATATACACGTATACTTACATACATAATGTGTAGATATAGTCAAGGGATTTTACTATAAAGAGGAGTTGAGGAATGGAGTAGTAGTTTAAGGGAGATGTGGGAGCAAGGTGTTTTTTTGTTGCACTGGGGGAATTGCTGCCTGTTTCATGCTGATGAAAATGAGTCAATAGAAGAAAACTGATTATACATAAGAGAGACAATTGCTGGAGGGAACTAGAGTAGGAAAGAGGGGATGGAATCAGTGCAAGGAGAAGAGGGATTAGAGAGAGGAGCAGAGACAATGTATCTGTAGTTTATCAATAATGGGGGAGAGAACAGGAGACAGTGGAGAAAGTGGGTCAGATGTTGGAGGATTAGTAGATATGTAGTGGAAATGTGTAGAAATTCTACTCTATTTGCTTCTATTTTTCAGGGAAATGGGAAGAAAGAGTATTATCTGGTTTTAGAGGGAGAAGGTAGTGATGTAAATTTAAGGAAAGAAGGGAATCTCTAAAATGATTGTCTAAGATCCTGGTAGAGAGAATTAAGACACTATTAGCCTTACTGGAGAGAAATATGTGTTCTTCTGAGGTTCAAGTCAGGAACTTAATGAGAAACCCCTCAACATGGTTGTGGGTTCTTCTTCAGCCACATTCATCCATCTGCACCCAAATCTAGATAGACAAAAGGGGAAGCAAGCACAGTTTTGATTCAGCCAGAAGACCGTTGAGCAAGGGGGAGATTAACAGCCGTGGGCCCTAAGGTCAGAAAACATGCAGGAACAAGCAGTCAGAACAAGACATAATCTGAATTTTAGGTCCCCCTTTTGGCTAAAGAATTGTTGAGACTTGGAAACTTAGGAGGTAGAAGCCCAGAGGTCATGAAGACTGCAGTCTGGAAAGTGACTGTTCAGAGAATGCACAGTTGGAATGATTGACTCTGTACATATTGATGTGGTGACGAGTGGCAACCGGCCATGTCCCAGCATTTCAGAGACACATAGCAAGATGAGACTATGCTGAAAATCAGCCTTTGTCAGATTTTAATTTCATAGTTCTATTTGTATTTATGTATGTAAGTTTAGGTTATTAAAATAGAAAAAAACCACAAATATTAAAATGTCCAATTAGTCAACAATCAGATTTGGAAAATGTTAACATTTTACTTCAGACCTTTTCTTTTTATATTAAAACAACAACAACAACAACACAACACTATATAAGTGTATACACCCTCTACCTTTTCCAACTTGCTCTTCCTTTCCCCAAATTCTTCTTTCTTTTCCTTCCTTGGGATTGGCATACATCCAAGTCTTTTGTAAGTTGTCAATACACACATAACTACAGATACCACTCTCTAAGATAAAGAAATAGTATAATACTGGACTTATCATTCAACATTTATCAATTTAAATACAGTACAGGTAGGTTTATTTCATTAAATTTTATTGACTATGTAATCAATTTATAATTGATCATTATATGAGCATGGTAGTTTGTTTATTCATTTCAATGTACATTCTGGTGGCTTTCCATTTGGTAATTACTTACAGTGCTACAACAGACGTCAGTGCCCATGTTTCCCTGCAAATGTGTCTCTGTGGTATATACTTAAAAGCTGAATTTCTGCATTTTAAGGAATCAACATTTCAACTAATTAATTAGATAATGCCAAATGGCTTTCCAAAGTGGTTTACCTGTTTATATTCTCTCCTGAAATGACTTTCCTAGTTACCACATTCCACATCAACAGTTGGTATTTCCAGACTTTAAAATTTTGCCAATCTGATTTCCGTGATGGGGAAGAGGCAATAGTCAATGAGATATCTGAGAGGCTTTGATAATGGAGAATGATATAAACTCTTATCTTTAGTACTCACAATGAAGCCTGAGTAGTATTAAGGAAATGAAACACATATAAGCTAAAATTCCATTAAAGGAAAAGATTATATAACTTACAAATAGTATAGGGAAAAATATAAATATATAATTATTCACTTTTTCATGGTATTCAATAATAGGAATGAAATACATAAATCTTTGGTAAAGCAAGAATTGAAATGGTTTTACCATCAACCAGTCAGCCTTTACAGACATTCTGAAGGATTTGCTTAAAGAAAAAGAAAAGTGAGTTAGGAGAAGGGTCTCAGAGTCAAGAAAGAATGGAGGACAAATAAATTGATAAAAATATGGATAAATGAATGTTAACTGAATAAAACAATCATTTTAGTATACAATTTGAGAATTTAAATATGAAATGAAGTTAAATATTGCACAGCAAGCCGGGCGTGGTGGCGCACGCCTGTAATCCCAGCACTTTGGGAAACTGAGGCAGGAGGATCGCGAGTTCAAAGCCAGCCTCAGCAATATCGAGGCACTTAGCAACTCAGTGAAACCCTGTCTCTAATAAAATACAAAAAAAGGGCTGGGGATGTGACCCAGTGGTCGAGTGCCCCTGAGTTCAATCCCCGGTACCACAAAAAAAAAAAAAAAAAAAAAAAAAAAAAAAAAAAAATTGCACAGCAGTAAGAGGGAAGATGGAATGTAGGAGCTTAGAATTCAGGTATTCTGAAGGTTTTCCATTATTCAAAGAGAAGTATTGATGACTAATTTATACTTATGAAGAATAGAAATACTGTTGCAATCCACTTAACATTGGAGGTACATTCTGAGAAATGTGTCCTTCGGTGATTTCATTGTTGTGCAAACATCACAGAGTATACTTACACAAACCTAGATGGTATAGGTCAGTCACTTACATACCCTCTTGATGTGATCAAGAGACACACTAAATGAGTTATATGAGGCTGTCGCTGGCATAACATGGTATATTATTTACAGTGAACTTGTTTTTGCAGTAATCTGCCATACTACAACAATAAAAAGTATAGTAGAGTAAATACCCAAACCAGTAACAGAGTAGTTTATAATCATTTTCAAGTGTTGTGTATTATACATAGTTGATGTGCTCAGCTCTCCTGCCACTGGCAGTACAGCAGGTGTGTTTACACTGTGATCCCGGCACGCATATGAGGAATGTGTTTCCTATGGCATTTTGATAGCTACAATGCCATTAGATGATAGGAACTCTTCAGTTAACTCTGTCATTATTTTATCATCATTATTGAATGATGGATTGGATGAGTATAAAGTCTGTTTACTTTTGTTTTCATTTGGTCTTCTAGAGACATTGCATTGCTTTCTTCTGCTTTGATAACTCTCATATAAAGTAATTTAGATATGGATCAAACATGGTGTGTGTGTGTGTGTGTGTGTGTGTGTGTGTGTGTGTCTTAATCCACTGCCTTCAATGAATGGAAGTCTATTTGCCATTTCTCTGGGGAAAATGGGCATAAGTTTTTCAACTCTGTTTTATGGGAAGCCCAGTCCTGAGATACTGGACTTCATGCATTGTTATTGGAACCAGTCCCTTCTCTTGCAGGGCTGGGGCCATGAAATGCACCTTCCTCTGAGCACTGCAATCCCTGCTCTTGGACTCATGTCCAAGTCTATGTGCCATAGGAATCACACTAATCAAGTTTCTACTTATTTCTTTTGTTTTTTGACTCTTCTGGTTCTTGGAGATTTATTTTCTTCCTTTTGATATTGGCTCTGGATTTACAAAAATATTCTTTCATGCTCCATTTTGTCTCTTTCCCTCCTTCCCCACCCAATTATAACGAGTAGCTACTTCACTTTTTATGCTTCTTATATTTTGTATAATGATATAGTATTTTGTATAATAATGTAGGATCTTTTGTGGGATACGATTATACTTTATAGTTATCTCTCAATTCTCCCACTCAATAGGTTACTTGATGTCATATATTCACTCACATTCTCTAGCACATTGTTTAACACATAGTAATCAATAAAGGTTGATCAAATGAATGAAATTTTTCCTATTTTTTACTAATATAGGAAGATATATTTGGGTATCTTAAGCATGCAGTCAGTCAAAGGAGAAAGTTTGGATCCATTATGTCTTCATATATGCGAATAGCAGCATTGGGTTTGCTCTGGGCATAAAGTTTAGACAGGCCTTTCTTCATGTTGGATCACTCTGCTTCCATTTTAATCTCTGCTTTATAAGTGAGTTGTGTCCTTTTCCTCAATCTACAAGGGGTATGTTTTCTTCTTCCAAACATTTTAGCTATTTTAAATCTGTAGAGCTTAATTTAAGTTCAAAGGTCCAGTTTCCAAACATAGACACAATTCACAAATTAATAAGTTTCACTGGAAATTTTGGCTCCTCTCTGAGAGTCAGGAAGAGATTTAGTTCTATAAAAATAATTTGAGGAACCTAATGATTATGTCCACATTTTTATGTGCAAGTTAAGAAATCTAATTTTGTCTAAATCTAGAGAATAATTTGGTATGTATACATATGCATACACACACTTGAGATGTATTTACATACACACATCATTAGTGTAATAGAAACTGAGCATTAAAATCAAAGCATTTTTAAAAATCATATCTAAGTCCCACCCTCATTTAAAGAGGTGGTAAAAGAGTTCTTAGGCTCTTGGTATCTATCAAAAGTGAACAATCAAATCAGTTCTGATTTGAACACTGTCACTTGGATTACATTTATCTATTGCATGGTAGTATCAAGTTAGCAGGGCTAAGAGATGAATCACAGTACTGACTGTCAACTTGACAACCTAGAAGATGAGGAGCATTATTTTACCTCTTCCTTCTCAGCAGCATATGTCAGGTTTTTTGAGCTCCCGCATGCTTCAAATTTCTTCTCTCTTGAATAAGTGGTAGTATCCAGCATTTGGTCATAGCAGATCCTGCCTACCCACAAATGGACCTTATGATTTTGGTGTTGTTTTATAGTGAACATTCACCAAAATGTGAATGTTTTCTCGCAACTACTATTTCAGATCATAAGAAAAGGAGCACGACTCTATATAGCTATGTGTAGGATCTTTCCCTAACAATTTATATGGTATGGAGTAAAGAAAATAATACATGGGCTAGAAAACAGAAAACCCAGTCTTAGCCCCTAGCTGGCTGCATGATTGATCTTGGGCAAGTCACTCACATCCTCTGGGTTGAATGTTCTCATTTCCAAAATTGAAAATTTGAACTAAATGATTTTAAGATCCATTGAGAGCAGAAATTCTATGTTTTAAAGTAATTCAGCGAATTTATTAGCTATTACTGTAAACTCCATTACATAAAATAATGTCTGAGACATACCATGCTTTCAGATTGGGTAACTGGAAGCATTTAATTCTTTATATTATCTTTATTATCTTTATATATATGTATGGTCTTACCATAACTTTTGGGGACTCATATAAATCTGTATCCTTCTGTACTTCTAATCAACATGTCAATAGAGACATGCAGTTCAAGGAATTTAAACATGGCATGACTTATCTGTAACAATGGTAGCCAGCTCAAATTACAGTGTAGTGATTAAGTGGACATCCTGATAAAATCTGCTGGGGTAGAAAAAATGGCGGAGGAATTTAACAATGGCACATAGGAAGTTTTCCTGTACTGCACAATTGGGGACTTCATCTTCAACTGGGATTCTAAGGTGAAAGTAAACTTAATTCACTCTACTGTTTCAAAAATTATTACTTCCAAATGCCACTCCCAGTAGAGGTAAATTTAAGTTAGACACATGAGATGTACTACTTCCTTCTAGGTTTAACACATAGAGAACAAACATTCTATGATCTCTAGTTAGAGTCATGAAACAAGAGGCAAACAGCCCACCACACACCACACCATATGGGATGGAAGCGATATAGGTCAGATAGAACTGAACCAGAGAATGTCAAAAATGAACACCTCATAGGCTTTTATTACCAACTCATGAATTACGCAGCATCCCATCCATAATATAGAGCTGAGAATGTTGGCTTTATGTCAGAAAATGCTGAAGAAGCAGTTATCAGGGAACAAAAAGTAGGTTGATTGTATCAAAGTTAGTTTTCTTACAGGGTTAAAACAGAGGGCCTTCCTTATCATGACAGCTCAAGGTCTCTTTGATTGGCTGCCTTATTTATTTATTTATTTATTTATTTTAACTGACTTGTTTTGAGGTTCAGTTTGATTATAAGATACCTAGTATAAGCAACTTCTTTCTGGTTTGGTCTGGTCTGTTGGGCTTAGGGCAGGAACTCAGTCCAAAACTATAATCTCCTATAATTTTTGTTTAACAAGGACTAATTTCAGAACTTTATTATAAATCCATAATCAGGTTAAAATAAAGTAAAACTCCACATAACAGAAATAGAGAGCCAAAAGTCAAACCTTTAAACAGAAACTGGTATCAGTGTGATGCATATTGGACTGGATTCGATGTCCAAAAAGTTGGAGATTGAGATTTAAATATTTACTATAAATATTTTTAGATTAAATGCATTGCATACAACAGAAAACAGTATTAAGCTTTAGAGCACAATCCATATGTTTTCCAAATAACTCATAGAAAAAAAGAAAAAAGAGATTAGACAAAAGAAAAGTATTGATTAGAAACAGGATATTCTGTATAACAGGAATCCCAGAGTAAGAGGGAATATATGTAAAGAAGAAATAACCAAAGATAGAATAGAAGCCAGGTGCAGGGGCGCACGCTTGTAATCCCAGCACTTGGGAGGCTGAGGCAGGAGCATCTCGAGTTCAAAGCCAGCCTCCGCAATGGTGAGGCACTTAGCAACTCAGTGAGACCCTGTCTCTGATAAAATACAAACATAGAATAGAAAAAGAAAATTCCTGAATTAAAAATTCATTAGTCTAAAATAAAAGGATGTACTAAATAAAAGGTGAAATTAGTAAGAAATATTGATAGATGAATTTTCATGGTTTTTTTTTTCTGAAAATTAATATTGAAAAAAAATCTTATGAGTACCCAAGTAAAAGCAAAAGATTATCAACAAGGGAAAAAATAAGATTGGCAATAGACTTCTGTGCAATTAAAAATGCTAGAAAACAATGTAGAAATACCTATGGAGATTCAGCATGAAAATTCTACATCCACTAAATTTATGAGCCATTTATGAGGGAAGCAAAAATCCTCAAATTCTGCAGAAACTAAACAGCAATGAAACACAAATGAGATTCATGAAAAAAAAAGTTGAGAAATTTTAAGCAATAAAAAATTACAATGTTTATAAAAACCTAATTAATGTGGAAAACATGACTTTAATATGCCATATAATAATACTTATAATAATAGGTCTAGGGATGTAGTTCAGTGGTGGAGTGCTTGCCTAACATACATGAGACCCTAAGTTCAATCCCTGGCATCTTAAAAAAAGAAATTATAATAAAGCTTAGACATGTCAAAAATAGTTGTTAATTCAATTGCAATACATGTAATGCCAATACCTGTTTTGAAAGTGAATAACAAAAACACAAGAAAATGTAATATTTAATAATTTCCATCTAAAATGCAAGATGATTTCAACCACAAAATGATGGTGGGAGGCCATAAATGTGATTAGTGTTTTTTTTTTTTTTTTTTTTTTTTTTTTTTTGTCCCCTTGGGAGAGTAAAAGGGGAGGGGTAAGGATCTGAAGTTCTGATTTCTACTCCAAGGCTTGCATCATTTTATTCTGCCCTTTTTTTTTTTTTTTTTTTAATATTTATTTACTTTAGTTGTACACAATGCAATCCATTTATGTTTACGTGGTGCTGAGGATCGAACCCGGGCCGCGCACGTGTGAGGCGAGCGCTCTGCCGCTGAGCCATGACCCCAGCCCCATTATTCTGCCCTTTGAGAAACTAATAATAAGCATTAGCAAGCAGGTCCCCAAATGTCACATCCATTGGGTAAGTGAATGAGTTCTAATTCACTATCGTGCCTTAATCACGATTTGTCTGAACTCTGAATATTGACTGGAGAAACTGGATAATAAAATGCTACTGGTGTTTTGTTTTGATAGTGATTCCGGATTATCTGTGATTCTCTGTCCCACATTATCCTTATTAATCTTGAGTTGATTAATTATATACCAGTCTTTTGTATATAATTATTTATAATAATATATAATATTATATATTACAAATATACTATACCAGTTGTATATAGTGAAATAAACAAAAAGGCTCAAAATGAAGTCTTTTAGTCTTCTGGAATTGCAGTAATAAATTATCTCAATCCAGGTGGTTTATAAAACAGAAATTTTTGTCTTTAGTTCTGGAAGGTAGGAGTCCCAGATCAAGGTATTGTCAGGGCTAGCTCCTCTTGATGGGGCGAGGGAGTATCTCTTCTGAGTCTCTCTCTTAGGGCCTTGTGGTTTGCTTGTGATCTTTGGGGTTCCTTGGCTCGTACATGTATCATCCTGATCTCTAACTTCCTGCTCACTGTATGCCTATCTCTCTGCCCAAATTTCCCCTTTCTATGAGGACACCAATTAAGGCCCACCCTAATGCAGTGTAAACACATTTTAACTAACTATCTGTGTAACAACCCTATTTCTAACAAGATCTCATTCTGAGGTGGTTAGGATTTCAACATATGAATGGCCAGGAGCACACAATTCAACCTGGCAAATGTATAAAGAGCTGAGGCTGGCAATATTAATGTCAGGCAAAGTGGACTATGTGGAAAGCAAAGATTGAGCTTTAAGATAGGTCCATTTAATAAGTAAAATTATGATTTAAAATGAAACTCATAGTGAATATGTTTATACTAAGTAATAAGATAAAGGCAATATAAAACCAAAATATATAAATAAATGAAAAAGTAAGTAATCACAATCATATTAAATCTCTTTAAGGCACCTTTCTTATCTTTGATTAGTCATATGGACAAAAAATTAAAATTAATAAGTTTGATTTAATGGACTTACATTGAACTTTGTACCTTTAAGGAAATATGCATTATTTTAAATTGCTCATGAAATATTAATTAAAAAGTTATAACAGTCTAGGCCAGATAAGAAAGGTTAAATTACCCACATAACTTGTATAGACCTTGTTGTCTGGCCACAGAAGAATAATACTAGAAATTAATAACAAAATTAAATGATAGCTTCTTCTAAATGTTAGATAAAATTTATAGATATCTAAATTTATACATAAAATTATCTAAATTTATAGATAAAAATAGAAATAAGTAAATGATTACAAATTATTTTGAATATAATTTCAACGAGAGTGGAACTTAGCCACATTTGTATAGCCAAATTCTGGATAATGGAAACAGTTAAAATAAACTTATTAAAGAAAAAATAACTATTCAAACCTAAGAAAATAGAGATTAGAAATATATGTTTTAAAAATGATAAATGAGAAAGACCAAAATGTAAACTTGATTTTTAAAAATAAGTATGATGTAATTCTTTAAAATGTAGTTCTTTAAATAAAAGTAAGATTCTAAAAGTTGAACAAAAATTAAAGAAGGGAAACTCAAATGTAGAATATTAGAAATAGGAAAGAAGATACAATCTCAGAAAAGCAATTAAAATTAGTATACCACATAATATTTATACTAATTAATTAGAAAATATTGTGTAGGTAGATTACTTTCCCAGAAAATAGATCATAGATAGAGAAGCAATTAAAAATTAGAATGTTATGACATGCTAATACTAATTAAAAAGAAGCAGTTTACATGTGGATTAGTTTCCAGAAACAAAAATCATCAAAATTACTGCAGAAAAGGTAAAAATACTGAGTACCAATTACTGTGTAAGAAAAGAGCATGGTTAAAGATTTGCTTCCACCAATGCTACTGGACTCAGACAAAAATTCTTCCAAATCTTTAAAAATCCTATGTAGATTTATTCTGGAGCACACACACACACACACACACACACACGAAATGATCTTAATTTATTTGATAGAAATAACAAAATGCTAATATCAAATTCTGGAAACTGTAGTGTATAAAAAGCGAAAACTAAACACCTGTTTCATTCATATGTAAAGATGCAAAATCATAAATTATTAACAAGCAAAGTTAATAGTAAATTAAAAGCAACGCAGTGTGACCAAGTATGACTAATTTTTAAAAAATATTTATTTATTTACTTTAGTTGTACACAATGCAATGCATTTATGTTTACGTGGTGCTGAGGATTGAACCCAGGCCGCGCACATGAGAGGCGAGTGCTCTGCCGCTGAGCCACAACCCCAGCCCAAGTATGACTAATTTTAAAAATTAAAAGATAGTTTATTGCAAAGAGCTGCTTAATATAATATATCACATGGTCAGGCCCAGAGAGGAAAACATGTTATTGATAAAGGCTGCAAAAGCATTTGATAAGATTGAAATTAATTCCAAATAAAAAGCTCTTAATCAATTAAAATATTAGAAAACTTCTTTAAGTTAGTAAAGAATAGTACATTTCTTATAGCAACAGTACATTGTACTTAATTAAAACTTTCAAATATTCAATTAAAATAAGCAAATACATGTAATTCCTATTTCATAAGGTAAGGGGGGAAGATACAAACATTTATAAAGAAAAGTCTTAAACAATCATTGCTTAAAGATGATTTGATTCTCAGAAATATAAATAACTGGCTAAAAACATTAGAACTAATCTGAAAGTTTAAGAAACTGGCTGACTACAAATTAGATATACAAAAGTCAATGATTTTCCAATCTTTCAAAAAGCCAGTTTGAAAATATGATCTAAAAAATGGTTCCATTTGCATAAGCATATATGGAAATGTATTTTTATGGTCTATACACAGGCTGTATAAGAGAAACTTTACAAAAGAATGATTTGAATAAGTGGAGGAACATGCTATTCTGTGGGAATGCATAATGTAAAAATGTTGATTCTCCAAAGTAATATTATGAAATTATTGTAATGCTTATTTGGAAGACTCTTTGCTTGGAAATAGCTATGACAATTTTGGGAAAAATGAGCCCTGAGAATCTTGCCATCTGTGTAAAAAAAGTATGTAAAGTTGAATTGACCCCAAGCAGGACAAAGGAAAAATGGAAGAGAATTAAAATTCCATGAAAAAATCCAAGTACTTATGAGGTTTGGAATTTATTTATCATATATTGATATTATGGTGAGGAAAAGGATTATTCAACACATCACTGGGCCAACTTGATGACCTTTTGAAGAAAAAAGGGGAATAAAAAAAGGAAATTAAGGTTACGCTTAAAAGTAAGCTAAAGTAATTTATGTATATACATATATATGTATATATATATACATACTCACACATACACACATTCATATAACACAAAAAATAAAATATATAAAAAACAAAGGTGAATATTTAATTGCTTTGGGGAAAGGAAATATTTTCTAGTTATAGCACAAATATCAGATAATATAAGGAAAATATTTCCAGTTAATAGAAATAGAACAAAATAAAACAAATTTGTTTTATGTCATAAACACTATGCCTACTATGACTATAACTTATTGATAAAAGAGAAATCAAGAAAATTTTTACATATTGTACATGCATTCCTGTTAATGATAAAGAACAAGATTTATGAAATATTATGGGCAACTTAAAAATTTGGGGTAAAGCCAGGTGCGGTGGCACACACCTGTAATCCTAGCACTTGGGAGGCTGAGGCAGGAGGATCGCAGGTTCAAAGCCAGCCTCAGCAATGGCAAGGCACTTAGCAACTCAGTGAGACCCTGTCTCTAATAAAATACAAAAAAGGGCTGGGGATGTTGCACAGTGGTCAAGTGCCCCTGAGTTCAATCTCCAGTACCAAAAAAAAAAAAAAAAAAAAAAAAAAAAAAAAAAAAGAAAAAAAAATTTGGGGTAAACATGAAAAATTTAATTTTATTCCAAACAATGCAAATAAATCTCAATGTTGCCATTATCAAACTGGATAAAAACTTTTAAAATAAAACTTATAATACCCAATGTTGGAGAAACTGAAAATGTCTGTTGGAATAGTAAGTTAGTAAAATATTGTTTTGGAGAATTTTGTGCTAATTTTCTTTATGCTGCAAATAAAACATTATTTTTCAAGGAATGTCTCCCAAGAAAATGTTTGTGGATGGGTATATATATAGAGAGAAACAAAAAATTGTTGCAATATATGTTATGATACTAAAAAAATTGGAGACTGTCTGTCCCCAAATTGGAAATTGACTGAAAAATTGCAGGAGAACCACACAAAGAAGAATCTACAGAAGATATTAAAAATGACATGGGTACCAGACCATGGGAAAATGCCACAGTCATTAATGAAAAAACAATTACCAAAGAGCACATCCATCATTATCCATCTATTCTGGAAGATTACAACATTAAATATGAAAGTAGTAGACTTGTGCATGTGTCTTTCAATTTTGTATAGGATAAAACTATTACTTTTGGAATAAAAACTTAAAAAAAAATATAAAGTCATGGATCACATGAATATAAGAACCAATGAGAGAAAACGGGGTTAATGAGAGATCAAAATGCTCTGGTACAACTGAAGGAACACAGGATCTCACACCAGAAGGATCCATGTTCAAGTTTCAGCTCCACTGCCTTTGCTGTGGGAGACGCGGGCAAGTCATTTAACATGCCTCCACTTCATCCTCTGTGTTGTGGGTCATTTACCCCACAGTGAGACTGAGGATCCAATGAGATGTGCATAGCACCATTCAAAGGGTACTCTTAACAGGGGATGATTTCAAGAAGGCATGAGATAGGGGGAAACTTGAAGTTCTAAGAAACCAATCCCATAGAAATATGGGAAATCTGGGACATTTTTTCTGACTTATTTTTTAATTCCAGAAGGAAATGAGAGTGGGCAAGCACAAATAGCATCTAAAAGGCTATACCTAAGAATATAAATTGAATATTCTAAGAAGAAAACTGCCTATGAATGAGAACATTTAGCATGGTTCTCAGGAAATGAGGTTTTTTTAATATATGGATTCACTGCTCAGTTGAGTGAGGAATTTACTTCCCATATAAATTAATCTTTGAAAGAGATATACAATGAGATATGGGGAAAAGCTAGAAACCACAAAGCTCATGATACAGAGATTATTATTATTTTGAAAAGATAAGAGAGAAGGTCAGGGATGTCCAGTGACTGATGCTATTAAATCCAAATAATGTATCAATAGGAATTTTATGTCTAAGACCTTAAGTGGTAATGATGAGAAAGATAAAAAATAAATGGGACAAAAGACCTAGTCATTCTCTCAAAGAAACTGGGAAAATGTGCTAAAAGAAAACTTTGGGCAGTTGGTTAATCAGTGTACCAGTGAGATTTAACTTTGCATCCATACTACCAGCTCAAATTTTAGCAGATATAGGCTGGGCACAGTGGCACATGCCTGTAATCCCAGCAGTGAGAGGTTGAGGTAGGAGGATCTTGAGTTCAAAGCCAGCCTCAGCAAAAGCAAGGTGCTAAGTAAGTAACTCAGTGAGAACTTGTCTCAAAATAAAATACAAAATAGGGCCGGGGATGTGGCTCAGTGGTTGAATGCCCCTGAGTTCAATCCCTGGTACAAAAAAAAAAAAAAAAAAAAAAAAAACAACAACAACAACAAAAAAAAAAAACCTTTAGCAGAAATTGAAATCTAGGAGACTTGATGTTGGGATAGGGAAGAAAACTATTCAAGGAAGAGAAACTACCTTTTAAAAAGGTTCAGAGGCAAGAGAAAATATGGATATAAAATTTGAAAAAGCAAATGCATACCTGTGTTTTTGGTGATATTTTTGAGTGTAACATAATCTGATGTCTTGGTTTATAAGGGTGGTTGATTATTTTGAAAATTGGTTGATCTAATCATATGACACTACGAGATTTGAAATCAAGACATGAAAAAAAAGCAGTATTCATTGTGAAGCACATTTTTGAGTAATAGACACTTAAATTTTCCTATACAGTTTTTTTTTAAAGGTCTGACCAAATACTATGGCCTTTTACTGTTACCCTTTAACTCACAGCCCATATTAGACTAATTATGTCAAAGGACAACAATAGTCAACCCACAAAAGGTCATTTTGCTGGTTGATCTGGCAATCCTTAGAGTAAATCAGATAAATTTTGTTTTTATCAATTTGATTGATGACTTGTTACAACAGTTGAAAACCCTATTTGACTCTATACTGGTGAGCTTGGTAAAACAGTTTTATCTTTAGGGTAGATTTTATAGTAGCATGGTTCTAAATACCTTCATGGTTACTCTTGCTATCGTCTATACCCCTGGATCTAAATATACTAGTGTAGCAATCTCTCATTTTTAGAATAATTTTCTGTGTATGTGTTCTTTTTGCATACAGAGTTTGTACTAAGAATTATTCACTTCCCCGGGCATTCACTTTTGATAACCACCACTAAGAAAAACACCTGAAATCTCTCATTCACCCAATAAATCTTTATGGTGTGCTTTCTTGTTTGTTCAACACATATTTATTGTACACAGCAAATATGATAGTAGTTCCTGTGCAAGATCTGGAAATTTGGCAGCGGGTAGGATACCCAACACAGCTAAATTTACATTTATCTTTTCCTTGAGCAACAGTTCTTCTCAGGGATTTTACCCTTCTCCGGATCTCTCCATGGCTCCCTCTCACATCATTGGGTTTCTGCTCAAGGGCTGCCTTTTAAAAAATGCCCTTCCTGAAATCTACAACCTCGTCTTCATCTTTCCTCTTATCTGGCTTTGTAATTGAAATTCCATCATTTATTTTCTATTTCCCCCTCATAGAATAGAAATTCAAGGGTACAGACATTGCTTCAACAGTGTGTCTAGAGCAGCGCTTAACAAATTGTGGAAAATCAGGGTATTTGTGGAAATAATAAATCAGTCAATGAATAAGTGAGACAAGTTAGCTTTACTTATGGGGCTCACAGTTTAGTGAGCAGAGAAGCAAGTAGGCAAGGACTGACAGAGGCTCTCAGGGGAGTGTAATCTAACAAGCTCTCTGGGAGAGCAGTTGAGGGCAGTTTCTCTGGAGAGGGGAGGTTAGAGCTCATTCCTTATGAGAAGGAGCTAGCTGGAAGGGAAGCCTTCCAGAGAGGAAGAACATTAAAGGTAAATTCTCTTAGGATTGGAAAGGAGATCAGTATTGTTGGGGAGACAGGAGCAGAATAAGCAAAGGGAGGAGAACTGTGGAATGACAATGAGGAGGTGGGAAGGGGCCAGATCACATGGAACCTTACCAGCCAAGTTAAGGAATATAAACTTCAGAGGTTTCAAGTATTGGAGTTAACCACTTTATTTAGAGAAAGAACTGTGGGGGAGTAGTTATTGTCATAGATCAGGTGAAAGATCATGATGGCCTGGATTAAAGGATTGCTATGGAAACAGAAAGAAGGAGGCCAATGAGGAATATAATTTTGAAGTTGAGCCATCAGGATTTACTGGTAGATTGCAGATGAAGATTTGAAGATGAGCACAATTGAGGTTTCTGATTATTTGACTTGAACCTCTTGCAGAAGTTGATGGCATTTTTTAAAATTTTTAAATTGTTTGGAGTCTGCATCCAGTGTTAATCATGTTAGTTTTTAAACTTCTCATTTCACTTTGGGGTGCATCTTGCCCTTTAATGATTTAGATCATGAACCTCTTCATAGTTGTCATATGTAATGCTCAATAACTTGAGTCCATTGTTCATTCAGAAATTCTGTTTTTCATACTGAGGCTTGATTTTGGGTCATGACAAATGCTGGATATAAAAATGAAAAATACATATTAGTATGTTTTGTTAATTTTTCTTATCTTGGACAAGGTATAATGCTTGATAAATCTGAAGCTATTGACCAAACTGATATTTGGAGTGACGGATTTTCCTTTTAATTTCTCATCTTCTCTCAAACGTTAACTATTAATGATTTACTTTTAGTTCACTGTTCTCTAAAAAACTTAGTCAATTATAAAGAGAATTCTATTATAATCAATAGTACTGCTATGTAATTTTTGTTAAAGCAGTTACTTAACCAGGACCCCCATATCAAAGGATACTACTTTTGTAATTGTTGAAAAGAAAAAAAAATTTTTTTCATCAACAGTTGAGTTTTAAGGCTTCCTTTTGTTCTAGAATAAACAGAACTGTTGGAACTGTGTGTGACTTCTCATGAGTCTGTTTGTCTAATAGTTATTACAGAAACAGAATGCTTTTTGTTGCCCTCTTCTTCTAAAAATAATATTATAATAAATCTCTCTTGAGACTGTGTCTTGAGACTTGCAAAGGATAATTCTATTTCTCTGTGTGATTGGCAATGTTTATTTTCTTCATATAAATGTTGCTCAATAATAAGAGTCTTGTTCTAATGACAATTTAATGATAGACCCTCCAATGACAGTTTATATTGTCAAATTATTCATTTTAACATTACCCACTTCCCTTAGCTCGTTTGCAGTGAGTACTTAGTTATTCTTTTGGGTAGTGTGTGTGAATTTTTCATCCCTTCCCTTATCTCTCCATAAGGAAATCTTGGAGGCTAATTAGTCCATCGATCATAATTTCATTTTTGGGAGCAGTAATTCAATTCTACTCTTTCTGGTAAAGGAAGTATTTAATCATTTCTTCTTTGAAATGAATTCACATATGATGCCTTCATGACTAGATCAAATGTCATGGTATTTCCTACCTAAAAGGGCATTGTTACTGAGGCTATTGGGTTGAAGCTAAAGATAAATCGATTGTTTCAGGAACCAACTTTGATAAGTTATCTTTCTGACAAGAAGATGTCACCTGGATGATTCTGTCATTTTTGAAAATGTGCATGACATTTACTACAACAGGACAAGTGTAAGTAGGTGATCTTAAACTGTAAGTAGGTGGTTATAACTAGCCGGGCGCGGTGGCGCAAACTATGGCTGAGGCAGGAGGATCAAGACCTGGTTATAGGGCCCTGCTACAATTAAAATGGTTATAACTGAAACTTGTAGTCGAACCAACTGGTAGTGGGTCAACATGAGAAGAGCAGCTGACTCCTCTGCTGGAATTGATTGCTACTGATTTTCTTAATCAAAAGTTGAGTGGGAATAGATCTCCCATTTTGAATGTAAGCCTTTTCTGAACACTTTGATTAGCCACATAAAATTTGCAATTGATGGTTTTAAAGTAAAAATAGCAGTAATTTTGTATGATATAATCATGTTCTTATTTACATTAATAGAAGGGATAAGGATAACTATAAGTTCAATCTGTGCCCCTGGATTGGTAGAAAGCATTTGCCAGTTGAACTACTGGCTGAGACAAGTATACTACCCATGCAATGGATTGGTGGCTCAGGAAAAAGAAAGAAAAGCTATGACAAAATAAAAACAAAAACAGGAATAAAGCAGTGATAGAATTATTTATGAAAAAAAAAGAAAGAAATGGAATAGAAAAAAAGTTATGGTTTATATATTAGGTGGCCCCCAAAAGCTCATGTGTGAGACAATGCAAGAAAGCTTCCAGGTGAAATGACTGGATTATGAGAGGTTTAACCTAGTCAGTGTGTTAATCCCCTGATAGGAATTAACTGGATGGTAACTTAGGCAGGTAGGGTGTGGCTGGAGGAAGTGGGGCTCTGGGGTGTGACTTTGCAGTATATCTTGTCCCAGGTGAGTGGAGCTCTCTCTTTTTGCTTCCTGTTGCCATGTTCCCAGCTGCTTTTCTCTACCACACTCTTCTGCCATGATGTTCTGCCTCACCTTGAGCCCCAAGGAGGGGTCTACTGTCTATGGACTGAGACCTCTGAAACCATGAGTTCTCAAATAAACTTTTCCTCCTCTAATTGTTCTTGTCAATTCTTTTGGTCACAGTGATGAAAAATTTGACTCAAACAATTCCCCAAAGACCCAAGCAGCCTTCTAGGCTACAGGCTCATGACTGAAATGGGAGAACAAGTATCTGTTGCTGGCTCTGCCTTCTCAATTTTCCTTCATTGACTTGCACGGTCCTTGTCCATTCTGTTCTACTCATTTCCTTCTACTTTCCTTACTGTATCTTTGGGGTTGAAAGATTTGAGGAGATTAGAATCTTCTTTTTGTAAAGGAAAGCCGAGTATTCCTGACTCAAATAGACCTCCTGGCAGAGTAAAAAATAAAGCAAGCAGAACTGAAGGTGTGTTCCTCTTGAAAAGTTAAGTCACTCCCAGAAGTTGTAGTCTAAATTGGCAGTGAGGCTGTGAGTTAAATCCAATGTCTTCATATAAAAGCTCTCAGTCATCCTGCCCTAGTAAACACATTAATGTTAAATTATCTTTAGAAATATAAGAGAACGGCTTTTAAACCTACTAATAGATGCAAGAAGTGGTGTAGCAAATTGGAGTGATAGAGAAGAAAGCAGGTAAGATGGACATACTTTTGTCTCTATGGGGAATGCATTCTTAAGGTTAGCTTTATAATCTTAGTGCGCTGCTGGGCACTAAGATTTTTGTGGAACAGAAAAGAATTTTTATTCCAGATGTCAGTGCCTGCTGTAGTTGGTGATGGCTGAGGGGTATAGTGAGAATTAATTTTACTGTCTCCATTCAGAGTTAATTTAGTGTGCCTCCATCAAACTGAAACAGCTGAGCTAAAACCATCAGAAGCAGCAGCAGCAGCAGCAGCTTTTGAAACGGATTCTTAAATGGTGTGGGATGTATCTGAATGTAAAGAAAGAAATTAAGATGAAGGTTCAGGGTTGTTTAATACAGGTAGAATCCCTGATAGACTAATATCCTCAAAGGATGATATGATGTGCTCTTTATAAAATGTCCTTCAAACACAATATCACAAAGCTAGAGAAAGAAAGATTTCATCTTAGGAAAGGAGATTGGATTTGGATAACATTGGAAACATCTTTGTTGAGAATTTAAAATAATACTTTTCTTGATGTTAAGAAAGTTACATGTGCCATAGGCAACATATGTAGGTAACATTTACCAAAATTAATGCTAATTAAATATTCTTTTTAATTTTTAAGGATGAAAATATTTCTTAATTAATATTTTCAAGATTGCAACCAAGGTTCACAAGTCTAATCAGGTACATTTGATTAAATGTTCCAAGGTACCATTATTTGAATCAGTAACTAAATAGAATCTATGGAGATGCTTGCAGATTTAAAAAAACTTTTTAGTTATAGCAAAACATAACATTTTGGCATATTATATGAATAATTAGAATTCTCAACTTATGTGATGTTAAATAAAGCAAATTATTTTTTTGTTAATTTTATTTTTATAATTTTTAATATGTACAACTCATAGTGCATATATTTAGTATCTTTTTACATATAACTGTTTGCATACAAAGTATATTCGTACAATTCAGGTCTTTAATCATGCATTAAGGAAAATGGTATCCATCTCATTCAACCACCTTTTTTTTTTTTTCCTTTTCTCCCCCTCCCTCCCCTCTTGCTCCCTCCCTTACCCTCCCTTCCCTTGACCATTCTAGTGATCCTCTAATCCTACTAAGTACCCCCATCCAACAATACTTTGAAATAGCCTCCTTATATCAGAGAAAACATTTGGTACTTGGATTTTTGAGACTGACTAACTTCACTTAGCATTATGTCTTCCAACTTCATCCATTTACCTGCAAATGCCATTAATTTATTTTCTTTTATTGCTGAGTAAAATTCCATTGTGCATATATACCACATTTTCTTAATCCACTCATTTACTGAGGGGCATCTAGGTTGGTTCCACAACCTAGCTATTGTGAGTTGCGCAGCTACAAACATTGAGATAGCTGTGTCACTGTAATATGCTGTTTTTAAGTCCTTTGGGAATAGACCCAGGAGTGGGATGGCTGGGTCATAGGGTGGTTCCATTCCCAGTTTTCCAAGAAATCTCCATATTGCTTTCCATAACGGTTGCACCATTTTGCAGTCCCACCAGCAATGTATGAGTGTGCCTTCTTCCCCACATCCTCTCCAACATTTATTGTTGCTTGTGTTCTTGATAGCTGCCATTCTGACTGGAGTGAAGTGAAATCTTAGAGTAGTTTTGATTTGCATTTCTCTAATTGCCAGCGATGTTGAACATTTTTTCATGTATTTGTTGATTAATCGTGTATCTTCTTCTGAGAGGTGTCTTCTCAATTCCTTAACCCATTTATTGATTGGGTTATTTGTTTTTTTAGTGTAAAGTTTTTTGAGTTCTTTATATATTCTAGAGATTAGTGCTCTATCTGATGTGCACGTATTAAATATTTCTTCCCAATTAGTTGGCTCTCTATTCACCTCACTGATTGCTTCTTTTGCTGAAAAGAAGCTTTTTAGTTTAAATCTATCCCATTCATTAATTCTTGGTAGTAATTCTTGCGCTACAGGATTCTTATTAAGGAACTTGGGGCCTAATCCGACATGTTGGAAATTGGAGCTTACTTTTTCTTCTATTAGGCGTATTGTCTCTGGTCTAATCCTAGGTCCTTGATCCACTTTGAATTGAGTTTTGTGCATGGAGAGAGATAAGGGTTTAATTTCAATTTGTTGCATATGGATTTCCAGTTTTCCCAGCACCATTTGTTGAAGAGGCTATCCTTTCTCCACTGTACATTTTTGGCACCTTTGTCTAATATAAGATAGCTGAAATTATATGTGTTAGTCTCTGTGTCCTCAATTCTGTACCATTGGTCCACCCGTCTGTTTTGGTGCCAATACCACGCTGTTTTAGTTACTATTGCTCTATAGTATAATTTAAAGTCCGGAATGGTGATGCCCCCTGCTTCACTTTTCTTGCTCAGGATTGCTTTGGCTATTCTGGGTCTCTTATTTTTCCAGATGAATTTCATAACTGCTATTTCTATTTCTTTGAAGAATGACATTGGGATTTTGATTGGAATTGCATTAAATCTGTATAATGCTTTTGGTAGTATGGACATTTTGACAATATTAATTCTACCTATCCAAGAGCAAGGTAGGTTTTTCCATCTTCTGAGTTCATCTATAATTTCTTTCTTTAGTGTTCTATAATTTTCGTTATAGAGGTCTTTCACCTCTTTCGTTAGGTTGATTCCCAGGTACTTTATTTTTTTTTGATGCTATTGTAAATGGGGTATTTTTCATCACTTCCCTTTCAGAGTCTTTGTCGCTGATGTACACAAATGCCTTTGACTTATGTGTATTGATTTTGTATCCTGCAACTTTGCCAAATTCGTTTACTAGTTGTAAAAGTTTTCTGGTAGAGTTTTTAGGGTCTTCTAGGTAGATTATCATGTCATCAGCAAATAGTGCTAATTTGAGCTCTTCTTTTCCTATCTTGATCCCTTTAATTTCTTTCGTCTGTCTAATTGCTCTGGCCAGAGTTTCCAGCACCATGTTAAATAGCAGTGGTGAAAGGGGGCATCCCTGTCTTGTTCCAGTTTTTAGAGGGAATGCTTTCAATTTTTCTCCATTTAAGATAATGTTAGCTCAGGGCCTTGCATAAATAGCTTTTATAATATTAAGATATGTTCCTGATATTCCTAGTTTTTCCAGTGTTTTGAACATAAAGGGGTGTTGTATTTTGTCAAATGCTTTTTCTGCGTCAATTGAGATGATCATATGATTTTTGTCTTTAAGTCTATTGATGTGATGTATTATGTTTATTGATTTCCGAATGTTGAACCAGCCTTGCATCCCTGGGATAAACCCTACTTGATCGTGGTGCACTATCTTTTTGATATGTTTTTGTATCCAATTTGCCAGGATTTTGTTGAGGATTTTTGCATCTATGTTCATTAAAGATATAGGCCTGAAGTTTTCTTTTTTGGATGTGTCTTTGCCTGGTTTTGGAATTAATGTGATATTGGCCTCATAGAAAGAGTCTGGAAGAGCTCCCTCTTTTTCTATTTCTTGAAATAGTGTGAAGAGCATTGGTATTAGTTCTTCTTTGAAAGTCTTATAGAACTCAGCTGTAAACCCATCAGGTCCTGGACTTTTCCTTGTAGGTAGCTTTTTGATGACATCTTCTATTTCTTCGCTTGTAATTGATCTGTTTATATTGTGTATAGCCTCCACATCCAGTTTAGGCAAATCATATGACTCTAGAAATCTGTCAATGCATTCAGTATTTTCTATTTTATTAGAGTACAAGTTTTCAAAGTAATTTCTAATTATATTCTGTATATCTGAGGTGTTTGTTGTGATATTCCCTTTTTCATCACGAATGTTAGTAATTTGAGTTTTTTCTCTTCTTCTTTTCATTAGCATTGCTAAGGGTCTGTCAATTTTGTTTATTTTTTCAAAGAACCAACTTTTAGCTTTGTCAATTCTTTGAATGGTTTCCTTAGTCTCAATTTCATTAATTTCTGCTCTGATTTTAATTATTTCCTGTCTTCTACTGCTCTTGGTGTTGGTCTGTTCTTCTTTTTCTAATGCTTTGAGGTGTGATGTTAAGTCATTTATTTGTTGTTTTTTTTTTCCTCTTAAGGAATGAGCTCAGTGCAATGAATTTTCCTCTTACTACTGCCTTCATAGTGTCCCAGAGATTTCTATACGATGTATCTGTGTTCTCATTTACCTCTAGGAATTTTTTGATCTCCTCTTTGATGTCTTCTTCAACCCCTTGTTCATTCAGTAGCATGTTGTTTAGCTTCCAGTTGATGGAGTTTTTTTTTTTTCTTATTCCTTGTTTTGTCGTTGATTTTCAATTTCATCCCTTTATGGTCTGATAGCATGCAAGGTAGCATCTCTATTTTTTTATATTTGCTGAGAGTTGCCTTGTGACATAATATATGGTCTATTTTGGAGAAGGAGCCATGTGCTGCTGAGAAAAATGTGTATTCGTTTACTGAGGGATGAAATATTCTATATATGTCCGTTAGGTCTAAATTGTTAATTGTTTTAAGGAGGCTTAAAGTTTCTTTGTTTAGCTTTTGTTTGGATGATCTATCCATTGGTGAGAGAGGTGTGTTGAAGTCCCCTAGAATAACTGTGTTGTGGTCTATTTTACTCTTGAACTTGAGAAGAGCTTGTTTGATGAATGTAGGTGTTCCATTATTTGGGGCATATAGGTTTATGATTGTTATATCCTGTTGATGGATGGTTCCCTTAAGTAATAAGAAATATCCATCTTTGTCCCTCTTGATTAGTTTTGGTTTGAAGTCTACCTTATTTGATATGAGAATGAAAACCCCTGCTTGCTTCCGCCGGCCATGTGAGTGATAAGACTTTTCCCAGCCTTTCACTTTCAGTCTGTTGATGTCTTTTTCTATGAGGTGTGTTTCTTGGAGACAGCAAATTGTTGGGTCGTTTCTTTTAATCCATTCTGATAATCTGTGTCTTTTGATTGGCGAGTTTAGGCCATTAACATTCAGGGTTATTGTTGAGATGTGATTTTTATTCCCATCCATTTTTATTTGGATTATGGTCTTTAGCTTGATTTGGTTTCTCTTCAGGTTGGTATTTCCTTTAGTTTAATATCTCCCTTTGTTGATTTTCATTATCATCTTTCTCTTCTTCTTATTAAATGTTGCCCAGGATGTTCAGAAGTGCTGGCTTTTGAGTTGTGAAATCTTTTAACTTTTGCTTGTCGTAGGAAGGTTTTTATTTCATCTTCGAATCTAAAGCTCAATTTTGCTGGATATAAGATTCTTGGTTGACATCCCTTTTCTTTCAGAGCTTGAAATATGCTATTCCAGGATCTTCTTGCTTTTAAGGTCTGGGTTGAGAAATCTGAACATAGTCTGATTGGTTTCCCCCTATATGTAATCTGCTTCCTTTCTCTTGTGGCTTCTAGTATTCTCTCCTTGCTCAGTGTATTAGGCATTTTCATTATAATGTGTCTTGGTGTGGATCTGTTGAGATTTTGTTTGTTTGGTGTTTGGTATGCCTCTTGAACTTGGTTTTCCCATTCATTCCTCAAGTTTGGAAAATTTTCTGTAATTATTTCGTTAAATAGATTACTCATTCCTTTGGCTTGAAACTCTGCCCCTTCCACTATGCCAATCACTCTTAAGTTTGGTCTTTTTATGCTGTCCCATAATTCTTGGATGTTATGTTCGTGATTTCTGACAAGTTTTGCTGTATAGTCTAAATTCTTCTCTAGGATATATATTTTGTCTTCATTGTCTGAGGTTCTTTCTTCCAAGCGGTCTATTCTGTTGAAGATGCTTTCAATTGAGCTTTTATTTTGGTTTATTGCTTCTTTCATTTCTGGAATTTCTGTTTGGATTCTCTTTAGAGCCTCTATTTCCCTATTGAAGTAATCTTTTACTTCCTGTATTTGTTTTTGGAGTTCTTTGTCAAAATGATCTTTTGCCTCCTGTACTTGCTCCCTCATCTCATTTTTGAATTCATTCTTAAGTTCCATAAACATTTGGCATATGTAATTTCTAAATTCCATCTCTGGCATTTGACCAACTGTGCTTGCCATGACATCTACTGATGAGTTATCTTGATTTGTTTGTGTCATTTTCTTTCCTTGTTTTTTCATGTTGCTTGTGTGTCTATTCTTCCTGCACTTTGGGACCTTGACTATTTCGATTTTACCTTAAAGCCTTATGTTGTTCCTGTAGTACAATGTTATCAGATCACCTTATAATTCCTTTACACTTTAAACCTTAAAACTTTCTATTCAGAAAATCCAAGTTTGATCACAATGTACAGATTTGGTTAATCCAGATATTATTTCCAATTTACTCTGTACGCTTCTGATGGGGTTTTATAGCTTCAAGTATTGGATACAGAGGTGTTATGTTTAGGAAGAAGGAAGTGTCTTGAATTGTTCTTTCTTGGAAATTATGAAAAGAGATTTCTATTCAAGTGGTTTAGTGAAAGTGGTTTAGTATCAGTAGACAAGGGAAGAAAGAGAATGGAGTAGACAATTAAGTGGAAAGACCAATTTATATATAAAGTAAGTTGGAAAAGAAAAAAAATGATAAAAGAGTAGGAATTGCTGTAAGAGAGAGGAGAGAAAGAATCAAGAAAATAGACAGTAAACTATATATAACACCGCTTTGCTACCCAGTTTAATTGCGCCGGTTCTAGAAATCCCAAGTTCTGCGTATAACTTGTTTTTGCCTCTGTTTAGTGTGCACTGGCAGGGTATAAACATGAAAGATGAAGGAGGAAGAAAAGATGCAAGAGTGAGAAGGAAGAAAAGAAGGAAAGAAAAAAGGAGCGGAAGCAAAGAAACACACTGACAATCAATGCGGAAGGAAAAAAAAAAAAAAAAGAGCAGAACAAAACAAAGCCAAAAAAAGAAAAAGAAAAATAAACAAACAAACAAACAAAAAACCTCCCTGAAATCCAACAAAATAAGCAAACCAACAAAAAAGAAAGAAAGAAAAAAAGTCGAACCTCAAGTCTCAAACAAAACGGGCCCTGGGGAGCCCCCCTCTTTTTTCCTTTCCAGTTCAAGTCAATTGTTATTGAATCACGTCTAGACAGTCTGCGATCCTGTTAGTGGAATCAAGGCTGCACCTTAGTGGCTGAACAGCTCAGTGAAGGAGTGGCCCAGGGGGTCTGTGTGTCAGCTGATGAATGGCACCGGGAAGGGGACCCTCCAGAAGGCACCCCCTCCCCACACCCACCCACAGTTGCAGCTTCTTGTGGCCGCTGCACTGGCCTCAGACACGCCCTCCCCTGCTGGCCACCTGAGCCTCACCCAAGTGTGTGTTGTCTTCAGAGAGCTGGAGAGTCCCTGGATGGCTGCAGCCGTCACTCTCCGTCTCCTCCCCTTTGTCTGGGTCAGCCACTGCACCTTTCAAAGATGGCGGTGCTCTCCTCCCAGTCAACAGCAGCTCCGCAAATTCCCGTGTCCTCCCCGATCGATTTCAAAGTCGTTGGGTGGATGTCTCTTTGCCGAGGTGGTATCGGGAAGTCGCAACTGTAAGTGCAGCGCAGACAGCCCTGCTTCGGACTGTGGACCGCTCCTATTGTGCCCCTGCTTGCTGTTCGCTGGTCTCTGCGCTGCTCTCTCCGGGGCCCTACTGCTGAGGGTCGCCTCCGGCCGAGTGTGGATTCGAACTGGTGTTGTCGACCCGTGGTCTCTTGTGGTTCCCCAGCACCAATTCCACCGGCTGTTATCGCTGGTTTTTTATTGCCGGTTTCACGCTGGTGAAAGGCAATTTATCTGCTTTGTTGGATTCTTTCCACGGAGCTGCCCTGAAGTGCGGCTTCCTCTAATCCGCCATCTTGGATCCCCTGACTTCTTTTTGGAAGAGCAGTAAATTAAGTTCCCCTTTGTTCCACTGTGATCTGTTTGCTGTTAAGACAGGATCATTGTTTGCAGTTTATAGCACCTGAGTCTCCTCTGCCACCCGATCAGTCCAGTACCTTCCCTCCAGGAAACTTCTCCCCGAGCTGCCGAGGACTGGGGAGAGGGAGGAGCGGGGTCCGGCATCTCGTGGAGGATCCGGGGGAGTTTCTCGCTGGCCGCTCTCTGCAGATCTGCACCATAAAGCAAATTCTTAAAATAAATTAAGTTTATTTTGAAATATTTACTGAGATCTTCCAATCAGTTTATGATTTTTTTTCACAAACCCAGATTAGTTTTAATGAATCCACCAATTGTTTATTTTCTGGTAGAAATTTGGCAACTTTCTGTGTTGGATGTACATTAGTCAATTTTTTCAGTAAACATTTCATGTAGTTAAGAGTTGTTCTTATAAGTCAAACGATTACACATTTTCCTCCTATATTGTGTCTAAACCATCCTTTCAGAGCATGATATAATATATTTTTATTATTAACTGGCATTTTTTTTTTTTACAGATCTGGTGAAAAGGGCATTGTGACTCTCTGTGTTAGTTAAATGCTCAACTCAGCAAGACCTGTCTCAAAATAAAAATAAAAAATAAAAAGGGTTTGGGAACGTATCTCAGGGGTAAATCCCCTGGGTTCAATCCTGGGAGCTCCACCCCTCCCCCCAAAAAAAGAGTCACAATAACTAAATTATATTGTAATGATTATTGTTAGATGTATTTTTTACACTCTTATATATCTTTTTAAAAAATATTTATTTATTTATTTTAGTTGTACACAATGCCTTTATTTGTATGTGGTGCTGAGGATCGAACCCGGGCCGCGCACGTGCTAGGAGAGCACTCTACCACTGAGCCACAACCCCAGCCCAACAGTTTTATATATCTTAGAGAGTATTTCATGCTGTATACAAGAGCAAACCATTCTTTTTAATTCTGTAGTACTCTATGGAATACACATAGCGTAGTTTGATCCTTAGTTGATGTTTAGATTATATCATTAACTTTTTTGCTATTACTAATTTTGCTATAAGGATCAGCATTATAGATGTTATTTTTCCCCATATCTGCAAAAATTTCTTTAGGGAATACCAAGAAATTACAGGGCAGAGAGCATGCAATATTTAACTAGGTATTTGCCAAATTAGCTTTCAAGGAAGTGAATCAACATTTACTGCCATCAGTGGCAACTGGACTGCTTCTGTCCCCATACCCTAATCAACATTTGCAACATCTGATCTTGTTAATCATTTTTTGCTATCTAAATATTTTAATTGCTGCAGTTATTACAATTATGAAGATGTGATGCTGTTATCAAAAAATAATGACATTTTGCAGTTCCATGTCCCCTGATGATATTAAATGTTTTCATATTTTTATAATCTATTCATACATTTTCTTCTAGGACTTGAATGATCATATTCTTGTTTATATTTATACTGACTTTCCTCTTGATTATTAATTTGTAAAAGTGTATTGTTAGATGTTTCATCCTTTGTTAAAATGTGTGTATTGTAAATATGTTTTCTGTCTTTTATATTTTAATTTTGATTAGCTTTTTTGCAGTCTCATTGCTCCAGAAATTCCAATGAAGCTCAAATTTGAGTTAGTTACAATATGTAAAATATTGAAAGATCATATGACATAAGCCAACCTTTTGAAAAGATGGTGGCCACTTGTGTTACCAGTGTTAAAGTAACATGTTTGTTAGAAGTATATGTTTGAAAAGCAAATATTAGAAATAATATTATAAAATGATTCTTTATTATGAAAAACATTAAATGTCTCCCAGAAATATTCACTGAAATTGATTTAATTTTATAATACATATTTGTAAAAATAACTTATCATTAATCCCACTACTGGCTGTGTATTCAAATGAAATGAAATCATTATGTTGAAGAGATATCTGTATTTGAATGTTAGTTGCAGCAGTATTCAAAAGAGCCAAGATGTGGAATCAAATTAAATGTTCACCAATGGATGAATGGACAAAGAAAATGTGGCATATATACATAATTGAATGCTAGTCAGTCTTAGTAAGGAAGGAAGTCATGATATTTGAAACAACACAGATGAACTTGGAGGATGTTAAGTGAAATAAGCCAGGCACAGAAGAAAAATTACATGTTCTCACTTATCTGTGGGATCTAAATGCACATTTGTACCTAGACCTGAGAACCAGAGACTAGAATGATAGTTGACAAGCACTGGAAAAGGGTGCGTTAGAGACATGCTGGTCAAAAGGCATAAAATTTCAGTTAGGAGGAATAAATTCAAAAGATTTTTTCGTGCAACATGGTGACTACAGTTAATAACAACGTATTATGTACCTAAGAATAGCCAAGAGTGGTTTTTAGTGTTTTACACACACACACACACACACACACACACACACACACACACACACACAACACATGCACACACTACATATGTGAGGCAGTGCATGTGTTAATTATCTTGGTTTAGCCATTCCACAATGTATGCATCTTTTGAAACAACATGTTGTATATGATAACCACATACAATTTTTGTCAAATAAAAATAATAAGAGAAAAATGAAAATGACAATATTCTTTTTTTAAAAATATAAATGTGACTATCAATTTTTTTATTTATTTATTTTTTGTTGCAAGTCACTGCCTTTACCAATTTACCAAATGAAACATAATATTTAATAATGGTCACATGAATTTGGGTCAATTGACTTTAAATTCAAATAAACTATTGTTAGGAATTTTTGGATTGCGAGAAAAGGAAATTTAATTCAGACTAGCTTGAGTCAAATGGGAATATTGGCTCACAAAATAAAACTCTAAGAAGAGCCTAATTGTATGTAGGCCTGGGAATAGGGCTTATGATTACTTAAAAAATCCATGTCCCTTTCTCATCTCTGCTTCTTCATGTATCCAGAGTTTATTCTCTCAGCTTATATTTTCTTGCCTCAGTTGAAACATGGCTACCAGTCACTGTGAGGCACAGGTTTCTAGCCTGCCTGTGACCAGAGAGGCACTGAGACTGTCATCTCTGGCACTAGGTTCCTGTTTTAGTCAGCTTTTTCCCTGCTGTGACCAAAAGACATCGGGAGAACAATAGGAGGAGGAAAAGTTTATTGTGGTACTCACAGTTTCAGAGGTCTTATTTTCATAGATGGCTGGCTCCATTCCTCAAAGCTCTAGGTGAGGCAGGACACCACAACAGACGTGTGTGGCTGAGGGGAAAGCACCTGGGAACATGGCACCAGGAAGGGAGAAAGGGAGTGAAGGAGAGAGAGAGAGAGAGAGAGAGAGAGAGAGAGAGAGAGAGAGAGAGACTGACTCCCCTCTGCATGGACAAAATATAAACTGGAAGGCACACCCCCACTGACCCCCTCTTCCAGCCACACCCTACCTGTCTACAGTTCTAATCCAGTTAGCCCCTGTCAGGGGATCAATTCCCTGATTAGATTAAGGTTTCCATAACCCAATCATTTCACCTCTAATCTTTCTTGAATTGTCTCACTCATGAGCTTTTGGGGGACAACTCATGTATATACCATAACAGTTCCCATCCCTGACCAAACTCTAAGTAAAATTTGCTAAGATAAAGTCATCCCAGAACACCTGAAACAGAGGAATGAACATGTTCCAGAAGAAAAGAGGCATTTCTCAAAGGAATTTCAAGACAACTGGTATTCACTACCATGATCATGACACAATCAGAAATACAAACTTATGGAAAAAAATTCTCATGGGAGTCTATTTGAAAAAATGTAGGGGGATGGGTGAATTAAGTGAATATTCCTGTACCAGATGTGGATTCGGATTCGGTCAGTAGTAGTTTATCTGCTAGTTTTTGTCTTTATTTCTAGCAGTTCCCTCAAACTCCTCAGCCTTTTTCTCTTCTTGCTCCTTCTGACATTTTTTCTACATTTCTCTGCTTTTCAGCAATTCTGAGTCTTTCTAAAATCTCAGTTCTCTTGTTGATGTAAATCACATTTAACTTCACCAATTTGTATTCCATCAGCAGTACTGAATTTGCACTGCTCCCTATTATCACCAAAATTGGATATCATCAATTCTTAACATTTTTCCCCAGCAGGAGTTTATCCATAAATTGATATCACATCCATTTGCATTTCCTTGACTACTTGTGAGGTTGGGCATCATTTCATACATTGGTGGCCATTCCTATATCCTAATTGATGAACTACTTATTCAGGTCCTCTTAGCCATTTTTCTCCTGGGTATTATTTTTCCTTTTTAAAATTATAACTTAGGAGTTCCTTGTAAATTCTAGAAATTAATTATTTGCCAGTTTAGTACTTTGCTACAAACATCTTTATCAAGGTTATGGTTCTTTTTTTATTTTGTATTTGTTCTTTTTAGTTATACATGACAGTAGAATGTATTTTGACACATCATATATACACACATGGAGTATAACTTCCCATTCTTGTGGTTGTATATGATGTGGAATTACACTGATTGTGTATTCATATACGAACATAGGAAAGTTATCCATTCGAATGTCTTTCCCATTCCCATCCCCATTCCCTTCCCCCTATTGTCCCCCCCCCACCCTGTCCAATCTGGTGAACCTCTATTCCTCCTTTCCTGTTCCCCTCCTCCACCTATTATAAGTCAGCATCCACATATCAGAGAGAACAGTTGGCTTCTGGTTGTTTGGGATTGGCTTATTTCACTTAGCGTTATAGTCTCTAGTTCCATCCACTTACGGGCAAAGACCATAATTTCATTCTTCTTTATGGCTGAATAATATTCAATTGTGTATATGTACCACATTTTCCTTATCCATTCATCTGTTGAAGGGCACTGAGGTTGGTTCCATAGTTTAGTTATTGTAAATTGAGCTGCTGTGAACATTGATGTGGTTGTGTCACTATAGTATGCTGATTTTAAGTCCTCTGGGTATATGTTGAGGAGTGGGATAACTGCTTCAAATGGTGATTCCATTCCAGGTTTTCTGAGGAATCTCCATACAGCTTTCCAGAATGGTTGTACCAATTTGCAGTCCCACCAGCAATGTATGAGTGCACCTTTTCCCCCACATCCTCGCCAACATTTATTGTTACTTGTATTCTTGATAATTTCCATTCTGACTGGAGTGAGATGAAACCTCAGTGTAGTTTTAATTTGCATTTCTCTAATTGCTAGTGATGTTGAATATTTTTTCATACATTTTTTGACCATTTGTATTTCTTCTTCTGTGAAGTGTCTGTTTAGTTCCTTTGCTTATTTGTTGATTGGGTTATTTGTATTTTTGATGTTAAGTTTTTTTGAGTTCTTTATATATCCTGGAGAATAATGCTCTTTTTGAGGTGCAGGTGGCAAAGACTTTTCTCTCATTCTGTAGGCTCTCTCTTCATATTCTTGATTGTTTCCTTTGTTGTGAAGAAGCTTCTTAGTTTGATAAAATCCCATTTATTGATTCTTGATTTTACTTCTTGTGCTTTAGGAATCTTGTTGAAGAATTCAGTTCCTGAGCCAAAATGATAGAGATTTGGGCCTACTTTTTCTTCAAGTAGGCAGAGGATCACTGGTCTAATGCCTAATTCCTTGATCCACTCTGAGTTGGTTTTTGTGCAGGATGAGAGATAGGGGTTTAATTTCATTTTATTACGTATGGATTTCTAGTTATCCCAGAACTACTTGTTGAAGAGCTATCTTTTATTCAACATATATTTATGGCATCTTTGTCTACATTAGATAACTGCATTTATATGTGTTTGACTCTGGGTCTTCTATTCTGCATTATTGGTCTTCATGTCTATTTTGGTGTCAATACCATGCCATTTTTGATACTATAGCTCTGTAACATAGTTTAAGGTCTGGTACTGTGATGCATCCTGCTTCACTTTTCTTGATAAGTATTGCTTTGACTATTCTGGGCCTCTTATTTTTCAAATAAATTTCGTGACTGCTTTTTCCATATCTATGAAGACTGTCATTGGAACTGTAATAGGAATTGCATTGAATCTGTATAGTGCTTTTTGTAGTATGGCCATTTTGACAATATTAATTCTGCTTATCCAAGAACATGGGAAATCTTTCCATCTTCTAAGGTCTTCTTCAATTTCTTTCTTTAGTTTTCTATAATTTTCATCATAGAGGTCTTTCACCTCTTTTGTTATATTGATTCCCAAATGTTTTATTTTCTTTAAGGCTATTGTGAATGGGATCATTTTCCTAATTTCTCTTTCAGTTGATTCACCATTGATATATAGGAACTCAATTGATTTGTGTGTGTTAATTTTATATCCTGCTACTTTGCTGAATTCATTTATGAGTTCAAGAAGTTTTTTGGTGAAGTTTTTTGAGTTTTCTAAATATACAATCATGTCATCAGCAAATAGGGATAGTTTGAGTTGTTCTTTTCCTATTTGTAGACCTTTAATTTCTTTCTTTTGTCTAATTGCTGTGGGTACAGTTTCTAGGACTATATTGAATAGAAGTGGTGAAAGAGGCTATCCCTGTCTTGTTTCAGTTTTTAGAGGGAATGCTTTCAATTTTTCTCCATTTAGAATGATGTTGGCCTTAGGTTTAGCAACTTTTGAAATGTTGAGGTATGTTCCTACTATTCCCTGTTTTTTTTTTTTTCTCGTGTTTGAACATGAATGGATGCTGTATTTTGTGAAATGCTTTTTCTGCATCGATTGAGATAATCATATGATTCTTGTCTTCAAGTCTATTGATGTGATGAATTATGTTTTGGCTAAGATCAAGTGTAGTATCTGTTCTTATTAATTTCCATATATTGAACCAAACTTGCATCCCTGGGATGAACCCCAATTGATCATGGTGCACTATCTGCTTATAATGTTTCTGTATGTGATTTACCCACATTTTATTAAGAATTTTTGCATCTATGTTCATCAGGGATATTGGTCTGAAATTTTCTTTCCTCGAGTGTCTTTGTCTAGTTTTGGTATCAGGGTGATACTAGTTTTGGTATCAGTGTGATACTAGTTTTATAGAATGAGTTTAGAAGTACTCCCTCCTTTTCTATTTCATGGAATAATTTGAGGACAATTGGTATTAGTTCTTCTCTGAAGGTCTGGTACAACTTATCTGGTCCTGGGCTTTTCTTTCCTGGTAGGTATTTAATGGTGTTTTTAATTTTATTGCTTGAAATTGATCTGTTTAAATATTCTGTGTCCTCCTGATTCAATTTGGGTAGGTCATATGTCTCTAGAAATCTGTCTTCAAATACTTTTATTTTATTAGAGTGTAAATTTTCAAAATAGGTTCTAATTATTGTGTGTATTTCAGTAGGGTCCATTGTGGTGTTTCCTTTTGCATTGTGAATTTTGGTAATTTAAATTAACTCTTTCTTTTTGTTAGCTTGGCTATGGGTTTATCAATTTTATTGATTTTTTTTCCCAAAAAAACAACTTTTTGTTTTGTTGATTTTTTGGACTATTTCTTTTGTTTCAATTTCATTGATTTCAGCACCACTGCTTTTGGTGTTGTTCTTCTTTTTCTAGGATTTTGAGATGTAATGTTAGGTTATTTATTTGTTGACTTTCTATTATTTTAATGACAGAGCTCAATGCAATGAACTTTCCTGTTAGTACTACCTACATAGTGTCTCAGAGATTTTTTAAATTAATTTTTATTTATTTTAATTAGTTATACATGACAGAATACATTTATGCACTATGATATATCATATATAGATGGGATATAATTTCTCAAAGTGTACATGTTGCAGAATCATATTGGTCATGTAATCACATATATATATATACATACATTAATAATGTCTGTTTCATTCCACTATCTTTCCCATCCCCACATCTCCTCTCTCCCCTCCCTTCACTCTACTTAAGCTAATGCTATTTTTCCCTAGTGCCCCCCACCCCGCCTTATTGTGAATTAACCTCCACATATTAGAAACAACATTCAGCCTTTGGTTTTGTGGCATTGGCTTATTTCGCTTAGCATGATATTTTCCAACTCCAACCATTTACTGGAAAATACTCTAATTTCACCCTTCTTTAAAGCCGAGTAATATACCATTGAGTATATGTACCATATTTTCTTTATACATTCATCTATTGAGGGACACCTAGGTTGGTTCCATAGTCTAGCTATTGTGAATTGAGCTATTATGAACATTGATGTGTTTGTATCATATAGTATGCTGATTTTAAGTCCTTTGGGTATAAACCAAGGAGTGGGATAGCTGGGTCAAATGGTGGTTCCATTCCCAGTTTTCTGAGGAATCTCCATATTGCTTTATGTAGTGGTTGCACCAATTTGCAGTGCCACCAGCACTCGCCAACATTTATTGTTGCCTGTATTCTTGATGATTGCCATTCTGACAGGAGTGAGAAGAAATCTTAGAGTAGTTTTATTTGCATTTCTCTAATTGCTGGAAACATTAAAAACTTTTTCATATATTTGTCGATCAATTGTATTTCTTCTTCTGTGAAGTGTCTGTTCAGTTCTTTAGCCCATTTATTGATTGGGTTATTCATATTTTTGATGATAAGTTTTTTGATTTCTTTATATATCCTAGAGATTAATGCTTTACCAGAGGTGCATGTGATAAAGATTTTCTCCCAGTCTGTAGGCTCTCTTCTCACATTATTGTTTTCTTTGCTGAAAAAATCCAAAACATTCCACCAGAAAACTTCTAGAACTCATAAATGAATTCAGCAAAATAGCAGGATATAAAATCAACACCAATAAATCAAATGCATTCCTATACATTAGCAATAAATCCACTGAAAGAGAAATTAGGAAAACTACTCCATTCACAATAGCCTCAAAAAAAAAAAAAAAAAAAAAAAAAGAAAAGAAGGAGAAGAAGTGAAAGACATCTACAATGAAAACTACAGCACACTAAAGAAAGAAATTGAAGAAAACCTCAGAAGATGGAAAGATTTCCCATGCTCCTGCATAGGCAGAATTAATATTGTCAAAATGGCCATACTACCAAAAGCACTCTACAGATTTAATGCAATTCCTATTAAAATCCCAATGACATTCTTCATAGAAATAGAAAAATCAATCATTAAATTTATTTGGAAAAATAAGAGACCCAGAATAGTTAAAACAGTCCTTAGCAAGAAAAGTGAAGCAAGAGGCATCACAACACCTGACCTTAAACTATACTACAGAGCTATAGTATAAAAAAATGGCATGATACTGACACCAAAATAGACTTGTAGACCAATGGTACAGAATAGAGAACACATAGATAAACCCACACAAATAAGGTTACCTCATATTCGACAAGGGTGCCAAAAACATTCACTGGGGAAAAGATAGCCTATTCAACAAATGGTTCTGGAAAAACTGGAAATCCATATGTAGCAAGATGAAATTAAACCTCTATCTCTCACCCTGCACAAAAATTTACTCAAATTGGATCAAAGACTCAGGCACCAGAACAGACACCCTGTGCCTAATAGAAGAAAAAGTAGGCCCAAATCTGCACCACGTCAGCCTAGGATCTGACTTCCTTAACAAGACTCCTAAGGGCAAGAAGTAAAATCAAGAATCAATAAATGGGATGGATTCAAATGAAAAAGCTTCTTTTCAGCAAAGGAAACAATTAACAATGTCTCAGAGATTTTGACATGTTGTATTGCTATTTTTATTTACCTCTAATTATTTTTTATTTCATCCCTGATTTCTTTTGCTATCTATTTGTCATTCAATAGAATATTATTTAGTCTCAAAGTGTTAGAATAGTTTCTTTTTAAATTTTATTGGTGATTTATAATTTCATTCCACTATGATCTGATAGGATGCAAGGTATATCTCTATATTTTTGTATTTGCTGAATTGCTTTATGGCCTAACATATGGTCTATTTCAGAGAAAGATCCATGTGTTGCTGAAAATAAAGAGTATTCTGTCATTGATGGATGAAATATAATATATATGTATGTTAAGTCTAAATTATTAATTATATTTTTAGTTCTATAGCTTTTTTATTTAGTTTTTTGTTTGGAGGATCTATCTAGTGGTGAGAGAAGTGTGATAAAGTCACCCAATATAATTGTGTTGTTGTCTATTCGCTTCTTGAAATTGAGAAGGGTTTGTTTGATGTACATAGATGCTTCATTGTTTTGGGCATAAATATTTACAATTGTTATGTCTCATTGATGTGCAATTTCCTTAAGCAGTCTGAAATGTCCTTCTTTTTTTTTTTTTCCCTTCTGATTAACTTTGGCTCCAAGTCTACTTTACCTGATATGAGAATAGAAAACCCTGTTTGTTTATAATATCCATGTGAATAATGTGTTTTTTTCCCCCATCCTTTTACCCTCAGTCTGTGGATGTCTTTGCTATGAGGTGAGTCTCTTGAAGACAACGTGTTGTTGGGTCTTATTTTTTAATCCAATCTGCCAGTCTATTTCTTTTGATTGATGAGTTTAGGCCATTTACATGTTATCATTGAGATATGCTTTTTATTCCCTGTAATTTTGATTTATTACTGGTTTTTAATTTGAATTAGTTTCTCTGTTGATTCACTGTTCTTTTAGTGTAGTTCCCCCCTTTGCTGGCTTTTACTTTTGCTTTTTATTTCTTCTTCATGAAATATCTTATTGAATATGTTTTGTAGTGCAGGCTTTCTAGTTGTGAATTCTTTTAACTTTTGTTCATTATGGCAAGTTTTTATTTCATTGTCAATTCTGAATCTTAATTTGCTGGGTATAGTATTCTTAGCTTGCATCTATCTGTTTTCTTTCCTAGCTTGGTATATATTATTCTAAGACCTCCTAGCTCTGAGAGTTTGGGTTGAGAGATCAGCTGAGATCTGGATTGGTTTCCCTCTAAATGTTACCTGTAATTTTTCTCTGGCAGCCTTTAAAATTCTATTCTTATTCTGTATGTTAGGCACTTTCATAATAATGTGACTTGGTGTGGGTCTGTTGTAATTTTGTATATGTGGGGTCCTGTATTTGATTTTACATTTCATTCTTTAGGTTTGGGAAATAGTTTCTGATATTATTTCATTGAAAATATTGTGCATTCCTTTTGTTTGTATCTATGAGCCTTCATCTATCCCAATAAATCTTAAATTTGTTCTTTTCAGGTTATCCCACATTTCTTGCAAGTTCTGTTCATGGTCTCTTAACATCTTTTCTCCATAGTCAACTATACTTTCCAGATTACATAGTCTGTCTTCATTGCCTGAAACTGTCTTCCACATGGTCTAGTCTGTTGGTGATGCTTTCTATTGACTGTTTAAATATAGTTTATTGATTCCTTCATTTTGAGGATTTCTGATTTTTTTAAATCAGAATCTCTCTTTTTATTGAAGTTATCTTTTACTTTCTGTATTTTCTCTCTGATTTCATTCCTTATTCCATCCTTTACTTTACAAATCAGTTACATTCTAAACTCCTTCTCTGATATTTTTTCCACTGTGGTGTCATTGGATTCTGTTATTGGAGTATCTTGGTTTGCTGGGTGTGATTTGTTCCCTTACTTTTTCATGTTGTTTGTGTGTATACCCATCTAACAGCATAGATCTGAGGCAGTAGAGTTTCTACCCTGTGGACTTACAGTATATCTGAGGGTTTTCAGTACATCACTTTTTAGGGAGAGATAAGTAATAACAACAACCAATGCAAACAACATACATACAGCATTAAACCAAATAGTTCCTACTATGATATCTACAATGTAAATTATCACAATAAACAGAAATGATACAGTTTTTGCCTAAAATAAAAACAGCAAGTTTACAAAAGGGTTTACAATTTCAAATGGTGGACAGGGACAGAACAGAAGTGATATAGGTTGTGATGTTTATGAGGGAGGGGGAGAGAAGATAGATGTCAAAAATTAAAGGAAGAGTGAAAGAGAAAACAATAGAGATTGGCTGTTAGTAGAAGAAAAGAAAAAGAAAGAGAATCAAGGGAAATGGATAGGTAAGAGAAAAATATATATAAAGTTAATTTAAAAAAAATTACAAATAAAAATAAAAGAGTACAAAACAAAACTAATATATACTAATCAAACATCCTAATCCTCAAAAAACTAATCCATGAGAAATGACTGTTTGCAAAAATGGTAGAAATGAGAGAAAAAACAAAATATGAATATGTATAAATGTCCATATAACATTAAGATCACAATTAAACACAGAAAAGAATTTTTTAAAATAGAAAAAAAAATCTTGATAAAAAGTTAAAGAATTCTTTTAATTGGAGTTCAAAAGGTTCTCAGTTTCTCTTCTCAGCAGTTTTAGGTAGGGTGGTCTGGAGCATGAAGCTCCACCCTCCATACTGCAGGAGTGGGAGGGGTAAACCCGTAGGTGGAATTCCTGGAGGCAGGGTTTAGGCTTAGGTGGGCTCCAGGCTCTTTGCTCAATGCCCATTGGTCTGGAGATTTTAAATCAGTGAACCTCCAGGACCCAGTAATTGTCTGTCCCCTCCAGAAGACTGTACCCCAGGGATCTCCTCTGGTTTCCACTCATGTGGTGGAGGAGCCAACTCTTAGTCCTCTGTGTCACCTGTAGACCCCATGTTTCCCAGTCTCAGTTTCAGTCTCCAAACAATATGTCCTGCCCCTACCCTTCCAAATTCCCAGCCAATCCTGCAAGCAGCTGGATTGGAGGTGTGGGGTAGAGCCAGATGGGTTTCGACAACCAATTATACCCTGTGTAACCCTCTTTCCATGTTTGATTTTTCTCCTGGTCACTTAAGCACACTCTATGTCATGCAGTGTGTTTACTGGAATTGTATTTTGGACCAAATTTGGGTTTTCCAGAAATTGTCTCTCTCAGCTGCTGGCCCCTTGCTGAGGCTGCAAAATAGTTCCTTCCTTTGTCCTCCACTGCCACCTGGAGAGATGGCAGCTTCTTTCTCACACAAGGATATTGTGCAGCACACCTTTCAGGTTTGTCAGAAAATTTCCTTACTCTCTAAATGCTCCATACCCAGAGTCGCCTTGGGCCTCTGTTGCCGCCTGAAGCGATGGCCGCTTGGAGCAGCAAAGCCGTGGGAATAAGTTCAGAGGCAGACTGGAAACAAACAGGCTCTTTATTCTGTCAGCTTCTCTCTCCGGCTCCAACAACACACCGACCCGCTGTCCACGCTCCTCCAACAACCAAATGGCGCCAACATGCTCCAATCTCGGCTCAAGTCTCGTGAGATCTTGGGCCAAGTTCCGCGAGATCTCGGGCCAAGTCCCGTGAGACCACAGAAGGTGGCAATGCCCAAACTTCTCCATGGCCCGCAGCCAACCGCAATCTCATCCATCTCCCCAAACAGGGCTCCTGCAGGCCTCCTAAAAATGCAGGTTCCTTTAATTCTCTATCCCTCCACTTTGCTCATGGAGGGACTGAACTGGCTGGTGCTTCCAGCACACTGTGGCAGTGGCTGTGCCTGTTGGCATTTCTTTTTATCTCATTATATCCAACCTTCTGAGTCCCCAATCTGATTAAAGGACCAGTTTTAAATTTCAGTAAAGTCCCCCCCCCCTTTTTTTTGTTCACCCATCTTAAGGAAAAGCTACCTGTCTGCCTTCTTGGTTTCACGCCATCGAGCAGCCAGGAAAACGACTCCTCTACTCCACCATTTTGAACACCTCCCAGGTGTTGATTATTTATTTAAAAAAATATTAAATGGTGTCTTCTAGAGAACAGCAGTTTTTAAATTTAATGTAGTTGAAAAGTTATTTCCCCCCACTATGGCTTGTGGTTTTGTGTCTTCTTATTTAAAGAATTTTCCTCTTGCTGGATATAAAGACTTTTTTTTATAGTTATTTTCTTTTCCTAAAGAGGTCAAAATTTTGCTATTTACGTTTTACTCTTATCCATTTGGCACTAATTTTTGTATTAGGAATAAAGTATGGATTCAATTCTGTAACATGTTATCAGTTACCGAACTCAAGACCACTTATTAAAGTGTCCGTTCAGGTATTGTGTCCATCTACAATTAAAAAAAAAAGTCCTTCCATACCATCTATTTCAATAATGTCTTTGTTATTCTTGTGTATTTTAACACATAAATGTTTGATAAATATAAATTCACTGGATTCATAATTCAATTTGAGTAATTTTGACATTTCTACAATAGTGAATCTTACTGAATACAAACAAGGTATATTGTTACCTTTATCTAAGTCTTCTATAGTGCATTAATTGTGCATTTTACAATTTTCTCCTTAAAGTCCTTACATAAAAGAGATTTATGTCTTAAGATTTATGCTTGATGATATTGCAAATGTTTTTTTTTTTTTGGTACTGGGGATTGTTTTTTTTTTTTGGTACTGGGGATTGAACTCAGGGGCACTTGACCACTGGGCTACATCCCCAGCCCTTTTTGTATTTTATTAGAGACAGGGTCTCATTGAGTTGCTAAGTGCCTTGCCATTGCTGAGGCTGGCTTTGAACTCAAAATCCTCCTGCCTCAGCCTCCCAAGTGCTAGGATTACAGGCATGTGCTACTGCGCTGAGCTGTTCTTTTTTAAAATGATCTTTTGTACATGTTTACTATAAAATGAAATGTGTTTGGTATTTGTACCTTGATTTCTATACAATAATTTGGTGAAATTCTCTTATAATTTATAAAATTATTTGTCTTTGATTATTTTATATTCTCAATGTAGGTAATCATGTTATTTCTGAACAAAAAATAATAAATTTTTTCTTCACTTAGTTTTCTGACCAAAATCTACTGTTATTTGTGTCTCTCTCTTGAAATATTACATCATGAACCCTTCAAAAAAACACTGCCTTTTAAAAATAGTATTTTAAAAGGGAATATTGTATTACAGCATGAGTGTATAATGATTTGTTTGCTATTTCCCCATGAGATATTTATGCCATTATTATAATTTGGCTTTACTATTAAAAAAATTGGGGAATTTTTAATTTTTACATATAAGTCATTGCTCAAATTTCTCCACAATTTCTTAGAATACACCTTAATGATAGAATTGTTAGTTCCAAAGAGTAGGATCTGTTTAAGGTTCTCAGTGCACATTGCCAAATTACTATTCAGGAAGGTCTGTCCTATTTACTGACAGCCGGCAGTGTATGGAAACATCTCTGTCACCACATCCTCATCCGTATATGGGACTATCCTTTATTTTCTTTTGCTAATTTGATAGACAAAAATAGTATTTCATTTTAATTTGCATTTATTTGATTACTAGTGAGGCTGATCTTTTTTACATAGTATTTCTCAAGCTTTTTGTGCTTTTTGTCTTGATTCTATATGAAGGTGCATCTCATCATAAGAAAAAGTTGACAAAAGATATTAACATTTTAAGATCTATTTGTATTATATTGTATTTTTGTTGATGATCTTTTTTCTATAGCTTAATGAAGTTTTTATTCTGGTGTTATTAAATATGTCAGTTATTTCCTTTGTCAAGTTCTTTCACTGCTTTTATGCCTTGTTAGAAACATTGCCTAATCTTTTCTCCTGGGTCTTTACAAAACGTAATGAAACTGGGCTACATCATGCATTTACACATTATCAGCTGATACCAACTCCAGCAATATACTTTTCCTTCTAAAATGAAAATTCCAGATCTTGGATTATGGCATCCTGGTGCAAAACAACTATTCAAGAAATATTGTTCAATACATTGAAAGGTATGTTTCAATTGTAAATTTTTCTACAATTATAGTTTTCATGATTTATTAATTTAGTAGCTCTCAAGTACTGAAGAAAGATAATACTTGTGATCTTTAGCTACTTTTGATAGTTCTCAACTCTACATAGGCTTAACTAACCTACCCTTAATTAGCCTTCCACTACCTGCCCTGTCATCATTAAGTAGGGCTTGGGGATATGGCCTGTGGTCTTGGGATAGTATTTTCTTTGTGTGAAATGACATTTCTGCATAAGGTGCAGAAATTCTACTTTTGGCTCTAATTTTGACCTCTGATCTTTAAGCTTTAACCAAGGGAGATAACTGTTTTACTGAGTTAGTTGAATTGAACCAATACATTAGGCTCATAAGTTCATCACTTCTGGCAGGCAAATTTTATTCATATTTTAAAACATGACTCAAACATTAAACCTCCCTACTTCAACTTTTCTTCCCCTACAGGATTAGAGGCTTCCTCACCTGCCTTCCCGTAATTCTTACCAGCTGTTGAATGCTTACCATACGCTAGACTTTGTGTCAAGAGATTTGCATACCCTGCTTTGTCCTCACATTTACTTTCTGGGACAGAAACTCCTGCTACCATCAGATTTTTAAAAGAAGATTCAAACTCAGCAGGATGATTTACCCAAATTTACACTGCTGGCAGGGGTCTACATCAGGATTAGAAACAGTGCCTTGGACCCTAAGGCCTTAGCTCTTCATTGTCTCTTATATCACTGCACTTAACAAATTTTCTGTAAGGACAAGAACAACAGCACATTGAATTTTGTATTTCTAATACCTAGTCCTGTTCCTGGAATTTAGTAAGGATCCAGCAACAATTTGGTAATTTGGTAAACTGAAAATGGAATGCTGTTCTGGGACAGTCTGCTGGATGGGGTCAGTTTGGCTGCAAAATTGCTCAGTATTCCTGGAACGGCTTTGGGTGTTTTGCTACACAAACTAACATGAATGTATGCACAGGACCCAAACTTCAACAGACTCACTCACTGCGACCAGGGGTGAATTTTAATTTTTAAAAAGATATTCTCTTACCATACACTGCTGATCGGAGGAGACTAATGGATTCACTAGAAGGTATCAGGACACACCAACAGATCGTGTGCTTGGCAGGGTGCCTTCAAATTCAGTTTACCTTCCATTTCTTGCTCTCCATTTTTACTGTGGTAGCCTGCCTATGAATTCTGACAGGCAAACAGCATTTGTGTTTCATTTTCTCACTGAAGAATAGGTATAACCAAAAGGCAGTATTTTCTGCTCTTGTTCCTGATTCAGGGGCAAGATTAACACACATATACAATAAAACTATTGAGCTATTTTAATGCTTTTCCTGTCATGCAGTCAGGACCCTCTAAAGTTGTCATCAGCTACTGTTTCATTTAATTCTCTGGCCTTCAGGGTAATGTAAGAAAATTGAAGAGATTAGGAGCTATCTCTTTCCTGTTCAATGCATTTGTGTTGTCGTAAATTGGCACCAACCTTCAATCTCACGGTCAGGGCTCTCCAGGGTCCTCCTCCTGATATGACAGCCCAGTCAGCATGATAAATGGTGCACACCCTCCGGCAGGACAGACAATTCTTCCCTTCCTGACTCCACTGCTCTCTTTCCAGCAGCAGAGACAACATCCCACCATCTCATTGCACCAAGTGGCTGCCCTATTATGTTGATGCTCTTCAAGTTAATTAGAGGATATATAGTTTCCTTGATTAATTATGTTATGTCCACTGCTAAAAATGACTCTGACAAGCAGTAAAGTGGGATAAAGGAAAACTCCCATCCAGAAAACTGCACTTTAACATTATACTTTTCTACTTGTTCTCCTAATAGAAAACTGTCCTATTTAAAGGTAGAAGCAATTCCACTGACTGTACCCAGAAAGATCCCAGGAAGTCCAATGACTCTAGTTGAAGAATTAACAGTTGCAATTTTTTTTTTTTTTTTGCATGTGTTTATGTGACAGCAAAAAAAGGAGATAACACAGAGAGGGTAGAACGAAATAACCACATAGAATTGTTCCTTTTAATATAAAAGTACATAATTTTTGCAAGGTCAGCCAATGAATTAATGTTATATAGTATGTGCTTAGTTAGTAGGAAAATATTTTAAATACTTGACAATGTGATGTGTATAAGGAATAAGTGATTTGATGTTGCTTAAAAGTCATCTATAATAATAAAAGCTAAAGTTCTGGAGATTTGGGGATGCATGATAGGCATCTCCTTAATTTTTCTTTCTTTCTTTCTTTCTTTTTTTTTTTTTTTTTTTTTTTGGTGGGGTAGCATCTACTGTACAGACAGTAGTACTTATAAAAAGTTTAATGCTGCAATTTCTCCTGACATCATATACTTCACCCCTTTAAATGAAAAAATGTCAGAATTCTATAGTCAAAAAATGGCCTATTCTCTTTGCTTCCTCCCCATCCTATCTCCATGGACTAAGCCTGGAACTTCTCTGTGATTCCTCACTTGCCCTTCTGCTCCAGTGTTCTGCACAGAAGGAATACACAAACAGCAAACACATCCCATCGCTTCTCACCATCTGGCCACCATGGCAAGTCCCCAAGTTCTGGTTGCAAAAAGAATGAAGCTATAGAAACTGCAGGTCAGGGGACTTCACTCAGATGGCGTGTCCAGAGGTGGCAGCTGGTACACATATTTATCATACTCAAAAGTGGACTCAAAAGTGTTACTTTTTAGCTCAAAAATATTTTGATTCTCTAACAACTAAATAATTAAAACTCTTTAATTTACTACTCAAGACTCTTCACTGTGTGAACTCATTCTCCCTTCCTGGTCTTATAAAATTGTTATATGATCTTCTCTCTGGAATGCTGTGTATTAGCCATCCTGGGGTATGTACTTGAAATGATTATTTTGCTCTTTCCTGCAAGTTTTCCTCCATCCCTACCTGCTGTATCCTCTTCCTCTTTCCATGTGATATTTCTTTATCCATTGTGTCTCATCTCCAAGCTTACTATTCTGAGTTCTGTTCAGTAATGCTGTGACTGGGGATTGCAAATTAACTTGCTCACATTCATTTGTCAACTGGTTTCCAGTTAGGTTCTGTCAATGAGAGGCACTAGAAGAGATTGAGAGGTTGGAAAAGGGTGAAGGGACTTCTTCTGTTTCCAGTTACTGCTAGTCTGGCCCCAGAAACAAAAGACAGGGGAAAGGCCTGTGCACCCAGCTGCACAGTACTGTGCATTTTAATATGTCTGAGTGGTACCAGCTATGTGGGCACTCATTTCCCAAGTTCCTATTTTCTGGTAACCCAAACATGTTACTTCTTTTTAATAAAATCATGTAAGAATTGAGGGCCTATTATATATAGGGACCTGCTCAGACATGGATAAATCAGAACTATATGGCCCCATGGGTACAAGAGAAAAAACAAGTGCTTTGTTCTTTCTTATATCAGGTTAAGTCCCCAATCAGGCAGAACTATGGCAGAATTATGGACAAGAGGGTGAAAAGAAAAGTCTAGATATTCATAGACTGTCCAAGAACTTTTCCCAATGTCCCCAGCCTCTGGCATTATATAACCAGTTTCTTTGAACTTTAAAGTGCTTTCTTTTTCCCTTTAGCTTGGGCTTTCAATTCTTCTCTTATTTGTAGCAGAGAAGTGAACAGACACTGATCCCAGAGCCCCCTCATCCCTACTCATTTTATTATTTCCTGGCAAAATAAAATATATCTGTTTATTGGTGCCAATCATACCATAGTGGATCCTCAGGCAAAAGAGAAAAAATCATTCCTACCGATTCTTCTTCTTCTTCTTCTTTTTTTTTTTTTTTAATTCTCATATTTTGTTCATTCTGCATTGTTTTTTATTTGTGAAACTATTGCATTAAAATATTACTCATCTCAAGTACTTATGTTTTGGGCACTTTCTTAAATATTGTACCTGGATTGAGGGTCTCATCCATCTCTACCTTAATCTGGGTCTTTCCCCTAAAATTAAGATCAAAATTACCTTTGACTGAAGTTTCTCAGATTTGGTTTTAGTCTCTCACACCCTTGCATATCTAGTTAATTTTAGTATTTATTCCAGACATTTGTAATTGGATGTAGTTTCTTTTTCAAAAGGACTTTTCTTGAATTTTAGGAATTGTACTAGTCACCTGATGGATTCTCTAGACTTTTTGGAGCGGGCATCTCATGAAAGTATTTCCTAGGAAGGTCCACTTGAGAGAGACCATCTCTGCCCTTATAACCTTCGCCCCTCCTGTGTGAGTAGGGAGGAAGAAGTTGACCCTTGGGGGTGTGCAGTATCAATATTTTGAGAATCTGAACATTGTGGGGATACTGGTGACTGTTTTTGCCTGACAGTTGCCGAGTTACTGAACTAGTAGAGACCCTCATGATTCTAGAATGAGGAGAGAGTGTCAGGAGGGAGATGTGGAGTCCTGAAAGGGAGTACCTTGGGGGAGCTTCATGGATGTGCATTTCCAGCAGATCAAGACAGCAGTGTAGAAACCTGGGGCTTGAGATTTCTGGTTGCTATAAATTTTACTTCTCACATCTCAGTGGGCTGTGGGCTGGGCAAGGAAATCCCAGCCACAGATGAGTGCAGGGTGGGCCAGGCACGGAGCTGGTGAGGGACACGAGGAAGAGGTCATGTTGACTTTGCAGATCCTCTTAAGGGGCTGTGCAGTAACACTCCAGACAAAATTCTCTCCTGTGTCTGTATAAATCACCTAAGTTCTTTGCATCCTAGTTTCTTGGTTGTCAAAAATGGGTGAAAATTATATATGGAGTCCACAGATTGTGAACCCATATGTCCCATCATTCTCATATATAGGACACTTATAAAAACCTATAAAAACTTATAAGACACCTAAAAACATTGCTCAATTGAAGTTTTTATAGGCCTCAGGACATGATAGCTTTAAGAGAGTTAAGTAAGATGAGGTGAAAAGCTTTAGGAAAAAAACTATCAAATGCAATTCAAACATAACATATTGTTACTCTTTTAATGAGTATTTATTTAGTCATATTGCACAGGGATCGAGAGCTGGAGTTAATAAGAAAAGGAGCCACGTGGATTCAGCCATGGTGTAGACACAGTGGCAAACATTAAAGTTGCAGAGATGACTTGCACTTATTGTTCTAGAATGAAAATCACAGCCTATGTCACCAAAGCATTGAGTGGTCAGTGATCTTTAAGGTCATCTGGTCAAGTTTCCAACAGAGGTACTGATAAAGGGGGGAAATGAGGCTGAGTGCACCGGATCCAGACCCTTCCTCCCTGCCATAGCAGCCCCCATTAGTGTTAATAATTGGGCTGAAGGAGTGCAAATATTTTATTTGAAACAATGGTTGAGGTTGAGTTTTATTTTTATGTATGTATGTATGTTACCAGGGATTGAACTCAAGGTCACTCGACCACTGGGCCACATCACCAGCCCTTTTTTAAAATATTTTATTTAGAGACAGGGTCTCACTGAGTTGCTAAGTGCCTCGCCATTGCTGAGGCTGGCTTTGAACTCGTGATCCTCCTGCTTTAGCCTCCCAAGTGCTGGGATTACAGGTGTGCGCCACCGCACCCGGCTCGAGGTTGGGTTTTAAAATGACTAACATAATCTGGCTCTGCTCTTTTTTTTTTGAATATTTATTTATTTGCTTTTAGTTGTACACAATGCCTTTTTTTTTTTTTTTTTTTTTTTACATGGTGCTGAGAATCGAACCCAGGCTGCGCATGTGCTAGGCGAGTGCTCTACCTCTGAGCCACAACCCCAGCCCCTAGCTCTGCTCTTGACACCAAGGTTTGGAGGACTCTGGAATTTTTCCAAAGTCATGAGCATAACCAGGGGAAGATCAGAACCCAGAGCTGGGTCTCCTGACCAGTGACGATTTTTCACTGCTTTCCAGGACTCAGATTTGGAGCTGTTGGCTGTTGTCCAACCTTTAGCCAGGCAAACTATACACTGGGCTGTCCCTTATGCACTTTGGCTGAAAACAGAGCAGCTTAGGAGCAGACACGATCTTCAATAACAGAACATGGACTCAAAAGACATGCGTTCTGAGTAGTACCTAGTGGGAAGACTGCCCTAAACCAAAGTTCACAGGTAAAATTCTATCAATTTTTATGCGCAGAGGGACTTCCAGGGAACAGAGTTATAGATGGCTGCCACCCACAAGCAAGACAAATTAGATTTGCCAAAATTAATAGAATGTAACTGAATTGTTTGATTCATTTACATTAGTTTCCAAGTATTTCTTAAGGGCCTTGGTTTAACATAGAAGTATAGAGACTGGTAGAGAGAGAAACTTGTGTATGAAAGAAATGGCCCTGGAAATGGCATGGAAGTTGTAAGAAGTATTTAAAAGTTATCGACAGGCTGAACTCAGTGGTTCACGCCTGTAATCCCAGCAACTTGGGAGGCTGAGGCAGGAGGATCATAGAAACTTAACAAGACCTTCAACAACTCAGTGAGACCCTGTTTCAAAATAAATAAATAAATGAATAAATAGGACTGAGGATATAGCTTAGTGGTAAAGCTCCCCTGGGTTTAATCACCAGCACCAAAAAGAAAGCAAATAGTATGGATAGAAAGACTCTCACTGTTGTTAAGGATGGACCTGCCTTTTGGGGGAAGTGAATCAAATTTTTTTGGCAGGTGGCAGGTATCTTGAGGAAGGGACATCTCTACCATTCTCTCAAAGACCCCTTTGATGATGGCAGTTAAATCTAGACAGCAGGGTCCCAGAGAAATTCCCTAATCAGAAATCTGTGGGGGGCTCAAATCCTTCATTCTTCTCTCTTGCCAGGAAATCTTGATGGTCTCCTCGCAGGTTTGTCTGCCACTCAGCTCGCCACAAGAGTCTGACCTCTGCTCTGCATTCAGAGTCATGCTCCAGGAAGGCAAGCCCATATTGCTGTCTGATGCCAAACCTAACACAGTCCACGGCTTCAAAATACTGCCTTCAGGTCACAAAGCGCCAGGATTGGGCCCTAGATCATCTTCCTGAACTCCTCGGGTGTCCTCCCACCCCGGCTTGGTTCTGGCCTCACGGTACAAACTGAGCTCCATTTTTCAGAGCTTGAAACACACCCTGCTCTCACTCCTTGGCCCTTCACACACAGTGCTTCTCTGGCCTATTCCTTATCCAGCCTCAGATAACCTTCACTACTTGGGAGAAGTCTTCACTGACCCATAGTGCAGATTATCTCTTTGTGCTTTTCCCCTTGTTCTTTGCACATCTACTCTCATGACATTAATATTTTATCATGATAACTTGGGTGGCTGGGAAATTAATTGCCATTTTCTACCATGGGTGGCTTCTGAGAGGTTAGGTTTTATCCACATGAAGGGCATTTTTTGTTGTGAGTTGTGTCTTTATCTAATCAAAGGTGGACTGGAGTTGAGCTGGATGTAGGGTCTAGAAAGATTTGAAATGTTGCACATTAAAAACAAACAAACAACAGCAAAAACACCAAATATAAAAACCAGAGAAACTGGCTATGCTTTTTCTCTGACTCTTAGATGAGCACTTACTATGTGCCAGTGCCTTCCGTGTATAAACTCAAATTTCATAATGACATTCTCATGGCAGTAGCATTTATCCCCATTTTAAAATAAGTAAAATGTTTTGCAAATAATAGATGACGTGGCTGGAACATGTTCTTAAGAGGAAAGAGACACAACCGAGATAGAAGTGGCAAAGGAGACAGGCAGAGGATCTTTGAAGGCTGTAAAAGCTGGGGGTGAGGAGGCGAAGGTGAAGCTGTCCAGATGCCAGGGGATATATTTTCAGAAGAGGGATTTTTAACTTTTAACTTTGAGTCCATTTATTTAGTCTTCAACTATTTTATTGAATATCTACTATGTGCTAGGCACAGTTGTAGCACTAATGTTGGGAGGTGGAATTCGAGAGACTTGCTCATAAGCTGAGGATTAGGCAGAAACCTGGAGAAAGCAAGAGAGCAAGTCCACACCCATCTAGGGAAAGCTGATTAGGGGAACAGCAGATGCAAGGACCCTGAGGAGGGGCTGTGTTTCGTGTTCTCAAGGGACGTCTGGGAGCTATTGCGTCTGGAGCAAGGTGAGGAGGGTAAGAGTAGAGAGGAGGTCAGCAAGGGAGAGAGGGTTGTGATTGGGGCTCAGTCTCATGTTTACTGAGAATGTCATACAACACAGACATCACACATCCCGTGGTGAAAAGTTTCCTGACATTGAACTAATTCAACAGAAGAACATGCTCAGAGCCAGTCATGGAATAAGGCATAAGTTCCTTGGGAATTCTCACACTCTTGGGAAGTGTATTACAGTTTTCTAAGTACAGGGAATGAGATTCAAGGAATTCTTAAATGGCAGAATACCCCCATTGGAAGTCTAGGTTAGATGACTTTTTTTTTTTTTTTTTTTTTTCCACCTTCCCACAAGAACTTAGGAACATCCTAGGAATTAAGTGACATAGCATTTATGAATGTGCTTAAAAAACTTTATACCAGGCACACTTGAGTGTTATAATTGAGCTTACAATGTCTTTAGTGATGACATATGGAATAACAGGACACACCTGATTATGCTTGGTGTCACCATGAGGAATAAATGTTTTAGGAGAGGCATAGAAGTGCCAACTTTTCTGCCCTGGGAAGTCCACTTGGTCCGTGCAACATGCTCCTGTGTTCTTCAATATGCGATAGGTGCCAGGTAGCACTGGAGAATCTGCTGTTCATTTTTAGCTCTCCACTTGCTCCCTTCTGGACTTAAGGCATATTATGGAATTACTGTAAGCCAACAAGTCTCCATCTGCAAATGAGGGATAAAATTTGCCAGCTGTCTCCTAACCTCCCTGGGAAGAACTGGGCTTTAATAAGATAATGAACATTATTCTCTCCATATGCACTCTACCCCCTTGGCTCCCCTGGTCTTCAAAGACTCTCCATAGGCATTAATGTAGACCGTCAGAAGGAAAGCCACACAGATTCATGACAACAATTATTCATCACATGTTAATATTAATACCCATTAATTAATGTTTTCTATTAGCGATTGTACGATTACCCAAGAACAATGTGTCACAGGGCATATCCAGTGGCAGGTGGATAATGGGATGTAGGTGGCTTGCCTTCAGTGGTCACCATATCACCTCTGCTTGTCTTCTCAAAGCTTCTCATACCTCTTTCTCTGGCCATCAAGTCTAATAACTGAATTCACATAAAGGAATTGGGAAAACATATCTGTACTTTCCCAGAGCAAAGGAGGAACTGCATTTTTAAAAAAAGAGGATCGAGGAAGCAGGCAATGCTTAAAATAAATTAAGTCAACCAGTCATTCATAATGATAATGAAAAGAAAAACAAAAAGCACAATAGAAATAACAAATGCTTTCACTTATTGAACGTGGAGGGTGTAGGTGCTATGAAGGATGAAGATGATCAGAAATGGTCCTTGGTTTCATAAGTTCCCATTTCCTCAGGCTGACAGAGGATACATCTATGAAGGTGAAAGGGCGGCACTCCAAATAGTAACACAGAGTGCCAACAACAGAGAAGAACTTCAGAAGGCTCCTGGCTCAGGTCAGCTGGGTTTGCACTACAGTTCTGCACTCAGTAGCCATGTGATTTAGCTGAATCATTCAACCACCGTGTGCCACAGTTTCCTCATCTGTGGAATAGAAGGAACAATCATTCCTGTCACAAAGGGCTATTGTGAGGATTGCAAGAATAGTATAGGTAAGTACTTAAAATACTTACAACTGTCCCTGGCATAGAGATCATCATGACAATAATTATAATAAATGATGATGCATTATAAATTGCAAAAAAGAAAAATAGAGACCATAAGCACAATGATAGGCCAGAAAAAGGCTTCAATGCCATCTCAAGGAGAAGGGAGGATTGAGTTGGATTTGACCCATGAATGAACTCTAGGAAGGTGTGGAACATTCTGGATGGGGCCATGGGTTGTGGTGTGAACAGGGTGGTGAAGGTGGAGCAGAACAGTTTGTGTGAAGCAGAGGGCTTGTGCAGACTATAACACCCAGACACAAGACCAAAAGGGACTTGAGATCTCTCAGAGTTTTGCACCCAAGGAAGATGAATTTGGCATTGATGTGTAGAAGGACTGGAATAAGGAGAGATTGGTGGTAGCCAGTGAAGTTAAGAAGAGAATTTGTAAGCACTGATGAGAAAGAAATGTTGTGTCCCAGGGAACCCCTTAAAATCTGTTAATGCATAAAGTGAGTCCTTTCAGTAGGCTGCCTTTCCAGCCTAAGAGCTAAATGTGAAGGGAAATGCTAATGACCTCCCCAGAACACAGAGCTAATGGTGTGCAAAGTTACAGGTAGAATCACTTAGTGGAAGTGCTGAGAGAATTTCTGAGGGGAAAGTTGCATAGCTGGTGCACGATAGTAAAAAGGGGGCTGTGCAGTTTTTAGCATTGGCCAGATCTTCCTGAGCCACAAAGCTTCTTCTTCCACGTCAGGTTGTGCAGTTGCAGCTTGTCATTTCTCGCCTGCAATCTTTTGAATATTCAGCCATCAACCTTTTTAGGGTGGAATTAGAAGCACTTTAATTTCCTGATAACACCCAAATTAAGGTAAGAGTTCTAAATACTTTATTAATAATGTACACTCTAATTAATAGAAATGACTTTTCTTGCATGCATTATTAAAGGTTGTGTTCCAACTTGCCTTTTTATGTTTTCCAATTTATTTGCTTAGAAAACTGGTTGCTGTTTCCAAATCTTACCCAACCCTGTTTTTGATCGATTCTGTATGAAACATGCATGTAAATTCTCCATTTTGGATTTGAAAAGAAAGCTTTCCTAAGTCCCCTATCTGGTGGTCTGTTGAAATGATTATTTATTGAAATATGTTGTTTTCATAGATGTGCTTGATGCCAAGCACTTGGGGCCTAAAATTTTACCTGCTAAATGACTAAATTTTCATAATCTTAGCTTGGGGTTCTACACTAGCAAATATGAGGTGTGTGTGTGTGTGGGGGGGGGTGGGATTGGAACGCAATCTAAATATTGAATTAAAAACAACCAGTTATATCCTTGCTGTTTTTCCCAGTGGAAAATTTGAGTTCAATGTTTTTGGGCGGGCTTCTTTTGATGTGGAAATCACTCCAGTTGTAACCTGATAGGAGGTAAACTGGAGAAGTGAATGACATTTAACCTTCAGGGAGATACCAGAGTGGCTTAAGAACATGGCTGACTGGAATGCTGAGTTCAAATCCCAATCTTGAAATTCCTTAGTTGGGAACAGAGGCCAAAGAACATTGCCTTTCCTTTCCTTCATTTCCTTGTCTGTAAGTAGGGGTGGCCCTACTGTTCATGTGTGGATTTAAAGTGTTGATATGTTTGGAGAACCAAGAGCAAAGTTTAGTACAAAGTAAAGAACTCAAAGACCTCATTAATTCTTACTTCTTAGGGGCCACTTTTCTTGACTCCACCTCCAACCTTGAGGACCATGTCCAGATATTCACATGGAAGCCATGAAGGAGCTCCAATAATTTTTTTTCCAAATAATTTTCCATTTAATTCATGCCAAATGCATGCATAGAGAGTCTATCCTGTGGTGATAATTGACTGGACTGAGGTTTCTGGAGAAAATCAAGAAAAGTTAAGCAGAAAGGAACCCTCCTTTGCTTCTGTCTTACAAAGTTGAGAGATGAGAGAGACCACACTGAACCAACTTCTGTTTTATTAATAAGCAATCTATTTTTCCAAAGACTGATCATAGACTATGGAGAGTCTGTAGTGTCATGGACTCCCTGTACCTCACAGTGGCCCAGGAAGATGTGATTCCTTGATGCCTCCCTTTTGCCTGTCTCCTGTCGAGTCACTCAGCAGATTCCAACTCTAGTAACTGTAGTTACTCTTGTTAGAAACAGATGAGATTAGGTGCATATCATTATTTTTTTCTCGAGCGATTAGTAGAGGTCTCCTTGTTCTTTTTTTGTCCAGAAAAATGTTTCGAATTCCAGGGTGAAGGCTTGGCAGTAGCTCCCTAGTATCATAGGGCTATAGATGGATTTCTCTCAGGAGACCAAAGGAGGCCATCAGTGTAATTTATTTCTGTCTCCATGTTCAGTAATGGATGTGACCTTGTGTCTCACAAGGCTCTCTTAACACTCGTGGCCCTGGATATGAAGAGTTAAACATTCCACTCCTCAGTAGAGAGATGTAGATACCTTGACATTCAGAGGCACAGTTCCCAACCTAATCCTTTCTAAATCAGATTAGTCCATCCCATCGCTGACAGTTCACTGACGAGTGCATTCCTCAAAGAGAATCTCATCTGAGATGCAGAGCACTCGCTGCAGTTTTATAGTATCAGAGTAGTAATTCATGCCCTGAGTAATAAAGAAACTCATTAAATGTAGAATCTCGGCTCTTGCTTTGTACTTAGACCTCCCAGCAGTTTAACTTATGCATAATGAGTCTAAATACTTTAAGGGATAATATAAAAATTATCTACTATTCTTTCATATCTAAAATTGTGCAGTTGTTTCCCCTTCACTACATGGCTAACGTAACTAGGAAACAATATATTACCCTAATTACATGTTATTTATTAGAAAGGAAGCAAATAAGTCATTTGGAGACAAATCCCTGTAGTTATTCATGGAACTGCTTTAGATGACAAAGATAGAGTAAAGCCAGCAGTCTTTCATTATATTTATTACACACTCTTTGTGCTAATGAACAATAACAGGCTTCACTGAAATAATGGTCTAGCTCCAAGTTGTAGGGAATGCTATATGGGCCATGTTTATCAAGGGCAAGTCAAAGCTTTGCTTGTCCTTTGTGTCTTTGCTTTCCATTGAAGGATGAGGGTGGAGGACAAACAAAAGTAGCTGGGGAGATTTTAATAAGTACAATGGAAATGAGTTAGCATATTTCAAAAAAAAGTCTTCATGCAACCTTCAGCAGCAATTCACTCATGCAAGAAAATGACCACTTATTGTCCCATATGAGTCTTGTGAAGGGTCTTCATTCCTTACCTGGACACACAAATATGAATACCTAAAAATTCAAAAATTTGGGGTAAAATGTTTCAAAGATTTTATTAAGATCCTTTAAATATTTGCTACTGATCCCATTAATTGGGTGGGGGGGAACTAGGACGGTGGAAAACAAAAACTTATTTTTGAAATTTCAACCTGAGAACATAGGGCTGTTTTACTAGTATCGGTGGAAGTTATCTCAAGAGGAAAACTTTCAAAAATGGTATGAATGAAAGGAACAGATTTTCTTGACGTGTCTCGTGTTTTTGTCATGGCTCCTGATGCATCTTGCGGTGAAGAAAAGCTTTAGCAGAAAGGCAAGGGGAAGAAACATTCTGTACGTGTGCGTTTTCCAGAAAGCTGTCCAAAGCTGTGGTGGCTGCAAGAAGAACAACATTTGTATTTCTCTTCTTTCAGAATAATTGAGCCAATATGTTAGCACTTAGAAGTGTTGCCTCATGGATAGGACCAGAATTGTACTGGAGGATTAAAGCACAGATGACAAAAGAGTGCAGGAAAATCTAAGGAGGGAAAGGAGCCAAGAAAGTCAGCTGGGACCGTCTCTTCTTTTGAATTAGCAGTTACCCTTCAGTTGCTTTTTATTCAAACATTTGCCTAGCTCCTCTTCAGAGCTGTTTAACGCACTCTCTCCTGCACAGGAATAGACAACAGGATTTCCCATCCCAGATCAGACCGTTGGTGCATGTAGCTGCTGTGCTAACACTGGCAACCTTCCAATAATGGGGCATCAGCCAGGGAAACCAACAACAAAGCATATTGCCAATTATGCTGGGCTGTGAGCAGGGTTACACTTGAGGGTGATGCAGACAGGATGGGACAGGATGGGGAGGAGGCAAGGAGAATGGGGGTGTTCACTTTAGGGCTCGGCATACAATTCTGTCAAAAAACTCACTTGCCCATACCCCCTCAAAATCCCTTTAAGCTTTTCACCAAGATCAAACAAAGTTCATTTGTTAACTATATATTTTGCAAAACTTATCTCTGAGTTGGGAGCAAGGAGAGAGAGCAGACGCAGGCTAGCTCTGCAAATCCTGTTAGAAGGGTAAATCCTGCTAGAAGCGTAAATCCTGCTAAATCTTTTCCCCGTCTCTCCTCTCTGGTCCCTGGGCAACATGTTTTGGAGACTTGTGAGTTGCATGTAATGAAGGTGATTCTGTCACCTAGTTTGCTTGGAGGTCCTGTCCATACCTGTTGTCCTGGAGGCATTATTAATAACATCACCCTTATTCTCAAGTTCTCTAGTTTCAATAATAAAGCATGTGATTATTCTAGTTATAACTCAAAACTCAACCTCAGGCAATTGAGAGCACAAGGGAACTTCCTAATTATGTTTAGGTCTCCTAGAAATACCCACAACTACTCTAACTATCGTGGTGTGTTTTAATAAATCTCTCAAGTTTGACATACTCTGATTAACTGCTTTATTGGGGAAAGTTCCACAATGCAACTTTCAGAGAAATTGGGAGCCTGCTATCTTTCAGAGATGGGTTGACAAAAATGCCTTGATCTTAGTTGCTTTCCCTTTGCTCTATTATCATTTTGAGTTTTGAGCAACCCTGAGAATACACTTGAGGTCACACATCCATGATGGAGAAAACAGATGCACCTCCTGCTTTTCTTCTCTTCAATGGAACATCCAAAGAGTATTGCTCTTGGAAGCTGGTACAAGGTAGAGGGTTCACCTGGGTAAAAGCCCCATAACCCTGGCTTCACTCCAGAGCCTCGCGTCTTCTTTAAGGCTGGTTGGAAAGAAATGTACAACGGACTATATCTCCACTTTCTAACTTTGACATCATAGGCAAATATGTTCTTCTTCAGCCATTGTTAGATTGCCTGGTTATCCAAATTTAATTTCTTATTGTGCCATCAAGCTTAATTGAAATCTTATGGCCATAGGATTATCACAGAAAAGAAACCTTAATATTTGGTCTATAGAAGAATAACTTCTGTCAGATTTTCATTGGGATAAGTTTAACAGTCAGATTTAGGGCAGGGGTCTCATGATTAAATGCATAATAGGGCCAGGCAGATGGAAGTAAGAATAGACTAAAGCATTTATTTATAGTTTAGGTCTACTTTTAGAAAAAAAAAAAAAGACTACTGCAGCAAAGTGAGTGAAAGCTAACATGGGATATCTGTTTTAGGACAAAGACAGAATGTTGTAGAGAGTATGGAAAATGGAGACTCTGTGACTCCCCCAAAAGGAGGCAGCCATTCTCTGCTCCAGCCATTGGATAGCTTGTGGAAATGGGGTCCATTTTGATGGAACTTTTGAGGTTTTTTCCAAGAGAAATAAAAATCTGAATATCCATATGAAATGCCTTGCATGCTACTGAGACTGGAGTCTTCTCCTCTATACATCAGGGGCCCTTCAGGACAACCATCTATCTTCCCTCACCATCACCACCCACCAAGTGCATTCCTTTGCAGCAAAGGCAAGAAGACTCTCTAATTCATTTATCTGTCACCCCCATGGTCATTTCCTTCATTTAATGAAGAGTGACATTAGCCCAGGGCCTCATGTCTGTTATTTACTATCCCTACTATGCGGTACTTTGGGAAGTTAAAAATTGATGTGCCTGGTCCACTTAGTGGGCCCTCAGCTCCTTAGCCTACTCAAATTCCATATTTCGTCTGCTCACTTTCATGGTTGTTCCTGCACCATGCTAATGCCATAATCCTTAATTTCAAACATTTCAGTCTCTGGTTACCATTTGAATTTCCAATTTATTACCTTCAAAAATTAGATGACAATTCAAGTTTATCAAGGTTTGTCATCTGCTGATAGTCTTTACTAGGCTTAGATATAGTGGTACATCATAAACATTCTAAGGTGTATACCTCTTCTTCCTGACCCACTTGCTCCCTTTACTGCTTCAGAAACAAACAAACAAACAAACAAACAAATAAGGGGAGCTTCAGTGGATGTATTGGGGAGTGAAATTGATCGAAATGTCTTAAATGCATGCAATAATATGACACAATGAAACCCACTATTCTGTATAACATGCACTAATTTGAAAAAACACCCACCAACTTCCAAAATATCAAATTTTGTACCTATTCTGCACCTGAATCAAGATACTGAGTGTGGCTGAATAAAAACACACAATAATTTGGAATGATCTCATTTGAAATCCATGACTTCAAACCCTAAGTGCATTCTTAATGCTGTCATTTTCTGTAGATGTACTCTCCCACTACCCAAGAAAACGGGTTTGCATCATCTTCTTTCCCCTCAAACCTCCAACATTCCCATCTCCTTCTTCAGTCTTAGGTGATGATCTTGATTTTTATTTTACTGGGTAAAATAAGCAACGAGAAAGAGCTTCCACATTCTCTGCCAAAAATCAATCATCTTTCTTGCATCTGTACCTTTGTACTATTCCCTTCCCTGTTACATCAGATAAACTGTTACTGCTTCAACTAAATGCTCTGGATCCATCCTTTCTCATCCATTTGAAGACAGCTGTCTACAACCTTCCCCTTTCATTCTTCAATCCCATTTTCTCCTGAATTCTCCTAATAAGCCATAAATATATTTGTAATATACTCATCTTAGTAGTTCCCCCTCCACTTTGTTGCAATGTAGTCCTGCACGGACTATTTCTCTACTTTTTACATAGAAGAACTCCTAAAGATGTTTTCTATACTAGTTGCCTCCATTTTTGCCCTTCCCATTCTGTGTTGAACCCAATCCACTTAGTCTTTCTTTTCTACTTTCTTCAAGGTATGTTTAGGAGACAAATCCAGTACTATGACACACAGTTGAATCTTTTGACTTGGAGGACATGAAGTATCAAATAGCTCTTAATAAATCTATGTTCCTAATCTTGCTTGAACTTGACATTAACCCCATGAGGTAAACAGGGGAGGAGCTAATCTTGCCTTTATGCAAATGATAATGAGATTTGGAGAGATTAAGTAAATTAAGTTTGATAGTAAGTGGTAGCTGTATCACCAGGAATCAGAGCTTACCAACAACATTGGAAAAATGAAATAAAAAAGGCATAGATTATCATAATTAAGGTTCATAATTTCTAAATATCCTAACTGAAAAGGCCTTTAAAATTATTTGTGTCAGTAAAATACTAGAGAGCTGATTGATTGGTTTAAAGTCACATAGGAGTCTAGTGGTAGAATCTGGACTTCGTGTTTCCTAGCTCCTGGTTCATGTTCTCTTCCAGTGTTTGTCAGCTTTTCATTGATGTGACCAAAATACCCAGCAAGATGACTTAGAAGTAGAGAAGAACAAGGTTATGTTTGTCTCACAATTTCCAAGGTCTTAGTCCGTGTGGTTGGCTGACTCCATTGCTCTGGGCCTAAGGTGAGTTGGAATATCATGATGGATGGGCCTGGAGGAGGAAAGCTGCTCGGTATTTGGCATCAGCTAAGCCGGGTGTGTGCACCTGGGGAGCCAGGGACAAGATATAGTACCCAAGGTCACATCCCCAGTGAGGTACTTCCTCCAGCCACGTGCCACCTGCCTGTATTTACCACTTAGTAATCCATTCAGTTATAAATCCACTGATGAGTCCAGAGCCCTAACCACTGCCTAAAAGCCCCATCTCTGAACCTTGATGCACTGGGGATCATGCTTTCAAAACAAGCTTTTTGAGGGACATTCCAGATCTAGACCATAACATGTTACCTAGTTAGGATTTGAAAATTCAGTGTCATCAGCAGCAAATAACAAGAAAACACCTGATATGCAGAGAATAACTGCTACAAAATGCAAGTAGCAGCAACAACAGCAATAGCAACATAACAATAACAGCAATTACCAAGTGACTAAGTTTCTCAAAGTGCAGTCCAAGAACCACCATATCAGAATTTTACCTGCTGTGCTGTAACAATGCTAATTCATGGGTCCCACCCCATTTGTACAGTATCATTTCCTAGAATATGAGTCTCAGGATTTACATTGGAAACAACTTTGTCAAGTCCTTCTTATGTACCCTTAGTCTTGAGGGCCATTGTATGAATAAGTGTGGACAAACACACTCAGCACTCATTTAAATTCATGATTTCATCTCCCAAAGGAAATTGTCATTTGCTTTGACTTTTCATTAATGAAAAGAGAAAAAAAAATATGAGACAAGAGTAACCAATTTTCTCTTCCCAATGTACTTGCAATGTACTATTTATTTTTGTTTTCTTTTGCAATTGAGCATCTTCTTAGAGTTAGATACTATAACGATTACATTATAATACAGACTTTGCAACAAGCTGCTCAGGAAGTCCTTCTAGAAACTCACATTCTGGAAATGCCAGGGATGAAGAAAGTTCTTTTTCCTGTGCCTCTCAGCACATGTGGTACCTCCAGGTAACAGTGAGAACTTCTGAGGAGTAGTTGGCAGACCTGCCTGGTGATGAACGGCTTGGAGCTGAGGCCAAACAGGGATCCATTTTTGCAAGTGATTTATATTTATGGACATATACAGAAGCTGCTGGCTTTAAAAATGTTATAAAGGGGGGCTGGGATTGTGGCTCAGCGGTAGAGCGCTCGCCCAGCACGTGCGTGACCCGGGTTCGATCCTCAGCACCACATAAAAATAAAAAAGGATTGTGTACAACTAAAGCAAATAAGTAAATATTAAAAAAAATGTTATAGGGGCTAGATTCCTCAATGCTTCAACAAGCTTCAGGATGCATAGAGAGATTCTGGACATGATATTCCTGGAAGCATAACTCTTTTGTTCCTAATTGCCTCTCTCTTTGACCACATTTGACAATTACTGAAACTCTCTTGTCCAGGCTCACTGCACAGGCTGGTCTCATAGTTTTAGCATGGATAAAACTTTGATGCAGAAAAAAATATTTAAGGTCATAAAAGTTTCTTTTATATCAAAGAACTGGTGAAAATAAGAGCCATATTTTTTGTAAGGTTAGAGAGGAAATATTTACAAACAACCAGCAGAATATTCAAATCAATGTCATTCTCATATTTCTTGCCAGTTGGGGAAAATAAATTTTAAGGGTTGAATTATCTCAGCATTTCCTTTGCATCAATAACATCTCCTGAGCTACACTGTGAAAATCTCAAGGGTTTTATTTCTTAGAAGACTTTTATATAACCATCAAGTCTAGTTTGGAATTGAATATATCATAAGCACTAAATAACTACTTGATGATTAATTAATTTGTGAAAGTAATTGGTTGTTCAAACGATTATTTTATTTTCATTATTTAGATGAGGCCACAATATTAAAAAAATAAAAAAGAACAAATCGAGACAAGGTCAAGTTAAGGAGAATCAATTCAAAACAATTCATTCAAGCAAACATTATTTGGATGCAGAGGGCATTTGGGGCTGTTTCTTTCCTTCTGCCTATGTATGCCCTTACTTTCCCTATGTCAAGGAGGAGGAGCCCAGGAACCCTGGAGAGAAATGTAAGTACTTGCACTTTGCTACAGCATGTTTTCAGTATACTGATGTATCTCTTTGCTGTCTGTGCGTGACTCTTGCCATGTGAACAAATAGCTATGCAGAATAGTCCTGACAAAGTACAGTGGAAGGGTGGGCCCTGTCACCAGGCCACACTTCCTCCTGCAGGCCTGCATCTATCAGAACAGCAAACCCATGTCTAATTAGCTCAAAGGCACCAATAAGGCTAGTTATAATCCTGACCTCAGTGGTTTTAATACTTAGCCTTGACTAAGTATCCATGCCCTTCTGGGTAGGTAGTTCACCATCTGTGCCCATCGTTTATAGAACAGGCCTTCTGGACTTTTAGTTTCACCCTTACCGATGCCTGAGTTTGCTGATTTACATTAGTGCACGTAGCTTCTGCTGGAGGCAGGCCTAGAAGTTCCAGTGGATTTCTCTATAGTCTCATCTCCAGGTTTGATGAGGTGGGATAATGTTCAGGTTATACAAATGGAAACATCTTTTTATATGAACTAAGATAAATTTAATTAGCTTGCAACATCAGATTTATACATTAGTCTTTGAGATAAAGGACATGGTTCTTAATTTGTACCACCTTTCTCTGAAGCAGAGATACAATGTCTAGTGAACTTCTCTGAGCTCCAAAGAAACCCATTTAATGTCTGGTCATGTTGTTCTGACTCATTTTCACTTAAGGCTGCCAATTTTTCATGGAGTGCAGAAAAGGACAAGACTTTAGAGCAGATTGAAGAGTCCATGCAAACAGTTTGGCTAGCTATGCCACATGATTCAGCATGAATTCCTTATTTGTGGCTAATAGGATGATGTATGGAGCCTCCAGGAGACCCTGACAGAAAAAGTCACAGCAAAGATAATGAGGATTTTGGAGCAAAGCCACACTGTAGTTATAACTACTTTCTTTTAAAGAAATGGCTCCTGTCTTGCTACTCAGCCCTGAAAGAAATGGAATACTTGCCATCGGATGCCAAGTTTCTATGGGTCCTAGGTTGGCTATCATGGACTGGGTATTATCTGACCCACCAAATCATCAAACTGGGAGTCTTCAGTAGACTTCCATCAAGTAGAATATCAGTCTCAAACAGATCCGTCAGGGACAGGTAAGTTCCATAAGCAAGTGGCTCTGGCCCCCACAGTACTTTGTTATGAGGTGAATCATGTCCTTTGAATCCACATGTTAAAGCCTTAGCTCTTAGTACTTCAATATATGACTGTACTTGGAGATAAGGCCTTTAAAATAAGGCCATTAGGGTGGGCTCCCATCCAATCTGACTGGTGACCTTATAAGGGGAGGAAATTTGGATATACAAGGAGATACTAAGAATGCACATGCACAAGGAAAGGCCATGTGAGGACACAGCAAGAAGGTGGTCATCTAAAGGCCAGGGAGAGAGGCCCAGGAGAAACCAACCCCAACCATACCTTGATCTTAAACTTCCAGCCTTCAGAACTGTGAGAAAATAAATTTCTGTTGTCTAAGTCATCCAGTCTTTAGTATTTGTTAACTAAAGACTGGAAAACTGACACATATCTCCTCCTGTTTCATTGCCTCTTGTCTTTCAACTCATACCTCTGGTTTCCTAGGACTTCTCTAGTGTCAATTGATAATTAAACAACAACAAGATATTCTAATATTTTCTGGGCCAGGACGGCTGCAGAACTATATCCCCACATAGGATTTACATTAGCTTTCAATTGCTACTCAACAAATTATCACAAAGTTAGAATCCTAAAACACCACATATTTATTATCTTACAGTTCAATACATTGGAAATCCAGGCATTCTTCCTTGGGTTCTCTAAGATGTCCCAAGGCAAAAGTCAATTTTTTAGATGGTGCTGTTGTCTGGATACTTTGGGAAAAATCCCCTTTCAAGCTCATTCAGTTTGTTGGCAGAAACCAATATCTTGTAATAGGTCTAAAGTTTGCATTTCCTTTCTGACTGTCAGCCATGGGGCCACTCTCTGTCCCCAGAGGCCACCCACATTTCTTCTTCCATGGTGAAAGTGGTGCCCTCCATCTTCAAAGTCAGCAATGGCACTGCAAATCCCTCTCACCCTTGGAGTCTCTCTGATCTCTGTGTCTGTCCACCAGCTGGGGCCAAGACTGCTTTTCAAGGTCTCATATGATTAAACCAGACCCACCTGAATACTCTCCCTTTTAGCATGTAAGGTCCCATAATTATGGGAAAGGTATTTCACTGCATTCACAAGTTACACCCATACTCAAAAGGGAGGGGATCACAAGTCATTACAAGTCATGAGAGTCATTAGAGAATTCTCAGAATTCTGCCTACCACAGGAAGTGGCCCTGAAGCACATTGGGAAGGGAAATTCTCTTCACGGGCAACATGTCTTAGAATTTTTCATTTTGACTGAAGGAGATATGGAAAAAAACAGGCCTTCACTTATTCAGAGGTAGAGTCCAATGGTTTGGCAAAATGGTCAGAGATTCAGATGAAATAAGGAAGTATGGGGAGAGGTTTGTGGACAGAACTGTCAGAATAAGCACAGAGTTTGAAGATTTATGCGTCCTATGTGAATGTTTAACAAAGAAAACTCATTACAGAGGAGATTCTCAATAATTAAGTGGTCAAAAAGATCTATTCTGTGGATATTAGTCAGCCTCCTGGCTCTGTCACCCCAATCTTTGCCCAATGAGATCATGAATGAATTGGCCACAGCATTTAGGCTTAAGCTCAAAATTGCGGGTTTCCTATCACCAATGAGAGCTACTTATATTTTCTGCTGGGTGGTTAACCAGCCAGGGCACCAATATGAAGTCCCAAATGTGACATCTTCCCCTAAGGAGAACTGGCCAGTATCTTGGTGTCAGGTATACTACTTTGGAATTTTTTTCATCATGGAAACTGTTTGGATTTTTCTGGAACATGCTTTGGATTTGCCCTCCCTACCTGCAATGCTCTGCTAGCACCATTTCATGGACTGTATTTACTGTCATGGTGTTCCATACTACATTGTTTTTAACCAGGGACTCATTTTACAGTGAGGTACTGCTGCAATCACCTCAGCTCATGGAATACTGTGTCATCCAAAGTAGTTGGAACTGTGAAATATTAGAATGGACTATTGAAGACTCAGTATAGCATTGGCTGAGAAAAAAATTTTTTTCATTGATAAGAGTTCTATAAGGCAGTGCCCTATAAAATACAACATATTCTGTGAATTAGTGACCAATATATGAGGTCATTTTTCTCATAGCAGGAATATATAGACCAGAAAACCAACGGGTAGAGATGGGAGTGGTTCATCTCCATGTAATTTTACCTCTCTTTACTGAAAATTTAAGGTTTTATTAGGTTAGAAGTCTTCTTGCTAAAGGATGAATTCTTCCACCAGATCACACAAGTACCTTTGAGCTGGAAGCTGGGACTTCTGCCTGGCCATTTTGAGTGCCTCCTGCCAGTGAACCAACAGACAGGGGTAAGTTAACTAACTACCCTAGTTGGGTGATTTGTCCTGATCCATCAAGGGGTATTTTAGCTTACTTCTATACAAGGAAGGGATGAGAATGTCTGAATTTGGCATATTCTCTAGGGAGTCTCCTATTAATTCCTTGCACAGTAGAGTTAAGTTCATGGAAAGCTGTAGAACTCAGTATTGGCAGGGCCATTAATGGCTCACCCTTTTGGAATAAAAGTTTGATTCACCAGAATGAAAGCACATGAATAAGATGTGTCAATGGAAATCCCTTTGTGTTGTAGAAATTTAATTTTTTCCTGCATGTGAAGTCTAGGTATTAAAGTCCACGGATCATGCTAATATCAATCTACATGTTAAATATCGGGTAATCTTAATTTCCTTCTTACTTTTTAAAAATACAAATAAAGGACCCAATGTTATCTTTTTGCCCCTTTGTGGGATGTATTTTATAAATCAGGGTGTGAACACACCCATTTTGAAGATCATTGGCCTACATTGTAGATGATTTTATGGATTAACTGGATAGAGGAATGATTTCAGGGATGCCAGGAAGATTTCCCCCGTACAATATAATGTCTGACGTTCTGAGTGTTTGACCCTGAAATTATTCCAGCCAAGACCTTTTGAAAATCAAAATCATTATGCATCACTGACTACTGACTAAATTCCAGGTGAATTCGTTTATCAGAACAGTTCTTATAGATTTTGTTAAGGGAAGGAGACATGGTAGAAAGGGAGGAAAGTGGGATGAACAGATCCTAATTTAGTACCTTCCTGTTGTGCTAGAAAATTTAACACATTTACCTCATTAAATCTTTAGAATAACTCTACTAATGAGAATTATTTATGCTCTCCAGATTAGAAATCTGAGTTTCTACAAATTAAGTTGCTTGTATAAACTCACACATCTTCTAAGTGAAAAAGCTGCTGCTTCAAACTGAATCTGAACCCATCCTGAGGTAGGTTCTATTACACCTCATTATTAGAAACTTTATTCCTTGGGCTTTGTATCCGATTGTTATTAGTTTTCTTTATTTGAGAGAGAGCCTGGATTTGCATAGACAGTTTGCAAACAGAAACAGGTATTGTTGTTGTTTTGTTTTGTTTTTGTAAATTGTTTGCTTTTCAATTTCAGAATAAGCTTTAATTGTTACACAGGCTTAGAACCATAATAGAGTGGACTTTTTGTCTCAAAGCCTAATCACCTAGTGAGTTCAGATTTGGGAAAGCTAGGCCTGGCCTTCTCCCTTACTTAGCTAGGATTCCTCTGTTCTGGGAGCCTGTGAAATTCTACCTTGTCATCCAAGGTAAGTCTGGCCTACTATCTTTTCTTTCTGCTGGGAGGAGAGTAGACAGAGATAATCTAGTGAAGAGGTAGTTGTCTAGGCTCACTTTGCAGGACAGAGGACAGTTTCCCCTTCTCAACCAGCAGGTGTAGGGACCATAGTACCTGGTGGTAGCCAGAAGTCTGGAGAGTAGCTGTCACCTCTGCTGTGATATGATCTTTCATTTAGCTTCCTGGAACTTTCACACCAAGATTTGACCCTCCTCATCTTAGTTCTCCCTTCCCAACAAATGCTTCCACCCTAGGTGCTAACTATAAATATCAGAAGGGGGCCCTGCAACCTATCAAACAATTTAAACATCTTCAATATGATCCTTTGATGAATTTTTAACTTATTGTGCAATTATTACATTTCTACAATTTATGCTCAGATCAAGCAGGCATGCCTATGTGCTGCCTGGTATTACTTAAGTATCTTTCAAATGTCTACTGCAGCATGCTCCCTTATGTAAGCAGGTGTGCATGGGCCTGAATTAAAAAATAAAACAGAAAGCAAAAGAGGCACTGCAGATCTCTTACCATTCTAATCAACAGCATACATCGTAGACATTTAAATCTGTGCTGGAGATATCAGAAACAGCTTCTGAGTCTATAAAATAGATTTCATACAGTTGCCCTAAAATGATAAGATAACAGTATTCTCTCGCATGTTAAATGTTGGAAGGCATATTTGGGGGTTACATGGGTTTTTATTACTATCTTTTCAAATAGGTAAATTTAAGAAACTATTTTAATCAAATATTTGTTGAACTTCTGATAACCTAATGTAGAAGTCTCTCCTTTTGGCAATTAGGTTAAAAAAAGAAAAAAATCACAGTGTGATAACACAGGACAAACTGCCACCACTTGCTGGCTGTGTGACCTGGAGCAACCCCAGGTAAACATCTTTATCTGTACATGGTTTCTAACCAAGTCTCCTCACAGTGATGTTGGGAGAGCTCACCAAAAATAGGAAAAACATAATTAAAAGGAATAAAAAAATAGGAAAGACCTAACACAGTGCCAGGCAAATAGCAGGTTATCAAGTAAATACCAGTTCTCTCCCTTCATTTGTATCATGTATACAAAAACATACAGAAATGCATGTGTGCTCAAGTGTGAAAGACCAACTGCTTCTCAAGACATTCCACTGCCTCAGGAGCCTCTCAGAGTTTCAGCCCTAAAAGTTCAAAACAGTGTTGTTTTATGTTAATGAAGTTGCTTTATGTGCAGAGCTGACTACTTTCCCTCTACAGGAGAATTACCATGCCTGGGTCTGATGGAAACTGGTATCATAGCCCATCCACCTGACAGCCTCCTGCTTCCTGGGGATGGGTCTCCTGGGCTGGAGAGCCTAATGAAACCTCATGTATACTGCAGAAGGACCCAGAATTCTTAGCTCTAGCATGGTTGGAGTTCTCTGGTGCTGCTAATGTGGCAGATACAAATCAGAAAAAGTGTATATCAAGTAATTGTGACTGGAGGCAAGATGAGCATTCCAAAGCTCCTCTGCTCCTTCCCTCTTACTAAGAAATTCTCTTCTCTCTCTTTTTTTTTTTTCTTGCCATTTTGAAAAGTACCTGCATGATGGACTTTTGCTATCAACCACACCACTCCCAAATTTAGAGGTTTAAAATAATAAGCATACATTTGGTAGATGTCTCTGGGGATCAGTTTTTTGGACAGAGGTCCTTTAGCTGGGCTGATAAGTCTGCAGTTAGCTGTAGGGAGATCTGGGAACTGGCTGGCTGAGGTCAGCCTCAGCTGGGCTGCCACAGGCTAGGGTTTGGATATGGCTTGAGTGTGTCCCTCAATATTTCATGTACTGAAAGCTGATATTGACCCCAGTGCAATAATATTGAGAGGTGGTGGAACTTTTAAGAGGTGGGGCTTAGGGCAATGTGGGTAGGTCATTGGGAGTGCTGCCCTCAGAAGGGACTAATGGAGTTCTCAGGGACTCAGATTTGTTATCATGAGAGTAGATTATTATAAAAAGAGCAAGCCTGACCCTTGAATGTCTCTTACTTTCTGCTTGTCATGTGACTGATTTCTCCCTCTTGCACACATTCCTGCCATGATTCCATCCACCAATTTGTGATGTAGCCAGAGAGCTCTCACCAGTGGCTGAACTGCTAGGACTGCCTCATCTTGGAATTTCAGCCTCCAAAACTGTGGACTAAATAATCCTCTTCTCTTCATACAGTACCTAGCCACGGTTATTTTATGACAGCCACAAAAATGTATTAAGACAGTCTATCATCCTTCAACAGGCCAGTTTAGATTTGTTTACATGGCAGTTGGACAGGGCTGAAAGAGAAGGGGTAAGGGAGGGAGAGACAGGGAGGGCACACAAGCCATGAGCTTGGAAATGGCATACCGCCATGTCCACAGCATCCTGCTTGCTGCCTAAAACAAGTACAAGGCCAGTCCAGATTTAAGGGGAGGGGAAAGAGATGCTTCCTGTTCTTAAGATGAACTCTAAGTCACAGTGTACAGTGATTTGACATAGAGAAGGGTGAAGAATTAGAGTCAATTGTGCAATCTACCACACCCTGGGAGTTCCAAATTACAACCTGCTTGGAGGCCACGGCAATGAATACAACGAGAGGCAAAAATTTAGCATAAAATGCAAATGTACCTGGCAACCGAGGCTGATGGAAGAGCAGCACTTTGAAGGCATTTAAAAAACCCTCTCCTGTCTTTGCTTTAAGGTGATTTTGTCATTTTGGCAAACATCAGAAAGATGTCTGCATGAGAGGTGCTTCAAGGGGGGAGCACTTCCTAGGCTGGCATGACTGCGTGGACACTGGCCAGACCGCCTCATTGTTTCGAGCCACCTTAGCCATCTTTGCTGACCGCTGTAGGATTCTGCAACCACAGCAATCAGAATCGATCATGGAGAAGGGTGGCTCGCGTGGCTTGGCTGGGGTGCAGCCCAGCTGGCTTCCATCATGCTCCTTAAATGTTTCCTCTCAAGCTTTTAAGGGTCTAAGAGAGCTGAGTGCACAGGAATCCAAACAAGTCTTAAGACTGGCTTGTTCAAAATTGGCTCAGGCCCATGAAGAGAGGAAACAAAAGATAGGGTGAGGATAATGACCTTCTTGAAACAGCATTTAGGAGACTTTTTCTCTTCCCCTGCACAGATGGCTCAGACTCCCAGTGCTCCTTTCTTTGGGTATTGTGACTCTCCCTCAGTGGGGGCCTTGTGGCTCAGCCCGCTCTGTGGCTGCCTAAGCTGGCAGGCACAGACTGTGACCAGGGACAACTGCTATCTTCAGAGGATATTTTATCCATCATTTTTTAATCTGTGGTCAGTCAAGGAGAGAAGAGGCTTTGAGTTTTATTCACAGGACCTGAGGAAAGGAAAAGAACACTGAGTTTTTTTTTTTTCGAAGTGCCTTTTCTTTCTTAAAGGTTTACTGGTTTTCCTTCTTGACCCAGACTAAGATTGTGGGGAGGCTAAAACAAGTGTGGCATTTCTCATCCCTGGGCACCTTCCTTGTCCCTCACCTCCACCCGCCCCTCCTGCTAATACAGAAGTAGATGTGTGCAGTTGCGAGCTACGTTTTAGGGAATAAATGCCAATGGCTGGGTCTTGCGCATTGGTGCCAAATGAGAACAACAGACTCTCTTGAACATTTATTTTGTTCCTTCTGACAGCAGCCAGAGAGACGCAGGGAGGAACTGCGAGATGGCAATGCCCTCTGCCTTCTGGGTCCAAGGTGAAGGACTATTACAGCAGGGCCTGGATGATGCTAGAAGGCTTAAAGAAACACCATTGAGCTACTCTCAGGCGATCGATTGGGATATTAGGGTTTTCGGTTTTCCAATACCTGGCTCTTTACAATCCAATTCTATAAAGATTTATGTAGCATTGGGGGATGGTGGGAAATGCAGCACACATGATTTTGAAGCTGTCCGTCAAGAAATGAGGCCAAATGATGCCTTTGAAGTGCTGGCACCTCTCCGCTAGAGTACTTCCAGGAAGATAAAGGTCTGCTGAATGTCACGGCTCCAAGACTGGCAGAGGAGATTGGACTCCAGTTCACAGGTGCTTATGCAGCACTTACTGTGAACCTGGCACTAAGCACTTTGCGAATATGGGCCCAATTCATCTTCACCACTCAGGTCTTGCTCTTCCTATTTACAGATGAGGAGACTGAACAGCTTCGTGGTTCGTCCCAGATGACACACAGCTCGCACTTGTCAGAGCCAGGATGGGAGTCCTGGGAATCTGGTTTCAGACTCCATGTTCTTAACCTCTGCGCTATGCTGCCTGCCATATGTATTAAAGCTTATTTGGCTTATCCAAACCCTTCATTCCCCCCACACCTGCTGGGTTATTACTTTCTGAGAAGATGGGGGTAAAGGAGAGGTTTAACAAGTCTATGCTGGATTCAGTGCTCTGCTTTTTATAATTAGCCTATTTAATTCCCAGAACAATGCCACGGCTGTGAGTTCTTCCTGTCTACAATTTAGATATAACACTACACGCTCAGAGAGGTGAAGTGGCTTTCTGGACAACACACAGCTAGTAAGGTGCAGTGCTGGAATGTGTTCTCACGAATTCCACAGATCATAACTCCCACCACATTTTGATGCTTAATCAGTTTTAGTTATCTGATCTTGTACCAGCTTCAAAGAGCTGAGAATTCACTTCCTGTCTTCTGATCTCTCAGTCACTTCCTGTACTGGATTGGCTTTCTAGTTCTTCCTATTTTGCACTAAGGGGAAAAAAAAAAAAAAAAAAGATTTGATGTTTGGAAGCTGTGTGAAGCTCACCCCCACCCCTCACCCCCCAAAAGTTATAAATCTAAGTTTTCCACCAAAATACGGTCATGAATGTCTAAGTATGTCTTATGTGCTGCCCTGGCCATCTCCAAGTCCTTTACTTTCTATGACAATAGAAGACTAGATGATGGAGATTTCAACCTGCAATTTGATCCCACTGGGTTATCTGGAATTTCACCCTGCACTGAACAATGAAGGGGCATCTTGCAGATTCTTTAACTAGAGGACTAGGTGTGCTTGTGGGAGTGTTCATCACCACCACTAGGAAGCACAGGCAGAGAGGGCCATCGCAGCAGCATCACAAGCAAATGAGAGCCCAGAGAACTCTGGTGCCCTCCAGCGAAATGCTGGTCCTCCAAGGGCTTTCCTTAACAGAGCAGGTTTCTGAGAGAGCTGAAATTAATGCCATAAATCAATGTTTTAAATCTCTGACAAAATAAAATAAAGCACAATAACATTAAAAAGGCAACAAAAGCTTCTCTCCGCACTGCACTTTGCAGCCTGCAAGTGTTTTTGGAGATCTTATTTTACTCTTCACCTCCACCTCTCAGGTGGAGAGGACAAGTGTTTTCATTCCATTTTACAGATAAAGGAGCTCTGAAGTTCAGAGAGGACAAGTGACTTGCTTGAGATCAAACAGCCAGAGAGAGATTGATCTGACACCTGCACCCACATCTTTTCCCTCCAAATTTAGCAATCTCTCTAAGATAGTTTAATCTCCTTTTATATGACCTATAAAATAATGCTAGCAATAAAGAATTAGTCTGAAATTACAGTTTCATCTTTGAATGGCCTTAGGTTATTATAAAATACAAAAGTAGTAATAATTGCTGACTTCTTTGCATTCTTACTACCTGCTAAATGCTTCATGCATATGCTCTTCTAGTTGTTCATTTGACTACCAGGGTTACCTACTATGATCCAGATGTTGTGCCAAGAGGAAAGTATTATTTGCTCCATTTTATAGTTGCATAATTTGGAATTTAACAGGAAGTAAAATGACATCCCCCAAAGTCACATATCCTGTATGCAACAGAACCAGGATCAAACCCTGGTCTCACAACTCCAAAATTCCTAATATATACTATTTTACATCTACACAGATCATTTAGAATTAGTAGCTATTTTGAAATGAGGAGACAATATCTAGCTTTGAGCCATCTATTCTTGTGCCTGTAATTCAGTTTTAGTGAAAAGCAAGAGAGAAATATACATGTTACTCCCACGTGACCTGTTGCTGGTGGGCTATTTATTGCATGCTTCTCCTGTTATGAGTAATAAGTTCTACTATATTTGGATCTGTTTCAAGAAATAAATTCTAGTAACTGCCTTTTTACAATGTTAATTATTTTACAAACATCTTCTTTGTGAACTCTGTCCATGCTCAATAAATAATCATAATGGTAATTATCATGACATATTTGAAACCTATGGAAATAAGGAACTCTTATCTCAGCCCAGAGCCAGGCATGGTAGATGCATGGAGACACAGTGAGGAAGGTTTTCTCTCCTGGGTCTCTGTCACTCTCCTTAGGTCTAACTCATAGCTCCTGCTCACACCTGGAGGCAAGTGTACATTTCTACAGAAATGTGGAAATATGGTGGTGGGAACCTGGTGCATAGAAGGGACTCAGTATAGTCTATCCAGGTTGCTATAATATAGTACAGCATACCAGTGGCTTGTAAACAACAGAAATGTATTCCTCACAATCCCAGTTTGCTGGGAAGTCCAAGGTCAAGGTGCCAGTGGATTCATTGTCTTGTAGGAAAACCCTCTTCCTGGTTCATAGATGGTACTTTCTTGCTGTGTCCTCACATAGCTAAAGGAAGAGCTGGCTCATTGGGTCTCTTTCATGAAGGCATTAACACCCATTACCTAAGCACTCCACACAGGCCCCATCTCCTGATTTCATCACCTTGAGGTTATGACACACACATTCAAACCTTTCAGACTTTCACCATTAGAATCAGCCATCATGGTTTGAATCGTGGCCTTAAGGTCCTGAGGACCTTTTTCAGTGGATAGCACCAGGAGCCATGAAGTTTCCTAGGGAAGAAGCTTTGATTTCTGCCTTGCCTCCTTCCTTCTCTTTATCACTAAACAACGGCCACATTTTCCAACTCATTTCAGAGCAAAATGTTGTCACCTATATTCGCTTGGCCCACCCTGGAGGTCCCCTGCAGTTTTTCTGGACAATCTTCTAGGGGCTTTCTACCTTAAGCTCCTGCATCTTGCTGCTGGAGGCCCCCATATATCATGGGAAGGGTCAAGGAGTGAACCAATTAGGGCAGGAATTGATAGATAGGCAGCCCATTTCCTAGGTGTGCTCTCTACTGTGAATTGCCCATAGTGGTGACTTGATTATTAATATACCATTTCTTGGCTTTATTCCATTCCTGTCTCTCTTCCAAACTCCCTCATCATACTTCAAGGACTACCTTACAAATAAACCACTTGCATGCAAATCTTTTTCTCAAATTGTGCATGGGCTGTCATGGGGTATTTTGCTTTATTCTCATTGTTCCAGATGGTAGTTAAGGCTTTTCATGGCTTTCCCCCAACCTGCAGTGAAAGTGATCTTTCTTAAGTGCAAATGTGTTTTTGACAACCCCAGACTTAGAGCTATTCATCGACTCTTACCTGGAGCAAGGGAAGTCCCAGTGCCTTGCACTTAGCTGCATGTCAAAGGCCATCCAGGCTCTATCTTCTGCGTATCCCCCACCCTCCCCACTCAACATTTGCCTTGCTCCACCTCACCAGTCTCATTGGAAACATGAGCTCTGCTCTATTTCTTCAGGGTCTTTGCACAGAATGTTTTACCTGTTCAGAGAGAGTGCTTCTGGCTTCTCTGAGTCTTTCTCTCCATTTTTGCTCCTAACCTCCACTTGCCTTTCTGGTCTCCAGTAGGATGTCATTCCATTGGCAAATGAAGTTCTTCCCAAATCTGGGTGAGGTGTTCTGTGAAGTCTCACAGCACCTTATCCATACATATGCCTTATGGCTCTATATGATCAGACCATATTGACTCATCTTTGTTATCCATCAGAACATGAGCTCCTTAAGTTTGCCTTTCATCTTCAAATTCTTAGGAATTAATACCTGGTATATGGAAGGTGCTTAAAAATATTTAGTGCAAAAAAAAAAAAAAAAAAAAAAAACCATGGAAACATATATTCTTGATGACTGGTGAGGTTGAATCTTTTTCCCTGTTTATATTCTAAGTGTATATATATTTATACATTTTTTTTCTATGAATAGTCTGCCAGGCTATTTTAATATTTGTTTTCTGTTTTCTTATGGTGACAAGACTCCACACATTAGGAATGCTTCTCCCTGAATCCGATGTGGTTAAGTCTTACCTGTACACACCAGGCCTCAAGTAGGAAGAAATAAATAAACAAACCAACAAACAAAAAAAACTTGCTCACTCAGTTCTTCCTCTGTCCAGGATGTGTCTTTTTCCTAAAGACACCTCTACTAGCAATACCCTTAGGAGGGGTGGTTTGTAGACCTATGAAATCTCTGATCCACTCTTCCAGTTGCCTGTACTTGTGTTTCAGCTGCCTGGCTTTGGGTTCTTGCTTAAAATTCCTTACCAATGCTTGAATGAAGCACCAATCTAGTGCACCAGTTTGGCCAAAATGGCAGACTTTGAAGGAAGAGTGAACAGTATTCAGGCGAGATTTTCCAGCTCTTACAGCTTTAAAGTGGGCCTGACTCATGGGCTCAAGACAAATGCTCCTGAAGGAGGTGTTTCCGCATGTCCTCCATGCCTGGTGCCTCCCTCCCTGTCATCACAAGTGGTCTCTGAAGGGCTCTTATGGGCTTGGCTGCAGAAAGCTGAAATCTTTCCCAGGCAGCCTGCACAGAGCAGTGACTTCCCAGGTCTCCGGATTTACAGTTTTGAGATTCTGAGCACATTTTGGGGGGTTTCTTTCACTTTTCATAGAATCTACTCAAGGAGGGTTCAAGGGTGCGTCTGGTTCTTGGACCTTGCTCTTGTGAGTATTAAGTGGCAGAAACATATGCAAAGTCCCTAGTATTATGCCTCACACTTAGTAGGTTCTCTCTGGTTATTGCCTTCTCCTACAGTTCTTACAGTTGACTGATTCAGTAATAAATCCCTGTGTCAAGAAACCCTGAAGACAGCGTTATACCCACAGTAACCTATCAAAGAGAAGGATTTATAGAAACTTCTAATTACTCAAGAGTTTCAGGGTCATACAGGAAAGTATGACTGGGTGGTTAGCACACACTTTTAATAATAATGCTATTAGTAACAAGAGCAATTAAAATAGCTACTTCACTAGATATATGGAACATGCCAGAAACTTGACTTGTGTTACCTCTATACAACATCTTTGTAAAGATGGAATATATTATTCTCATTTTACATTTTACAAAAATAATAGCAATTACAATAGCTACCTTACTGGATATCTCAAACATAATGGAAATTTTACTTGTGTTATCTCTAACCTTCATGACATCTTGGCAAGCTGGTGTATATCACCTCCATTTTACATTTTCACGTCCATCGAACAATTTGAACTGAAGTGGGTATAATCAACAGATAATGCTAGTTCCTTCTTTCCCCACCCTGGTTGTTCAAACATGGCTTTTTTGCCTCCCTGAATACATCTTGGCCAATCCCATGGCTTTCCAAGTCCTTTACAGATATTCCAAAAGCCTCATTTTTAGGTTTTAGTAAGGTCAGCTAAATCAAAGCCAAACTTTAATCTCTCACCCAAATCATAATTTCTCCCTTTTACTCAAACCCAGGCTGAACTCAGGCTGTTGAAAATACAGGGAGGAAAGAGCACTGCATGGTTTATTCTTTTAGCACTTGCACTTCCTCTTTCTTTGGGGTTAAAAGAGCAAGAAGGAATGAGGGGTTGAATATGAGAGGGCATTTTACCGGGCTGGTGTTTGTGCCTCTCTCCTGTTGTTGAATGCCTTTTATTAGGTCACATGTCCAGACTCTAATTAAACAGGGAAGACTCTGGAGGGTTCTTTATGGCCTCCTCCCTTACACTCATTGACCCTTTATTTCCTCCCACTTTATCTGCCCCAGTCTTCTGCTGAATCTCCTCTTCCCTCTACCTCTTTGGGAATTCTGACCTGTGCCCTCTGCCTTAAAGCATGGGATTCTGCAGCTTTCTGACTCCCTCTCAGCTTGTTTGTGTGGGGGTTGACTCACCTGGCAGGCAGCCAACAGACAAACTCCTAACATTGGTGGGGTCCTTGGCAGAAGTATGAGCAAAAGCCCAGAACTTGAAATATTAGGTGTATTTGAAAGGTGTAAGTCAAGTTAAAAATGGTTTAATAAAATGTGTTCCATGCTCATTCCCTTTGAAAACCATATTTTCATAATAACCTGGAGGCCAGGCAGCATTGTATCTAGAATTCTCATCTTCCTTTGAATTCCAGGCTAGAAACCGGCTCCAAGCCTGAGCCCCAGCCTGTCTTCTCTCTCCTCTTGAGCTCCAAGGGGTCTAGTACACATACCTGTGAACACGCTTACTCTTAAATCTGCCAGCAAAAAATGACCTTTGAATACCCTCTGGCCCACTAGTGACCGGGTCTCCTCTTAGAGGTTGGTTTGACTTGAGGCCACTTGGGACTGGCATTCTGTATTCTAGATCCAACTCATGGTCTAAAAGAGGGTATTTGGTATTCAGATGAGCATGTTCTTAGCTGGGATTCTTCAACAACAGGAAAAGTGCCATTTGACAAGTTCCTTCATGCAGCCATAGTGGCAGACAGTAGATCTGAACCCAGCACGAACTGGTTCCACAAGACATCCATTTTCGTTATGCAGGCTGCATCCAGGTCCCCATTTTAACAGCAGGGCACGGTTTGGGAGCGGGTGACCACATGCTGCCAATCACTCTACAGCCTGCAGCTGAGGACAGGCTGATTTCCGAGTGCCCAGAACTGAATCACTGACGCTATGACACACAACTGTTCCCGCATCTCATTTGGCGGCTGCTTTATGTCCACTGTCAGACACGCCTCGGGAGAGTCAGGGAAGCGCCCCTGGCTAGTTCGAAAGTTCAGTCAAATGGTTGCACAGATTACTTGGGTCTGTTCCTGTGATTCAGCTGCACTGTGATTTGTACAATTAGAACAGCTTTCTAGCCCGAGGCCTTCGAAGAACAATTACAAAAACAAATAGCAGCAGCAGTAGCCGCAGTCATAGCAGCAGAGGGAAAAAAAAAAAAAGGCACCAAACCAGACAAAGGCCCTTCCCCCACTCCTGCCCTGCGGCAGCTCACAGAATTCAGTGGAAGGCGATGAGTATTTTTTTTCATCCCAGGCCTCAAAGAGTCAGCTTCATCAAGAAAAATAGCAGTTAGCTTCCCACGTAATTACTACAACAGATTCTAACCCATTATTTCATAATTCTTCAGAAATGAATAAGCCAGAAAGATTCTCTCCCTGGAAATTTTTCCTATTAATGATTGGATGACCAGTACAAGCCAGCCTTTCAGGGCCATTGAAAGGTCAGATGTTGGTTTGGCCAGTTGGAACTAGGCGCCTGGGTGGCTCCTCTGTGATCTGCCTCACCTGTGGGCTGTTCCTTTAGACACTGACACTTACCTTGCTCTTAGCATGCCTGGCAGCATTTTTTCTGACATCGGTGCCTTCCATTCAGAACATGTTACCTTACTGTCCAATTATGCCTGAATGAAGACTATTCCTAGAAAACTTGATAATAATACTCAACACTTGCGTAGTGCCTTATAATTTGCCCAGCCCAGGTAGGAGATCTCAGCATTCTCATTTTGTAGGTAAAGGAAGGTCAAAAGGCCAAGATACAAAACTATCAAGTAATAGAACTCAAGTTTTCTTCATACCAAACTTAACTGTTACTACACATGGGAGTCCCCCAATGGCTCATGCTGTAGCACAGTTTACCATAAAATCTTAATTGTTGTAGAGGGAAACACACACACACACACACAATGCATGTTAATGATAGGAAAATTAAAAAACCAAAGAGAAAATAGAATAAAAATTACCCAGAATCTTAGCATACAGTGCTATTCTGTTGCCTATTTTTGATATTTTGTCTATGTATGCAAAATTTCAAAATTGGTATCATACCAGAAAGACTGTTTTTAACTTACTTTCTGTCTAGAAGTGTTTTATGCATATTTTCCTCATGTCCATATACACAGAAATTTCTATGATAAACATTTGATTTATGAAGTTCCAAGAATGAACAAAGCTAAGTATTGTAGCTAAGGCATATCAACTCCACCCAGCGCAAATGGAAAGTATTAGAAGTCACCAGGATAGCATTCATCTGGCTTTGTAAATAAGTAAGCTTCCAAATAAGCTTTGGAAACCAACACATTCATCAATGGAGAGCTCTCCTTAGAGTGTTCCCCCAGCCCCTTATGGGATTTATTTTACTCTATCATCTGGGTATATTGTACAATCAATCCCTATTGTTGGACATTTTGTAATTATCCACAATTCCAGGATTGACACCTTCTTCATATACCTTTGTTCACTTTCTGATTATTCAAGATTAGCATTGTTCAACTGTAGTCCATTGTGGGGATTAGAAGCTGTAATTCCCAAGCTGAGTGTCTAGGAAAAGTGATGTTCCCCATCTCTGAGCCCTAGTTGCTGAGGGCCTCCTGTCCTTCCAATACTCTCTCATTTTCAACAGTTCTGGTGGTTTCATTATTCACACATTCCTTTGGATTAAGTCTTTGTTCTCATGAAAGTGCAATTACCTCATGAAGAAAGCATCTTCTGAGAGTACATTCTGATGCAAGAATATTTATTCATGTTGTTTTATATTGTTCTTTGTAATTGTTTATCAGTCAGAGAGAGAGAAGCAATGGAGAAAAGTTGTTACCAATGTAGATGCTGAAGCCAGTCTGTCTGGATTTGATTCCAGCTCCACCAATTACTACCTGAGGCAACCTTGCTCAAATTGCTTCATGCTACTGTGCCTCAGTTTTTTAATTTATGTAATGGACATAATAATATTAATACCATCATAAAGTTGTGACAATCCAGTTGAAAAATTCTAACATGGTGCCCAGAACGTAGGTATTTGCTCAATGAATCTTACTATTATCTTCCTAATTGAATTGCAATCTCTCAAAGTCCCAGATTGTGCTTTATAATGGATGGTGTTGTGCTGTGTCCCAATGCCAGCACTTTCTGCTCCCCTGCATAGGGCAGCTTCTTAGCTTAGCATCAGCTGCCTCCTACTCCAGGGTAAAGCACAGGGTGGGAACGCTTTAACAAGTGACCATGGGGACAATGTTGACAACGGGGAGTGGTACATACATGTCTTATCTTTTCTGCCACCCAGAGAGAACAAATCTGAGATGTGTTATACACCATACCCCAAGGGTCTTCTGCAGGATGGAGCCCTGGTTTCCCTGGTAACCTGCTTTTGACTCTTGATCACTGCATCAGTGTCCTCCATTCCTTTTCTTCTTGGTAGAGCCAATGGGGAAGCCAAGCTAAGCCAAGCATTAGAATTCTTTGAAAATGCTGTGATTACAAAAAAAAAAAAAAAAAAAAAAAAAAAAAAAACAACCAGTATTAATCATCTTGTGGTTTAGAATAAGTATTTGTTTAATAAATGGCCTCCAAGAGAGTGCAACCTGGACATGTTCCTCTTTTCTTCTTTATGGAACTTCCCTAATGAGCTCCATGCACTGTCATCTTTATCATTGGGAGAGCACTGGGCTCATCTTGGGAGAAAAATAATTCCCTTGAGAAGTATCCTTTCTCCCTCTTTTTATCCTAGGCTGGGTCTCCAAGGAGAGATTCTAATTCAGGGATTGCAAACTCATGTGTCTGTGGGGACCAGACAGATGAAGTGAGCTAACTTTAGCTGCCCTGAAGGGAATACATTTGTGACAGAGAGTATGGCTGCTCCCCTTCAGCTACCTGCTGCCACACAGGATGAAGGTCCATTGCTCCCAGTGATGCTGTCTTCTATTATTTTTTAATGTATACTTTTGTATTCGCTAGATTTATTTTAAATTATTGACCATTCATTCCTTTTTCATAAACATCTCAAACAGAGGCACAAAGTTCACTCACCAGTGACCTTTCAACAAGTTATCTCTGCCTTAAGCAATGACCCAAGTTTACCTTAGCAGCCAGGGGAACTAATTTAAATGAAAAAGCAGACCACAGCACCTGTCCCTGGTTTCTATGAGTCCCGGAGAAGCTACATTTACCTGGGATCAGCCCTTGTTTCAAGCTCCAACCCCCTTCACATGGTGTGTGGCTGAGTTCATTTGCCTTCCCAAGCAGACGCTGATCTAGAATTATGTGAGGGTTCATTTCCAGATCTCATGTAAAATTAATTTTCATAATTCTCTCCGTTCCTGCCTGTCTATACACATCTTCCTTCATTAACCGCTTTATTTCCACATCTGAACTGCCTCTGTCTCACATCTGGGAGGCAAAGATTGCAGGGGACTTTTAACTATGAGTTGGCAAAATACACTCCGGAGTCCTGAAGGACTGCTCTTGCGTTCTACCTGTAACTTCCCTTTCAAAGTATTAGCTTAGCACCAAAACAACACAAGAAAAAGACGTTGGTTTCATTATGAATAATTAAACTGAAGAAAATCATAGTGAATATTGCTCTAGCAGGAGATATTTAGGTGTCTTTGAACCCATGGTCATTCTTGGCCCAAATTTAATAAGTTTTTGTTGTTGTTGTTGTTCTTTACTGTATAAAGGATGCTTTTAAACTTGCATGAAAGGCTTAGCATAGGCACCCTGCTCTGGAGTGACCCTTCTCCAGGAAGAGTTCGGCTCTGTTCCGATTTTGAAACTTCCCCTAATGAAGTTGGGCCCCGTCCACCTACAGCTTGCATCTTGCCAGTTGCTGCCTCCTGAAATTGGCCCACGGTGCCAGCCTGTTGCACATCTGTTTTTGTTCCTGTTTACATGGGTCAAGTGGAAGGTTCTACAGATGAAAGCCATCATTTAGTAGGGGTCTACAAGGCTATCCTCTGGGAGGGCTTTTCCTTTGTTGCTCTTTGTATTGAAGAGAGGTTTATTTTCCCCTTTCTTTTTTTAATTAAACTACAAGTTTGGCATTGTTGCCACAGGGTTCCCATCATGCTATGTCAGAAGCAGGTGATGTTACAGTGGGAATCTCAGGCTAGAACAGTGTCCTGAGCCAACCTGAGGGAACAGTGGTATATGATGGAAGAATTTGTGAGGAGTTGTGTGCCATGCTTCTGCAGAATTATTTGTTTTCATACTGGTGCACAATTTTTTTTTTTTTTTTTTTTTTTTTTTTTAATGCTGTGGCTTTCTTTTTTCTTCTAAAGCAGTTGAATGAATTTTTAAACAAACTCTATGTGGTACTTCCATATAAATAAAGACAGCTGCTCCTGTTGAAAAAGGGCAGAGGAATAAGAGATGCAACAGTCCCCTGATTCTTCTCTGAGCCTCACTAGGCACCTGCAGATGCCTTGTACTTTATTTACTACTCAGACTGTGTTCTCTGAGCCACCTGGATTATTCTGGACCTTGTTGGAAATGCAGAATCTTGGGCCCCACTCCTGCCTTCTGACATCATGGTATGTATTTTAAAAGCATCCCCAGGTGGGCTGGGTTGTGGCTCAGTGGCAGTGTGCTTGCCTAGCATGTGAGGAACGAGGTTCAAGCCTCAACACCATATAACAAATGAAATAAAGGCATTCCTTCCATCTACAACTTCAAAAACAAAACAAGACAAAACAAAACAAAAACAAAACCAAACAAGCAAGCAAAAACAAACAAAAAACCCATCCCCCCAGGTGATTCTAGTGCATATTAAGGTATGAGGAATAGCAGTCTTGATTTTTGGAAAGCAGATTTAGGAAACACTGGTCCTGGGCTTACCTCAATGGTCTAACAAGGACAACCCCAATCACTGATTCAAATGTTGCTTATTTGTTTTTTCCAAAACTAGTTCCAAATTTTGATGTTATATATATATTTATTTTGAAAATTAAAGTTAATTAAACTTGATTTTATTTTCTTTGGTATACTTTAAGATCATCAGAAATAAAATTATATCCAAACTTGGGAGTTGGTGGTCATGACCAGGAATATGAGAAAGATCTTTTATGGCTCTTTCAAAGCAGGATCTGTCCCCATCAGGCCCAGACCTTCTGGGTGGTCATGGCTATGTTTCCTAGAGTCACTGTCAATTGATAGAATTACGTACCTTTTTGGCTGTTCTTGGTTCCAGAATGACTTTCAGCAAATTTTTCCATTGCATCTTACGGTGCCATGATCAAGTCAATATATGTTGAATGTCTGGGTGGAAAACTGTACCAATGAGTGAGGTAGATGACTGATATGTCATACAGCCTTACATTGTCTTGGGCCATGTGTTTATCATCAGATGACTGTATTAGCCAGTTTTTTGGTGCTATAACAAAATATTTGACACCGGTTACTCATGATTGGAGGCCTAGAGTCCAAGATAAAGTGGCTTTATCTGTTTGGCCTCTGATGAGGGCTTCCTTGGCATGGTGTTGTGGTGGGAGCATATGTGAGAGGGAGTGATTGGAAGTGAAACAGGAAACCAGAAGAATTCAGAGGTCAGGCAAAAATCTTTTTATAATAAATGACTCTCACAGAAACGAATTCACTTTGTGATAGTAACATTAATTCCTAACCTTTAACCTCCCGTTAGTCCCCACCTCATATAAGTTCTCCCCATTCTCTCATCCTCACACTGGGGACCACGTCTCCAGCATGTGAACCCACTGAGGAACACACTCAGACCATATCCAAGCCATACCAGTGACCAACTTGTTCCAGTCTTCTGGACCTAGTTTTAACACTGAAATCTCCCTGTTGCAGGGATTCCCTCAGTCCTTGGAAAACTGGGATGTTGGACAGTCTACCCCATGAGCAGGAACAGATATGTTTAATTATCCAAAGCTCTGGGCACTATGTATGGTGAAAATGGTAATGGTAATGCAAGCTCCAAGTTTTGTTATTTTCTTCAATGCCCAAGTATATGAATTTTTAAAAGTAGCTTAATTATTTCTTAGATAGCAGCAATTATTTCTTAGATAGCAGTTGCAAATGATTCCAAGATATGAAACAGGTGTTTCTGCATGGTCCACTGAATAGAATGAAGAAAAATGTCCTCCCAGATTACCCTACAGATGACGTACCCAATGGTTTCTATTTTCAAATGAAAAATACATTCAATCACATAGTCGACAGGATTCCATCTGGCCCGTCTATAATATCAAGAGCCGCAATGGAAGCCTCAGTGTGTGTTTCTAGATTCAGGCAAAAACCTCACAATGTTTCATGAAGCAATTAAAACAGGTGTGTGTCATCCACACCTGCTGCCTCTGCAAACAGTCAGCACCCCATACTCATGGTCCGGAAAATTACTTTTAGTGTGGGTCTGTGCAAGAGCAAACAAATGCTTTGGCAAGGCTTGTTTTCGCGGCCACCAGCATCTTAATATGGGATTCAGGGTTCCCTTTATAGAACTGTCACTTTCTGTTTTGTCAAAGAGGAATGCCTACCCAGAGGCTTTCTAATTTACTGTCTTTGGATCTGGTTCTCATCTTTTTACAACTGTAACATAGTCCTGGGTTCTAGTAGCAGTAATGTTTGAACATTTTGTCTTTTATAGACAAGAGTGGTTGCAACAATGTGAGAAGCCTGGCTACGGGGGCAGGGGGGGTGAGATTTGAAAAAACGAAGTGCCATTCATGATCTTAACAATAAAAATTATTATTAATGGGAGCTGAAGGTCTTCTAGGCCAATGGATATCAAACTTGGTTAATACCCAAGAAATACCTGGGAAGCTAAAAAATACTGGTTCTTGGATCCTATGCCACAGATTCTGATTTAATTAATCTAGAGTGAGGCATCAGCATGAAATTTTTAAAGTTTTCCCTGTTGATTCTAATGTGTGCTAGGCTCTTATAAACTTCAGTCTTTTATATTTTTAACTAATGTAGTCTTACTGGTTTGTTCCTTCTTCTCTTTGTTTATTCATTTCTGCTTATTACCTTTCTATGAATTAATTGATTCATTGGTCTATTTGAATTTTTATCCTTCTTCTTTTTTCAGACATCATATAATGAAACTTAAAATAAATGGGGATGGGGGCTGAGGCAAGTTAAAAAATATATCTCCAGTGATATGATTCTAAGATAAACCATAATCAGAAATTTTTTCTGAACCCAAGTACAATAAAAACTCTGATAGAATATTTTACCTTCTCATCTTCTATTTCTGATATGGTTGAGGAGTAAATAATTTTAAAAAGCATAGATAGTTTCTAAACAATTAAAATACCAACAGGTTGGGGTCAACATTGACTTTTTATCATAGGCTTGTGCTAATTCTCTGCTTGGATTCACTAAATGAGCAGTTCAATTACTAACACTTTCAGATGTCATCAAACATGGGGTAATTCATGCCATTTATAAGCATAAAGATATCCCTTAATGCTGTGGGAGGAAATTTATTCCTCATTAACAGCTCTATCATTTTGAAATCTCAGATACTGCTAACTTGACAGATTTTAGACATGGGCAAGACCAGAATTTTTTCTGTGATTTTTTTAACCCTGGCATGTCTTTCTAAGTGAATGAGCCTCGAATGAAGCAGGTAACCTAGAAACTATACTGAATAAATGAGGTTTTGTACACAATTCTAGGGGATAGGGATGTGGCCTGCCTGTAAGATGCCCTATGGCCTAGTGAAGGGGACACCAAATTAGGCACTAGGAAGGCAGTGTTCTTGTACTGAGTCTACCATGAAAGAACGATGAGGCCTGGGTCTCAGTTCTCTCAACCGCAAAATCATGAAGGTGAAACAATGCCTCACAAACTTGAACATCTTCCGAGGGACTCAGAGAGCTGCCAGTCCCTATGTTAGTGATGATTTTCAGAGAACACATTGGGTGTTTCCTTGGCGGTACAACTATTCATTCCTGAATCACTTGAGTAAATTAAATTTATTCCCCCCCCCCATTTCCCCCATTATCCCTTTTGGCTGATGGGATTGGAAGGGTCTGAACATTTAAGATGGGGGTTGAGCCTTGGCAGCAGCTACACTGGGACAGACTGTGGCAAACAGAGAGCAGGAAGATTCCCTTCTTCCTCCGATATGTTCCTCATTTTCAGTACAAGCTCAGCTAAGCTGCCATTCAGCAGTTGCAGGAAGAGATATATCATCTGAAGAAGCTGAGCCAAATATTTGATTTGGATGATTATGTTGCAGGTGTCTCATCAGAACTGCAGTGCCTAGATTACTAATTATTTTTCCTCAACCTAGTGCCTCTTACAGGGAACACAGTGCATGGCAGGAGTCATGAGGGATGACTAATAAATGTGGCCGTGGGCATCTCATGCCAGGGGCTGGCCAGAGAAGCTAACACTACAGAGACAATGAGATCAAAAGGCACAGAAGAGGAAGTTGAGACTGGGAGAAATGGTGATAGGGGCTCTCTATGGCCACTTTGCTTGGATCAAAGAAAAACAACTATTATTTATGAAGTTGAACCAGAAAAGACTCCTCATGATCACAAACTCCTTTAGGTAGGTGCTTGTTTGCCATTCTGAATACTCCAGTTTTCATACACCTTTTAGCATCTGGTGCCATGAAGGAGTTAATGCAACTTTCCAAGCTACACAGATCTACTCAGTAATAACTTAGTTCCACATCTGTAGTCATTTTGCAGCATATAAAGGGCACTCATGTTCACTATTTTGTTTCAGCATCCCAACAGAGTGAGGCAGATTTAATTATCTTGATTTTGACAAAGAAAAATTTACAAAGGCTTAGGGAGGGCAAGGGATGTGGGTGAAAGCACACAGCTAGAAATGTTAGGGCCTCAGGTAAGTTCTGACCTCAAGGCCAGGACTTTCCTACTCTACCATCTCAGTTGTAAGAGTCTCTATAACTCCTTTGTTTAGCATATGGTGTAAAAGAGATCACAGTGGGGAGCTTCATTCCCATGACAGCCCATTTGGCTTCCAGCCTCTGGGTCCATAGATTATCTGAGTTCTTCTAGATCTCTGTCTTTACAGAAGAGCTGTGATGAGCACAAACTTACCACTCTTACAACAAATGTTAAAATATGATCTATACACTGATGATGTTCAATTTTATATCTTTAGTCCAGATTCCTTTCTTGAAATTCAAATGCACGTATCTAGCTACTTACTCAACTTTTCTCCTATGCAATTGAGGAATCCAAAGGTACAAGCCTCCTTTTTCTCCAAAGTCAAAAACCTGCCCTTCAATCCTTTTCTCTATGTGCACAACATCATCATTCACCATTTTTTCCACGACTTAAATCTAAAATCATCTTTATTCTTTTATCTCATTTAGTTCCTCCTTGTATCTTACCCAAAGCATCAGCTTCATAGGTATGTGACCAGTGCAGTTACAAGGAGGACTGAACTCAGAAGGCCTTGTTCTTGGGGGTTTAATGCTCTGTGTTTGCTGTCCTTGAATTCTTAAGAATCTTTTTCTTAGAATTTGCGTTTTGTAAGTGAAGTCCAATAGGACACTGGAGCACAGGTCTGGGCGTGGAGCCCAAGCATACATACATGGTCCCACCACTCACTGCCTTCCTGCTGTCCCAAGGCAGATTCTCAGCTGCCCACTCTCCAGAATTTGCTTAGTGACTGGTGTACCCTGTACTCCAGGTGGCATTATGAGTGTGGGTGTAAGTACCCACTTGCTGTATGGGGGAACGAGGCCCTGGGTGCATTGTGAATATTCCCATGCCTGAGGAAGCTTGACATAAAATAGCAAATAAGATATGCTATGATGGGTTGAGAGAGACCACAGACTATATTTGTATGTGTGTGTGTATATACACACACACACACACTCACACACAATATTCATATAAATATTTTAAACAAGCCCCTTCACATTTTTTATTTGTATTGGGCCCTGCAAATTACGAGATTTTCCCTGCTTGCCAATTATAAAGTCTTAATGATTCTATTTCTCCACAAACAGCAACAAAACAAATAAAACAAACAAAAGCAACCTATCTCTTCAATCTGTATCCCCCCATTCTTATCGACACTTCTTTGGTTTGAAAACTATTTCCTTTCATCAAGCTGGCAGTAACAGCTTCCTCACTGGACTTGTGATCTTCGTCTTGTCCCCATTTCCAGCATTCACTTTACATGATGTGGTCACAGTCATCTTGCAAAAGAGCAGCTCTTGTTCTATCACACATCTGAAATGGCCTTGATTCCCGTCCAGATGGTTCACTATTGCTCCTGGGATCGATATCAGAGGACTTAACAAGTTTAACAAGGTTCCTCATAAGTTGTTTACTACCTGTTAGTAATGAATAGTGAATTTTATGTGCCAACTTGGTCAAGCTGTGGTACCTAGATATTAACCAAGAGTCTAGATGTTGCTGTGAAGATAATTTTTATTTATTTATGTATTTTTAACATGGTGCTGAGGATTGAACCTAGGTCGCTTACATGCTTAGGCGAGTGCTAAACCACTGAGCCACAACCGTAGCCCCTACTGTGTTGACTTTCTTTTTTTAAAAATATTTATATATTTGCCTTAGTTGTACATAATGTGTTTTATTTTTACATGGTGCTGAGGATCGAACCTGGGCCACTCACGTGCTAGGCGAGCGCTTTACCGCTGAGCCACAACCCCAGCCCCCAGTAATTTTTAGATAAGATTAATATTTAAGTCAGTATAATAGGGAAAAGCAGATTACTCTCCATAAAATGTGTAGGCCATAAAGTGGGGTTCTTAAGAGAAAAGACTGACACTCCCCGGAGTAGTCAGAATTGAGCCTTTGGAATCAAACTGCAGCATTAACTCTTCTCCACATCTCTAGCCTGCTGACCAGCCCTACAGAATTTGGACTTGCCAGTTTCTAAAATCATAAATCTCTCTCTATAGTCTCCTCCCTCTGTCCCTCTCTCTCAGTTCTGTTTCCCTGCAGAACCCTAATACCCTATCTCTCCTGTCTCAGTCTCACAATTCCCATATTCTCCCTTTAGCCATTTGAACTATCTTAAATTCATAACCTAATCACCTTGGAACATTTACCATTCTGCTTTTTATCAATGAAATACTTGTGTCCATTACTCTTTGTTTTACTACTTACCTCCCAATCTGGGCCACAAGCCCCTCTTTGTTTCTCTCTACCACTACATACTACATTTTTAAAAACACTGTATTTGACCATTTTCTTGACTACTTTCTTCATTAGTCTCTGGGCTCTAAAGGAGTAGGGACCCTGTATATTTTTTTCAGACTTTTATCCCCAGTAAAAGAATATTTAGCCCATACAAGGAATTGTTAGATGAAGGAACAATTGTTTAAAGAGAATAACTTTGTATTGTTAGAAAGAATGACAAGCTTACATAACATATGACCCAAGCCCAAGCCTCCATGATCTATGTCATAGACCCTTTTTATTAGGTTTTGTTTTGAGGAGACATTGGCAGTCTTGATGATAATGGTTTAAATTTCAACCTGAGGAAGAAAAGAGTAAGTGGATTCTACAATAATTGCCTTATCTCTTTCAAGGCCTGAGGGTAGATGTGAGGTAACATTAAAGGATTAGGCTGTATTTGATGGTCTGTGAGGGATATCATTAATGAGTAAGAATCAAATCTCCAATATTCTCTTTGTGCCTGGGGTACTCCATTATGGATCAAAGAAAATTCACAAAGCACAAACAAATGACCATATTTTCTGGGAAGAGAAAGGTGCATGAACATGGTAAGAAAAGAAGAATATTTAGGTCTCATCCCTGTGGTACATCCTTGCCAAGACTGGGACTCCATCAACTCTTATCATAAGATAAAAATGTTCCCTTATGGTGACAGGGAACCCTATCAATCACCAACATGCCAAAAATGGTTATTTTACTTTATTTTACAACTACTCCCGATTGGTGAAGCATAGGATGGCACCATAAATTCTTTTGATATGAAGGAGGGGCTGTTTCCTAGGAGGTTTTTTTTTTTTTTTTTTTTTTTCGTAGAGACATTTTCCTAGGACTTTTTGATACATGGAACCAGGTTATTGCTGAGTTTCAATAGTCCCCTTGAAAATAAAGCTTCTCTGGAAAATCTATTTTTCAGCCTGATGAGATGGGTCCTGGGCCTCTCAGAGTTTGTGACTGATCTTGACTCCTGGTTGAGGTGTAGTGGCCAGCGGCTTGTGGGGTGCAGGGTTACCTCAGGTGCACTTGTGATTCCTTCCCTCCTCCTCAGGCACCGCTGCTGTGTGACTGCCCAACTCTTGCTCTGTAATAAGTAGGTTTTCTACTTGTGCCGATTGAGCTGCAAAGGCAATCACCCCCTCTCTGAGACCCACACCTCCCTCCCCACCCATACGTCACCCCACAGGCTGCCTGGCAGAGGCAGGGGGCAGAATACACAGCGTAATAAATTCTATCCACTGCTGAGCTGAGGGATAACAGATGGATAGGTTTCTTCGTGCAATTTCCACTTCACTTGGTTTGGGTATAAAATAGCAGAAGGGTGGTTTCTTCTTGTGCGATTTTCAAACGGATGAAAACAGAAGGAGGGTTTGTTAGGCTGGGAGGAAAGTGAGGGGCTTGACTGGCCTTTAGAGAGCCAAATGAACACGTCGCCCTGAGACCCCTGTGAGAGATGAAGCCTTGATTTTTCTGCTAGATAGGAGTCTGTTCTTCCATCCAAAGCCGCCTGCTCATCCCACCAGGCATGGCAAAGGAAACGATCTCGGGGAGGCCAGACAGTCTGTTGTTCATGTTGTTATAGTGTTATGGTGATTGCAGTACAAATTCTCAGGGTGAAAAAAAGGTATAATGACAGATTGTGTGATTATACCCATACTTATAATTAAGCTGTTACAATACAGACGAGCGCCTGCTCTCTCATGTCACCAACAGAAACCTCTTTGCTTGGAAAGGAAAGTGACTCACTCTGGCAATTAGAAGGAGTTCCCTACAGGACTTCATTTTCAAACCTTATGAACACTGCAGTAGGAAGATGTGTCGCTTGCTTGAATTACAGGGAAAAGTACAGACAGCCAGGAGCGGCCACCTGATCTCTAGGTACAGGATGCCGTGCTGGTTAGGGAAGGAATTATTACCCTCACAAATAACCTCTTTGCAATGCACAAAGGACTTGGCTCCTGCAAAGTACTTTATCATAGTGTTTATGTGCAACTCTGTGGTGCAAGTTGATCTGTGGCTTCCATTCTAGGGCCCAGAGAAGAGAAGGAGAAGGGAGGGAGGGAGAGACAGAGACACAGAGAGAGATAGGCACAGAAGGGGGAGACAGACAAAAGATGGACGGAGAGAATGCACCCACCAGCCAACAGGGCAAGTTGGTGTTCAGCTGGGACTCCTGGCCACCTGCCAATAGGGCCACATCCACTGGCTATCATTTGCCTGGTGGAAAAGTGAATGGTTTCTGCCTGAGAAGTTCTCAAGACCCCACAAAGGGCTGTTTTGGGTCATCCCAATAACTTTAAACTTTTTTCACTTCAAGGGCAATCAAAGAAGCTTGGTTTTCTTTTCTTTTTCTCTTCATACCCACTTCTGCTGATTACTAGGTATAATTCTCTTTTCTCTGGCAGGTAGATATTGCTACAAGGAAATCTGTTTTCCTACCTGCAAATATGTGTGGTGGGCTTCTCTTCAGGTAATCCTTAATATAATTGATGTGAACATTCTTCAGTGATGAAGACATTCCTCTGGGTAGCAGCCAGCTCCTGTGGAATTTGCACACAGAGCTCCCCCTCCTCTGTTGTGGTGTGGACTTGGGGTTTCCATGGAGAGGACTGCAGTGTGTGGAAAGAATTGTATGAGGAAATGATTGGGGCATATCAGTGGGTTTTGTAGATGCCATGTAACCTCTCTGACTATTCCTTCCTCATCTGAAACTCCAGGTAAAATATATCTACTTCCAGAGAGGCATATTGAAGACCAATTAGTTAATGATGTTTGTAAAGTGTCTTGAAGATGTGAGACACAACAGAAGTGGTAGGAATTGATACTATCCTAGTCTTATAAAAATCCTTCTTGGGTGCCAATGCTTGAGAAAATCATCTTGATAATTTCCATAAACATGTAGGATGTATGATTGATACCAAGTATTTCTAAATTTTAAAAAATTACTATTTGATTAATGATTGAAAGAAATGATCTCCATCAGGCCAGGCCTCTCCCAGTCCTTGTGTCATATCCCAGTGCTCTTGAGCATTTGGCCAGAAACTTTGAACTTGCAGGCTGGCTGCAGAGCTTCTGTTCAAGTTGGGCCTAATGATGGGAAATTCATCCTGTTGTTCTCCCCATGAAATGTTCAGGTGGAAATAGAGGAACAATTGTACTATTGGGGAAGGAGTTAATTGGAAAATATTAGAGTGAGAGGAAACCAATGGTCTTGGAGGTAACCATTTTCCCAACCTTTTGATGAGATTTTCCTGCCCATCATCCTTCTCTTCTTAGGGTGGTTGCATCTCCCTCTGGGGATCCTTTTCTCCCACCCTCAGTCTGGCTTGGCAAGGGGTGACCCATGATCTTCACCTGAACCAGTTAATAAATCCTGCCTCTGTGGCTGAAGTGATTTCTTCAGGGAAGACTGTGTAATAACAAGGAACTCTGATCAGAGAAAAACCCAGCATTAATTTTAAAACTCTGGTAACAGGAAATCATGTAAGGTGTGTCGTGCAGGTGACAGTTGCACCATCAGAGAGGGAGCAATGACCTAATAGTGAGGTCAACCTGCCACAAAGGACATAGTAAAACACCGAGTCCTGATATGCCCAAGTTTAAGCCCTGTATTCTGTCAAGTATGAACTTTCCATCAACAAATTAATACTTACCTCTTCTTAAAAACAAAGTTTAAGCTAGTGTTGAGTTTGGATTTGGGTTTCTGGCAAATGAGTGAGTTTAACTAATATAATTCTCATCCATCTTTTGCTTGGAAGTTTACTTTCAAATTAAAAGTATCCATTGAGCTGCCCTCCCTCACGACCTCACTTCCCTGTTTGGTCCTTGTCCCATGACTCATCTCCTCAAGGAACAGGTGCTGATCTTCACCCACTGTGTGCAAGGTGCTGGGAAAAATACACAGAGAAAGAAGTTGTGGCTCTATTTTCAAAATGGTGCAGTCTAAATTGGGGCATATGACGTATGTTCCAGGCATAATAGTATTTATTTAAGAGGCATCACAATAATTTATTTAGCATTTTCCAGAGGTGATAGTGATTAAAAATGTTTGGTGAAAAGAATGACGGAAAGTTTGGCAACCTGAACAGAGGCTTATCCACTTCAAGAAGACAGTGGAGTCTGAGATCAGGGAAGATTATCCAGGTTGGAGGCAACAAGTGGTGAGGGACAGTGGATGGAACATAGATTTCCTGAAAGCGAACAGGAGGAAAGATGGTTGGAAAAATTAATTTGGCTCTGATTGTGGAGGGCCTTTGTTGCCAGATCTGAGAGTTGGATTTCATCTCTGAACAGTGGGGATCTATGGAGTCTCATTGGCAGGGAGGAAAGATGATGAAGGGGGAAGAGATGATAGGGAAATGACTAACAGGCCAGGCAAGAGATAATGAGAGCCTCAATTGCTTGTAAAGGAGGTAGATAGAGATTAGAGAAGAGGCTGAGATGAATAGAAAAGACACTGTGAGAATGGAGTGCACTGATTTTAGAAGCTGATTGGATGTGGGAACAAGGGCAGGTCATGGTGTTTAATGTGGATATTGGGAAGATGAAATGCCTTGACCAGAATGAGGAGCAGCCTGAGGGTGAAATAGCTTTGTCTTCTGCCCTCCCAGAACTGATGTTGAGTCAGTGTTAACCACAGGAAACTTGTCACATGAGCTCTAGATGTAAAAGTGAAGCAGAATCACATATTGGACATTGAAGTTTAGTGCATTGTGCTGGGAATGATGGTGGCTAGTGTGCATCCATATTGATCTGCTAATTCTCCTCATTGCTGTGGGTCCTAACTGAACACACGCCTCTCCATACTCCTGACTGATGTCCTTCTGCAGATTCCCCAAGCTCCAGACCAAACACAAATGTAGCTCTGTAGAGAAGCACATCAACTTTTGTTGCAAATGGTCTATGGAGCCACTGGAGTGTGAGAGACAGATGTGGGCTCTGGTTCATCCTCCTAGTCATACTTTTCTTGCTCATGCCCAGCTTCCCTTTCCAACTACAAATCTGGCTCATAACCCTTGCCCCCCCCCCCCCCCCCCGCCAGGGACCTCATGTTCAAAGCTAGGTACAAAAACAACAGTTTAATAGATTTTTCTACCAGCCCCAGCTGTTGGGGGAAGGTCTATTCTTTGTGTTACAACTTTATTCCTCATACATTCCTGGTGGGTCTGCTTCTTCCATATTGAACTCTAGCTAATTCTGTGGGACAAGGAAATAGTGTATCCATTCTCTTCTATAGTTATGGAACTTAAGAAGTAGCCGGCTATTTGGGTAGAGATGTAGATAGCCGGCAGTTGGAACAATGGTAAGGGTTTTGAGAAGGTTATCAGGATTAGAAAGAGAGCCACACAGCTTTCCACATAAGGATGATAATCAAAACTAGAACCATATAGATAAAGCCAGGAAGCAGAGTGTAGACAGAGAGGAGAAGGCCAAACACATGGGATTTTTGTTATTTTGTTTTTTGTTTTTGTTTGTTTTATACTGGGATTGAACCCTGGGGCACTCTGCCACTGAGTAACATCCCCAGATCATTTTATTTTTGAGACTGGGTATTGCTAAGTTGGCCAGGCTGGCCTGAAAATTGCCATCCTTCTGCCTCAGCCTCCTGAGTATCTGGGATTTTAGGCCTACACCACAGGACCTGGCCAAACACAAGACTCTGGGCATTGCCTATGCTACCAGGCAAGAGCAAAATAAAGAGACTGGAAAACAACCTGAAATTAACCCAGAAGCCACATGGTACTAAGGAGAGCACATTTATAAAACCCAGATAAGAGCCTTAGGAGGAGGAGGTGATAGTGCAAAATTATGTCATGAAGGATGGGTATGTATTTTTTCTATTGCTGAATTAAGCATTAGAAAAGAAAATTTGGACATTATTTGGCTCAATCCTTATTATATAGGTGAAAGAACAGAGGCCTTTTAGAACTTCCTTGAATTTACAGAGCTAGTTTGGGGCAGAACTAGAAAGAAAAATCCAGTTCTCCTGCCTTGTATTTAAATGATCTTGCCTCTATACTGTTCCTTCTCCTCTTGTTTATCATGCTGCTAGAATCAATGAGACAATATTGAAAAATATTGAGTCCCCGGGAGAAAAGATTTAATGATAATGCTGACATAAATTTCAACATTACCTTGCCTCTGAGGTGCACAGAGCACTTTACATAGATTATTATTTCTCAAAACAGCTGTCTATTACAGCAAAGTAGCAAATACTTTTATTATTCTTCTATTATAAGCAGAGAAACTGAGTCATGCTGAGGTAACTTTGTGCAATAACCACAATGCCTTTTGTATACAGGTGTGCTTCACATGCTTTTGACAATGAGATTACCTGAGTGTCATCTAAATTTTCTTGCTTAATGGTTATTATTTGAAAGCACAGATTCCCTGACCCACACCCCTACAATTATATGAATAAATGAGTAACTTGTGAAACCTGTTTCCTTGCCTTCCAATTCGTGGGCAGTCTTCATGTTTGTATATAATGACACACACTGAGAGCCTCGTGGGTATGCAGGCAATGTTCTTGACGAGTTTTTTCAGGAGTGTTCTTTCATCCTATGATCTTCAGAAGTGGGGAACAGGAGCAAACCCTACATCCTTTGCATCAGTAACTACAACATGCCCCCATGCAGATGCACCAGAATGTTGTCAGATCAGGAAGTGATCAAATTGGGTTTTATCTCCTTCACAGAGATTTGGACATTTGGTTCAGCTTTGCTCCCTCCTCCATGGTGGTGTATCAGGGTGAAATGAACACAGTGAGAGCCGGAGCTGTAAAGGGGGAATAGAGGACTTACTGGATGCCAGTCTGGGAAGGAAAATGCATTGTGAGTGTTACTGTGTCCCCAAGGACCACCTCCATTTCTCCCGAGTGGCTTTTATATTTATGAGCCTGTATGGGAGTGTTTCAGTTCAGTCTGCTATAACAAAGTATCGTAGATCGGATGACTTGTGAACAATGGAAATTTTTTCTCACAGTTCTGGAAGCTGGAAGTGTGATATTAGTGAGGGCTCTCTTCAGCATTGCCGACTGCCAAACTTCTCATTGTATCCTCACATAGTGGAAAGAGGGCCAGAGAGCTCTCCCGGCCTCTTTTATAGGGGCACTAATTCTGTTCATGATGGTGGAGCCCTCGGGACCTAAATTATCTCCTAACAACCCCAGGTCTTAATGCAGTCACATTAGGAGTGAGGAGTTCAACATGGGTTTGGAGGAAATATAAACATTCAGTCTGTAACAGGAGTTTAGGAGAAATTACACATTTTAATTTCCTGCTCTGTGCCAGATCTTGGTTATACTTACCAGGTGTCGCGTGCAAGAACTCAGGATTCCCTTCCCAGATTCTCTCTTTAGGTCTATTATCTAATTTTGTGTTTGTCTATGTAACTTAACATACAAAAGACAAGGCAGTTTACAAAATGCAAATATTTAGTAAGAAACGAATACCAAAATCAGTCAGAAGGTGGAGGAGTGGATACAAAGGCGTCACTCTCTCAAGCAGGGCTCCCTCTCAGGCAGCACAAACTGGAAGCCCATCGACAAAGGCAGGCCACCCCTTCGTGGCTGTATCGATTTCCTTTCTAGCTCACAGGCCGTTACTGCTGTTACAGGGACTTGCAGCACAGCCCTGGACCAAGCCGCACCACAGTCTCCGCGGTGGGATGTGGGGAGGGAGAGTCCTATAATCACCCCTGACTGGTCCTGTCCCTTCCTCCCTCTCCCATCCTTTGTGTCTGTAGTTCACACTGCCTTTTGTCATTCTTGCCAGTGGAGTTTTCAAAAGCAAGAAACCTGCTTCCTTTGGCCACTCAGAGAGTGTACAGTATATTTGATGTCTGGGACATCAAACAAATGCTTGTGCTCACAGTGCAGAAATAATCCCAGACAAAAGACGACTATGGCCATGTGGAGAATACGAAAGAGACAGGGTCAGGAAATTACCAGTCAAGTCAAAGAAGAGGCTGCTTCACAAACCCCGTTCACCTATGAGAAATAGCAAGCAGGAGCTGTGGGCTCTGCTCAGAGCTCTCTGGCCCCAGCACCTCCAGGCCGGTGACTGTGCTGGGGAAGGCTGCCTCTCCTTGTGCACCCCCTTAACCTTCTTGCAAACGGAGTCTGGACCAGTCTCATAAGCATTCCTAAGCCTGGGTCTTTTAGTGAGGAACACAAGTATGTGCCCTTCCCTAGGAAGAAACTGGCCCCAGTATAGCTTTCTCCTAGAAAAGCCAGACTGCTCCGCATCTGGGGAAGCACAGCCCAAAGGCTTCAGATCCTCCCTTTCCTTGCATCTCTGCCTGCTCAGATGGGAAAGGGAGTTGACAGGAATCTGGGATTTCCTTTTCTCTTGGGCACCTGGCTTCTGGCCATTCTTTTGCACTCCCCTCTGCTTTTCCTCCTCCGTTCAGCGAGGCCATCAGAGTGAAGGGGTGAATTAATTGGAAGAGGAGGGAGGAAAAGCCAGGGCAGGGGAAAACTCTGCAAATCAAAGGGGTTTCTCTCCCTAGAGGGCTCCGATGGAGCCATGCTCACGATATCAGTTCAAGTTCACCTTGTGTGAAGGAAAAGAGGTGTTTTAATGGCTCTGTAGGAAGAGGGGAGGAGAGAGAAAGAGGGATAGAAAATCAAAAGAGAGAGAGAGAGAGAAAAGAGAGAGAGAGAGAGGTGCAAATCCAAATGTCGATGTGTAGACATAGTGAGGAGAGCCTGCTGGCTGACAGGGTGATTTATTGGATTCTTCCAGTTAATCACTGCCGGCCTGTGGCCAAACGGATCTCCAGCAAAGCTGAAAGGCAGCCGAGGGAAACAGGCTTATAAGCATAAAGCCGCATAATGGTGTTCAATGAAGTGTGAGACTTTTAGTTCAGTCTCGCTGAGCCGGCCGCACCGCCGGAATGTCAAAGAGGGATTGTGGGTGGAAAAATTATGGATTTAAACTGCTAGCTGTAAATGAGGTCAATATGTCTGGTTCATAAACAGTCCGAGCCTATTCCAAGAATGCAGTGAGGGGGAAAATTAGCGTGAAGCCAACACTGTAGACAAACCTCATTGAGATATAATTGCAGCTATAAATACAAGCGAAAAGCTTACCGAGTGCAATAAAATACAGACACGCTTTTTTATTCCCCCTTCTTCTTCCTTTTTTGAATCTATGCATTTGTTAAGGGTTGTGCATCCCTAATGCTCCTTTCATCTCTCCCTCCCTCTCCTAGTGACACCCAGTGTTGCAATTAATTGAGTGTTCTTGATCTCCCATTCCATTTTATTCAGGCGAGATTGGAAAAAATCAAAAGAGCACATCTAAAGCATTTTCTTCCCTTTTGCTTCTCTATTTGAATCAGGTTGAAATGTGTGAAAAAAAAAAAAAAAGCAGAGCTTATTTTTTTATGAAGGGGAAAAATCCAAGTAAAAAGCCTTTTTAAACTAATACATCTGTTAGATCATTTGAATCTCAATTTAATGAAGGGACATCAAAGGCATCTACAGGATCCTATGGTGCAGATTCTTTGGAGGGCTACCTGGTCTTGCCTCATGAACATTGACTCAAAATTAATATACATATTTTTTTCATTTTTTTCTCCTTCTTCCATTTTTTTTTTTTAAACTCCAAAGACTCACATTACTTTATTTTGCACTCAAGCTCAAAGGACAGAGGACAGACATTAGCAAACTTGCTTTGCCCAGTTTAAAAGCCGATACAGTAATAAATTGAAGTCTAATAGCTCTGGTCAGGCTGTCTTTCCCCCTAAACCAATTGATTTAAATGGCAGTAATTTGGCCAGCGAGGCTAGTCCTGTTTAAATTAAACCCATTAATATAATAGCACAAGTACTGAATGAAATCCATCTGCAGGAGAGGCTCCACCGGTCAGTAGTTTCATAACTGTCCGGGGATGTCCTGAAACGCCCACAATCGTGCAAACAGGAATTACAGATTACAGCCAAGACCCTGGGAAGCAGAGAGGGGAGAGGGAGAGAGAGAGAGAGAGAGAGAGAGAGAGAGAGAGAGAGAGAGAGAGAGAGAGAGAGAGAATAGAAGCAGACAGGGTATCTAGAAAATGGTATAAGCACACACATTCAAAGCAAGTGAAAAACTGACTCGAGGATTTCAAGGGAAATGACCTTGGTTATTAGTAACAGTGAAAGGTTAATTGTATTAATAACAACAAGCAGTGCTCCTGTGGGAAAAGCCTGCAGCATCTTCTTTCCTCCTCCCCTTCATCTCACTACGGAAACATTTTTTCCTCTTTAACTTTCCTGCCGGGAGACTCCCCCACCAATTTTTTTTTTTCAATGTATGAATTTGATCTTACAGCTAAAGTTATGTGTGTATGCATTTCGGTATTGGCTTTGAGGATGGTGTCTGTGCTGTGTCCACGTTTGGTTCAGAGAGCATGCCCTTGTTGGTTTATACTGAAGTGTCCAAGCAAGTGGGATTTGGATTTGAGAATTAGGAATGCAGCTGCCATTTTCATCACGAAGTCGGAGTCAGTGTTTAAACCGGAGCAAATTGTCTGCCATCTGTTCAAAGGGAAGAGTGCTTCCTAAACAGACCACAGAGAGCTTGAACTAAGGAGCTATGCAGTTGTGGGGACTTCAGCATTTATGCACATTTGAAGGGTGACGGTAAAATAATGCCACACATGTTCACAGGTGGTGGATGGGAAAAGTTTAATTATCTTATGCGTGTAAGCAGAGTCTAGCACCTCAGAAGCTGGAAGGAGGCAGCTCGGGGCTGACAACAGGACTAGGGCTAGGGATCAGGAGTTCTGGGACCAGCCCATCTTCATCATTTATCAGCTGTGCGGTCATGGACAAGCACCATAATCTTGAGTTTATTTCCTGATTAAAAAGAAAGAAAGAATTCGTGTTCTGCATTCTTCATACATTGTTCTTGGAATCAAATGAAAGTGAATAAAAAGTTCTTGGTAATCTATGAAGCATAAAACATATTTAAGAGGCAGTAGTATTAGTCATAGTACCACTATTAGGCTTTATAATCAAGGCAGTAACTAGTAACTATTACATGTTATTATACAACTTTATTATATGTATTCTATGTTATGTACATTTTATGCAGATGTAATTATAATATATCCAATTCCTATTGGATACACAAATAGATGTATTCAATTTTTATCAGATGCTTAATTTGTTTGGGACACTGTTACTGTGTCTTTTCCAAAATGCTATTGCATTTAATTCTCATGCAACTCTGACAGGTAAATATTGCTATACTCTATTTTATAGGTGAGGAAACTTAAGCTTTTTTTTTTAAACCAGTTTTAATGTTCTCTAAGGACATACAATGTTCCCCTTCCTCTGAATTGCCACCAGAGTTCTTTATATAGAACTATTTGTGCTTAATTTAGCCCAGTGGATCTATATACTAAATCTATATAGCATTAGTCCATTTTTTTCATTACTATGATGAAATGCTCAAGGTAGGCTACCTTATAAAGGAAAGAGGTTTATTTAGCTACAGTTCCAGAGATTCAAGGGATGGCATACCTCATCCACTTGGCTCTGGTGGGGACATAATGGCAGATGACAGGAAAGATCACATGACAAGGGAGTGATTCAGGGGTCAAATTTGCTCTTATAATCACTCATTCTCATGAGAGCTCAGGATCCCACAAGAATTACTTAATGACTTTTGGCAGTCCTTGGCACTTGGCGTTGAACCCAGCTTTTTTTTTTTTTTTTTTTTTGCTACATCCTTGGCCCTTTTTAAATTTGATTTTGAGACATGGTTTCACTAAGTTACCCAGATCTTCCTCTAACTTGAAATCCTCCTGCCTCTCGCTCTTGAGTAGCTGGGATTACTGAGAAGCATCACTTTATCTGGGAAGAATTACTTTACCCTCCAACATCACCACACTAAGGGGTAACACAGGAAACTTTGGGGAACACACTTCACCCATATCCAAATCATGGTACACATTAAAATCACAAATACATTTGTTTGCTTATTTTAAATGATAGTGTTCAGGACCCACCGAGAGTGTTTATTTGCTAGTTCTGCCTGAGGCCCAGGATGTACTGCCTGTCAAGCGGGGAGAAATCTGAAAGAGTATCCGACTGCTCCTTCCACATTTTGTATTTTGTTCTGCATAATTTACACACACACACACACCCACACACACACACACCCACACATACACACCCCACAGAGTTTACTAGCAGGAAGAAGTGAATATTTCTGTGACTGTTTCTATAATTTGGGCCTGAAACAGTGAAAAGGCAAGATATCCATAAAGTTCCCTATAAATGCCTTCCTTCCTGCTAAGGAGGTAACATTGCTTATCTTCCAAATCTAGATTAGATGAGGCTACACTACAAAGCATAAACATCCACCCTCCAGGTGACATTCCCTCTCACATCCACCCATGCTTAGGTGGTGCTGTGCAGCTGGTGGTGGGCCAGGCATCAACAGGTGAGACGTCACTGGCAAGAGCAGCAAACTTTCCCATTTCCACATCAAGATGCTGTTTAGGGAAATTTCTTTGCTGCTGCTTATTTAAGGGAGTTTTGAGCTCATGTAGTACCCAAAGAGATTGATTTTAACTCCATATGCACAGGTAATTAAACACAATAAATAGGAGATAAATAAATTATTTTCAATTACCATTGAGAGTTCTATTATATATATAATCAAGTACAAATAGCACAGACTTCTTATGAATTGAATGATAGAGCTAGACCCTAAAAAGAGCTTCAAATTCTTCAGTATTTAGAATCTTTGTGAGGTTCAAAATCAAAAAGGGAAACATACAGAGTAGAGGGAAGAAATCAAGCATAAAAGATGAGGGGAGGGCATAGGGAAGTAGCGGGAACAAAATCTACCAACTTATGCTATGTACATGCACATATGTGCCACAGTGAAGAGGGTGGGGAAGAGAGAGACAGAGAGAGGGAGCGCGTGTGCAGGATTCTTAGTTCATTATATTTAGTACATATATTATATAATATAAATTAAGCCTTATCTCTAGTTATTCAGTGAGTCCTTCCTCCCAATGCTCCGATATGCATATGAATAAAATTTATTTTCTCCTGTTAAAAAATTAAAAAAATAAACTTTGAGATATAAGAAATTGCTTTAGACTTGCAAAACAAAAACAGGCTACAGAAGCCAAGCAATTAACTGAGGCTTAATTCCATTTGTGACCCAATGTCCCCTATCTCTTCACCATCCTCAGTAATGAAGCCCTGAAATCTCATTTCTTTCTCTCTGACTGTGCTTTCCTTCCACCTAAAGGTAATGGAGGCCAGAAGAAAGGGATTGTTCTCAAGGGACTCCATACCACTAAGTTGCCATTTCCTCTGATCCTCACTGTAGTGCACTGATATTTCACCAGTATCTCTGAGAGCAAATAGAAGAACACTATCTCCAAAGCTACACTCCTCAGTGAATTGCACAGAATCAGCACAAATGTAAATTATGCAAAGGAGAAGAACAAAAACAAAACAACACCAACAAAAACATAAACATATAAACGCCTACGAAACAAACCTTGTTTCTCACATTTTTATTTCTGTTCCTACTTGTATGGCATGGGAACTCCAGGCACTATATTTCCTTTATGTGCTTGTCAATCTTAGAGTCACAGAACATTTTGAAGGAGGAGGATCTAGTTCAGGTCCTGGATTTCACATGGGCAGGAAGTATAGCTGGTGGAGGGTAACCACTGAGGATGTGGGAGACTTGGCAGAAGAATGGAGGCTTCATTAACTTCAGACAAAGGCTCTGCCACTCCTGTTTCCATCATTCATAGCCCTTACAACTGATGCATCACTGATACTCCACTGAAGGTCTCTATATCAGACCAACTCTGTTATATGAACAACATAGTCCCTGCCTTAGTTGGTTAGCATCCTGCATCTTCCTGTTATTATAGCAGAATTGATCCTTCTCTGAGAGATAGCGATCAAAGAACACTACAAATCTAAATTGTTGGCCTCTTCAATTTATAGTACATATCATCAAGATTCTAAGAGGTAGGTAGAATATATATTTCTAATCCATGTTTCACTACTAATAAAATAAAAGGAGGTTGATGCCCACAATTACAGAGCTAATATACACATCTTTATTAAGTGACTACTATATCCCAAAAAACTCTTCTAAGAACTAGGAAATAGGCTCTCACTGGACTCACATTTTTGTTGGAGGAGGATAGATAATAAGGCAACAGCAAACAAGTGTATAATATATGAGGGGCAAAAAGTTCTGTGAACAACATTAAGCTAGGTCTGGAGATAGAGAATGATGAAAGATTTGGTTCATTCAGGGTGGTTAGGTATGCCCTTTCTGATGAGGTGGGATTTGAACAGAACTGCATGTTGTGAGGGAGGAAGTCTGGAAATAGTATTCTAGGAAGAAGGAGCAGCAAGTGAAAAATCATTGAGTCGTGGTTGTGCTTGTCTGTTTAGGGGTTTAAATTAAATTTCCTAACCGAGGTCCTATATTCTTTCAATTATTTAATATAGTTGGTGTTAACATTGTATATCCTAGCACATCTTATCTCCTCATCCTTTGAATCTATACACACAATACCAGGCATATAAGCTGATATTCTAGGGTAAAAGGCAGATGAAGAGCATGTCCTCTCTCAACCCATGAATATTTTCTGGGAAGGAAAAAGAATGGAGGAAATCAACTCACAGGTCCAGGAGTGGCTGTATCTCGGTGGAAAAAGGAGACATTTTGTTCCCTCCTCCTCCTCTCTACAGCTAGCTACATGCAGCTCATTATGGAAGAAAATTTGCTTCCTTTTATGAGCTCTTTTCACGAGTAGGTGGCTTACTATGGAGCCAGTGAGGGGGTTCAAAAGCCACAGAGGGCCTTAGTTCACAGCCAAGCCTTGGCCACTGCCAAGATCTTAACTCTGCCACTGAAGTGTCATGGAAACATCATCTAAATAGCAGTGGAAATGCTGAAAGTCTCACAATGCTTTTGGGCTAGTTCCCACTGCCTACAAACCACCAACTCCATGAAAGAAACCTCCTGGTTTTGAGAACCTCTGCCCTCCTCTATTTTTTCACTCATCAACCTCAACCACCATTTAAGCCAAAATTCTGAGCCAGAAAGCTAGGGAAGGAAGAGCATGTGGAATGACTGAAATAGCAAAGATAGAATTGCATTATGGATTCACTTTCTCTTTCCAATTAGCAGAAGTATAGAAATATCCTTATGCCCACTAGTGAGACTTTCCTTAAATGTTTGTTATACCCTGCTTTAAACATCTAACAACAGGGTTAGAATCAATACTTGTAAATATTTGCTTGGAAAATCATGCTTATCAATAGTGATGAGCCCACATATGTCCATAAATGATTGCTTCAGACCTTGTGCTTCCCTCACTACTACGTGGGAGATATAACCTCTGAAAAGATTTTTTTTTAAACCATTGTGGAATGTTCTCTCTCTCTCTTTTCTTTTTTATATATACCTTTATTTTTTATTTATTTATATGGTGCTGAGGATGGAATCCAGTGTCCCATGCATGCAAGGCAAGTGCTCTACCACTGAGCCACAATCCCAGCTCTAAAAAGATTTTTGAGTGCACAAAAATGTATCGTTACCTATAGGTGCAACGTTGAACATTAGATCTCTATAACTTATGTATCTTGTTTAACTAAAATTTTAATCCACTTCTTATTTCCCTCTGCTACAGCCTCTGACAGCCACCATTCTTTCTTTGCTTCTCTGACCCTGTGGTCTGAATGTGTCTCCCAAATTCACGTTTTGAAAATTTACTTTCCAATGCAACAGTATTGGGAGATGAGGTCTTTTGGGAGGTGTTAAGGTCATGAGGATTTTGCTCTCATGAACGGATTAATGCTGTTAAGAAAAGGGCTTGATGGACGGAGTTTGCCCCCATTTGCCTGTCTGCCTTCTGCCATGTGAAGAGATGGTGTTCTTCCACTCTGGAGGGTCCAGTGTTCAGGGCACCATCGTGGAAACAAAGGATAGCACTCACCAGATCCTGCTGCTTTCACCTTGGACTTCCCAACCTCTTGAGTTGTGAGAAATAAATTTTGGTTCTTTTCAAATTATCCTGTATGTGGTGGTATTCTCTTAGAGTAGCACAAGCAAGCTAAGACAGATTTTTATGTACCTCATATAAAAAATTATGTAGTATTTTTCCTGCTGTGACTGGCTTATTTCACTTACTTAGCATAAGGTCCTCCAGCTCCATCTATGTTGTCACAAACTGCAGAACTTCCTTCCTTTCAAAGTTGAATGATATTTCATTGTAGGTATATACTACAAATACCTTGTCTCGCTCTCCAGATACTTTCTTCCTTGGCTGGCAGAAACTTGTGAAATTTCTGGTTATATAGTCTTCAGTTTTTAAGAACTTATTTGTTAAACAAATAACCCTAAAAATGAACTACAGTTTGCTTTACAGTCCCCCCCCCCCCCCTTCCTGTTTTAAACTCTATTGCAGTCTTTCTGATACAGAGAAAAGTTGGTTAGGAAAGAAAATTCCTTGATTGCAAACCTCTTCCGTAGCCTGTTCTTATACTTCACAACCTCAGCCATTATGCCAATAAAAGTCTCCAACGCACACAGCCAGGCTTCCGCTTCTCCCTTCCCTGAAATTCCTCAATGTATGTTTGTTTTATTCCACTGCCTGAACCAAGGGCTGGCTTCACCACTTTCTCCAGTTCATGCTGTGCTCACATGACTGTACAGAGTCTCCTAATTTTTTTTTTCCTTTTACCTATAGCCACACCCCTTCTGTTTTCCCTCTTCATTAGGCAACCAGTCCCGTCCATTTAACAGATATTGTTTTGTTTGCCTATGTTTATGTAAGAGCTGTATTGTTTCCACACACATTTAAAATTCATGTAAATATTTTCACAACCCATTTCCTTTAACTCAGTGCCTCCCCCCCCCCAAATTAATAGAGTATATTTTAGAGCAGTTTTAAGTTTACAGTAAAGTTGAGTGAAAAAGCACCCTCCACCTTGCTTACAGATCCCTCTTATTAACAATGTGCGTTAGTATGGCGCATTTTTATAATCAGTGAGCCAATATTGACTACATTATTATTAAAATCCATAGTTCACATTAAGGTTCACTCTTTGAATCTTTGTACATTCTGTGGATTTTGGCAAATGTATAATGATATGTATCCACCCTTATAGTATTATACAGGTTAATTTCACTGGTCCTAAAATATTCTGTGCTCCACCCATTAATTTGTCTCCAGCCTTCCAAATCCCTGGTAATCAATAAATTGTTTATATTCTCCATAGTTGTGCCTTTTCTAGAATGTCATAGTGTAGCCTGTTTCATATTGATTTCTTTCATTTAGCAGTATGCATTTAAGTTTCTCCTGGTCTTTTAGTGGTTTGATAGGTTATTTCTTTTTAGCATGGAACACTGTTCCATCAAATGGATGTACCACAGTTTGTTTATCCATTCACCTACTGGAGTACATCAGTTGCTTCCCAGTTTGGCAATTATGAATCAAGCTTAAGGCTTTTTGTGGATCATATATTTTTAAGATCCATCCGTGTTGTTATTTGTACAGTCAATGTACCAATATAAGTGTTGTTATCCCATCCTCCGTAGTGCTCTCTTGTGTGTTCCCACCACATTTTATTATCCTATCTTCCAATGACGAGCCTCCATGTTGTCTCCCAGTCGCTGTCATCATGAATAAGTTGTCAGGATCATGCCCAGGTCTGTACACAGCTCTGTGCAAGAATTTCTTTGTCGAATATACTCAGGAGCAGAATATATACCTGGATACGCACAGATTTAATTTGACTAGATAATATAAACTTCCTCACAAGAATGGAGAACCATTTTTTCCTTTAGCTATGTGTGAAAATCCCAAGATCCTTACATCTCTACTAATACCTGCATTGCCTAGATCCCTAACTTCTATCATTCTTATGGGTGTAAAGTGATATTTCATTGCTCTTTTTATTTGCATTTCATTGATTTCTAATAAGTTTGAACTCATTAACTTGTTGAATACCTGCTTCTCTAAATTTCACATTTTTGTTCCTTTAAAGTCTGTCTTCTTTCGGACAAAGTATACTTGTGGACTAACCACTTAGATGAGTCTATGATGCATGGAAAACCTTACTCCCTCTAGCAGAGTAATAGGCTTCTAGGAATTCCTTTTTGTCCCATGACATATAGCAAATCTTTTCACACTTTTCCAATGTCCAGTTGTTCCATGCTAAGAATGAAGGCTACTGTATTCTGACATTCCATACCTAAGTTGTTCAAATCCAGTGGTGATAAAATCCAGTGGTGATAAAAACCCATAGAAATGGTATATGGAATTACATACTTTATAGCATCAATTTTAGTGAAAGAGTTAATCATGGTAACAGGAGAGTATGTACTTAATTCTCTATAATTAGAAATAATAAGCATAGCATGAGCTTCAAAATGAAGCAAAGTTGCCACTGAATTATGTATAGGTAGCTTTGTCTAATGCAAAATAGAAGTCTATTACACTGTACATGTTACGTGTAATATTTATGCCTTGTTCCCTTGTTCAAGGGGCTTGTTTGTAGAGTAAATACACTTCTAGTTTTACTTAGCTGCTCAGTCGTTAATATGGCTAAAGAAATAAAAAGAATTATTGCCAGCTAGTTTGTACTCCTCACTGTTCTACTACAAGCTATATTAATTCAGTGATATTATATGTAAGTCATTCATGGATGCTGTGATATTTTGTTATGTATACTTTTTATATCAATCTTCCCCTGCCCCTCCAGTTTTTCCTCTTTTTCAGTGGAATGCTAGTATTCTAAACTCAGTGACTTCCTTTCCCATTTAATAATTAATATCTACTCATTTCCTTTTTATTGGGGGGGGGGAGGTACGTACTAGGGATTGAACTCAGGAGCACTCAACCACTGAGCCACATCTCCAGCCTATTTTGTATTTTATTTAGAGAAAGGGTCTCACTGAGTTGCTTAGCACCTCAAAGTTGCTGGGGCTGGCTTTGAACTTGAGATCCTCCTTCCTCAGCCTCCTGAGCTGCTTGAGATTACAGGGGTGCGCCACCATGCCGAGCTTCATTTCATTTTTTGGCATGAACTAGTGAAAGGGGTATCTTCTATTTTAAAAGTGAAGGAAGGATGTTTTTATTTTTATTTTATTTTACTTTTTTTCTGTTTTTAATTATTTTCCTAATTTATCAAGGAATAGTTAACACATAAAATTGTATATATTTAAGGTACACAACATGGTGATTGAAATGATCACGCAAGTTAGTTAACCCATCTGTTACTTCACATAGTTACCATTTTGTTTTCTTGTGGTGAGTATGCTTAAATTGTATTCTCTTAGCAAATTTCAAGTATATAATACAGTATTATTAACAATAGTTACCATGATGTATGTTAGATTTCTAGAACTTTTTCACCCTGTTCAATTTGAACTTTATATTCTTGACCAACATGTCCCCATTTCCCCCTCCTCCAGTCCCTGGGAACCACCATTCCATTCTTTTTTTAAAATTTGTAAAGGAAACAGGTTTATTTTAGCTCATTGTCTGGAGTCTGGGAAGTCAAAGATTAGGCAGCTGATTTGGTGAGGGACTTACTCTACTTCAACTTACAGTGAAAAGCAGAAGGGCAAATGGGCTTCTGGGAAAGAGAGGAAACACAAGGGGTAGACTTGCTTTATGATCACCTGCTCTAATGGTAACTAATTCAGTCCTGAGACAATGAGATCTCACACATGTGAGAAAGGTATTAATCCATTCATGAGGCTCAGTTCCATAACCCAAACATGTTCCACAGGCTTCCTCCAACACTTCTGTATTGGGGATCAAACTTCAAGGCAAGTTTTGGTGGGGACAAATCCTATTCAAACTACAGCACTGCCCATCAACAGCTCACACCTTTCCATTTTTCACGTCTATGAGATCATATATCACTTTTATTTTTGTGTTTGAGTTATTTCATTTAGCATAATGTACTCCAGGTTTATCCATCTTATTGCAAATAGCAGGATTTCCTTCTTTTTTAGGGCTGAATAATATTTGTGCATGTGTGTGTATGTTTTATTTTCTTTATCCATTCATTCATCAATGGACATTTAAGTTGTTTACGTATCTTGACTATTGTGAATGATGCTGGAATGGACATGGGGTTGCAGATATCTCTTCCAGATTCTGATTTTATTTCTTACTTAGAAGTAGGATTTCTGAGTTATATAGTGGTTCTGATTTTGAGGAACCTCTATATGGTTTTCCATCATGACTATAATAATTTACATTCCCACCAATAGTGTACAATGGTTCCATTTCTCCATACCCCCACTAGCAGCTGTGATCTCTTGACTTTTTTATAACAGCCATCTTAGTAGGAGTGAGGTGATAGCTCTGTGGTTTTAATTTGCATTTCCCGGATGATTCTTGATGTTAAGCATCTTTTCACATACCTGTTGGCCTTTTGTTTGTCCTTTTAAAAAAATATCTGTTCAAGACTTTTACCCATTTTTGTTAGGGTTATAGTTGTTTATGTGCTATTGAGTTATTTATATTCCTTATGTATTTGGATACTAACCCCTTGTCAGCTGTATGGTTTGCAAAGATTTTCTCCCAGTCTTCAGGTTACTCTAATTACTAATTTTGTTGTTTCCTTTGCTGTGCAGAGTCGATTTTGACTTGATGCAATGCCATTTGTTTTGTCTATTTTCCCCTATGTTGCCTGTGCTTTGGGGATCATATGCAAGGAATCATTGCCAAGATCAATGTCAAGAAGGTTTTTACTTATGTTTCTTCTAGGAGTTTTGCAATTTCAGGTCTTACCATTTAAATCTGTAATCCCTTTCAAGGTAATGTTTTTGTATGCTGTAAGATAAGGGACCAATTTTATTTTTTGCATTTATCCATTGTGTATTCTCCGTATCTTTGTCAAAGATAAAAGTAATGGGAATTGGGATTTTTTTTTTTTTTTTTTTAAGATAGTGGGAATTCTAGGTGATTACACAGGGATAGGGATATGACATAGGTATATGGCATATAGGGATTTTTTTTGCATAAAATAATCTTTGAGTTGCTTTTTCTATACCTAGACATAAAGGTTTACTCTGTGTAATTGAGATCTCTATTTTAATGTCTTCCTATATTTTTTATTTTTATTTTTTTATTTTTGGTACCAGGGATTGAACCCAGGGATGCTCAACCACTGAGTCACATCCCCAGCCCTCTTTTTTTAATTTTTGTTTTGATACAGTGTTTTGCTAAGTTGCTTAGAACCTCGCTTAGTTGCTGAGGCTGACTTTGAACTTGCCGTTCTCCTGACTCAGTTTCCCAAGCTACTGGGATTATAGAGGTGTGTCACCACACTAGTCCATACTATTTCCTTAAGATGCTGTTTACATTTTCCAGAAGTTCATTTCTTGTCAAAAATTTGAACAATGTGTGTGATGTGCCAGCCAAGTATCTAAAATGTATGCTGAGAGAATAAATGAATGACTGTGCTAAAGACTTAAGATCAGATTTCCTCCAGGGAGATCAGCATTTTAGTAGAAGTATCTCAGAAAAGAAACAAACAAAAAAAATGAACAATCAAAAATAAACTTCAAAAACCCAAACTGGTTAATCTTTGAAAGAGTTTTAGCATGACTAGACACAAAGGGGTTATCTGGAATAAGTGGAATTAGCCAGTCACCATTCAAATGACACCTCAAAGGCAAACATCCCAGTTATCAATCACAATTTTATTTTATTCCATTCACAAAGATTGTCAAGGGTTTACCATGTCTACACTTGCCCTGACATGATTAGGTAAATAATCATTCTCACAGTTTACTAAGGAAAATAGACAAAATTGACATAATATGATACAGTAATGGCAGATTTTATTCATGAAGTCTGTTAAGTGTTATTGGAAGCTAGAGGTAGGAAATAACACTTTCTTGAAAAATCTGGAAGACTTCCTGGAGGAGTTGTTATTTGTGCTATGTCATAGACGCGAGAAGGAGTTTAGCAAATGAGCTAAATGGTAAGAAGATAGGAGAATAAAAATACCAGGGACCTCTCTCAATATTACATGATTAACAGACTGAAATGACCTGCTATGCTGGCTCCCCCAAGGCCACATGTTTTAAGACATCTTGCTAAAATAGTTAAAGATACGATGAGGGCATATCATTCAACCTTGCTTCCCCTCAGGGTGTTTTCACAGGTGGAGTCTTCCCTCTTCTTTTTTTTTTTCCCCCCCTTAAGTTGCCTTGGTATATTTGCCTTGGTATACGTTAGTGTCGTTAGTGTTGTTAGTGTCGTGACAATCAAGGTTGATTGTCTTGGATTAGTTATACTGTTGAGCTTAATTTTCATTTTGAGCTGTTAACCATTCAAAATGCTCTTGAGGCTGTGATGAGTTTTGCTGAGGAGATTTTCTGTTTGGGAACGTGGGTAGCTTTTCAACCCTGCTTTTCTGGCAGCATTATGCAGATTTAATAAGAACTCCCGGTTACAGGAAATTTGGGGAGACAAAGAGATGTTAAACCAATATTATGTTAGTGTTTATTACCTTTGGAGAATATTCTGAGCAATGAAATGGCTTGTACCTGAGAGATCAGAGTTAACAAAGAAATGACCAAGTATGTTTAATTATAAAGCCTGACCTTCTCCTTATACAACCCCCTCCCCACCTAATCTTTTTTATGGAAAGAAGGCAGCTATAGGGAAAGGCCATTCTCTGACTTCCATGTCTTACCTGAAATGACTATACCACCTCATTCTTATGGACAAGTGAAGACTGCATGCTAAATACTCATTGACATTTTCATAGCAAGGGTGGTGCTTTCAATTATTGGGCTCTAAAACAGGGATTTGGTTAGGGGCACAGTGGATTTCTATATATTTATTGGAAGTACAGTGATGTGCATCTGAAAAGAATCGTAAGAAAATAAAAAGACAGCAGGGGAAGTATTTAAGTTTGGTAGCAGGGAAAATGGACAGCAAGCCTTGGGTAGATAACTGGGTTTTGAGAGTGAACCTCCCAAGACTGTAGCATTCTTATCTACAAAATGAAAGTAATTAGATTACTCTCAGACTCTTTCCATTTTGGGGAGCCTCAAATGAAAGTTTGATGTAAATAGTGTTGTATAATCTGTTTTTTGTTTTGTTTTGGGGTGTTTTCATCTGTGATGCTATTATGCCAATTCACTTCCTCCCTTCTTTTTGTTATCAAAGCTCTCATGTTTAGTTTTTGGATAGGGGCAGCAATGCAAATGTATTAAGAGAATCACTAACCCAACATCCTTTGCAAGCAGATCTGGCCACATGGCATTCTTCTGGATTAGGCCTCAAAGAAGTCTACTGGTAACTCTAGGAAGACTTCTGCTTTTCCCAACAAACACCAACTGGTGCCCCCATCCTTCTTTCTCCTACCTTAAAATAGGAACATGAACTGCTGCAGCCATCCGGTGACTAAGAAGTAGAATAATGTTATATCAGCTATAACTGAGCACCCATAGATCTCCAAAATTATTATGTGACATGATATCTGTGCTACCTACAAAACTGTCCTTTCTTTCAGAGTCCAAAAGGCCAATATATACAATCCCAACAAATTGAAATTAACCTGTTTAGAATGAAGATGTTTATTTAAACTTGTAATTACTTAGATGTTAATCCTGATTGCTTTGCAATCTATAAAGGTGCAGTTCTTTTAAATGTGAGTGGAAAATTTCAGTATATTTCAAGGCATCTACATTGTACTTGTATTGAGTATATGACCAAGAACAAATTAGAGTACAAGATGGCAAGGGAATGTGTAGGGTAAAACTTGAGACTGAAGAGTTCTCTTGAAAGAGTTTCAGCTCTCCTTCCTACCATTAGCTTTTGGAGTTCTTATTTTTCCAGAGGACGATAATGCACCAAATCACAACAGGATTCTAGATATTCAATTACTCCCCCCAAATGTCTAAGCCATAGGAACATACAGATAATGATACAATCATAGGCAGTTAGTTATCTATATGAGTTTTCTGTAAGACCTCTTTATTTGTCTTTTGATTAATTAATAAATATGTTTATGCTGTGCAACATGCTGTTCTGAAATATGTATACATTGTAGAATGGCTAAATTGATCTGAATAACATATGCATTACCTTACATATCAATTTTTCATAAGTGAGAATATTTAAAATGTAACTTTCTTAGCCACTTTCAAGAACACAATTCCTTGTTGTTAACTAAAGTTGCCAGTTTGTGCTGTAGATTTCTTAAATTTATTCCTTCTAAACAATTGAAATTTTGTGTCCTTTGACCAATATGTCCCTAACCCCCATTCTCCCATCCCCTGCTAACTGCCATTCTATGCTCTACTTCCATGAGTTCTTTAAAACCTTTTAAATAATAAAAGAATGTCCTTCAGGTGAAAATCTACACTACCTTTATATGAGGCAAGCTTGGCATCTTACTATGAGTCAACAAAATTTTATTTATAAGAAGTTTTTTTACTTGCTGATAAAGGAAAAAATGAGAACATAATATTATAGATAAACTCCAATCACTTACATACATTTTTTTTTTTGCTGTAAGAATAAACACACACATGCTGTCGTGCTGTATGTCTGCACACACATTTTACACTCACCTCTTAACCTCTTCTCAGCTTATTTTTATCACAGTGACACTGACATGTGTAAGGTGGCACCAGAGAGGAACAGATCACTACTACTTTAAACAAAATTTGGCAGTAATGAGTATACAAAGTATACAAAGATTTTGCCTGCATAGGAAATTCTGGGATGTCGCCTTATGCTGTATCATAGCCCCTGCTAGGCTGGCAGAGAACCACACTCTGGGTGGACAGTAGCACATGTGGGAAAGCACTGTCCTTCTGCTTGGAAGCATTCCCCATTTCAAACATTCATCCCAGCTCTCCCAAGCACATGATTGCTCACATGGAAACCCTTGATGAATGGACTATCAATACTCAGTGTGTTTACAGAGAGATCACCAACTGGGATCTCCTGCTGGAGGAAATACTGGATATGATCCAGAGCATAATACATTTCAATTAAAGCAGAAAGGAGTTACTACTTCATAGAGTGCAATAAGAAGCTAGAAGATGTGTCTAGAATGTAAAATTGGAAGATGAAAGTATTGGTAATATGAGACAGTAGCTCTCTAGGTATGCAATGACTTGAAACAGATCACACTGTGTTCCCTTTTGTGTTAGCCAAGTTTTCATCACTGTGACAAAATACCTGACAAGGAAAACTTAGAGGAGGAAAACTTTATTTGGGCTCACAGTTTCAGAGGTTCAGTCCATGGTTGACTAGCTCCATTGCTCTGGGCTTGAGGTAAGGCAGAACATCACAGCAGAGGAAAGCTGCTAAAGTCATGACAGATGGGAAGCAGAGGGAGAGAGAGAGAGTGAGCCCTAGGAGCCAGGAACAAGATATATAAACCCCAAGACATTTCCCCAGTGACCCACTTCCTCCAGTCATGCCTAACCTGCCTACAATTACCACCCAGTAAACCATTCAAATTATTTATTCATCAAATGGATTAATCCACACATGAGGTTATAGTTCTCATAATCTAATCATTCACCCCCTGCATTAACGCCTGAGCTTTTTGCCAGGACACCTCATAAAATGTTTTTTACCTTCAACATTTTATTTCAAATCTAGGTGAAATTGGATTAAAATAGCTGGCTTTGTAAGGATGATTTGACTCAAGGAGGCAGTGTATAAATCTGCCCAGCAAGGTGGAGGAAAGAGAAGGGTTTGCCCATTTTGCCTTGGTGCAGTGGTGGTTCCTTTGAAAGAATGCTATGAACCTTTCAAAAAAAATTATGTGGGCTCTTTCTCTCCCTCTTTTTTTTTAATGAGATTTTTTAAACGATTTTTTTAGATGTTGATGGACCTTTATTTTATTCATTTATTTATATGCGGTGCTGAGAATCAAACCCAGTACCTCACACATGCTAGGCAAGCACTGTACCACTAAGACACAACCCCAGCCCATGTGGGCACTCTTGATGGGCACAGTTTAAAATCTAGATGTCAGTTTGGAAAAGAGACCATCTATGTTGAGACTAGGGAGATGAAGTCCCAGTTCTCTCCTGCCCTAGGATGCAGTTACCCCTCTGGGAGTTTCTAAAGCCATGTCCTTCCTCCAGTCCTCGCCAGGTTCAGTGGCCATGAGCATGTGGAGGTCTGTGGCTCCTCCTTCAGCTCCTATTCTAGTGTGAACCCAACCCCTTTTTTGTCATCCCTCAACACGATTGACATTTTCAAAGGAAGATAAAATCATGAAGAAACAATATTTTTGTCTAAGGAGGACAAAAATGATGGCATAATTGAAGAATATATTTTAAAAACATGAGAATAGAAAAAAATCTTATGAAGTATAAGGATTTATTTTTCCCTTTTTGATCTCAAAATTACTGATTTATGACACCTCCAAAGGCTCTGACTTTGGATTCTCGATCTCTTGATTGCTAATCTTTATTTGGTCTATTGATTTTTATTTATCATTATTGAAATAATTTCCTGAACTGTTTGACTCTATTCCTGTGAGGACCAAAAGATCTTATTTCAGTGTTTTTGCCTGCTTCTGGCATGTTCATTAAATTCCTTGTCATCACTCTGTCATTGCTAATGTTGGATTGTCTCCTTGGAAATCTGGGTGCTGTAATGTCTACCTCCTGGAAAATAAATGACAAGATGCTGACATAACACATACATGCCATCTTACTGGATTTTGATCCGCTTAGCTCAGTCATAAAATATGTTTATTCAATAAGTTTGGACCATCAAGGAAAAAAATAATTTAAAATTTATTGATTTTCTTTCTCTTTTTTGAAAACAGTGAAGTTCAATCATAGCTCAGAGTATAACATTTCTATTCTTTTTGTCTCCTACTATCTTCCTTCAAAACACTATGGTGCTCTTCACTAATTTGCACCCTTCCTTAACACAGAAGTCTTGTCTTCTTCCATTCACTCCACCCACAAGGGATTTGTTTCCTGACCCACTCCTTATTACCCACCTCCCTTCTTTTAATCTGCATTACGAAGACCTAAATAGCCACCTTAGCTATAGTGGCAATGGAATAAAATCTCCTTGTTACTGGGGAGAGAGGAAGGGAGGTAGAAAGGGAGCGGAAGTCACTGGGAGTAAAGCCAAGGTCCTATTTGGTGGGCAGGAAAGGGGAAAGTGTTCTTCTACACTTAAAGTCAGATTACACGTACTCAGGCTGGTAAGGTCACGTGTCTGATCTTCTTTGAAGGATAAATCAGCCAGCCACCTCTCCCCTGCCAGTCCCTCCCTACTCACCACTACTTATCCTGCCTCTGTTCTTTCTCCAGAGTCTAGGGCCCAGTACTTTATCTTACCCTGGAATGATCTATTTTTAATTCCTTGAGTTATTAGTATAGCAAAGTTATGGCTTTCACATTTGGAGTCCTATCAAGCAAAAGCTGGAAATATCAATAGTAACCTTAATTCTTTCATCAGACCACTTTTTCTCCCTTACAAAAAAGAAAATAAATCTTGTTGCCAACATTTTTTTCCTTTGGTTTTTCAGGTGCTTTTCCTCCTAGGTATATTTAACATTGGCCTTAGATATGTGAATTTTACTTTAATATGGCTTTTTAAAAAAAGGAATATAGAGCTCAAAGTAGCAAAAGCATATTTGAAATAGTTTACAGGAACTGAGAAGATAAGATGTTGGGAATGTTGGAACTAAATTCTTTTGAAAAATTTTCTATATACTTTCTGGATCAGCAGTCCCCTTGCCCACCCACCCCCACCCCAACCCCTGACAAGAAACTCTATGGTTTGCAGGAACACACTGGTTTAATAAAATTGGCCTTCTTCCTTCTACTAAAAGTTTACCTGCGAGAGCCCCGAACATAATAAAATCAGATTATGAAGGCAATCATATTTACTTGTAATAAATCAAATCTTGCAGACATCAGTTAAGTCTCTCTACTGCACTGGGACAATATCATGCGTGCATACATCAATACCTGAGGTGTCAGAAATATATTTCATAAGTTCAGAAAAATTGCACATACACTTGCAGCACCATTATGAGCAGTGAATTTGTAATGTGAACATTATGATGTATAAAGTGGCTTTGTTCCTACATTTAATAAGCACCACATGTCAAGCCCACAAACATAATGGAATTTGCTGGTGATTTCTTACCATTAAATGTAGGTTATTGTTTTTAGAGAGGAAGAAAAAAGAACTTTTCCACGTTTTTGCTAACATTATCCATTTCTAAGCACCAAACCTCCTTCAATATAGCAGCAACCACTTTAAATTAGTAAATAAATAAATAAATAAAACCAGGCCTACCACTGTGACATTAAATTAGGTTGGACTAAAATAACCGTTGGCCCCACTGTTTGTCAGGAATTATCTGCTATGGAAAGCTGTGCCTTTCCTTTTCAAAGATATCTTTTAAAATTACAGTGGTCCAAAATTCACTGTCTTCCATAGAAAGGTCCCAAAACAATATGGCATTTTCAAGATTGTTTCATTAAACTTTTATGGCTCTCTTCTCCAACCCAGTACTTCAAATGATTATATATAAGAGGTACAGAATGGAATTTGAGTTTAAGGAGTTAGTTAATTCTGCAGTAGTGACTGAGGGAATTGGAACTTGTGCGTATTTGTTTTAAGTGTCTTTTAATAATTCTGTGGGTTTATTTTTAGAATGCATATATGTTTGTCTATCTGTTGAGAATCTCTAAGAGACTGGTTGGTGAGAGATAAAAATCAATGCCAAATAGTTTTTACTTCACTTTTTTAGGGTATTTTCTATGCAATCTATTTGCAAGTTCCCGCTGCATTAGTATATTAGCTCTTGATCTCTTAGTGAAGGCAGAGGTTAGAAATGTGGGGACTAGAAAGGGTGGCTGTAAAATTGATAAATCTGTGTGGGAACAATGCCGGATGCAGGAGAAAAGTGCATTTCACACGTACACAATGATGCTGGAACATGAGTTCTACCGCTCACCAGTACCATCTATTAGGTAAATTCATTGCTTTTTATTTGTCTCAAGTATTGGCATCTGTAAAGATTTAAGAGATTCCCCATGAGCTTCTTTTTCAGTTTTCCTATTCCATTCCACATCTTCTCATCTGGATTGTTCATTTCCATTCCACTTCATTTTTATTGGTGTGTACTCTGGATGCCTTGATTGTTTATAGAATTTGGTAAATGGAAATGTTTGATGAAGTCTTGACTTACCTGGGGCTTACAGGATGGGGAGAAAAGAGTGCAGAACATGAAAGGTCACAGAGAACACAGGATTCTAGTACGTGCTCAAGTCAGAGCTTCTCCATAACAGATGCGATTCACAAAAGGAGGCAGGATGTGACCTGAGTGGAGAGCTGAGTTTGACTCTGAAGAAGGGTGGGTAGTGTCCTTGTTCAGAACACAGAGGGAGCAGCCTGGAAACATGCTTTTTACTTTCTCAGAGGAAGGAAGAAAATTCAGCACCGCTTAATTCTGCTCTTTAAATTCGTCCAAAGAAATTTCAAGCACCTCTCCAAAAATAGTCCTGAATTTTTATTTATCACAGAGTATTTTTAAATGGAACATTTCCCCCCTGATGTCTTAGAAATAAACATTCCCATTCACAATTGCTCGCTCTAAAAGATGCTATTTCAAAAACCTCCCACTTGAAACTCCATAGCAAGTTGGTATTTAGAGTCTTATGTATTGTTCCCAATACTTAGGCAGGATACACATAGAGTGCAAAAGCAGCATCCCATCTTCCAGTTTCAATGCCCCCAAAGAATAAGGAAAAAGCAAAGGAGGATAAAGAGAAGCAGATAGAAAGGAGGGAGGAAGCAAGCAGACAACCAGCATTGCTTCCATACTTGCTATGTATCAAACTTCATGTCACCTTTCTCTTATGTCTTTCTACCTGTCAGTGACCCTTTGAGGTCACTATTAAGATTATCCCTAGCTGGGCGTGGTGGTGCATGCCTGTAACCCCAGCAGCTCATAGGCTGAGAGGGAGGATTTGCAAAATTTGAAGTCAGCCTCAGCAACTTAGCAAGGCCCTGAGCAACTTAACAAGACCCTGTCTCAAAAATAAATAAATAAAAAGGGACTGACATGTGGCTTAGTGGTAAACCACCTCTGGGATCAATCCCTACTACCAAAACAAACAAATGAATATCTCTATTGTTATGGAATGGGAATTTAAGAGATAGATAGATAGATATGGGGTGGGGGAGAAAGAGAAAGAGAGAGAGAGAGAGAGAGAGAGAGAGAGAGAGAGAGGGAGTTCAAAACCCATGCTGCAATGGGGCAGGGTTGTGTTTTAAACTTGGGTCCATCTGTTCCATTCTTGCCTGTATGATTATCCACTGCATTTACTTCCTTGCTATTAAGACTATCCAAAAGGGAAAATGAATGCTTTTGTTTTTATTTATTTATTTTATTTTTTGGCTTGGAATGAAATTTGGAAATTTGGAAATGTATCTAATTCAACTGTATTCAACCTTAAGATCTTAAGGCTTGATGGCCTACAAATCTTTTTCTTATTGCTAAATTGTTGGTGGCATAAAAGCAAATCTTATTGGTGGATTTAATTTTCAATTATACAATTGAATGAATAATGGTCAGAATGTCTATGATCCTTATAATTCATATTTTGAAATCCTTCCACTCCCGGTGATGGTATTAGGATGTGATTAGGTCATAAGGTCAGAACCTTCATGAATTAGGGTCAGTGTCCTTATAAAAGAGGTTTCAGAGAGACCCTTCACACCTTTTCCCATGTGAAGTTAGAATGAGAAAACAGTTATCTATGAGCAAGTGGTTCATTGCCAAACACCAAATCCTCTAGTGCCTTGATCTTGGATTCCTCAACCTACAGAACCATGAGAAATAAATCTCTCTTTATGAACTGCCTAGTCTATGGCATTTTGTTATAAAAGCCTGGAGAGACTAAGACAGGAGCCAAGGCATACATGCTTGGGAATGACTTGGTTATCTTAATTATCTTCACTCATATTATCAAATATTGAAAAATGTGCATGGTGTGGTGGCTTGGGGAATGTGATGACTTGAGTATATTGAACTATTATTCTCAGAGTTCACCTTCCCTGTATGTTTCTGGCTAAGATGGGCCACCAGGGAGATTTAGTATGGGATTTAGTGGGCAAAAATGCAAAGCGACCGCCATGCTGTGGCTCAGGCATTATTGTTCGTCTGCTGCCTCCCTTCACTGGTGTGGGGCAGCAGACAGGCTGGCAACTGCTCTCTCTTCCCTAGGTGCTTCTTCAGCTTCTCTGGCTCCTGCACCAAGAGTGTTTAGCTCTCCTGGTATAATGTACCCTCTCCCAGAGGATTTCCACAACACCAAGGTCCAAGTCAATAAGAACTAACATGGTTTCAGTTTAGATCTATTGGTTTCAGTTCAAACTCATGTGTTCCAGTTTATTCTTGCTCTCCCCAGTGTTATAGATTGAATTGACTCTCCCAAGAAAGTTATGTTGAAGCCTAACCCCTGATACTTCAGAATGTGACCTTATTTGGAAACAAGATCTTTACAAAAGTAATCAAGTTAAATGAGGTCACATGACCTCATCCAGTTGGACCTAATCCTACATGACTGGTATCCCTATGAAAAGAGAAGAATATTTGAAGACAAAGACATGCACAGAGAGAAGATGATAGTATGTGACACAGGGAAAATGCCATGTGAATGAAGGTAGAGAACTGAAGTGATATATATCTTATCTATATATTTCCAAAGATTTCTGGCAAAACACCAGAAGCTGGGTGGGATGCATGGAGCAGATTCTTTCTTTCTTATAGTCAGTTCTGCTAGATGAACCTTGATTTTGGACTTCCAGCCTCCAGAACTGTAGGACAACGCATTTCTGTTATTCTAAGTCACCTGGTTTGTGATACTTTGTTATGGCAGCCCTGTGGACTGCCAACATCAGACATACAGAAAACACCTTATAAAGATTACTTCATGAGATCACACAGCTGTGTAAGATTAAGTCCTTGGAACAATTCCCTAGTGGTTCTGCTTCTGACTGAGCACTAAATGATAGGTAGAAAAGAAATTGGTTTAAAGAGAATCACAAGGCTCCAAGCACGGTTGCACAGTAGGTAATTTAAAGGTAACAAGAAGAGGAACACTACTATGGTGTTAACAAACAGAATAAGTCTGAATATTCATTAGTGCAAAAAAACTGATGGCTTATTAAAAAAAGAAAAAAAAAAGTTCTTTTTCCTCTAAACACCTTGGCTACACTGTTAAGCTTGCTATTGTATTGATGTTGCTTATGTAAACTAAGCACATTTGTGACAACTGCCTGTATTTTCACTGTTTAAAAACAATAATTTTTATTTTTACCAATTCACCAAACAAGTCCTAAACAATTTATGCTCTTCCAAAGAAGGTGAATTCAAATCCAGGGAATACTGTCCACACATATTGCTGTGTGTTACCTAATTAGCATTTATGAATATAGTTAACTTTCTTTGAGAAAATAATCAAAATCTTGGCAGATATTACTTTATTAAAACCCTACCAGTGGGCTGGGGTTGTGGCTCAGCGGTAGAGCGCTCACCTAGCACGTGCACGGTCCGGGTTCGATCCTCAGCACCACATACAAATAAACGCATTGTGTACAACTAAAGCAAATAAATAAATATTAAACAACAACAACAACAACCCTACCAGTTCCTTCTGAGTCAAGAGATAGTACAACTAATTATCACTGCTTTCCACAAACACTGGGTCCAGCAGCCAGTCAGCAGGAAAGCAAGGAGCAGCACTGTGGGGGTTGTTCACATGTTCCTGGCTAAGGTGTTATTTCCTCAAGGAAATCAGCAAATTTCCATTGAAGCTTTAATTTTCTGGGATTTTCATTAAAATTGTTACAATAATTGTTTGTCCTTAAAATTTAAAATTGTTTTGGATCTGGGCAGAGGAAAATTCAGTCATTGCTAAACTGTGCAACCTGACCATCAAAGGTAAATTTGTGCTGCAATTGTATACAATGAATCAAAATGCATTCTGCTGTCATATATACCTAATTAAAATAAAAAAAAGAAATATGCTCAAGTTAATTTTCTCCATGTCCACAAGTATTTTTATATCTCAAAAATTGTCTTTGAATTATTAGCATATTTTTATACAGTAAGGTACCCTTTTGCAAATTGTGTCATTCTCTCCTTTAAAGATGTATTTTAAAAATCAAATATTCATAAAGCTATTAGCGATTCAACCATTTGTGAGTACACGTGTTAAGCAGACTTGGCAAAACGAATATTTAGTAGTCATCCTTGAAACACAGCCATATTGTCTTCAGTCAGGACATTGGTTCAGCTACAAACTCTTACAAGTTTCTATCCATCCCAAAGTGGATTGTAAGTTAATATCTTTCCTATGGTCGAACACAGGAACAAATCTAATCAGCACAAGCTCACAGCATCTAACAGCGTTAAACTTGGTTTTGGTGTTGCTTCGTCACTTGACACTATATAACTTACTTATATTAATATGGAGAACTATGATGTAGAATATTCATCATTTTGTCAAATTCCATTTCCCCTCTTTATCCAGTTCTACGTGCTGCAACCAATATAATTACCTAGTACATCCATTTGAACACATGACAACTTTCCTGTAAAGGGCCCTTACCTAGGTTTTTTTTTTTCTTTTTCTTTTTAATGACCTCCTCCATTTAAGTTGTCTTTTTAAAATATTAAGATGGGGGTTTAAAAAAACAATAAGCTATTTTCTACCAGAGATCTTTGACAGAGTAACAATTAATTATTGGATTATTTTAACTCCCTAATGCAAATTAACTTATTTGCTTGGATAGTCAAAATAGTGAGCTTAAAGTTAGCTGCAGGGGGTGACATAATTATGGATGTTTAGAATAAAATATTTCCGGTTAAGGAAATCACAGGCACTTTTGCAAGAGAGAGTAAGCAGGAATGGAAGAACTGTGAAAACATCAATCAGAGAGCTGTTGGAGCAAAGTTAGTTACCCTGGAAGTGAAGAAGGAGGGAGGAAAAGAGAAGAGAGAAACAGTAGAAGCAGTGAGTGGTTTCATATGCCTGTGAACTAACAGGTGTTAAAGAGATGATGCTTTACTTCTGTGAATCATCAACTACAGTGTTTGCAACTACATGATTAATTACTTCATTTCACACAGCAGCACGAAGAGTAGATGGAAAAGGCAGAATTGGCAATAGAGCATAAAATGGAATGAGATCTATTACTGCATTAAGAGTTAAAACCCGAATTAGATGTTGAACTGGGTTTAATAGAGTTAAATTCTGGGTGCTCATATATGTATGCATGGTTCTTTGAATTATGCACTTAATTTTGTATTTTCTTAAGAAATAAAAGTTAACAGTTAAATAAAGTAGTAATTAGCATAGCGTTTAATAAAATACAAATGCTTTAACAGAAAGACAACATTGCCGGGATTATTCATGTGAGAAAGGAAATTTATTACCATTTGGACTCCCTGGCTTCTGGTTTTAATTCTGCCATTGAACTAATTTCCTTCCTTCCTTCCTTCCTTCCTTCTGTCCTTCCTTCCTTCCTTTCTCTCTCTCTTCCCTTCTTCTTCCTTCCCCCCTCCTCCTCCCCTTCCTCCTCCTCCTCCTCTTCCTCCTCTTTCTCTGCCTCCACTGTCTCTCTTTCTTCTTCTTCCTCTTCTTCCTCCTCCCCTCCTCCTCTTCCTCCTCTCTCTCTCTCTCTCTCTCTGTCTTCCATCTTTTCTTTTAACTTTTACTTTAAGTGATTACTGAAAAGCCCTCCGTTTTTATATCTGTAAAGTAAAAAATCCCGGGTGGTCGGCATTTTTCCAATTGGTTTTCAGCCATCAGTTTGTTCAAGCTGAAGTCCTACCTGGAAACCCAAGGTGCAAAGCGAGAGCTGCTCTGCTGGAAGTTGAGGTGCGGATCAGAGCCTTGCAAGTCTCTGATCTCCACTTTTCTCTGCCTGACCACACCCAAATCTAAAACAGCAGGGGCAGCCTATTCTAAAAAAGTGGACACTCGCAAAATTTACCATCCTCTAGACCATGTTTGTTGGTGAGTTTCCTTCTCCCAAATCAATCTGAAATTCCTGGATTAAGGTCATGTCTGCTTTGGGGACCAGCCATGGCTAATCATCGTTCTTATTTCCCTTCCTTTTGGTTTCTTGCTTCAGTCTTGTTTCAATTTCCTTTTCTCTCATTCCTGGCTTTCTCCAATGACTACTAAAACTGTACCCTATGCCACATTAGCACATCAGCTCCCTTTGCCAATCTATTTTCTCTGGAAATTCTGTCATTTGGATTCTGGTCCCACAGTTTGAAGAAACTTTTTTCCTCATCAATTTACATTGGCCTGTCACTCTTCAAAGTCCTAAAATGTTCAAGCCACCCTCTGTTCCAAGTATACGTGGTGATGTTTTATAATTTCAAATGCTTCATATTTAATTGTGCCCAAGGTTTATTTATGAAATAAAATAATTAACAGCAAATTCATTCAGTTGTAGTAGTTTTTCTTATACTGTCAACTACAACAATCTAGTTTAGCTTGAGGTTTCATTATTTTAATACTACTACTTGGGGATTAAATAAGAATTATAATGAAATTTGCAATTATATTTGAATTATGGATTTATGCTTTTAATTAATTTTTTTGAATCAGAGAATATATGCAAATGGTTTTAAATGTCTTGCAGCTTTACTAAACTTACAACAAAAACTAACATATCAGTCTATTTTCCCCCTTTCTGATTCACGCCTGTGGCAAGTGACCATTATTCTCTTAGCATCTTCTTCTGGTATTATATTCTAAGTATTCTATATTTCTAAATTATATTTTATGTTTTTCATTTTGTTGTAGGTATATTCTATTGATCATTGACCAAAGTCATTACCTCTAGAAAGCACAGTTTTCATTCCTTCCAAATTTCTAATGTAGTTACACCATGATTTATATAAATTAACATTGCTTACATGGTTATTCCCCTGTAAATATTATTTCTAGTTGGACCCTGTAAAGCACAATGATTATATTTTTAGATTGCTCTACTTTTTGTTTTTCTTGGAGTTAGTAATTGCCTAACATTTTCATTTTCTAGGTTTTCTTTTTTTTTTTTTTTTTTTTTTTTTTTTTTTACAGGAGGTTTAAGCAAAATTTATTTATTTCAAATTTTTTTTTATTCTAAGTTGTTAGAAATGACAGCAGAATGTATTACACTTCATACTATACTTGTAGAGCACATTTTTACATATCTCTGGTTGTAAACAAAGTATATTCACACCATTCGTGACTTCATACATGCACTTAGGGTAATGATATCCATCTCATTCTACCATCTTTTTTTTCTTGACCCTTTTGTCCCTTCCCTTCCCCTCTCTCCCCATTGGCCATTCTAGTGTTCCTCCAATCCTCCTATGCTCCCCATCCCAACCCCACTGTGAATAGGCCTCCTTATATCAGAGAAAACATTTGGCATTTGGCTTTTTGGGATTGGCTAACTTCACTTAGCATTATATTCTCTAACTCCATCCATTTACCTGTGAA